>JANAVB010024598.1:1826905-2426905 GCA_029216955.1 Iris pallida
TTGTTCTCGTAGAGGTAGGTTCTATTCTTAAGTTTCGAGGACGAAACTTTTTCTTAGTTGGTTATGGTGTAGTGCCCCGTCCCTACATCGTGCCCCGTACTCTGCCCACGGGGTACGCGAGAAAGGAACACTGTCGCTATCGATTCGGTCGGGACCGATAGGTCGGGATCGGCCGAGTCGATCGAACGGGAACGGTTGAATTAAGACCCATTCCTCGTTATGGAATGTCTTCTTCAGAACCAAGTCCCATATTCAGCGGGCAGCGCCTCGAGGATTGACTCTGCGGCTGAGTCGGGAGAGACCTCCCGTTGCTCTGCTTTTCACGCCGCTTGCGTTGGTTTTGGCTTTGTTTTCTGAATGCGCTTTCGTGAATGTTTTCGATGGTTTTTATGGCTTGCATTTCAAACTCGCATTTCCTATCGAACTCCTTGAATAATGCAGTGTTCTAATCGGTTGCTTGTGCGATTTCAGGTAATCGCGTAGGCAACGTCTAGCGCAACCAGCAAGTTCTCTCGCCGAAGTAAACTCAAGGTGAGTGGCTGACCCTTCTCTTCTCGACCCCCTTCTTAGGCAAAGTCGATAGTGTTGTTGCGAATGAAAGTATAAATACAAAGGCACGGGCACGGTAAAATGATTGAGTTTTAAAGAGAATGTAGGCTATGTCTTAATAACTAAAAGAAGAAAAATGGTCTTTGCACGGTCATTGGACAACTTGTCGACAAGGTAGAGTTTCCCCGCACGGCAACCCGGGGCCACGGGACCGATGCGGCCAAGAAGGAAACATTTTCATAAGCTGTGCTGGGCACAATGTTAGGCGAGGACTTGCAGCGGGGCTCGCTACTCGCGCTGAAAGGGCCTCGTCTAATAAAAGCAAAAAGGAGTCCACGATGGCTCTGGGAGCCAGTGACCAACACACGAAATATTGCACTTGTATGGAAATGATAACAATTGACAGGAAAGAACTTGGTAAGTTTCATAAGGCGCGGCTAGGCCGCCGTCGGTAAGTTTCAACGTAAATGTCACTATGCTTGTCATTACTTGTTTGCAATTCATTAGGATGGTTAGAAACATTCATACTCTAAGTCATATAAATTCTTCAACCAAATGAGAGCTTGGAACTTAAATAGCCACGCACCAGTACAAAGTGTAATGTACTGATCCTCGCTCTCCACGCAGGTACCCCGAACTACGAAGGGCGTACCACCTGAAAGCTCAAGGCGAAGTGAACCCTTTTGAAGCCTCGTCCGCGTGTAAAGGCTTGTTTTCTGGATTCCTTTTGAAGAAGACCCGCACTCAGTCCAAAAGAAGATGGCGGCTCGACTCGCCTCGATAGCAGGTGGAAAGATGTTATATTTTGCTTGTAAAAAGGGGATGTAATGTATGGAACGACTATCTCATCAGCGTTCATTTTGTAAGTCGAGTCATGTTGTAGCCCGCGCGGTAATGATTGTAAAGGAGTCTATATAAAGTTTTATTATCATCAATGAAAAAGTCTGTTTCTATTTCAAATGTGTCATTCAATTTCTCTGCGTACTCTAACTTGATGTTGTGTTTCGGATAACCTTATGACTATGCCTTGTGCGATCGCAACTTAGGTTCGCACGGCATCACACCCGGGGGACGACTATCGATTCTACGGAATCGGGGCGTGACACAGGACAGGAGCGAGTACAGTACATCTCAATAGTTCATAGCAGGTTAGAAAATATAATCATGCAGTAAAGTAAGATACAAGTACTGAAAGAAGTGCAGTATGTAAACAGAGAGAGAACTGTAATAGAAATATCTACTATAAATAGAGACTAACAGTGGCTAGTGAGTCAGAGTACAATATAGACATGTAATTGGCATAGAAGATTCTGATGCTACACTATGGAAAGATTCTGATGCTACACTACTTGGATAGTATTCACATGTCTAATTCTACTCTCCCGTACCTCCAATCAATACACAAGGATCCAACCAGGTTATGTTATGATTCCATGCAAAGGCCCCCGAAGGGTGATACATGGATGTCCCATAAATGGAGATTCTAGGAGATTCTAGGATACCCAGTAAATAGGATAAGAGATTCTAGGAGACTCTGTGATCATAAGAGTATATGTCACAAGTGATCAATGAACCAATGAAGCATAGTGATACGCCATGTAAGTGAAACGCACAGAACATGTAGTACCCGATGCTCCCTAAGGATAACATCTCAAGAAGGGATCCATATAGTACCAATCCGTGTGACCAACATGACAGTAACAAGTAAAGTAATTTAATGCAGGAAATAATTCTAAGCAGGATATGAAATGATCAGAGAATGTACTCGCCTGATATCTGAGTGTCCAATATGAAAGTACTGTCCGAGGAGTGGTGTCTGGCTCCTAATCAGAACAACACAAGTCACAACAAGTCCAGAATGGTAAAGTGAAACACTACAATGCATTCTACATGAATCTAGGTCAAACTAGGCTAAAGTCAACTCTTGGTCAACTCTGGTCAATCCTAGAAGTCAAACTAGGTCAACTATGGTCAAACTAGGTCTAACAAGTCTAAACTAGGTCAAACTAGTCAACACTAGTCTATTCTAGGTCTAATAAACCATTCTAGGTTCTAACAAGACTAATCTAGGCTTACTAGGCAATATCATTCCCTAACAACCAAATCATAACATTACACACATAACAATATATCTATATTTAATACACACATAGATATAACTATATAATCTAATATAGGAATATACATATAGGCTATCTATGAGATATCTCACATACATATAGGATACATATATACATATACATATACATGTATAAAGAGAGGGGGCACTCAAGTGTGTATGTGTCACATGAATGCAAATGTGTGTGTGTGTGTATATGAGTGAGGGTGTGAAAGAGTGAACATGGTGTCAAGTATGCATGCTAATGTGTGTGAGTGAGTGAAGTGAGGCATGTGTGTGTGTGACTTGTGTGTGAGAGAGTGTGTCATGTGCTAGTGATACAAGAGTGTGTGATATGGCAAGACATGTGAGTGTGTGAAATCAAGATATCCTAAAATAGTGAATATCAACCTGTGTGTGTCATGAGTGTTCAGGGAATAATCAAAACAGAACTTAGATTCAACTATCTAACATAACCAAACCACAACACTTTAGTTCAGTTTTAACTGTAAAGGAAATAGAGGGAAACAATGCACAAAATCATGAAAACTGGACTTGTTTTCAGTCCAAATAAATGCCAGTTTTCAGTCTAATTCCAATCTCATGTTTTGAAGGGAACACAAGCTCAGTTATACACATTGGAAAACATCAACACACTTCATTAAAATCTCAGTTTTCAGCCCTTAAATAATTTCCAGATTTTTGAATCCAAACAACTCCAAAACAGCCCCAAATTTGACACACACATAGAACACTTATAGGTGCACATCGTTGAGGTTTAAAACCAAACTAATTAACAATTTAAATGGGTTAAAATGATGCTGGAGTTTCATATCAAAAACCTGGGAAAACAGTGAACAATGAACTGATATACAGGTATCAGGATTAAATTAAGAAATGAGAATTTATCAATTAAAAAATAAACTAAACACCAATACAGAGGTTGGTAATGTATATACCCATAGTGTACGTGTCCAACAGTGTCATTGTGTCCAAGCACGAGGATACAATATGTCAAAACAAATTAAAACACAAAACAGTACAAATACTGTGCCATTCCTCGTGTACGTGTTCACAGGGTTCGTGTACACGACACGACACGACACAGACCTCGTGGTCATGTCCAAGTGTCGACTAGGTCTAGGCCTAGGGCTAGGGCACCCTGACACGTGTCCACGATACGCGTGCGTGCGATACGACACGCATATCAGTGCTCTAAATCAACTGAACCCGGTCCAGTGCAAATACAATACACGTGCTCGTACGTTTCCAACACGACACGTGGGGGTCTGAGACTCGACACACGTCGTGTCAGTCACGAGGACGACCCGTATGTCAGGTGTCGCGTGTCGACGTGACGTGTCCTGAGAGTTGTGGCCCCCGAACAGCAGGCGATAAATCCTGTACGCGCGCGTGTGTGTGCACCGCATGTCCGCCGAGACCCGACACGACACGAAAACAAAACACAGACACTGGAAAACCATAGGCAAGATCAAAACCCTAATTCCTATTCAAAAAGTTTGCACAAAAAGAATTGAAATGCCCTTTGAGGCATTTCGATATACACCAATGAACAGTGTCTGATACGTGTCCGATACGGACACGTACAGTTTTCAAAACCTAGGGTTTCCTATTCCTACAGCTAGGTTAGGCCTAGGACTCCCTAAATGTGAAATAAAATCAGGGATTCATGGTGTATTAAAGAAATTACCTATGGTTGCAAAATCCTCAAAAAACCCCAATAGAGAATGGTTCTCCAAGCTTTAAAACTCCCTCAAATTGTCCCAAACCTGTGATGTGACTCCACAAACAGCAAGAAAACGTTGATTAGGTCACAATGGAAGAAATCCCAAATAAAATGGAGTCCTATCCATTAAACTATGAAGAAAACTAAATGAAGGCTTACCTATTCCTTAGAAAAATGAAGAACTAATAAAGAAAGAGGCACAATTTCCTATAGAGACATTATATAGGCAAGGGGGAAGTCTTGGCTGGTCATATTAGTTAGGGTTAGGGTTTTTAAGTTTTATCCTATGACTAGGAATGAATCTAGACTAATGGGTGGCCTAGAACAAAGGGCTCTTTCCTAGTCTTAAACAAACTCACTTAACTTAACTAAACTTGACTTAAACCATAATCCAACCCATCTAATTCTCAAAGTGGCTAACTAAAATTAGTTATGACTAATCTAGGTTAGGTCCAATCTAGGTTAGGCTAACCAAAACCACATGTCAAACAATTAACTAGGATTTAATCACACCATTTAAATAATTATTAAAAATTCCTAAATAAAATATATAAAATTCAAATAAATTCTAATAAATTCAAATAACCCCAAAAATGTCAAAAATACCCTCACACTATAAATGTGGTAGTAACAGGTGGGCCGTGCGCAAGCGAGCGATCTGACCGGACAACACCACCGCACCGATCTCTTAGGCCACGTTCCGCAAAGCTTTTGAAGTCCAGTACCTTCTGTCAGTCATTCGTCAAGCGAAGAAAAATGAATTCATGCAGTTGAAGCAAGGGAATAGGACGGTAGAACAGTATGCCGCAAAATTCAATAAGTTGTCAAAGTTTGCTAGTCAGTTTCTGCCTACTGAAGAGTGCCGTGTGCGACGGTTCGAAGTGGGTCTGCGACACTCTATCGGTGCGCATGTCGGGGTCCCGGAGTACAAGACCGTAGGCGAGGCTCTGAATCACGCTCTCCGTCTTGAGAACCTGCATCCTTCCGGTGCTGACGACGTTGTGCGCCACTCCAATCACAAACGTCCTAGCTATACGGGAGGCAACAATTACGCGTCAAAGCGTCCAAACAACGGCGGCTATAGAGGGAAGAACCCACTACCTTGATGCACCAAGTGCAACAATCTCGGATACGATGCCAACCACTGCTTCACCGGGGGAGCATGTTTCGTTTGTGGAGAAAGGGGCCACCGAGCTCGAGACTACATGGGTCGAAGACCAAATCGTCCCAACGCACCACCACAACAACACCGCCAAGAGAATCGATGGCAGGCGCCCCGACCTCCTCCTCCCACTCAACCTGTACCGTAAAATGGCCAAGATCGTCGCCCCAACACTCAGGGCCGCGTCTACGCCATGACTCGAGACGAAGCGCTGGCGTCAGATACAGTAGTGTCAGGTATACTAAAATTCAATAATGTGCCTGCTCATATGTTATTTGATTCAGGCGTTTCACATAGTTTTATATCGGCGGCCTTGTCGCCAAGTACAAATTTCCTGTAATATCATTAGATCTCGACCTTAGCGTAAGTACACCTTTGGGTACACCAATTCTCACAAACTTAGCCTGCACCGATGGGATTATCTGTATCGGCGGTCAAAAGATCGGTCTGGATATGATAGTTCTAGACATGAGGGACTTTGACATCATTCTGGGAATGGATTGGCTCGGGCCGTACAACGCAACCATAGACTGCGCTGAAAAGAAGGTCACATTCCGCATACCTGGAGTGCCTGAATTCTGCTACTCGTGTGGTGAGGCGTCGCCGACCTGCATGGTGATCTCCGTAATATCTGCTCGACGGATGCTGCATTCCGGGTGCGAAGGCTATCTAGCTTCCGTTCGAGACATGCGACAGGATGGTGCAAACGCGGGTCAGACCGACGTTGTGGCAGAATTCCCAGACGTGTTCTCGGACGAGCTCCCCGACATGCCGCCCGATCGAGAAATAGAGTTCACCATCGACACATTCTTCGACACCCGGCCGATCTCGAAGGCTCCGTACAGAATGGCCCCTGCAAAACTGAAAGAACTAAAGGCACAACTACAAGAATTACTCGACAGCGGGTTTATCCGTCCGAGTGTCTCACCGTGGGGTGCGCCCATGCTATTCGTAAAGAAGAAGGATGGATTAATGCAGCTCTGCATCGACTATCGGGAATTGAATAAAGCCATCGTCCGGAACAAATACCCTCTGCCCCGCATCGACGACTTGTTTGACCATCTCCAAGGTGCAACAGTATTTTCGAAGATTGATCTGCGATCGGGTTATCACCAACTCAAAGTCAAGCCAGATGACGTGTCGAAGTCTGCCTTCCATACTCGCTATGGCCACTACGAGTTCTTGGTAATGCCATTTGGTCTGACGAACGTCCCTGCCGTCTTCATGGATCTAATAAATCTTGTGTTCCGTCCGTTCGTTGACAAGTTCGTAGTAGTCTTCATCGACGACATCCTCGTCTACTCGAAGGATCGAGCGTAACATGCAGAGCATCTGCGGACGGTACTCCAAACCCTTTGATAGAATCAGTTGTACCCGAAGATGAACAAGTGCGAATTCTGGCTGAACAGCGTCTCATTCCTTGGGCACATCATCTCCGCCACGGGCATCGCAGTCGATCCGAAGAAAGTCGAACTAGTTGTTGATTGGAAACGGCCCGCATCAGTTAGTAAAATTCGAAGCTTCCTAGGCTTGGCAGAATACTACCAACGCTTCGTGAAGGACTTCATGAAGATCGCATCGCTGTTGACTCGCCTCACCCAGAAAGGAGTCGCTTTCAAGTGGTCAGACGACTGTGAAGCTTCCTTCCAGGAGCTCAAACAACGGCTCGTTTTGGCCCCGATACTTGCTATTCCTGAAGGGACGGAGGGATTTTAGATCTTCAGCGATGCTTCTGGCAAGGGCTTGGGGTGTATGCTCATACAGCGGGATAAGGTGATATCTTTTGCTTTCCGGCAGTTGAAGCCGCACCAGAAGAACTACCCCACGCATGACCTAGAATTAGCGGCGATTGTGTTTGCGTTGAAGCTGTGGCGTCACTATCTCTATGGCGTGGCGTGCAGGATTTATACGGACCACAAAAGCCTCAAGTATCTCTTCACCCAGAAGGAACTGAATTTGCGGCAGAGGCGATGGCTCGAACTGAGCAAAGACTATGACTTGTCAATCGACTACACGCCGGGCAAGAGAAATGTGGTAGCGGATGTGCTGAGCCGGAAGTACTTAGCTTCGTTATGTATCAACGATCGATTGGTGCGTGACTTGGAAGGAATGGGCATCGGTCTCCGAGTTCGTTTCAGAGATATGAAACTGGCACAACTGTGGGTGGAATCGAGCCTACTGGAGAGGATCAAGTCTACACAGAAGGACGACCCCTACCTAGAGAAGATACAGAAGCTGATATCGACAGGAAAAGCGTCCGACTTTGCAGAGGACGAGTCGAAAGTGTTGTGCGTGAAGGGACGGCTATGCGTACCGGACGACGCAGAACTTAGAAAGGAGATAATATCGTAGGCGCATTATGCAAAATATTCCTTGCATTCTGGCAGCACCAAGATGTATAAGGACCTCCGTGTTGTCTTTTGGTGGCACGGCATGAAGAGGGACGTAGCGCTCTTTGTGTCAAAATGTATGGCCCGTCAGCAAGTCAAAGCCGAGCACTAGCGACCGGGAGGGGAGATGCAGAACCTTGCCATTCCAGAGTGGAAATAGGATTATATTACTATAGACTTCGTTGTTGGCTTGTCGAGGACGCCGTGGGGAAATGACGCCATCTGAGTCATCGTCGATCGACTAACCAAGTCAGCGCACTTTATTGCCATCAAAGTTACTTGGAACGTCGACCTCCTTGCTCAGATATACCTTGATGAAGTAGTTCGGCTGCACAGGGTCCCAGTATCTATCGTTTCAGATCGGGATGGACGGTTCGTAGCGCGCTTCTGGAGTAGTCTTCATTCAGCACTGGGGACCAAGTTGAAGTTCAGCTCAGCTTATCATCCTCAGACTGACGACCAAACAGAGCGGGTGAACCAAATTCTCGAAGACATGTTACGACTCTGTGCGATCGACTTGAAGTCAAGTTGGGACGTCCATCTACCGCTGGCCGAGTTTACATACAACAACAGCTATCAGTCCAGTATCCAAATGGCGTCGTATGAAGCCTTGTACGACCGGAAGTGCAGATCGCCCATTTGCTGGGATGAAGTCGGGAAACGGCAGATACTTGGTCCGGATCTTATGGAGCAGACCGTGCAGAAGGTCAAGTTAATACGAGAGAGATTGAAGATAGCACAAAGCCGGTAGAAAAGCTATGCCGACACGCACCGACGCCCCCTCGAGTTCTCGGAAGGTGACCATGTATTCTTAAAAGTCATGCCCATGCGGGGAGTTTCCAGGTTCGGTGCAAAGGGGAAATTGAGCCCAAGATTTGTTGGCCCGTTCGAAATATTAAAGCGAGTCGCCCCGATGGCTTACCAAATTGCTTTGCTGCCCACATTATCAGAGGTACATGACGTCTTCCACGTATCACAATTGTGGATGTACATACATGATTCGAGCCATGTGGTGAATTTGGGTAAGCTGGACCTGAAGGCGGACTTGTCATATGTCGAAGAGCCGGTACAAATCTTGGTGCACAAGGATAAATTTCTCCGCAACCGTGCTATTCCTCTTGTCTGTGACCTCTGGAGGAACCATTCGGTCGAGGAGTCGACGTGGGAGCTTGAGTCAGAAATAAAGGAGAAGTTCCCTTCATTGTTCTCGTAGAGGTAGGTTCTATTCTTAAGTTTCGAGGATGAAACTTTTTCTTAGTTGGTAATGGTATAGTACCCCGTCCCTACATCGTGCCCCGTACTCTATCTACGGGGTGCGCAAGAAAGGAACATTGTCGCTATCGATTCGGTCGGGACCGATAGGTCGGGATCGACCGAGTCGATCGAACGAAAACGGTTGAATTAAGATCCATTCCTCGTTATGGAATGTCTTCTTCGGAACCAAGTCCCATATTCAGCGGGTTGTGCCTCGAGGATTGACTCTGCGGCTGAGTCGGGAGAGACCTCCCGTTGTGCTGCTTTTCACGCCGCTTGCGTTGGTTTTGGCTTTATTTTCTGAATGCGTTTTCGTGAATGTTTTCGATGGTTTTCATGGCTTGCATTTCGAACTCGCATTTCCTATCGAACTCCTTGAATAATGCAGTGTTCTAATCGGTTACTTGTACGATTTCAGGTAATCGCGTAGGCGACGTCTAGCGCGGCCAACAATTTTTCTCGTCGAAGAAAACTCAAGGTGAGTGGCTGACCCTTCTCTTTTCGACCCCTTCTTAAGCAAATCGATAGTGTTGTTACGGATGAAAGAATGAATGCAAGGGCACGAACACGGTGAAATGATCATGTTTCAAAGAGAATGTAGGCTAGACTAAATATTGTCTGAACTCGGTCATTGGACAACTTGTCGACAAGGTAAAGTTTCCCCGTAACGGCAACCCAAGGCCATGGGACCGTTTCGGCCAAGATAGGAAATACGGTGTATAGCTGTGCTGGATGATAGCACGGGTTAAGCGGGGACTTACAGTGGGCTCGCTACTTGCGCTGCAAGGGCCCCGGCTAACAAAAGCTATAGAGTCCAGGATGGCTTGTTATGCCAGTGACCAATCGCACGTAATATTACACTTGGTATGAAAATGATAACAATTGACAGAGAAGAACATGGTAAGTTTCATAAGGCACGACGCGCTCCGCCGGGTGTAAGTTTCAACGTATTTTTACATTAGGCTGGTCATATGCTTGTTTGAAATTCATTAGGATGGTTAGAAACATTCATACTCTAAGTCATATAAACTCTTCAACCAAATGAGAGCTTGGAACTTAAACAGCCACGTACCAGTACAAAGTGTAATGTACCGATCCTCGCTCTCCACGCAGGTATCTCGAACTACGAAGGGCGTGCCACTTGAAACTCAAGGCGACGTGAACCCTTTTGAAGCCTCGTCCGCGTGTAAAGGCTTGTTTCTGGATTCCTTTTGAAGAAGACCCGTACTCAGTCCAAAAGAAAAGATGGCGACTCGACTTTCTGCGATAGCAGGTGGAAATGTGTAATGTTTTTTTTGCTTGTAAAAAGGGATGTAATGTATGGAACGACTATCTCATCGGCATTTATTTTGTAAGTCGAGTCATGTTGTAGCCCGCGCGACAATGATTGTAAAGAAGTCTATGTAAAGTTCTATTGTTATCAATAAAAAAGCCTATTTCTATTTCAAATGTGTCATTCAATTTCTCTGCGTACTCTAACTTGATGTTGTGTTTCGGATAACCTTATGACTATGCCTTGTGCGATCGCAACTTAGGTTCGCACGGTATCACGCCCAGGGGACGACTATCGATTCTACGGAATCGGGGCATGACAGAATGTGCTAAGGCGTGGAGCTATCTCTGGAGCCTTGGAGCGTTGCAAGGAGCTGGAGCACCATATACAGGACATAATGTATCGAAACATCGCCATAAATCATTCCATCTTGTAAGCCACTTGGCACGCTTTTTATGTTTCAGAGAGAGAGAGACATAGAGCTTGAGAGACTTGTAAACTCGGCCTAGCGCCGCTTGTAAACTTCTTGAAAATCAATAAAGAGTTTGAATTCGCTTCAACTTGTGTTCATTTAATTTCCGCTGCAAATGGGGACACTCTGTGCGACTCAGTGGCCTAGCTCAAATCGACCGTTTCTAGACATAGCCTTGCACGGGCGCAACCTAGGCCCGTGCGGCATCATGCCTTAGCGAGGACGATCGCTCCTACGGGAGCAGGGCGTGACAGATTGGTATCAGAGCACGGCTTTACGTCCTTGGACTTTATTTCGATTCTCTCAGTTTTGAAAGCTCGTTTTAAAACAAAAGAAGTGTACGCTCTCTCTCATTGTGCCTCGGGATGTTCCATACAATAAGTCTAATATTTTCAAAAGCTCGTACGAGTACTCGGTTGAACGGGATCGGTAGACGAAGGCCTTTGTGCCAAACCACGACAGATTTGAGTTGGAAGAAACCAAAATGCTAAAAGTTAGCAAACGTAAGGCGTGCTTGAATAACCTTACGCTGACAATGGCGAACGAGTACATGAGACTAGAGTATAGTTAGAACGGGATGATTATGCACGCAGCCTTTTGGCTATGTTGTGCCGAGTATCACGCACTTAGACCTTCTGGTACGAACGAGTTGCGAGCGAGACCGACTATCGCTCGGACGAGAATAAGTGAGACTTAGAACGTATGTTGATAGAGACGCTACTTGACCAACGCTAAAGCAAATATGAGAAGTGGTTCTTAGACTTTGAGGAAAGGGAGAACGCGCAATTGAATATATCGATTGGAAATCAAATGACCTATTGAGGAATTGTAGAATGACTTGACCCCGAGTGGTGTATGTGATAGCTTCGAAGAAGAATGAGAGTGAGTGTCGACGACTAGTCGAATGGCTCGAATCCTGAGTGGTGTATGGACGTTATAGAAATTGTTCGAGCGAGACTAAAGGATTTACGGATAGAACGAGTTTGTCGACAAGCAACGATATCGTACAAAGCCTTAGAACGAGTAACGCTTAGTTGATTTCGACTTCGACAGTCTCAAACGAGATATCGTTCAGACGAGTTAAGAATGCGTAGTACGAATTACGAAACGATTGAATAGAGAGTCGGAAACGATGAAACGAATGGAGGTCTTGGTCGAAGAAACATAGAAGATCGTGCATGCGATTTTGAATTTAGGCGAATGGATTGATACTTGAGTTAAGGTGAAATACTCATGGACGAGATCGAAGATAGCACGATCAGAAGATAGTGTGCATAGAAAACGTTAATTTGGAGATACAAGAATCACTAAGGATTTGGAATGGATATTGCTTCATGACGAGTTAGCACGCGACAATGCGAATTGAGGAATTAAGTTACACGACTCGAATTTTGTTACAAAAAGGAAGATCGTCAGGTTATGTACATCATCGATGGTATTGAGGCGTATCAAAGATCGATGTACGATAACTCGGGGGTACTCTGATTCGATAAATGATGATCGTGTTGGAAGTTATTATTTCTAGGGATGCTATGTTGGAGATTTTGATAGGAATGAACGTTTGGATGAAGAAGGAAATGACTTGATTGTTCGGTGATAACCACAACAAAAATGATCTTGTCTTGTGCGAGCACAACTCTAGCCTCGCACATGCATCACGTCAGATTTGGGACGATCATTCCGCGTGAGCGTTGGCATGGTGATTCATGTCCAGCGGGAATGATTGAACTCAAAATACCTTGACTTGGCAATTTTGATTGCTTCGACTTGTGGTTTGAAGCGAAGGCGAATTGGAGGATTGATCGGACTTATGATGGACGACAAAGTAAAGTTGAGGATTGATTAGGCCCAATCCGCGTATCGAAAATGAGTAAGTCTAGACTCAACGCAAGAGTTACGTCCCGATGAGGACGATTATTCTGCAGAAATATTGACATGGTGATTCATGTCCGCCGTGGATGATCAGACTTGCGTAAGATTGGGGGACGACATATTGCAAGGATAGACGACCTTATGATCGACTACGTGAATTAGATAGGATGGATAGGTAGATTCTATCAAACATACTTGAAGAGATAGACTAAGATAATTGCTAGTACGGACACACGATAATAACATGTCAAGGATTTGGTTGAGGACAACCTATCGTAGGATGACTTTCCTAAACGAGCTCAGACTTGGAACGGAGAATGTGTTGATGCGAATAGGGTAAACGCTGCTTGATGTTTAGAAATTTGAGTGAAACAAACTTGGGTAGAAACTCCCGTACGAACGAACAAAATGGTTTGACCATAGGACTTGGGGCGAGCGTCGTGCAATGACTTTGCACGATGAACCATGAACTTGACTTGTACCTATGACCTGGTGAGATGACCTAGCGGATAGGCGGACGACCCTATGCCGAGTGATTGAACCTGTGTGGTTTACGGTATCGTCTGGACGGACGATAGACTTGGGGCAACAAGACTTAGAGTAGGACGGGGAACTGGGAGTGTGCGTGAACGACGACGAGATTGGCCCCAAACGAAGTGAATGATAGGAATGGATGATGCACAAGTAAAGTTGGAATAACGGATTGAATCATTGATAGGAAGAAATCATATTGATTTTGTTGACAAGAGCGCTTGAGAAGCGAATCGGATCATCTCGAAGACCGAGATAAACGATAGTGAGACGCACATGAGTTCGATTTTAACCGAAGTTAATAAAAACGATTGTCAAATTGAAACTATCACGAGTAGCTTGTCCGACTTCGCTAATCGCTAAGCTTGGTTGAAATGTACATATTCGGGGGACGCCTTGAATATGTGCACGATCCAAATCCAGCGATATGATGAAATCGAATGCAGCTGCAAGTGGGTGTTGAGATACGCGTGAATGAATAAGTGAGTTAGCCTCAGCTTACGACTCTCGTGTTTGAAAAATGACAATGTACCTCGTACGACCATTACAGTCCCATGACACGTTGAAATAGCAACCAAGTCGAGGAAACACGACAATTGAATAAGTACCATCAACTCAAAAATGAGTGAAAAGTCATTCAATAAAATTGACCAAGCGTATGCGACAAGAAACTTAGAAAGATATCGAGTACAGTTCGATGCCATCGAACGGTAAAGCCATTCGATAGGAATTGTCTAAGATAAGTACAAGACATGAGTTAAGGAACGATAGGATGACCTGCACTCAGGAAGTCTCGAGGACGAGACTTGTTTTGAGTGGTGTATTATGTAATGACCCGCTCCGCCCTAGCGGAACGCCGATTCAAACGGCAAGTGCAACGACTCAAACGAGCCGTCGACCCGAAGAGTTGGCATCGACCTGATGAAAAATCGATGCAAGACTTATATTGGCCTATCGAAGATGAATCCAGACTTAGACTTTCAAAGGCGCGCTCGGAGTATCGTTCGGCCGACGCAATCATCGCTAAGGTGGGTGGCTCCGATAAAACCGCCTTTGCTTAGCCTAGACACATAACAATACGGACATTATTGCTAGAATCGCTAGGCGATAACACCGCGCATGCTAATAAATGACTCAACACACCTAGCTAATGGAATAATTCCATCTTGTATGCTTATATAGAATATGGAAAAGAACATGAAAAATGTGAGAACTCTCGCACCGCACTTCGCGCTCGTGCTAAGGCACAAGCTTACATTCAAGTTCCCTATGCGTTCAACAATAAAACAATGAATGGTTTACAACAATGAAACGGAAAGACTATCAACAGAGTCATTCCGAGTAGAGTATAGCAACATTGAAAGACTATAGGACCGATGGATCGCCAAGGCGACTCCCGCACGGAGAGTTGCATAATGTATGAATGAATGAATGAACGAATAAGTAAATGAATGAATCTACGAATGAATGAATGAAATATGAATGAATCAATAAACGAACGAACAAGTGAAAGAAAGAAAAGAAAGATTGAATAAAAGATAGGAAAGAAAGGAAGGAATGGTTAGCGACAGGTATGACGGGGACGTGCATCGGGGCTCGCTACCCGCTCTACACGGATGCCGCTGCCAACCTGGTCGATAACGTATTAAGGCTAAGGGTTAGCCTATGGCTCAGAGACAACCATTAAGTTAAAATGACAAACAAAATGAAATGGTCGTGGACAATCCCATCGAATACGGGAGGTAGGCAGAATAAGGGATTTCCGCGGCATGATCAAAGGGAGGATCATGGCCAGCACGGACGAAAATCAAGGGGGCTTACGGGCTGCCTGGGTGCGGGCTTGGCCACCCAGGAGACGTAAGTGCAAGAGTATTTCAAGATACTATCAAGGTGTACCAGTCGCACTCTATGATAGGTGAGAAATACCAAGGGTGAATATGTCCAAAATGGCTTGTGATGCCAGCGACCGGTACATATAGATTTAAGTGGGCTTCGCTGGTGGCAATCCACGTGCAAGTCCTTGCATTGAAACAAAGTAGTCTAAGTTAACTGAATGAAGCGCCTTCTGAACAGGCTTGAGTAAAACACATCAAATAATTGAGAGTACTTTGTGAAATTGTCACGACCCGCACCCACCGTGAGGGTACGAGTACGTAACAATGCCCAGCCTACGCCGCAGTGTCGGCGGTAGAACGCTGTCCTAGGTCTCAATGCATATAACAGTATAAGACTAAACAGTTTATACTCCCCGAATGGGGGTGACATAGCAGATACAGTCTCAATCACATCTAAGGTAGAGCATGATAAAGATAGATAAAACATGAAATCCAAAAGAGATACAGGAGATAGAAGTCTAAGTGTCTATGATACATAAACCCATAAATACATCTCAAAACTCAATACAGTATTCCACAAAGTAAAATACAACTCCAGACAAAATGAAATAACTACCTAAACAACCTCTAATGTGTCTCCTCTAGGCTAGCAGGCACCTCCAGGCTATCTATAAAATTTATCAACAGGTCCAGTCAGGACGGGAGCGAGCACAAAACATCTCACGCAGTTCATATCGAGTTAGGAAATATAAAGCATGCAATAGAGTAAAGTACATGAAACGCTGAAAGAAGAATATATAAAAAATAGTAGAGATTTAATAACAGGAAATATCTAAATATGATAAGTAAGAACTGTAAGGAACATGTAATTTAGAGTACAATCTGGTTATGTAAATGGGCTAGGAAAATGCAATGGTAACTCCATTGTACGTGGGTGTACAATAGACATATACAATAGTTATACAATATTGTACAATAGGATTTGAGTACATAGCCAATTCTACTCCCCCTCCCCAATCAATACACAAAGATCTACTCCAGTTACGTTATCTTATACAATAGTGTACAATGTTATACAATGGATGTACAATGTTATACAATAGTGTACAATGGTCTATCCCTGGGGCTCATGTGATAATGAGAGTACAATATGCACAATGAGTATACAAGGATATGGGTATTCAATAAAAACAATATGGAAGTGAAACGCACAACACAATATGTATTTAGTGAATACAAGGAGATAACATCTCAAAAGAAGATCCATATAGTACCAATCCGTGATAACAGTCGTGTCAGCATCAAGTACAGTAATCTAGAGCAAGAATGTAAATCCATACAAGTCTGAAACGGTCAGAGAATGTACTCGCCTGATGTCTGAATGTCCAAAGTAAATATACTGTCCGAGGAGAGGTGTCTGGCTCCTAATTAGAACAGCACAAGTCACAACATGTCTAGAAGGGTAATATAAAGCACTACAATGCATTCTATATGAATCTATGTCAAACTAGGCCAAAGTCAACCCTTGGTCAACTCTGGTCAACTGCACTAGTCAAACTCGGTCAAACTAGGTCATGTCCTAACCCAGTAAGTCTTACTAGGCCTAACCAAGACTATCCTAGCAAGCACACATCAATACAAGGCTATACAAGCCAACATACACCCAACTCTATATAGCATGCAATTATTTAATACTCAAATAGGCTAGAATTCACATTGGATATACACTAGGTAATCTATTACTTTAAGCTATATATGTCTACACATATATACACATGTATATATTGGTATTCAACACTAGGTCTATAATCATGGCATTTCAAACGGTTATATAAACTTATATATTACAACACAATATGCTAACATATATATAATATACATACATAGCTAAGTTAGCTATATTCATAAATACTTATTTAAGAGGCTATGTGTGTGTATGTGAACATGGCAAAGGGGCAAGTGAGGGTTAAATGGGCATACATAGTGTATACATATCAAAGAGTGTCAAAGTGTAAGTGAACAATGTGTCAAGTGTGATAGTGTCAACATAGTGTAAGGGGGTACATGAGGTAATATAGGATTTGTGTTAACATAGAACATTACATCTCATTAACTTGTATATTACATACATTATATCTATTATTATATTACATTCATGCTTGCATTTATTCATCATTCATTTATTCTCTTGCACTACTATATGTACCATACATTACATACTATGGAACCTACATATTCATTACAAGTCATACTTATACATGCTTACATTAGATATGATACTTACACCTCATACATTATTTATTTAAACATTTACTCATGCTTGCATTCTCTATTTAGTTACATAATGTATATACATTAATATGGGTTAAAATCAAATAGAACATTATATTACACACAAGGGTGCACAAAATGCATATGCCGAATAGTAACTCCTACTAATAATGAATACTGTATCATCTCAGCATGAATTAAACTCTATGATTAAAGTATGTTATAGATCTATGTGTTAGCTTTCCGAAACTTTAAACGGATCGCGTTTTCGTTTCCGGAAACTCCCGGAATCGCGAAAACACCGAGAACGCATTTATTTTTCGTACAGCTGACACTCAAATAATTCTCCAGAAAGTTACAGAAATAATTAGGCCTATTAATATATGTTTTTGGAAAGCTAACTTCAATACGCTTCTTTTAAAAAAAATGGGAGATTAAACCGAGGTTTGAGCTAGAAGTTATGACATTTCGAAGTTAGGGCTGAAATTAAAAACATGGATAAAAATCATGACAGATTTAGATAGTTTGAGCCAAAAGAATACACAATATATATCCTAATTATCCACAACAATAATAGCAATAATAATATGAGGAACCACACTCAAAAACTTGATTATATAATCTTCATGAACCATTTATTACATATATAAATATAGATACACTCTCATTACAATATATATATGAGTTATTTGTATTTACCCCCCCAATTGCTAATCCTATTTCTACTTCCCCCCCAATTTTATTTTAATTAGTGTTACCCTCCCAATCTTTGGATAAAGTGCAAATAAAACCTCCTAAAATTTGCGTTTTTGCATTTGTAGACCCCTTGTTTAAAAAAAAAAGATCCTACATTTTAATTTTTGCTCAGTTTGCACCCATGTCATTAACAGATGTTAAAATACGTCTAAAAATACGATTTTATCCCTCCCCCCACTCTCCCCCCCGTCTCTCTCTCTCTGGTGGTGGGAGTTTGTCAAACGGGACCGACCAAAGGAGAGGGGATGGTGGCCGGCCAGCGGAGGGAGGAGGGGGCGGGTCGAGCTAGGGGTGAGCATTCGGTTAATTTGGTTCAAATCGAACCGGAAACCGAATTGAACCGAAAATCGAATAAGCAAAACCGAAATCGAACCGAATTGGCGCATGACCGAATCAAACGGAACCGAATTAAATTGGTTCGATTTACGGTTTATTTGCACTTTTTTGTTAATATATATATATATATATATATATATATATATATATATATATATATAAAATATATATATATATAGTAACTAAATTTTCTTATTCTGTTTTTGGTTTGGACCGAAACCGAAACCGAAACCGAAACCTAAGACCGAAACAGAATAAGAAAATTTAATATTTTCAAAACCGAAATAGAATAAGAACTTTTTAAAACCGAGCCGAATCTTTTATTTGGTTCGGTTCGATTTTCGGTCCAAACCGAATAATGCTCACCCTTAGGTCGAGCATGGCCGACCAGCGGAGGGGGATCGGCCAGCGGAGGGAGGAGGGGGTTGGGAGGGCTGGCTAGCGGAGGGAGGTGGGGGGCGGGTCGAGGGGGCCGGCTAGCAGAGGGAGGAGGGGCGGTCGAGGGGGGCCGAATAAGAAAAAACCGAACAGAACCGAATAAGAGATTCGGTTCGGTTAAAAAAATATTCGGTTCGATTTCGGTTTTGAAAATACTAAATTTTCTTATTCGGTTTCAGTTTCGATTTTGGGTTTCTGTTTCGGTCCAAAACCGAAAACCGAATAAGAAAATTTAGTTTATATATATATATATATGTGTGTGTGTGTGTGTGTGTGTGTGTGTGTGTGTGTGTGTGTGTGTGTGTGTGTGTGTGTTACAGATATATACTAAATAAATTTAGATATATTTAAGTACTATATATATTAACAAAAAAATGCAAATAAACCGAATAAACAAAAATCGAACCAATTTAATTTGGTTCGGTTTGATTCGGTTATGGGCCAATTTGGTTCGGTTTTGATTTTGCTTATTCGATTTTTGGTTCGTTTTGAACCGAGTTAACCGAATGCTCAACCCTAGCTCGACATGTTCCCTCCTCCCTCTGCTGGCCGGCCACCCTCCCCTCTCCTCTAGTCGGCCCCGCTTGACAAGTCCCCACCATCGAAAAGAGAGGGAGGAAAGAGTAGGGGGAGAGGTAAAATCGTATTTCTAGACGTATTTTAACGCCTGTTAATGACATGGGTGCAAAATAAGCAAAAATTAAAATATGGATTTTTTTTTTAAACAAGGGGTATTCAAATGCAAAAGCGTAAATCTAAGGAGGGTTTATTTGCACTTTACCCAAAGATTGGGGGGGTAACACTAATTAAAATAAAATTGGGGGGGAAGTAGAAATAGGATTAGCAATTGGGGGGGTAAATACAAATAACTCTATATATATATATATAAATCTATATATGTAACATGAACACATCCACAACACAAAGGACACTCCTATGACCTCCAAATGGACACAAAATGGACACAAATAGAGA
The DNA here is from genome assembly GCA_029216955.1 of Iris pallida. Classification (NCBI taxonomy): domain Eukaryota; kingdom Viridiplantae; phylum Streptophyta; class Magnoliopsida; order Asparagales; family Iridaceae; genus Iris; species Iris pallida. Next base: position 1,846,865 of record JANAVB010024598.1, read on the forward strand.
TACAACCATGGGGGTCATTCCTATGGGTTCAAAATAGACCTATATGCATGAGGAAATGAAAAGGAGAAGGGATTTATACCTCCCGGTAGATCGAATCGAAGAAAAACCTTCCCGAAGCGACACCGACACGTAGAGATTCCAAAAGGACACGAACGAGCTCCAAATCCTCCCAAACTTGGGTAGCTTCCTCCTTGACTAGAATGGAGAAGGAAAGAAGAAGATTTGGTGGTGAAATAGAAGGATTTGGTGGAGAAATTGCTCTCTAGGAATTTGGGGAAGAACAAGAGGGAGAAAAATAGATGGATAATGACAAATGGGAGGCTCAACCCTATCCTTATTATGGCTGGCCATAAAGGTGGTTTTGTCCTATTAGGAAAAGTCCAAAAGCCCCTACTAACCTATTCTATGAGTATTAGGAAAGGGCTAATTGGTTGGGGCTAAATTAGTCATTCTAAAGTCTCTAATCACACTAATCTTATCCATAATAATTAGTCTAACCTCTAACTAAAATATTTCTATCATGTGGACTAAAATTAATATCATGTGGGCCATGCCTAACTAGTGTGTGGGTCCCACTAGAGTCAAACTACCCCCGGGTTCCCGTTTCAAGTCGGATTGAGTTGAAATTCGAACCCGACTCAAATAACCCCAAAACAATATCATAAATAATAAAATAATATCAAAATAATTCAAAGAGGTCAAATGCAAAAATATCTTTAGGCCAAAAATGACATTAAAATATCATAATCACATGGTTAGGCTCTAGGTCAAACAATCTCTAGGATTTCACTAGCAAAACGTCAAAACCACAAGTCATTGATTTAAATAATTTTAAAATGATTTAAAATCACCTAAAATCATATCATGAATTAAATATCATTATTAAAATAATTATAAACACAAAATTTCAAAATTATCCTCAATCAGAAAATTAAAATAAAATAAAAAAATCAACCCAAAATTTAGGGTGCTCACATCCTACCCACCTTATAAAAATTTTGTCCTCGAAATTAAAATGTTCGTAATCCTTCTAGGTCAAACCCCCACAATCAAATCCCAGAACTTAAATAAATCATACCATCAAAAGGACGACATACAGGGTCATGGCATACGGTGGTAGTGAAAGTCTCATCTAGGTATTCTAGTCATGCTAAACCAAAACGGTCATAGGGTATCAAAACACACATGCAATCTTGGGTGCTAAACAAAAGTTACAAAAACAACAAACCATCAAAACTGTAAGGCAGTCTACCATCCAATATGAAAACTGATACTTATCATAAAAATAAAGAAAAGTAACTACCCATTATCTTTAAAGGGTTTAGAAAAAAAAAAGAAAATCAAAATCAAAGTTAAGGAATGAAAGCCAATTCCATGGAAAATTTCCAATCACAATACGTATTAAGAATATTTAGTCTTGATACGATCTAAGTTGATCAAATTGGGGGAAATCAAGATTTAGGCAATATGGAGGACAGGTTCAACAAAGTCTGAGATCGAGCATACAAGGATAGAGATTCAGGTCACAATCAAATTTAATTCAATTAAGTACAACCCAAGATATAAATATGATAAGAAAAGATAATCGAAGTCGATTTGGTCGGATTAAGGAAACTAGGATTCAATGATATTGAAAAACCCCTTTTAGAGAAAACAGGAAAAGATTTCATACGAAGTCAGCAAATCATCCCTCTCTAATATTATCAGTTTACCATTTGCTAAACCATATTCTTTTTTTTTTCTCACAAGTCCCAATATGAAAATCAACCTCTATATAACTATCATCGAAATTTTATAACCTTCAGTCATCTAAACCTTTACCACAATCACCATAGACAAAATCTTTAAGTTCCAAAACATTTTCCACGAAACATACCCCTCTTTTTAGGAGTCAACACTTATTCATTTAATCAAAATTTCAAATTCCTTCACCTCGTTTTAAATTAGATCCGAAACCTCTAAATCCAGTTTATGGAATCCTTGGACTTGTTTAAATCGAGTCTCGTATTCACTAAACTCCAATACCACTATGTCACACAAAATTTATTCTTTTTTTTTATAAATCAACCTTCATATTTTCTTCAACGTTCACCTTCAAATATTTTTTTTTTTGAATTCTACAATTTTCTTCCAATCATCTAAAATAATTTCTATAACGTAAAATCCTTGTGTTCTCTCTGTCTCTAGTCACCATCTTACAATATCTAGTTCAATTTTGCATAATCATTTTATTCGATTAAAATCTCCTTTCCATCTCTAAATTTCTACATAGCCTTATAATAGTTCCCAAGAATCAATAACAAAGATTTTTAAGTTCTCAAAACTAGGTTGACCTTAAACATCCTCATTAATTTTGAAATACATCCATGAATTATTCATAACCCACTTTCTGTGATTGTTTCTAAATTGATAACATTTATCCCTCGATTTTATTTTAAACCTTTACCACATCTCCATTTCAAATTTTTTATATTTGACATCCAACACTCTGATTCCTACAAAATCATCATATGATAACCAATTACATCATTTCCGAACTAGATGATTTATATCACTTCCTCAACATTTCTCAGATAAAAATGATATAAAGATTCAAGAGTTTTCAAGGTATAGATGACAGAATTATATATGAGACAGGAAATTGATATAATCAGGACAGGTATATAAGACAAGGAATGATGGTAGTAAAAATATTGGCAGGAAAAGAATGATAATAGAATCTGTTTTACTTATCTATTTAAAAGAGGGACCCATTTTTTTTTGAAACAAGAATTATAATACCAAATCCAAAATAAGGCCTACCAAAATCATTGGTTTATTGTATTAAGAAGAAATAAATTTTTGTAAGAAGTTACACAAGGTTTATAAAAATAGCTAAAGCTACATCCTAAGTAAACAATGAGAAACAAAACAAAACAAAGCAAAACAACAATAATTCCTTCTCTTTTTTTGAATGACTGAAACAAAAGTAGCAAAAACATGTTCGAAAATATTTAAGGTACAATCTGATAATCATATACGTCTATCCAAAATTATGGTACTCTAAATTCTCGTCATACTAGTGAGCAAGGCTACGATAATCACATAGTCCTTGACTTATGCACATACCTCTAGAATCATGGTATTTAACATTTTTACGATGCCGCTAGCTTGGCTGCGAAAATCTTAAATTTTCGCACCCGAGAAATATATCCAAAATCAGACTATATATCCTCACCATGCTGGCTAATGTGACTATAGAAGACAAGATTTCCATAACTTAGATGACCTAGCCCATATAATTTTATCTTGCCAAAAATTAAATTAAATCAACAATAAATACCAAAAAAAAATCAAATTTATCAACGAACATCAAAATTCAGAAATGAACAAAACCCTTCAAATCATATAACTACAAACTCGGATGCTATAGCTAACATCAAGATTCAAATTTCAACAATCTTCATCAAAATCAATAAATACAAACTCAAATTCAATAATAATCCATCAAAATCAAATTCAATAGCAGAAAGTAAAGATAAATCAAATCAAGAAAAAAAGAAAAGAGTTTTCAAATCGGAGTTAAACAAGATTCTCAAGGGTCGTCCCAAGAATCTCTCAAGGGTTCCTAACTGTGATTGAGTATCTTCAAAATATATTCTATTCCTAGTGTAGGCTGTAGTGGTACTCTAGTTCGAATACCACTACATAAACTCAACCTGCATGGACTACCACTAAAAACGTGTCATGACCCGTACCCACCGTGAGGGTACGAGTACGTAACAATGCCCAGCCTACGCCGCAGTGTCGGCGGTAGAACGCTGTCCTAGGTCTCAATGCATATAACAGTATAAGATTAAACAGTTTATACTCCCCGAATGGGGGTGACATAGAAGATACAGTCTCAATCACATCTAAGGTAGAGCATGATAAAGATAGATAAAACATGAAATTCAAAAGAGATACAGGAGATAGAAGTCTAAGTGTCTATGATACATAAACCCATAAATACATCTCAAAACTCAATACAGTATTCCACGAAGTAAAATACAACTCCAGACAAAATGAAATAACTACCTAAACAACCTCTAATGTGTCTCCTCTAGGCTAGCAGGCACCTCCAGGCTATCTATAAAATTTATCAACAGGTCCAGTCAGGACGGGAGCGAGCACAAAACATCTCACGCAGTTCATATCGAGTTAGGAAATATAAAGCATGCAATAGAGTAAAGTACATGAAACGCTGAAAGAAGAATGTATAGAAAATAGTAGAGATTTAATAACAGGAAATATCTAAATATGATAAGTAAGAACTGTAAGGAACATGTGATTTAGAGTACAATCTGGTTATGTAAACGGGCTAGGAAAATGCAATGGTAACTCCATTGTACGTGGGTGTACAATAGACATATACAATAGTTATATAATGTTGTACAATAGGATTTGAGTACATAACCAATTCTACTCTTTCTCCCCAATCAATACACAAGGATCTACTCCAGTTACGTTATCTTATACAATAGTGTACAATGTTATACAATGGATGTACAATGTTATACAATAGTGTACAATGGTCTATCCCTGGGGCTCATGTGATAATGAGAGTACAATATGCACAATGAGTATACAAGGATATGGGTATTCAATAAATACAATATGGAAGTGAAACGCACAACACAATATGTATTTAGTGAATACAAGGAGATAACATCTCAAAAGAAGATCCATATAGTACCAATCCGTGATAACAGTCGTATCAGCATCAAGTACAGTAATCTAGAGCAAGAATGTAAATCCATACAAGTCTGAAACGGTCAGAGAATGTACTCGCCTGATGTTTGAATGTCCAAAGTAAATATACTGTCCGAGGAGAGGTGTCTGGCTCCTAATTAGAACAGCACAAGTCACAACATGTCCAAAAGGGTAATATAAAGTACTACAATGCATTCTACATGAATCTAGGTCAAACTAGGCCAAAGTCAACCCTTGGTCAACTCTGGTCAACTGCACTAGTCAAATTCGGTCAAACTAGGTCATGTCCTAACCCAGTAAGTCTTACTAGGCCTAACCAAGACTATCCTAGCAAGCACACATCAATACAAGGCTATACAAGCCAACATACACCCAACTCTATATAGCATGCAATTATTCAATACTCAAATAGGCAAGAATTCACATTGGATATACACTAGGTAATCTATTACTTTAAGCTATATATGTCTACACATATATACACATGCATATATTGGTATTCAACACTAGGTCTTTAATCATGACATTTCAAACGGTTATATAAACTTATATATTACAACACAATATGCTAACATATATATAATATACATACATAGCTAAGTTAACTATATTCATAAATACTTATTTAAGAGGCTATGTGTGTGTATGTGAACATGGCAAAGGGGCAAGTGAGGGTTAAATGGGCATACATAGTGTATACATATCAAAGAGTGTCGAAGTGTAAGTGAATAATGTGTCAAGTGTGATAGTGTCAACATAGTGTAAGGGGGTACATGAGGTAATATAGGATTTGTGTTAACATAGAACATTACATCTCATTAACTTGTATATTGCATACATTACATCTATTATTACATTACATTCATGCTTGCATTCATTCATCATTCATTTATTCTCTTGCACTACTATATGCACCATACATTACATACTATGGAACCTACATATTCATTACAAGCCATACTTATACATGCTTACATTAGATAGGATACTTACACCTCATACATTATTTATTTAAACATTTACTTATGCTTGTATTCTCTATTTAGTTACATAATGTATATACATTAACATGGGTTAAAATCAAATAGAACATTATATTACACACAAGGGTGCACAAAATGCATATGCCGAATAGTAACTCCTACTAATAATGAATACTGTACCATCTCAGCATGAATTAAACTCTATGATTAAAGTATGTTATAGATCTATGTGTTAGCTTTCCGAAACTTTAAACGGATCGCGTTTTCGTTTCCGGAAACTCCCGGAATCGCGAAAACACCGAGAACGCGTTTATTTTTCGTACAGCTGACACTCAAATAATTCTCCAGAAAGTTACAGAAAGAATTAGGCCTATTAATATATGTTTTTGGAAAGCTAACTTCAATATGCTTCTTTTAAAAAAACAGGAGATTAAACCGAGCTTTGAGCTAGAAGTTATAACATTTCGAAGTTAGGGCTGAAATTAAAAACGTGGATAAAAATCATGACGAATTTAGATAGTTTGAGCCAAAAGAATACACAATATATATCCTAATTATCCACAACAATAATAGCAATAATAATATGAGGAACCACACTCAAAAACTTGATTATATAATCATCATGAACCATTTATTATATATATAAATATAGATACACTCTCATTACAATATATATATATATATATATATATATATATATATATATATATATATATATATATATATATATATAAATCTATATATGTATATATATATATATATATATATATATATATATATATATATATATATATATATAAAAAAATCTATATATGTAACATGAACACATCCACAACACAAAGGACACTCCTATGACCTCCAAATGGACACAAAATGAACACAAATGGAGATACAACCATGGGGGTCATTCCTATGGGTTCAAAATTGAGGAAATAAAAAGGAGAAGGGATTTATACCTCCCGGTAGATCGAATCGAAGAAAAACCTTCCCGGAGCGACACCGACACGTAGAGATTCCAAAAGGACACGAACGAGCTCTGAATCCTCCCAAACTTGGGTAGCTCCTCCTTGACTAGAATGGAGAAGGAAAGAAGAAGATTTGGTGGTGAAATGGAAGGATTTGGTGGAGAAATTGCTAGGAATTGCTCTCTAGGAATTTGGAGAAGAACAAGAGGGAGAAAAATAGATGGATAATGACAAATAGGAGGCTCAACCCTATTCTTATTATGGCTGGCTATAAAGGTGGTTTTGTCCTATTAGAAAAAGTCCAAAAGCCTCTACTAACCTATTCTATGAGTATTAGGAAAGGGCTAATTGGTTGGGGCTAAATTAGTCATTCTAAAGTCTCTAATCACACTAACCTTATCCATAATAATTAGTCTAACCTCTAACTAAAATATTTCTATCATGTGGACTAAAATTAATATCATGTGGGCCATGCCTAACTAGTGTGTGGGTCCCACTAGAGTCAAACTACCACCGGGTTCCCGTTTCAAGTCGGATTGAGTTGAAATTCGAACCCGACTCAAATAACCCCAAAACAATATCATAAATAATAAAATAATATCAAAATAATTCAAAGAGGTCAAATGCAAAAATATCCTTAGGCCAAAAATGACATTAAAATATCATAATCACATGGTTAGGCTCTAGGTCAAACAATCTTTAGGATTTCACTAGCAAAACGTCAAAACCACAAGTCATTGATTTAAATAATTTTAAAATAATTTAAAATTACCTAAAATCAAATCATGAATTAAATATCATTATTAAAATAATTATAAACACGAAATTTCAAAATTACCCTCAATCAGAAAATTAAAATAAAATAAAAAAATCAACCCAAAATTTAGGGTGCTCACAGAAATTGAGTTAGAATACACGCCTATGTCGCGCTAGGACCTGAGGTAGGGACACGCACTTGACATTGAAAGTTTATATAAATTGTTGACTAACTTGGTTTACTTTGGACAGGGAAGGCCGGACGGTAAGTATGGATAAGTCATGCATGTATTTCCATGCAAGCACTTGAATCCAGCAACACGAGATAAGTTATGAAATATGCCATGAAACTGATCCTAAGACAAGATTAGAAAGACAATAAATGATAGACGGTGCACAAAAGTAAATAGAACGTGTTTGGTAATGATAGCATTGTGGGCGAGCTAGCCACCCCACCAGTGCATAACAATGTATTGATAACCCCACAGATTGCTTACAGGAAGCAGGAGAAGTCGTCGGGTACGAAGATTTCTTCGAATGTGCTAAGGCGCGGAGCTATCTCTGGAGCCTTGGAGTGTTGCAAGGAGCTGGAGAACCATATACATGACATAATGTATCGGAACATCGCCATGAATCATTCTATCTTGTATGCCACTTGGCACGCCTTTTATGTTTCAGAGAGAGAGAAAGCTTGAGAGACTTGTAAACTCGGCCTAGCGCCGCTTGTAAACTTCTTGAAAATTAATAAAGAGTTTGAATTCGTTTTAACTTGTGTTCATTTACTTTCTGCTGCAAATGGGGACACTCTGTGCGACTCTGTGGCCTAGCTCAAATCGGTCGTTTCTAGACATAGCCTTGCACGGGCGTAACCTAGGACCGTGTGGCATCACGCCTTAGCGAGGACGATCGCTCCTACGGGAGCGGGGCGTGGCAATGGGGACGCGGGACGGGGAATGCATTGTTTAGTAGGGATGGGGGTTAAAAATTAAACCCGATGGAGAACGGGGATGGGATGGAAATTTAAATACTACTCGGGAATGGGGATGGAGGATATGGTCCCTGGCCCCTACCCGTCCCGTTGCCATCCCTATATATATATTAGAAAAAAAGATAGAAGGAATTTTTGACTTTCATCCCACTTGTTAGTATGAATTTGTACTTACATCACACATGTTTATTTTATTAGACTTTCATCCCATTGTTTGTCACGAAAAGCATTTATTTTGTCATGAAAAATATTCGTTTTGTCACGAATTTTTTTTTGTGACAAAAAGTGGGATGAAAGTCTAATAAATTTAAAATACAGAAATTTCCATATGGGGTAAAGAATTTTACACAAATTATAAAAAAGTAAAAAGTTTAGAGAATTTGTGTTTGGGGTAATGACACTGCAATGGAGATGGCGCTTTGATGGACGGAAATGGGGAATCGAAGGACACGCCAGCAGAAGTGGCACGCCCCTAGGGACGCACCATCCACCGTGGCGCGTGGCAAGGAAGAGCCATCCCCCGTGGCGCGTGGAGAGGAAGCGCCATCCAAGGTGGCGCGCGGTGGGTGGGGCGCCACTCCCCGTGTAGCTCGCTTGGTTTTTTATATTTTAAAGCATCCTAACGGCGATATTACAACGTCTATTTCCTTTTCAACGCCTACATCCTAACGGCTATATTCTAAGGTCTATTTTCTTTTCCTATTTATTGCTATGTTTAACTCTCTCCCCCCCACACAAACACATTATTTTCTCTCTCTCTCTCAAAGAAGCAATTCTCTGAAGGTTGGAAGCCCCATCTCCTCAAGGAAGCTAGTCTCTCCCTCTTACAAGCTCTCGCTCCTTGCAACGCGACTCTGTATTAGCTAACACTACCAGAATAAGTTATTTTAGCGACGCCTGAAGACGTCGCTAAAATGCCTAAAGACGTCGCTAAACCAGTTTAGCGACGTATTTAGCGACGTCTTCGTCTTGTCGCAGAAACCTTAGTCGCTGTTTGGAAAGACGTCGCTGATCGTCGCCAACACCGACGTTTACCGACGCAAAGATACGACGATAATATACCGACGTTTACCGTCGTTTCGTTGATGAAATAGCAACGTTTATGATGTCGCTATACGTCGGTATGTCCTGGAAAAATTACCGACGTTTACGACGTCGCACTGCATCGGTATATCCTAGGGAATATTAACAACGTTTTGTGATGTCGCTATACGTCGGTATATCCTGGAAAAATGTGGTAAAATCCTGAGAAAGTTATCGACGTCTACCGACGGTTACCGATGCCTACCGACGAAACTGACGTCGCTATACGTCGGTATCCTGGCAATATATGCCAGTTTAGCGACGTCTACCGACGCATTTTGACGTCAGAACGCGTCGGTAAACGTCGGTAGACGTCGCTAAATTTGAAAAAAAATAAAATAAATAAATTACAGTATGCAGTTTTCTCCACAGAATTATTTTCTCCCTGCAGTTTAATCTGAAACACAATACACAAGCAAATTTTATCCGTGGGTTCGCCGACCCCTTCGGTGGAACACTCAACACCGGTAAATTAACATCCAAATGAAACAAATAACATAAAATAACCAAAGTCCACCCAATATATATAAACCAATATCTAAATCGTCATGGGTCTACACAACCAATAACCAATGTATCTATACAACCAACAAACATGTGTCACAAACAAATAAGTGTCACAAACAAATACAAATAAAAATAAGTACTCAAACACTCAATACAAATAGTCCTAACTAGGACTACTGGGGATCTGGAGCAGGAGTGTAAAACCCCTAAATTTCTACTATTTTTTATTAAATTTGGTACTGATTTAAAATTTTGTATTGTACGTCGCAGAGTCGTATTGTACGTCGTGCGCGAAAGTTTGTTTTTTTCGAATTTGTTCGGCGAGTACGAATATGTGCGAGCGTACATATTTTAGAAAAATATTTTCTATTTTTTTATAGTTTCAAAATAATATACATAATAATTATTTTGTTATCATACCAAAGTTTCCAAATTATTATTTTATTTATTATTTATAAAAAGTCTTTCGTAAAAACAGTTATTAATAATAAATAATATTATTCGCGTATACATATATATTTCATAGATATTTATTGAGTTTATTTGTAAATAATAATGTAATTTTTAAAATTATTATTAATAGTATTTTTGGAAAACATATTTTGAAATTATTGTGACAATTTAAATCTTGATTTGAATTTTGGATTTATTTAAATTAATATCTATAATTGGAATTTGAATTGTCTTATTTTTAAACTAAAAGAATTTAATTAGATTTATATTGGATTTGTATTTGGATTTGGATTTGATTTATTTTAAATTTATTAATAGCGTATTATTTAAAAGGGGATTTAAATCTTTTCTTAATCCTATCCAATTGGGAATTCCCACATTCTATAAATAGGCAGGTACTCATCCATATATTTCTATTTTCTAAATTTCCACCACAAGTGCGTGCACCGTGTCAGTGTCCAATCCTTATTCCATCTAGTTTACATATACAAAACTATCTCCTTCGTGTCAGACACACCTCCGACACGCAACAGTAAACCCTAGCCCCTAAACCTAATTTTCGACCAGACACCTTTGTTATCTCCTTTCGACCCTTACCGCCACCCACAGCAAACCACCCATGTTCTCGTCATCGATCACCTCACCACCTGTCACGCCCCAATTCTGTAGAATCGATAGTCGTCCCCCGGGTGTGATGCCGTACGAACCTAAGTTACAATCGCACAAGGCATAGTCATAATGTTATCCGAAACACAACATCAAGTTAGAGTACGCAGAGAAATTGAATGACACATTTGAAATAGAAATAGACTTTTTCATTGATGATAATAAAACTTTACATAGACTCCTTTACAATCATTGCCGCGCAGGCTACAACATGACTCGACTTACAAAATGAACGCCGATGAGATAGTCGTTCCAAACATTACATCCCTTTTTATAAGCAAAAACCATTACACATTTCCACCTGCTATCGAGGCGAGTCGAGTCGTCATCTTCTTTTGGACTGAGTGCGGGTCTTCTTCAAAAGGAATCCAGAAACAAGCCTTTACACGCGGACAAGGCTTCAAAAGGGTTCACGTCGCCTTGAGTTTCAAGTGGCACGGCCTTCGTAGTTTGGGGTACCTGCATGGAGAGCGAGGATCAGTACATTATACTTTGTACTGGTGTGTGGCTATTTAAGTTCCAAGCTCTCATTTGGTTGAAGAGTTTATATGACTTAGTTTATGAATGTTTCTAACCATCCTAATGAATTTCACACGTGCAATGACAAGCATAATGAAATTTATATTGAAACTTACTGACGGCGGCCCGCACCGCGCCTTATGAAACTTACCATGTTCTTTCCTGTCAATTGTTATCATTTCCATACCAAGTGCAATATTTCATGTGTTGGTCACTGACTCCCAGAGCCATCGTGGACTCCTCTAGCTTTTGTTAGACGGGGTCCTTTCAGCGCGAGTAGCGAGCCCCGCTGCAAGTCCTCGTCTAACCCGTGCCCAGCACAGCTAATTACTTGTTTTCTTTTTCGGCCGCAACGGTCCCGTGGCCTTGGGTTGCCGTACGGGGAAACGCTCACCTTGTCGACAAGTTGTCCATGACCGTGCAAAGACATGTTTTTAGTTATTAAGACATAGCCTACCTTTTCTTAGAAAACTTGTTCATTCATTCATGTTCGTGCACTTGCATTTATTTTTTCATTCGCAACAATACTATCGATTTTGCCTAAGAAGGGGGTCGAGTAGAGACGGGTCAGCCACTCACCTTGAGTTTACTTCGGCGAGAGAACTTGTTGGTCGTGCTAGACGTCGCCTACACGATTACCTGAAATCGCACAAGCAACCGATTAGAACACTGCATTGTTCAAGGAGTTCGATAGGAAATACGAGTTCGAAATGCAAGCCATGAAAACCATCGAAAACATTCACGAAAACGCATTCAGAAAACAAAGCCAAAACCAACGCAAGCGGCGTGAAAAGCAGAGCAACGGGAGGTCTCTCCCGACTTAGCCGCAGAGTCAATCCTCGAGGCGCAACCCGCTGAATATGGGACTTGGTTTTGAAGAAGACATTCCATAACGAGGAATGGATCTTAATTCAACCGTTCCCGTTCGATCGACTCGGCCGATCCCGACCTATCGGTCCCGACCGAATCGATAGCGACAGTGTTCCTTTCTCGCGCACCCCGCGGACAGAGTACGGGGCATGATGTAGGGACGGGGCACTACACCATAACCAACTAAGAAAAAGTTTCGTCCTCGAAACTTAAAATAGAACCTACCTCTACGAGAACAAGGAAGGGAACTTCTCCTTCATTTCTGACTCAAGCTCCCACGTCGAATCCTCGACTGAATGGTTTCTCCAGAGGACGCGGACGAGTGGAATAGCACGGTTACGGAGAAGTTTATCCTTGTGCTCCAAGATTTGCACCGGCACTTCGATATATGACAAGTCTGCCTTCAGGTCCAGCTTACCCAAATCTACCATATATCCCGAATTGTGCACGTACTTCCGCAATTGTGAGACGTGGAAGACATCACGTACCTCTGACAATGCAGGCGGCAAGGCGATTTGGTAAGCTACCGTGGCGACTCGCTTCAATATTTTGAACGGGCCAACAAATCTTGGACTCAACTTTCCTTTCGTACCGAACCGGGAAACTCCACGTATAGGCATCACCTTCAGGAATACATGGTCGCCTTCCGAGAACTCTAGGGGGCGTCGGTGCGTGTCGGCATAGCTTTTCTGCCGGTTTTGTGCTATCTTCAATCTCTTTCGTATTAACTTGACCTTCTGCACGGTCTTCTCTACAAGATCCGAACCAAGTATCTGCCGTTCCCCGACATCATCCCAGCAAATGGGCGATCTGCACTTCCGGTCGTACAAGGCTTCATACGGCGCCATTTGGATGCTGGACTGATAGCTGTTGTTGTAATTAAACTCGGCCAGCGGTAGATGGACGTCCCAACTTGACTTCAAGTCGATCGTACAAAGTCGCAACATGTCTTCGAGAATTTGGTTCACCCGCTCTGTTTGGCCGTCAGTCTGAGGATGATAAGCTGAGCTGAACTTCAACTTGGTCCCCAACGCTGAATGTAGACTACTCCAGAAGCGCGCTACGAACCGTCCATCCCGATCAGAGACGATAGAAACTGGGACCCCGTGCAGCCGAACTATTTCATCAAGGTATATCTGAGCAAGGCGGTCGACGCTCCAAGTAACTTTGATGGCGATAAAGTGCGCTGACTTGGTTAGTCGATTGACGATGACCCAGACGGCGTCGTTTTCCCGCGGGGTCCTCGGCAAGCCAACAACAAAGTCCATAGTGATGTGATCCCATTTCCACTCTGGAATGGCGAGATTTTGCATCTCCCCGCCCGGTCGCTGGTGCTCGGCTTTGACTTGCTCATAGGCCATACATTTTGACACAAAGAGTGCTACGTCCCTCTTCATGCCGTGCCACCAAAAGACAACGCGGAGGTCCTTATACATCTTGGTGCTGCCAGGATGCAAAGAATATTTTGTATAGTGCGCCTCCGTCATTATCTCCTTTCTAAGTTCTACGTCGTCCAGTACGCATACCCGTCCCTTCATGCGCAACACTCCCGACTTGTCCTCTGCAAAGTCGGACGCTTTTTCTGTCGATATCAGCTTCTGCATCTTCTCCAGGTAGGGGTCGTCCTTCTGTGCAGACTTGATCCTCTCCAGTAGGCTCGGTTCCACCCGCAGTTGCGCTAGTTTCACGTCTCTAAAACGAACTCGGAGTTCGATGCCCATTCCTTCCAAGTCACACAGCAGTCGATCGTTGATGCATAACAAAGCTAAGTACTTCTGGCTCAGCGCATCCGCTACCACATTTCCCTTGCCCGACGTGTAGTCGATTGATAAGTCATAGTCTTTGATCAGCTCGAGCCATCGCCTCTGCCGCAAATTTAATTCTTTCTGGGTGAAGAGATACTTGAGGCTTTTGTGGTCCGTATAAATCCAGCATGCCACGCCATGGAGATAGTAACGCCACAGCTTCAACGCAAACACAATCGCCGCTAATTCTAGGTCATGTGTGGGGTAGTTCTTCTCGTGCGGCTTCAACTGCCGGAAAGCAAAAGATATCACCTTATCCCGCTGCATGAGCACACACCCCAAGCCCTGGCCAGAAGCATCGCTAAAAATTTGAAATCCCTCTATCCCTTCAGGAAGAGCAAGTATCGGGGCCGAAACGAGCCGTTGTTTGAGCTCCAGGAAGGAAGCTTCACAGTCGTCTAACCATTTGAATGCGACTCCTTTCTGGGTGAGGCAAGTCAACGGCAATGCGATCTTCGTGAAGTCCTTCACGAAGCGTCGGTAGTATCCCGCCAAGCCTAGAAAGCTTCGAATTTTGCTAACTGATGCGGGCCATTTCCAATCAGCAACTTCCTTGACTTTCTTCGGATCGACTGCGATGCCCACGGCGGAGATGATGTGCCCAAGGAATGAGACGCTATTCAGCCAGAACTCGTACTTGCTCATCTTCGCATACAACTGATTCTCTCGAAGGGTTTGGAGTACCGTCCGCAGATGCTCTGCATGTTGCGCTCGATCCTTCGAGTAGACGAAGATGTCGTCGATGAAGACTACTACGAACTTGTCAACGAACGGACGAAACACCCGATTCATTAGATCCATGAAGACGGAAGGGGCATTTGTCAGACCGAACGACATTACCAAGAACTCGTAGTGGCCATAACGAGTACGGAAGGCAGACTTCGACACGTCATCTGGCTTGACTTTGAGTTGGTGATAACCCGATCGCAGATCAATCTTCGAAAACACCGTTGTACCTTGGAGCTGGTCGAACAAGTCGTCGATGCGGGACAGGGGGTATTTGTTTCGGACGGTAGCTTTGTTCAATTCTCGATAGTCGATGCAGAGCCGCATCGATCCATCCTTCTTCTTCACGAATAGCACGGGCGTACCCTACGACGAGACACTCGGACGGATAAACCCTCTGTCGAGCAATTCCTGAAGTTGTGCCTTCAATTCTTTCAATTCTGTAGGGGCCATTCTGTACGGAGCCTTCGAGATCGGCCGGGTGTCGGGGAATATATCGATGGTGAACTCTATTTCTCGATCGGGCGACATGCCGGGTAGCTCATCCGGGAACACGTCTGGGAATTCTGCCACAACGTCGGTCTGAGCCGCATTTGCACCATCATGTCGCATGTCTCGAACGGAAGCTAGATAGCCTTCGCACCCGGAATGCAGCATCCGTCGAACAGATATTGCGGAGATCACCATGCAGGTCGGCGACGCCTCACCACACGAGTAGCAGAATTCAGGCACTCCAGGTATGCGGAATGTGACCTTCTTTTCAGCGCAGTCTATGGTTGCGTTGCACGGCCCGAGCCAATCCATTCCCAGAATGATGTCAAAGTCCTTCATGTCTACAACTATCACATCCAGACCGATCTTTTGACTGCCGATACAGATAATCCCGCCGGCGTAAGCTAAGTTTGTGAGAATTAGTTCGCCCGAAGGCGTGCTTACGCTAAGGTCGAGATCTAATGATATTACAGGGAATTTGTGCTCGGTGGCAAAGTCTGCCGATATAAAACTATGTGAAGCGCCTGAATCAAATAACACACGAGCAGGCACATTATTGAATTTTAGTATACCAGACACTACTCTATCTGATGCCATCGCTTTGTCTCGAGTCATGGCGTAAACGCGGCCCTGAGTGTTGGGGCGACGATCTTGGCTATTTTGTGGTACAGGTTGAGTGGGCGGAGGAGGTCGGGGCGCCTGCCCTCGATTCTCTTGGCGATATTGTTGTGGTGGTGCGTTACGAGTTTGTCGAAAGCTTGGGCAGTTATGAGCCCTGTGACCATTCTGTCCGCAAGCGAAACATTTAATATTGCGGGAAAAGTAGTGGCTGGTATAGTGTCCGACTTGCCCGCAATTGGTGCACTTAGGTATCGTCTTATCACCCTGGTTGCCGCCGTTATTTGGACGCTTTGACGCGTCGTTGTTGCCTCCCATATGGCTAGGACGTTTGTGATTGGAGTGGCGCACAACGTCGTCAGCACTGGAAGGATGCAGGTTCTCAAGGCGGAGGGCGTGATTCAGAGCCTCGCCCACGATCTTGTACTCCGGGACCCCGACATGCGCACCGATAGAGTGTCGCAGACCCACTTCGAACCGTCGCACACGGCACTCTTTAGTAGGCAGAAACTGTCCAGCAAACTTAGACAACTTGTTGAATTCTGCGGCGTACTGTTCCACTGTCCTGCTCCCTTGCTTCAACTGCATGAATTCATTCTCCTTCGCTTGACGAACGGCTGATGGAAGGTACTGGACTTCAAAAGCTTTGCGGAACGTAGTCCAAGAGATCGGCACGATAGTGTTGTCCGATCGGATCGCTCGTTTGCGCACGACCCACCAGTTGTGCACGTTCAACCGTAGTTGAAGTTGTGTGCAGGCGACTTACTTCGATTCTTCAATGCCGAGAAGCTTGAAATGATCTTCCAGCTCTTCCAACCAGTCGATTGCCATGGAAGGACCCTCGGTACCGTTGAAGGAAGTGCGGCACGCCTTCTTGAATTCGGACACTTTAAAGTTGTACTTTTTCGGTGCCGCTGGTTGACGCTCGAGATTCTCCGTGTCGACTTCAATGGGTTGGATCGCCGGCACGGTGACGGTAGGCGCTATCACAGAATTTTCGTTGGTCGCCATTGTCTGGACGATCTGCTGCAGGGTATCTAACTGCTTTTGTTGAAGTTTGGCATGTGCGTCAAAGCGAGCTTCGAACTGGGCCTATCGTTTCTCTACTTGTTGATGTCGGTTCTCGGACTGGTTCCGCTGTGCCTCCATCATGCGCAGCATCCTTTCGATGGTATCGTTAGAAGGCCCGGCCCACGGACGATGCGAACTACTAAAGCCGCTTGAAGCGCTCTGTTCTTGCTCGGCCGTGGGTTCCGTCACTTCTGCTATATGAAGGCAAACACATCCGTCAGAAATTATTATGGACTCATTGTATGGAACAACTTATCTCATCGATGCAAGGTCGAAGGTTTAGAACTCTAGACGTGAGGCCAAAGGATGTAAAGCCGTGCTCTGATACCATTATGTCACGCCCCGATTCCGTAGAATCGATAGTCGTCCCCCGGGCGTGATGTCGTACGAACCTAAGTGGCGATCGCACAAGGCATAGTCATAAGGTTATCCGAAACACAACATCAAGTTAGAGTACGCAGAGAAATTGAATGACACATTTGAAATAGAAATAGTCTTTTTTATTGATGATAATAAAACTTTACATAGACTCCTTTACAATTATTGCCGCGCGGGCTACAACATGACTCGACTTACAAAATGAACGCCGATGAGATAGTCGTTCCATACATTACATCCCTTTTTACAATAAAAAACTATTACATATTTCTACCTGCTATCGAGGCGAGTCGAGTCGTCATCTTCTTTTTGGACTGAGTGCGGGTCTTCTTCAAAAGAAATCCAGAAACAAGCCTTTACACGCGGACGAGGCTTCAAAAGGGTTCACGTCGTCTTGAGTTTCAAGTGGCACGCCCTTCGTAGTTTGGGGTACCTGCGTGGAGAGCGAGGATCAGTACATTACACTTTGTACTGGTGCGTGGCTATTTAAGTTCCAAGCTCTCATTTGGTTGAAGAGTTTATATGACTTAGTTCATGAATGTTTCTAACCATCCTAGTGAATTTCATACGTGCAATGACAAGCATAATGAAATTTATATTGAAACTTATCGACGGCGGCCCGCACCGCGCCTTATGAAACTTACCATGTTCTTCCCTGTCAATTGTTATCATTTTCATACCAAGTGCAATACTACGTGTGTTGGTCACTGACTCCCAGAGCCATCATGGACTCCTCTAGCTTTTGTTAGACGGGGTCCTTTCAGCGCGAGTAGCGAGGCCCGCTACAAGTCCTCGCCTAACCCGTGCCAAGCACAGCTAATTACTTGTTTCCTTTTTCGGCCGCAACGGTCCCGTGGCCTCGGGTTGCCGTGCGGGGAAACGCTCACCTTGTCGACAAGTTGTCCATGACCGTGCAAAGACATGTTTTTAGTTGTTAAGACATAGCCTACCTTTTCTTAGAAAACTTGTTCATTCATTCGTGTTCGTGCACTTGCATTTATCTTTTCATTTGCAACAACACTATCGATTTTGCCTAAGAAGGGGGTCGAGTAGAGAAGGGTCAGCCACTCACCTTGAGTTTACTTGGGCGAGAGAACTTGTTGGTCGCGCTAGACGTCGCCTACGCGATTACCTAAAATTGCACAAGCAACCGATTAGAACACTGTATTGTTCAAGGAGTTCGATAGAAAATGCGGGTTCGAAATACAAGCCATGAAAATTATCGAAAATATTCACGAAAACGCATTCAGAAAACAAAGCCAAAACCAACGCAAGCGGCGTGAAAAGTAGAGCAACGGGAGGTCTCTTCCGACTCAGCCGGAGAGACAATCCTCGAGGCGCAACCCGCTGAATATGGGACTTGGTTCCGAAGAAGACATTCCATAACGAGGAATGGATCTTAATTCAAACGTTCCCGTTCGATCGACTCGGCCGATCCCGACCTATCGGTCCCGACCGAATCGATAGCGGCAGTGTTCCTTTCTCGCGCACCCCGTGGACAGAGTACGGGGCACGATATAGGGACGGGGCACTACACCACCGCACCTCCACCAGTGGCCAGCCTTCACCACCATCATCGGCCGTCAACGACGAACCCCTACACACCACCGGTGTCGCCTCCTGACTGTCAACAATACCACCCCGACCATCGGCAAATGTTGTGGCCAACCCTGGCAACCTGCCGCCACCACCAGACCACATCCCAAACTCAGCAAACACCACCACCGGCGCCCAAATTCCGGCGACCCCCCAAAGAATCCATCGCTAGCATAAGAGCACCAAAATAGAAAAACCCTCACCTGATTCTAGCCTCATCCCGGCGACGGTCGCATCCGCGAACTCCGTCGAGTGCTCCGATTTCTTTCTCCGGCGGCTTCGTCACTGCCACTCTCCACGACCTCCATACTCGATCACCCCGGCGCCGTCCTGGAACCTCCGTTCTTTGTCGCCTCTATCAGTCCGGCCACCCCTGTTCTCTCTTCCTCCGCCGTCCGTTGACCCCGCCGTGGCCGAGAAACCCTCCGTCGTGCGTCCTTCCTTTCTTGCGCCCCTCTCTCCCTGGGCCTCTCTCCTCCGCCCCACCTCGCCAGTACCACCCGCCGAAACCCTCCGATCCGCCGATCGTGCCTTCCTCCAATACCCCTGCGTCCGCCGCGGTCTGGCCGAATCGACGCCCACGCACCCCTCCGCCGGCGCCGCCCTTGCGGCAGAGACGTGCGCCCTTTCTTCCCTCTTCGCCGTGCCTCTGCGAGACCGCCCACGACCTCTTCCGCCTCCGCCTCTGCCTCCACCACGCGCCGCCTCTCCGCTCCTCCCGACCGATCTCTCTCTCTCCTTCCCCATTTATCTTTCCCCCTTCTGATTCCGATTATGGACTGCTGCCCCCATATTTTATTTGGTGTTTTTTTAGGATGATTTGTTTTCTTTTCTCTAATTTCCCATCCTTTTTCCTGATATTTGCTTTAGAAATAAACATATATTATTACTTATTATTATTATTATCATTATTATTATCATAATCATCATTAATATTATTATCTTTAATATTTTTATTGTTACTATTATTATTGTTATTATTATTATTGTTACTATTATTATTATTATTATTACTGTTATTTTCTTTATTTTGTTGTCTCGCTAAATATTATTACTTGCATTATTATTATCATTTTAGAAAATTTTACAAATATTTTCTAGCTAATTTCAAAGTAAATTTTGACTCTAAAAATATTTTTCGAATTATATGTATATAAATGTATTTTGATAAGTTATCGTTTTGGCCTAAGTACTCCTTATTATTTTTGAATAAGTACCTAAATATCTTCATATATAAAATATAGTTTTTATACTTAGAAATAGTATTTTGCCAAAACTTAGATTTTGCTCCCTAGAAAGATTTTTGGATTTTCAAGTAATTAAATTAATTGTTTTACTAAGTAAAACAATTTTTAAGTATTAAGAAAAGTTTTATAAAAACATATATTATTTAACCCATTCTTTAGATATTTTTCTATCCATAACCAAGTCATTCCTTCACCAATTCTAACTTACCTTATGTCCACCCTAACGAATTTGACCCTTCTGGACCCAATAAAACCGTCCGTGCCACCACCGAGGTCATCTTGCATAAGTTGTTGCACCGAAGTCGCTGTTCTTGCCACCTCGATCATTACAGTACACCAGGCGTCCTACCAGGCAAGACACCTTGCCATTTGCTGTTTATTTATTTTAGCTTATATTTTATGTATTATTATTTTTATATGCAAAATAACCTGTGATACATGACATAACCTGTTAGACTTACTGTTCAGTTATATTTCCTGCTATGTATTATTTTTCTTACACATTAAACCTAGAATTAAGGGACCACCTTGTGTGTTGCAATCATTGGCCTTGACACGTTGTACCACGAAGTTGTGTGTCGCATGTAGAACACGGACATGCGTGACTGGCTGGCCACCGGTACGTATAAGCCGTGCGATAGGAATAACCGCTAATAGAGGTTGCATGCTTAGTTTGACTTAGCGGTTGTAGAGATTTTCTGTTGTGGATACAACATAGTAGGCATTGGGCGGGGAGGATAATTCCTTAGCGTATGGGCTTTGATGAACTTTCCCTGGTGACCCGGAAGCTCCGCTGGAGATACGGGGTTGATGACCCATGATTACTGACGGCCACTGATGTTCTGCGGAACGTTATGCTCTTACTGATGGGGCCTCTGGTGCCCCAAGGGGGGACCATGCCGATCCTATTTAGCCAGGGCCCATACGTAGGAAGGATTGTTCTTAACTATATTTCACTTAGAACGGTTATGTACCTTTATCCGTTAGGTATGAGTACTTTTGGTTTGGGTACTTGTATCTGATCATGGATTGGAACAATAATTTGTCGCAGATTAGTTCATCACATCTTGTCATTGTTTGGTTGTAGGTGTGACTTACTACTTCGATGAGAAGGTATTGAACCTTGTTGGGGTCCGGATACCATATTGGATTCATATCATGGAAAGATACGTCACCGTGACTTAATTTACCATCTCCTATCCTTGTTTTGTTGGGGGAATGGTACGCTAGTTCAATAGGTGTGTATTGGACCATGTTATAATTCAATTGACTTATTTATTTGAGCAATATTTTTTCAGTTTATATGGCATGATATTATGTGTCTTGTTACGTCCCTATGAGGACCTGGTTATCTCGCCAGGTGTGTGCTCTTGTCTTTCGCAGGTGTTCTAGCTCTAGCCGTGATCCTCTCTATTTCTTCGAGGATGATTGCACTTGGATCATCTTCGCTTCGCTCGCCAAACTCATTTTATTTTCCGTGTATTTTCCCCTTATTTGTTGGTAGTGGATTTGTCTCCGCCCAACATATTGTATCAAGTCAATTCATTACCATTATATGATATCTTTTATTCATTTATTTTTGTGTGGATGAGATTAGTTATGGTTCTACTGTATTTTACAGCTTATGTATTCATGCGAGATTTCCATATATTGGAGTATACTTTGTATGAATACAGCTGGCATGTCTACATTCCTAGTCCTACGTATTTTGGGACTGGAGCGTTACATGTTTTTGTGGTGGCCCATGCAGGTCGAGATAATTGTTTGGTTACTTTACCGTACCAAGCAAGCCTGTGTATAGGATTAGAGTCTAGGATCTCATCCACATACTTGACCTCTTTCTAGATTTTGTCTATCGTTCGACTCATCGACTGCATCTTGCTTGATTCCTTCCATCATAATTATTATCTTCACTTCATGGTTGCTAGAGATTGACCCTACTAGTTAGATGTCCCAAACACCCTTAGCATAATTCTTTAAGTTGGGTAGAACACCCCACGACCTGATACACCCTTGACCATTAAGGGAATACCAATGGTATTATCTAGACCATAGAGACTAGAGAAATTTAACCCATTTGGTCAACCAAGCCTTGGTCAATAAAACCGTAGAATGATTGTATAGGAATAAACAAGACTTAGATCCTTATGACACTTAGACTATTCATACTGGTTCTTTATTTCAATCTTAATCTCACGTGCTTATATTTTACTATCTAGACTAACGATGCTAATGTAGCCTAGTTTTTGCAAGCTTATTCTTTTATCGAGCTTGTTCAAGACATATGTTAATTGGGTCACTCCCACTAACATATTGTCTAATCAGAACCGGTGCATGATGGTCTGATCAATCGAGTGCACTTTGGTTCGCTTTTATCTATCGTTCTATGTGGATGGGGACATAGCTAAACTTGTCCTCTAGAATCCTATCCACGACTGCCTTGACAATTCCTTTAAAATTATTCGATCGTCTTTGAATCACGTATTCGTATTCGATAACGTCTCCTTCGAACTCTATATTGCTTTTGCCTTCACCTATTTTAGAAGGACGAAGGTGTTGTACTAGAACTTCCTCTAGCTTTCCTATCGACTATGACCATTCTCACTCGATGTTGCTATATCTTCATCCTAAACCACTCATCATTTTCTTGGCCCTATATTCGCTATCATGAACCTTCCACATCGCTTAATTTAGGCGTAACCCTAATTCGCTCACTTAAATCGTACCTTCAACTTACTTTCAAAACATATCTTTTAGGCCTCTCATTTTTCCCTTGATATCATTCCTTTGCATGATATCATTACTAACCTTAAACCCTTAATCTTCTACTCGTGCCTTAACTCGCATCCCTCATAACCATACCCGTGTTAAATTCTATGATTTAGATCACGATTTCTTACGACATGATTTTGTTGAAACATTGTCATTGTTTGTTCCCCATCGATACCCCCCCTTGTGTCTTCTCACCCCCTACTAATTCTTAATTTCGAGGACAAAATTCTTTTAAGTTGGGTAGGATGTAAAACCCCTAAATTTCTACTATTTTTTTTATTAAATTTGGTACTGATTTAAAATTTTGTATTGTACGTCGCATAGTCGTATTGTACGTCGTACGCGAAAGTTCGTTTTTTTTCGAATTTGCTCGGCGAGTACGAATATGTGCGAGCGTACATATTTTAGAAAAATATTTTCTATTTTTTATAGTTTCAAAACAATATACATAATAATTATTTTGTTATCGTACCAAAGTTTCCAAATTATTATTTTATTTATTATTTATAAAAAGACTTTCATAAAAATAGTTAATAATAATAAATAATATTATTCGCGTATACATATATATTTCATAAATATTTATTGAGTTTATTTGTAAATAATAATGTAATTTTTGAAATTATTATTATAATATTTTTGGAAAACATATTTTGAAATTATTGTGACAATTTAAATCTTGATTTGAATTTTAGATTTATTTAAATTAATATCTATAATTGGAATTTGAATTATCTTATTTTTAAACTAAAAGAATTTAATTAGATTTAAATTGGATTTGTATTTGGATTTGGATTTGATTTATTTGAAATTTATTAATAGCGTATTATTTAAAAGGAGATTTAAATCTTTTCCTAATCCTATCCAATTGAAAATTTCCACATCCTATAAATAGGCAGGTACTCACCCATATATTTCTATTTTCCAAATTTCCACCACAAGTGCGTGCACCGTGTCAGTGTCTAATTCTTATTCCATCTAGTTTACATATACAAATCCATCTCCTTCGTGTCGTACACACCCCCGACACGCAACAGTAAACCCTTGCCCCTAAACCTAATTTTCGGCCAGCCACCTTTGTTATCTCCTTCCAACCCTTACCGCCACCCACAACAAACCACCTATGTTCTCGTCATCGACCACCTCACCACCGCATCTCCACCAGTGGCCAGCCTTCACCACCATCATCGGCCGTTAACGACGAACCCCTACACACCACCCGTGTCGCCTCCTGACTGCCAACAATACCACCCCAACCATCGGCAAACGCTGTGGCCAACCCCGGCAACCTGCCGCCACCACCAGACCACATCCCAAACTCAGCAAACACCACCACCGGCGCCCAAATTCTGGCGACCCCCCAAAGAACCCATCGCTAGCATAAGACCACCAAAATAGAAAAACCCTCACCTGATTCCAGCCTCATCCCGGCGACGGTCGCATCGGCGAACTCCGTCGAGTGCTCCGATTTCTTCCTCCGGCGCCCTCGTCACTGCCACTCTCCACGACCTCCATACTCGATCACCCCGGCGCCGCCCTGGCACCTCCGTTCGTCGTCGCCCCCATCAGTCCGGCCACCCCCGTTCTCTCTTCCTCCGCCGTCCGTTGACCCCGCCGTGGCCGAGAAACCCTCCGCCGTGCGTCCTTCCTTTCTCGCGCCCCTCTCTCTCTGGGCCTCTCTCTTCCGCCCCACCTCGCCAGCACCACCCGCCGAAACCCTCCGATCCGCCGGCCGTGCCTCCCCCCAATAACCCCGCGTCCGCCGCGATCCGGCCGAATCGACGCCCGCGTACCCCTCCGCCGGCCCCGCCCTTGCGGCCGAGACCTGCGCCCTTTCTTCCCTCTTTGCCGTGCCTATGCGAGACCGCCCACGACCTCTTCCGCCTCCGCCTCCGCCTCCACCACACACCGCCTCTCCGCTCCTCCCGACCGATCTCTCTCTCTCCTTCCCCATTTATCTTTCCCCCTTCTGATTCCGATTATGGACTGCTGCCTCCATATTTTATTTGGTGTTTTTTTAGGATGATTTGTTTTCTTTTCTCTAATTTCCCATCCTTTTTCCTGATATTTGCTTTAGGAATAAATATATATTATTACTTATTATTATTATTATTATTATTATCATAATCATCATTAATATTATTATCATTAATATTTTTATTGTTACTATTATTATTGTTATTATTATTATTGCTACTATTATTATTATAATAATAATTATTATTATTACTGTTATTTTCTTTATTTTGTTGTCTTGCTAAATATTATTACTTGCATTATTATTATCATTTTAGAAAATTTTACAAATATTTTCTAGCTAATTTCAAAGTAAATTTTGACTCTAAAAATATTTTTTGAATTATATGTATATAAATGTATTTTGACAAGTTATAGTTTTGGCCTAAGTACTCCTTATTATTTTTGAATAAGTACCTAAATATCTTCATAAATAAAATATAGTTTTTATACTTAGAAATAGTATTTTGTCAAAACTTAGATTTTGCTCCCTAGAAAGATTTTTGGATTTTCAAGTAATTAAATTAATTGTTTTACTAAGTAAAACTATTTTTAAGTATTAAGAAAAGTTTTATAAAAACATATATTATTTAACCCATTCTTTAGATATTTTTCTATCCATAACCAAGTCATTACTTCACCAATTCTAGCATACCTTATGTCCACCCTAACGAATTTGACCCTTCTGGACCCAATAAAACCGTCCGTGCCACCACCGAGGTCATCTTGCATAAGTTGTTGTACCGAAGTCGCTGTTCTTGCCATCTCGATCATTGCAGTACACCAGGCGTCCTACCAGGCAAGACACCCTGCCATTTGCTGTTTATTTATTTTAGCTTATATTTCATGTATTATTTTTTTTATGCAAAATAACCTGTGATACATGGCCATAAAGTAGCTGGCCATAAAGCAGCCTCCCAATTAATTGCTCTGATGACAGCTCTGACGCAATGAATGACAGCTCTGACACAATGAATGACAGCTCTGACATAAAGCTGAAATAATGAAGGCGTGCTCCTTGGGAAAAGAAGAAAACCTTTTAACCAGCATGATCCGTCAAGTCCCAAGCACCCCTATGCGGCTACCTCCTTCACGCGGCTGCTTCCTTCATGCGGCTGCCCGTTTCATGCGGCTGTTTCCTTCATGCGGCTGCCCGCTCCAAACGGCTGCCCGTTTTATACGGCTGCTATCCCTATGCGGCCGCCACATTCATGCGGCTGCCACCTTCATGCGGCTGCCTCCTTCTTGCGGCTGCCTCCTTCATGCGCCTGTCTCCTTCATGCGGCTGCCTCCTTTACGAGGCTGCCACCCTCATGCGGCTGCTACCTTCATGTGGCTAGGATTGTGGGGGCCACCCGTGTCACGCCCCGATTCCGTATAATCGATAGTCGTCCCCCGGGCGTGATGCCGTGCGAACCTAAGTTACGATCGCATAAGGCATAGTCATAAGGTTATCCGAAACACAACATCAAGTTAGAGTACGCAGAGAAATTGATTGACACATTTGAAATAGAAGTAAACTTTTTCATTGATAATAAAACTTCATTTACATTGACTTCATTACATTCATTGCCGCGCGGGCTAGAACATGACTCGACTTACAAAATGAACGCCGATGAGATAGTCGTTCCATACATTACACCCTTTATACAAGCAAAAACCATTACACATTTCCACTTGCGATTGAGGGAAGCCGAGCCGCCATTGGTCTTCTTTTGTACTGAATGCGGAGTCTTCAAAAGGAATTCAGAAACAAGCCTTTACACGGACGAGGCTTCAAAAGTGTCCACGCCGTCTTGAGATTTAAGTGGCACGCCCTTCGAGATTCGGGGTACCTGCGTGGAGAGCGAGGATCAGTACATTACACTTTGTACTGGTGCGTGGCTATTTAAGTTCCAAGCTCTCATTTGGTTAAAGAGTTTATATGACTTAATGTATGAATGTTTCTAACCATCCTAATGGATTTCAACAAGCAATAAAATTTACGTCGAAACTTACCCGTGGCGGACCGCGCCGCGCCTTATGAAACTTACCATGTTCTTCTCTGTCAATTGTTATTATTTCTATACCAAGTGCAACATTACGTGTGATTGGTCACTGGCATCACAAGCCATCCTGGACGTATAGCTTTGTTAATCGGGGTCCTTTCAACGCAAGTAGCTAGCTCCGTTGCAAGTCCCCGCTTAACCTGTGCTGAAACCTTATGCACGACTATACCCTGTTTCCTTCTAGGTCGAAACGGTCCTGTGGCCTCGGGTTGCTGCTCGAGGAAACTATTGCCTTGTCGACAAGTTGTCCATAACCGTGTGAAGACATATTTTTTTCTTTTTTAGTTATTAAGACAGCCTACATTCTCTTTGAAAACTCAATCCTTTTTCCCGTGTTCGTGCCCTTGTATTTGTCCTTTCCTTCGTATAACATTATCGATTTACCTAGAAAGGGGGTCGAGAAGAGAAGGGTCAGCCACTCACCTTGAGTTTACTTCTGGCGAGAGAACTTGTTGGTCGCGCTAGACGTCGCCTACGCGATTACCTGAAATCGCACAAGCAACCGATTAGAACACTGCATTATTCAAGAAGTTCGATAGTAAATGCGAGTTCGAAATGCAAGCCATAAAAACCATCGAAAACATTCACGAAAACGCATTCAGAAAACAAAGCCAAAACCAACACAAGCGGCGTGAAAAGCAGAGCAACGGGAGGTTTCTCCCGACTCAGCCGCAGAGTCAATCCTTGAGGCGCAGCCCGCTGAATATGGGACTTGGTTCCAAAGAGGACATTCCATAACGAGGAATGGATCTTAATTCAACCGTTCCCGTTCGATCGACTCGATCGATCCCGACCTATCGGTCCCGACAGAATCGATAGCGACAGTGTTCCTTTCTCGCGCACCCCGTAGACAGAGTACGGGATACGATGTAGGGACGGGGCACTACAACCCGTATGCGGTTCACTTAGAGACCGCATTCATGCGGCTTTGTTAGAACGTCCCACTCACGACAGTTGAGACACGTGGCGATCCTCACGATAGTTGAGACACGTGGCGGTCCTCATGACAGTTGAGACACATGGCGATCTTATCCCCTCGGAGTTATGGCTGCTAACAAATCATAACAGCCCAGATTTATTACAATCATCTTAACTACCCGAATCAAATCAGATTCATTACAATTAAGAAAATTGAACACGTGGCGGAAGATCCGAGCCTGTCATAACAAAACATGAAGATTCATGGCAATCAGCATTAATTGCCCATACGAATTTGGTGCAATCAAAAATCAACTGCCCAGATGTGATGCAATCAAGATTAATGGTCCAGATTATTGGCCGCCGACTTTTCAAGGGGCAATCATTGCAAGCCCTAATGATCACACCCCACTCCTATAAATAGCAAGGTGCCATTCCCTTGCAAAAGGATCCCGATCCGAAAAATATAGCAATGTGCCATTCCCTTGCAAAAGAGATCCTCTCCACCCGGCTGGACATACAGAGAGACGAAGGCATGCACAGAAGAGTCTTTCCACACATCCCGAGAGCATTTTTTCATCAGAGCCAAGGCTACGTCCGATCGTCCAAGGAGTAAGGCAGAGCTGCCGTCGCTTTCCCGAGCCTATATCGTCACCTCCAGAATCAAAAATAAACAATCGTACTTAGACTGCTGTACCTAGGTTTTCATTCCTAGGCTTTCTTCGTGCGAGCGAGTTTGTATTGTGAGTCTAAGTTCAGTCCTCATATAAAATTATTCTGTACTTTTACAATCAATGGAAAACACGAAGGCGACTTTGCTGGGGACTAACTTCTCCACAGCTGAGGAGTTGGTGACGCAATCGGACGCAGCCAAACTTGGCTCCACTCAACAAATGCTGGCCACCCGGTTCGACCAACAGGCGTTTGATGAAATGCTCTCCGACGGAAGCGCTGGCCCGGTCCAGCGGCAAGCCGGCATGAAGGAGGCCTGCAGGGAGTGGAGGCCCAAATCCTTCACTCCTCCCCAAGCTCTCGAGGAAATACTCTCTGTTGCTCAAGATGGCGTAGAAGTCTCGCAGGCAATATAGGACTCTACTATCCCTAAGTCCGGCAGAAGAAAATACTATGATGCTGGACTTGCAGGGGCAAAGAGGAACTCTATGCGATCCGAGCCGCATAAGGGTATCAGCCGCATGGAGGAGGCTCATGCGGCCACGACAGCCAACCGCATGAAAAAGGCTCATGCGGCCGCAATTGCCAACCGCATGGAGAAGACCCATGCGGCCACGAAAGTCAGCCGCATGCAGAAAGCCCATGCAGCCAAAACTGCTACCCGCATGCAGGCAGCCTGCACGGCCATGACTTCCAGCCGCATCCCGAAGGTTCATGCGACCACCGTTCCTAGCCGCATACAGAAGGGTCATGCGGCCACACATACCAGCCGCATGCAGACAGCCTACACGACCACCGATCCCATCCGCATACCATCTATCCCATGCGGCTCACGGTCAGTCTTTGACAGTCTCTCGTGCGGTCCTGACCTTGGAGGCTCTCTGGAGCATATGCCAGACTCTGGTGTGACCAACTTGGACTCTTTCTACTATGTACTCTCAGGTGCTAGAAGGAAGAAGTCTCGGGCAGCACGGGCTCGACGAGCTCAGTCGGCTGTCCCAACTTCTGACTATCAGGGCGTCCCGCTGACTGTTATGCGGGCCCCTGATGGAAAGTTGTATAGAACTATCCGTGTCCAGCCCCCGGCGACCAACGAACGGGATAGTTATCAAGAATCTTCCAACAACGATCAGGGGCAAGTACTCGTACTACTCCCACATCAGGGAGCAGGCATGAGGCCAACACACTCATGGCCTCAAAACTCCCGGGCCCACCAAACGGGTGACTTGTGTAACGTGACTCTTCACAAACGCAAGGAAAGAGACGAAGATGAGGGGTGTAGAGAGTCCTGTCAGGGACATCAATGCACCCAAGTCATTGTCAACTGTTGCTGCAATAAGGCGGTAGTACAAGAAGACCGGCGGTCCATCTTCCAATGACTGTAACACCCAGGCTCAGAGGACAAGGCGCTTCTCATTGCCTCTTTCAATTCTGCTCTGAAGATTCCTGACAGCGGTAGTGGGAAGAAAACAAATGTCTCCAGTCCGAAAATCTCAATCGACGTAACCAAGAAACTCTCTTCTAAGCGGTTGTTTACTACCGTTACAAGAGGAGTTTACCAAGGTACCCGCTCAAAGACGAAATCTGCCACACTTGGAGGCATTAGAGCCGGGAGAAGCACTCCTCCAAACATCCACGGCAATCCGGTGTTCCAAGAAGACAATCCAGAGGAAATGGTTCACCCAACAGATGCAGCAGATCCCGACGTCCCCGAGGACGTCCACAACTCTCAAGACGAGGCAAGCTCTGAAGCTGGGGGTACCACTCTTTCTGAGTCCGAACCAGAGGAAATTATTTCCACATACCCCGACGACTTCTCTGTACAAGGGTATGACTCAGAGGGCACGTCCTCTACCGTCCCTTCCATCTCTTCTCATGTGAGGACGGTATTCATGACGGACAGCAACCAAGACGGTCCCAGTAATCGCCAACGCATCGACACTCTAGAGGCCATACTGCATGCCTTGGTCAAATCCGTGGACGAGATCAAAGTGGCCCTTCCAACTCTGCAAGAAAGAACACTTGGCCAAACGAACGTGGGACCCACGGTCAATACGGACTCAAACTCAGCCGCACCAAACCCGGGTGATAATCCTCCTGAAATATCGGCCTCTGCCGCTGCAGACGAGGCCAGGGAGGCAAGAAGAGAGGTCCAGGAGATCCGGGCCATGTTTCGTGCCCGAAAAAACTGCCAAGACCTCAGGATACGATAACCGTATCCTGCAACGTGGAGAGATGTTCCCTTCCCACCGAGATATAAACCATTCAACATCAATCCGTATGATAGAAAGACATCTGTAAGCAGGTACATCACCTACTTCGAAGTCACAACCGACCATCTGTCTCATGACGACGCCATCCTTACACGGTTGTTTATCGGAGCACTGGAGGGGGTCGCCTTCGACTGGTACCGCAACTTGCCAGACAACTGCGTCCATTCTTTCACCGGCTTCAAACGTATGTTCTTGGAGAGGTTCTACGAAGTAGGACAAGACGTGACAATGTCCACCCTCATGGATGTTGTCCAGGGAGAAAAGGAGCAGACAAGGAACTATATCGAGCGGTTTCGTCAAACCGCGATGAAGTTGCCTTCCGGTAACCCTGATTCCTCCTTGATTGAAATTTGCCAGAAGAGGCTGCTTCCCACAATCAGCCTCTGGATGGACGAAAGTCAGTTTAAGGATTGGAAGACGTTTATCATTAGTGCCACTAGCGTAGAAGACAAGTTGCAGAAAGCTCGCCAACTGGGATTGCATGTCTCGGAAGGAGAAGACAAGGGCAAATGCTCCAGCGCCAACGGCAACAATGGTGGTAACCCCTCCAACAATCGAGACAACAAGGGTAAACAGGCTATGGTGGCCGACACAGCCCCAAAGCCCAAACCGAAGCCGGTAGAAAAACAGTGGCCTCAGATGACCTACTCCTTCGAGGACGGCCATGTCAAGCCCATCTTGGATATGCTCATACAAGGAGGTCGAATTCAGCTCCCTCCTCCAAGACGTGAACCTCGACCTACAGAATTGGAGAACCCCAAGTACTGTCACTACCATCGCTATGTCCACCATGCTACACATGACTGCTACCAACTGAAGCGATACATCCAACATCTTATCGATTCTAAGGCCCTGGCCATTGATTTCGAAGAGGTGACCGTAGCAGCCAACATGGTGTCAGTACAATTTGATAACTTTCCTCCGACAAAGACTCAAGATGGAGTAGTACCCGTCCCTAGAGCAAAGATGGAGGTCGCTAACCTTCCACCACCCCGAGACCAGGCTGCTGGTCTAGTGCCCCTTACCACATCACGAGGGGAGATCATGTGGGTCCATCCGGACTTGGTACCTGAGATGACTCAGTCCGCACCTCCCTCCACCAGCAAGAAGAAGAATAGGAAAGTCAAATCATGCCGTACAATCTCGGCAGAGGTCGAAGAAGCTACTGCTGTTGTTATCCGCTCCGGCGCAGAAAACCAACCTCTACCGGGTAACTCGACTGAAGACCATCAGCCGACAGCTGCTGATGCTCCAGGACCTTCGCAGCCTTTGACGACCGACAAGCCTAGGCCGAAGGAGACTCGTTTCGACAAACCGTTCCGAAGAGAGACGCCTCATGGGCTGGAGAGGCCCTACAACTTTGACATCTTGGCACAATTGGCCAACACACCGGCCAAATTGTCGCTATACGAACTCCTGAGGCTCTCCAAGGATGTTCGTGTCGCAATAAGCGAGGCACTCCATAATGCCGACGCATATCTGGCTCATTCGAATCTCACTGGGGAAGCTCGCCTGCGGATCTCCAGGACAGCGCTTGCACAGGAGCAATGCCCAACATCGTCTTTACTCCGTAGGATATGCTTATCAAAACCAACCTGCATGATAGCCCTCTGCATTATACTGGGTACATTGGCGACATCAAGGTGGATCGGATGCATATTGATCCCGGTTCTTCCATAAGCATCATCTCGAAGAGCTTGCTACACTATTTGCGCATCCTAATGTATCGTCTAATGCCAACAAGCACCGCCATCAGCGATTTCAATTCAGGTAGAAGCTATCCGATCGGAAAGATTCGCTTGAAGTGTCAGATCGGCGACCTTCAGTCAGAAGTGACCTTTTATGTCATAGATGCAGACACTTCTTACAACATTCTCCTGGGGTATTCATGGATACACGATTACATGATCGTGCCCTCCATATTGCACTAATGCTTTA
Organism: Iris pallida; assembly: GCA_029216955.1. Classification (NCBI taxonomy): domain Eukaryota; kingdom Viridiplantae; phylum Streptophyta; class Magnoliopsida; order Asparagales; family Iridaceae; genus Iris; species Iris pallida. The sequence continues at coordinate 1,879,956 of JANAVB010024598.1, forward strand.
AGTATGTCGACAAGCACGGCTTCGTAAGGACAGAATTTGCCAACATCGATCCCATTAAAGGGGTCAAATCCTACTACTCAGATTCATGCTTGTACGAGAAGTCGAAAAAGCACCTCGCCGAAGGAGATACTCAAGCTCAAACTGAGGCAGCAACTGGATCAGAAGAACCTCTGACGATCCACCTCCAAGCCTGCAAACCTGGCATAACTGTGCCCCTTAGAGCCACTCTGTGTAAGGACGCAATTAGCCTCTCTGCACAGGAGGAACAGATGATCATCCGACTGCCAAGGTCTGGCCAAGCGCCAAGACCCACGACAGAGCCACTGTCAATCAGGCTGCGTAAAGCTAGCCAGCAACAAACAGAGGAGCTCAATCCCTTTGTTAGGCTGATGACAATTCGTCTTCCTAGAATGAATCAACAGCCGAGCACTAAGCCAGGGACTGCTAGCCAGCCAACAACTCTCCGTCCAACACCAAGCACTAAATTGGGGGTGGCTAGTATGCCAATGACTCCATGTTCTGCTCCACCCATGGAGCCCCTGATGATTAAGCTGCCTAAGTCATCCTCTCAGTCTTCATTTACACAGGGGATAGCTGAAGAAAAATCAGAATTGGCCAAGTATGTGGCTGCTTACACTGATGTGCCATCCGCAGATGATGTAATCCCACTGGAAAAGATACCTTACTTCATCAATAAAGGGCTATCTTTGAATTATCTCGAGCTTAATAAGCTTTGTACAATGTACGCTATGGAACACGGTATAGGCACTCACCTGCACACACAGGTAACAAATGTCTACACTGCAAACTAACTTACTCCAGTGGAAGATGCTTACCGCATAATCGAGGGAGAGGACCATCCAATCATCTTCGGCCGGAAGAATGACCCGTAACCCTTTAGGGTAGAAGAAGTTGATCACGAACCCGACATCGGGAGATTGTCCCTTTATCTGTATAGTTCCCAATCCAAGTACCTCATGCAAAAATAAGGATATGATCTGGAAACTACACCAGGTTTAAACTACGGCACTGGACGGCGGTCACCCTTACAATTGTCGGTCCCGGCTGGTAAACCACGAGACTATTACAACAAAACCAGATGTGGGCTAGGTTATGTTACACCGATAACAACCCCTGAAGGCTCAGACGAGGAATGTGACTGGCATATAATAGGAGAAGCGGTTTTACAAAGAGAGCCTTCCACCGAGGATGAGGTTGTACAAGTCGATCTCGGTGATGAGTCCTCTCCAAAGCCCATCTTCGTCAGCAAGAATCTGACAGGCGAAGAGCGAGAATCACTACTATAACTCGTCAGAGAATATATCAACGTGTTCGCCTGGAGCTACGAAGATATGCCAGGACTGAACCCCGAGGTTGCAATTCACAAGCTCAACATCCGTCCGGACGTAAAATCGGTCAAGCAACAGCAACGATGATTCCGTCCCGACGTCATAAACTGTAACACCCCAGTCCCAAAATATATAGGACCAAGTACGTAGACATGCCAGCTGTACTTATACGAAGAATACACCAATATATGGTAATCCCCGTATTGGTACATAAGCTGTAATAATAATACACGATAAGCCACAATAATATAACTAAATCTCATCCACAGCTCAACACAGAGAATATAATAAGTCCACTAAATAAGATAAATAATGATATCAAAATATAGCCGGGTAGACATTCCCACCCAAACAGCTATGGAAAAATAGTCAACTAAATGGAGTCCAACCTCCTCAAACAGCAAGAAAGATGATAAAAAGATGTCCAATACATGATCCCAGATAATAAAGAATAAAACTAAGTATGAACGGGAGATGCCTCGTCACCGATATATGATGGATCCGATGCTGTACCGTACTCCTCGGGATAGTCCTGCTCTTCTAATCCTGGAGAGATCACCAGGTCCTCAGAGGGACGTAACAAGATACAGAAAACATGCCAAGTAACTGAATGTGTAAAAATATGCAACTATGACTCTACAGGATCTCCTAACCATCTATGTGAGATGCACTTTAGAGGACAACGTTCTACGCAGGAGCTGTAACGGATTCACGCAAGCAAGTAATAAAGAGTGGCCGTCAAGTAGCGCTCATCCGAGACGCTATCGGCCAGGGCATAAAGTAGTACTCATACAAGTCACTCTCGGCCCCAAAAGTGTGTAAAAATAAATGTAGCCCCTACGCTAGTATCTGTCCCCTCCCCCCAACTGCTCCTATCCAAGATATATCCACAGCCTGTCCAGTTGGCAACTGCTACGGCTTCTAACTCAACACACTAGTAGCAGTTACCTCCTAACCGTCGCACGTCCCGTACGTATCGATGGCCAGTCGAGTACGCAGGTCCGTGTCCTATATAACTCACTCATCACGTGATACACATATGTCCAGGCCATAGGGGATATGAAAATGCCCTACATACTCATAGGGTAGTCAACTGACACAAGGTCGACATGCAAATAAAGACATAAATAAATATAACGACTAAATGTAGCCGCTTGTACCCAAGTGTGACTTGGACGCCCAATAGAAACAAAATGACAAATAAGAAAAATAAATATGCAATAATAAAATATATAAAGATAAATGAGCACAATCAGAATCTATGGCAAGGTATACTTGCCTGCGGTGCGAGAAGGCAATCCAAGAGTAGCAAGCGTCAGCACCAAAATTCACAAATCACAGATGACTCCAAACGCTGAAACAAACATCAAAAATGATCTCGGTGAAGAAGATATACCTAAAAAATGCCTGTCCAAAAGTCTAATTCTGGAACAGGAAAATCATAATTTCGGGTCAAAACGATGTTCGCCGTTAGACCCGCTTTGCACCGAAACGTGCGCCAAAGTCTATGGTCTCTAAAGTCATCAAACTACATGTCTACGGATTTAGTTTGAGGAGAAGAACTCAATGGTATGTCCAGTTTTGGATTCCGATGAGCCGTGTACAAATTCGTCCGTTTGAGTGGGTCGCGAGCCCGCCAAAAAATGGGTTCCGATTCGACCTTCTCAGAATCGAACCAAACTTGACATACAGGACCAAAATTTCGATTCGGACCTGTTGGTGCAAGTTTCGTCTCGATTCGACGACTGTACACGAAGTTATGGACAAGTTTGTAAAATACCGATACGGGGGTATCTCGACAGATACGCGTTGATTTCGTCACACACACGCGACAAAACTGAGTTCCGTCAGTTCCCACACGTCAGCAACGTCGATACGCACCTTTCGATGCGTATAACGTGCGACCATGTCGCCCGGTTTGTCGGGGCGTACGTCGTATGGTGGAAATTTTCTGAAATTAATACTTTTGAAAAATAGTTTTTCGCACAACTTTAACACGAATTTAATTCTTGTACAGAAATCAAAATTTCGTTCTACAAGTTGCGTTTTAATCATTGTCATGTTGTCTTCAAAAATGTTCAATTCGTTTCTACAATTCTTTACTACACAGCAAGAAAATTGGCTGACAAGTTGTCGTTTTAAAACAGTTTTTAGTATTACAGAAAACAGGTTTTTCTTCAACTTCGTCTCAATTTTTCGAGCAAATCGATGGGTTGTTTCAAAATCCACCTAGAGGATCTCGAAGAGGGTCAAGTCTACTTTCCAGAAAATTTTACGGATCGAAAATCGGTGCTACGAGTAAAAAGTTACGTCGTAGGGAAATATGGTAACTTGAGTGGGAAAACTGCTCCGTGGGTGACGCGGGGCTGACTTTCGATGCTCCGTTCGTCGCGCACAAAACTCCTTTGCTGGTGAAACAAACTCGTAGGCGAAGAGGGTATGATCAGCAGCAACTTTCGTTTTGGAAGTCTAGGGTTTTGAGGTTTGTGCAAAAAGTTGTATTCATAACAACTTCTCACAAAACCTAATGCTAATAGGTTTATGTTTAATTAGTCTCACGGGTTTGGTCCACTTACGTGGGTTTGCTGCTTCAGCAGCAAAAAAATTTTGAGGTGGGGCTCGCCCACTAAAGTGGGTGGGTTGGTTGGTTATATATATTTTTTTCTTTTTTTTTCCTTTTCTTTTCTTTTTCTTTTCCTTATCCTTTCTTTGTTATTATACACATCAACAAGCTACAAGCTGTGGTCGGTCCAAGGGCCAACCACCTGAGTTTTGGTTTTTTATTTTTTTTACATACATACATATATTCATTAATATATATATATATATATATATATATATATATATACAATCACATAAAAAAATTCCTATAAATTTGTATATATGTATCAAAAATTTTATAATAATTGTAGATAATATTTAGTAGTACTTAACATATCATGCACACAATCAAACATATTATATATATTTATATCTATAAATACACTCATATATATACCAACTGCCTCTTAAATTCTAAATAATATAATAAAAATATTTTTTTTTTGCACTAAAATAATTAAAAATATTGAGGGTTTACATCCTACCCAACTTAAAAGAATTTCGTCCTCAAAATTAAACTAAGGTCGGGGGATCAAATGTAATGCAAGGAAATTGATAGGGACAAAGTCACGTTGATAGGATAGTGGCTAGCTATCTCGGTGTATACTCTAACTTCATGGTCACAGGAAAATAATTTGGCCTATCTATCAAGTACAAGCCTCGTCTAGTATAGGTAAAAGATGAAATCCCGCAAGAGTTCAAGGAATGTGTTTTTGAATGCCAATACGTGCTTCAAGGGCGGTTGTATAATTCTAGAGAATTGCCAAGGCAGTCGTGAAGGAGACTCTAAAGGGCAATTTTAGCTATGTCTCCATCCGTGTTGAACGATGGATGTAAGCAAACCAAAATGCACTCGGTTGATCAGACCATCATGCACCGGTTCTGATTAGACAATATGTTAATGGACGCGTCCAATAAAATATGTCATGAACAAGCTCGATAAAGGAATAAGCTTGTAAAACTAAGGCTAAATTAGCAGCACAAGGTGGAGAAATATGTAAGTAAGGAAGGTAGTGACGAAGGAAATCAATCATTCCAAGGTCCTCAAATTTGTAGTATAAATGAACTCATCTATATGGTTCACTCGAAAAATATTTGTTAGGCAGTGAGGTATTCTACCCAACTTAAAAATTGAACTAGTGGTGTAGGGTTCAATAGGTCAAGCAATCAAGGTAAAGTGAGTTAGGAATACAATTTTTTTTTTTGATATGATAGCCACTTAGATAGAGTATGATCAAGAAACAATCTAATTATTTCTCCAGTTTCAAATGGTTAGAAAGTCACAATAAAATCTAGAATTGAGGGGATGCCGAGTGTATCAAGTTTAAATATAACCACATGATTTTATGGATGACTAGCAACACTTATGCATATGCTATTAACATTGCCATGAGGGATATGGCAATTAGTGTGGAATCCTTCCAACGCATTAGGGTTTCATGGTGGTCTACCACTAAAAATTTAAAACTCGAGTTTCCTACAGAAGTTTCTGAACAAGTTTTCCAAAGGAACAACCAAACTTTTGTATTCACTCAAAGCTGTCTAATTTGATCATGATTACAAGTTTAATCCCTCCCATAATTCTCGAAGTGAACTTTCATCCCGTTACTACTAACTTTTTCAGATTTAACATTTTCACTCCTTAATGCTTCTTCTTTGGGTGAACTCGAGCTCTGAATCAGCCGGGGGCCTAAGTATGATACTGTCTCTATGGCAGTTGATAAGAGCGAAATGCTGGCTCAACCAATCCATCCAAGAACGACATCGAAGGCAGGCATGGGGAATATAAGTAGTCGTGCACTCATCTCTCTACCACATAACACTACAGGACAATCTCTACGGATACCACTAACAGGTACAACTCTTTTCCAGTGAGGATTCTAAGGTTTTTAAATAGAGATGACGTGGGTATACTGTGTCTAGTAGCAAAGCTAGTGGCTACGAATGAATGGGTGGCTCCAGTGTTAAGTAATGTAATGGCATGAAATGATACAACTAGAACCATACCTGCCATGACGTCCACCTCCGGTTCTGCCTCCTCGGCAGCTAGAGCAAAAGCCTTCCCAATTTGCTGATTACCCGTCTGTGCTCTAGCCTGCTGGAATTGGACTGTCTGGGTGGGTAAGGGTGGTCGTGGTGCTCCTGGTCCTGTAATAGCTAGCCTCTGCTGCTGATTTTGTGGAGTGACCCTCTGAAATGAGCAATCCTTAGCCTGGTGCTGATTCGATCCGCAAATCAAACAATACCCCAACCGTCGTCTACAATCTCGCAAAACATGACCAACTTTGCCGAAATAATGGCAAGTGACCTTCTCCTGTGTCTGGTATGGCCCTGTCCTCTGCTGATGCTGAGGTGTGGGAGGACGTCTCACTGGCCCTCCTGTAGTAGTCTTGGCTAGTCCCATAGTCGATGTAACTCGTCGATTTGCCTTCTTGCTTATGGCTTCCTGAGTTCTAGCCTCTGCCAGAACAGCTGCTTGGGAGACCCTCGACTCGGAGCTGGTGTACCTCTGCAACTCTATACTCAAGCCTCTATGAAACCTTTTGGCTTTCTCCAGCTCTGTCGTAACCAACCCTGGTGCGAAACGACTCAATCGGCTAAACTCGGCGTCGTACTCGTCAACTGTCATATTTTCCTGCTCCAGGTGTAGAAACTGTTCATATAAAGCATCCTTGGCGGTGTCGAAGAAGAACTTCTTATTGAAGAGTTCTTTGAATTCCTCCCATGTCTGATCAACTCCTAGCCGCCTCTCCTCTGCGGCCCACCAATCATAAGCATTTCCTTCCAGCTGTAACTTTACCGCCGTCATCCATAGATCTGCAGATAACTGTGAAGCCTTCAGGAGATTCTCTGTCTTAACCAGCCAATTGGTGATCCCAATGACGTCTTCAGTGCCCTTGAAGTGTGGAGGATTCATGTTGCAGAATCCTTCGATAGAACCCACAGAGGCTTGTGGTGCTCGGGCCAATGCCGTCTCCAAACTCATCCTGATGGCATCGCTCTGCTGCATCTGAGCCTGCACCAGGCTCTGGAGAATTTGCTCTGTGGTAGACCCCACCCGTCTGAGGTATAGGCTGCTGTGGGGGCATGTATGGCACCTGGGGCATGATCTATGGAGGATATGAAGGATATGGAAAGGGATAATGTGGGAGGTATATGGGTGGATACTGAGGTAGATTCGGTGGAGGATACTGGGGTGGATATGATGGTGGATATGGTGATGGATATGGTGATGGATATGGTGGGGGCTGCTGGGGTAGATTCGATGGCGGATACTATGGTGGTTGTTGGGGTAGATATGATGATGCTGGATATTGTGGAGGTGGTAGTGGTGGGTATGATGATGGTGGATATTGTGGATGCTGTTGTGGTGGATATGAGGATGGTGGATATTGTGGAGGCGGTTGTGGTGGATATGAGGATGGTGGATATTGTGGTAAATTCTGTGCTAGGGGCAAAGGTGGATAAGGTGGCGGTGGTGGTAGGTACTCCTCTTGAGTTACAGGGTTTCCAGGGTCTGTCTGCCCCACTTGAGGTGTCGGGGCTTGCTGCTGAGTAGTGGGGGGTGTCATCACAGGCTGCAATCCGGATGGTGCTGGAGTGGTCGGAGACATAGCTGGCTGTTGCGGATTCACTTGTTCCTGGTGAGCAGTAGTGTTTCCGTCAGTAATGGCAAGGGTAGTAGTGAGACCGCTACGAAGATTCATCCTATATTGGTATGAAGAATTAGAGTTTGTTAGAACAATTTCGAACTGGATGTAATCAAACAATCAAATGAGAAGTTGAGAGGAGGTCAAGAAAGATATTAATAAGTGGATGAGATTCTATATCTTATTCCTATTTGCAGGCTTGTTGGGCACAGTCATGTAACCCAACAATATTACTCGACCTGCATGGGCCACCACAAAAACATGTAATGCCCCAGTCCCGAAATACGTAGGACCAAGTACGTAGACATGCCAGCTGTACTTATACAAAAAATACACCAATATATGGTAATCCCCGTATTGGTACATAAGCTGTAATAATAATACACGATAAGCCACAATAATATAACTAAATCTCATCCACAGCTCAACACAGAGAATATAATAAGTCCACTAAATAAGATAAATAATGATATCAAAATATAGCCGGGTAGACATTCCCACCCAAACAGCTATGGAAAAATAGTCAACTAAATGGAGTCCAACCTCCTCAAACAGCAAGAAAGATGATAAAAAGATGTCCAATACATGATCCCAGATAATAAAGAATAAAACTAAGTATGAACGGAAGATGCCTCGTCACCGATGTATGATGGATCCAATGCTGCACCGTACTCCTCGGGATAGTCCTGCTCTTCTAATCCTGGAGAGATCACCAGGTCCTCAGAGGGACGTAACAAGATACAGAAAACATGCCAAGTAACTGAATGTGTAAAAATATGCAACTATGACTCTACAGGATCTTCTAACCATCTATGTGAGATACACTTTAGAGGACAATGTTCTACGCAGGGGCTGTAACGGATTCACGCAAGCAAGTAATAAAGAGTGGCCGTCAAGTAGCGCTCATCCGAGACGCTATCGGCCAGGGCATAAAGTAGTACTCATACAAGTCACTCTCGGCCCCAAAAGTGTGTAAAAATAAATGTAGCCCCTACGCTAGTAGCTGTCCCCTCCCCCCAACTGCTCCTATCCAAGATGTATCCACAGCCTGTCCAGTTGGCAACTGCTACGGCTTCTAACTCAACACACTAGTAACAGTTACCTCCTAACCGTCGCACGTCCCGTACGTATCGATGGCCAGTCGAGTACGCAGGTCCGTGTCCTATATAACTCACTCATCACGTGATACACATGTGTCCAGGCCATAGGGGATATGAAAATACCCCACATACTCATAGGGTAGTCAACTGATACAAGGTTGACATGCAAATAAAGACATAAATAAATATAACGACTAAATGTAGCCGCTTGCACCCAAGTGTGACTTGGACGCCAATAGAAATGAAATGACAAATAAGAAAAATAAATATGAAATAATAAAATATATAAAAATAAATGAGCACAATCAGAATCTATGGCAAGGTATACTTGCCTGCGGTGCGAGAAGGCAATCCAAGAGTAGCAAGCGTCAGCACCAAAACTCACAAATCATAGATGACTCCAAACGCTGAAACAAACATCAAAAATAATCTCGGTGAAGAAGATATACCTAGGAAACGCCTGTCCAAAAGTTCAATTCTGGAACAGGGCAAAATCGTAATTTCGGATCAAAACGATGTCCGCCGTTGGACCCGCTTTGCACCGAAACGCGCGCCAAAGTCTATGGTCTCTAAAGTCATCAAACTACAAGTCTACGGATTCAGTTTGAGGAGAGAAACTCAATGGTATGTCCAGTTTTGGATTCCGATGAGCTGTGTACAAATTCGTCCGTTTGAGTGGGTCGCGGGCCCGCCAAAAATGGGTTCCGATTCGACCTTCTCAGAATCGAACCAAACTTGACACACAGGACCAAAATTTTGATTTGGACCTGTTGGCGCAAGTTTCGTCTCGATTCGACGATTGTATACGAAGTTATGGACAAGTTTGCAAAACGCCGATACGGGGGTATCTCGACGGATACGCGTTGATTTCGTCGCGCACACGCGACGAAACTAAGTTCCGTCAGTTCCCACACGTCAGCAACGTCGATACATGACTTTCGATGCGTATAACGCGAGACCACGTCGCCCGGTTTGTCGGAGCATACGTCGTATCGTGGAAATTTTCTGAAATTAATACTTTTGAAAAACAGTTTTTCGCACAACTTTAACACGGATTTAATTCTTGCACAGAAATCAAAATTCTGCTCTACAAGTTGCGTTTTAATCATGGTTATGTTGTCTTCACAAATGTTCAATTAGTTTCTACAATTCTTTACTACACAGCAAGAAAATTGGCCGACAAGTTGTCGTTTTAAAACAGTTTTTAGTATTACAGAAAACAGGTTTTTCTTCAACTTTGTCTCAATTTTTCGAGCAAGTCGATGGGTTGTTTCAAAATCCACCTAGAGGATCTCGAAGAGGGTCAAGTCTACTTTCCAGAAAATTTTACGGATCGAAAATCGGTGCTACGAGTAAAAAGTTACGTCGTAGGGAAATATGGTAACTTGAGTGGGAAAACTGCTCCGTGGGTGACGCGGGGCTGACTTTCGATGCTCCGTTCGTCGCACACAAAACTCCTTTGCTGGTGAAACAAACTCGTAGGCGAAGAGGGTATGATCAGCAGCAACTTTCGTTTTGGAAGTCTAGGGTTTTGAGGTTTGTGCAAAAAGTTGTATTCATAACAACTTCTCACAAAACCTAATGCTAATAGGTTTATGTTTAATTAGTCTCACGGGTTTGGTCCACTTACGTGGGTTTCCTGCTTCAGCAGCAAAAAAATTTTGAGGTGGGGCCCGCCCACTAAAGTGGGTGGGTTGGTTGGTTATATATATTTTTTTCTTTTTTTTTTCTTTTCTTTTCTTTTTCTTTTCCTTATCCTTTCTTTGTTATTATACACATCAACAAGCTACAAGCTGTGGTCGGTCCAAGGGCCAACCACCTGAGTTTTGTTTTTTTTTACATACATATATATATATATATATATATATATATATATATATATATATATATATATATATATATATATACAATCACATAAAAAAATTCCTATAAATTTGTAAACATGTATCAAAAATTTTATAATAATTGTAGATAATATTTAGTAGTACTTAACATATCATGCACACAATCAAACATATTATATATATTTATATCTATAAATACACACATATATATACCAACTTCCTCTTAAATTCTAAATACTATAATAAAAATAATTTTTTTTTGCACTAAAATAATTAAAAATATTGGGGGTTTACATAAACGCCATTGAAGCTGAGGTCAACAAAGTGATAGCCAGCGGCTTCATCCGTGAGGAACAGCATCCAGACTGGGTCGCCAACATAGTACTAGTCCCCAAAAAAAGTAGAAAGATTCGAATCTGCATTGACTTTCGCAATCTGAATGAGGCATGTCCTAAGGATAAGTTCTCTCTCCCTATCACAGACATCATGATCGACAACACCTGCGACTTTGAGCGTATGTCATTCATGGATGGTTTCTCAGGGTACAACCAAATCAAGATGTTCCCTGATGACGAAAAGCATACATCATTCCGAACACCAATTGGTACGTACTGCTACACAGTCATTCCTTTCGGTTTAAAAAATGCTGGCGCCACTTATCAAAGAGCTATGAGCGTCATCTTTAGAGACCACTTGCGCAAGCCAGTGGAATGCTACGTCGACGACATCGTCGTCAAAAGCCGCTCTAAGGAAGACCATCTGCATGATCTGAAGACAGTGTTCGACCTGATGCGAGCGTACAATTTGAAAATAAATCCCATAAAATCCTTCTTAGGCGTATCTAACGGGAAGTTCTTGGGCTTCATCATTACCTCCCAGAGTATCCACGTAGACCCTGAGAAGACGAAGGCAATCATGGAGATGGGTCCCCCGAGAAATCTTCGTGAACTCCGAGGCCTTCAAGGGAGGCTAGCCTACATCCGGAGGTTTATCTCCAATCTCTCCGGACGATGTCAGCCATTCACGCACCTCATGAAGAAGGGCATTTTATTCGTATGGGATGAAGAATGCCAGCGCGCCTTCAACAGTATCAAAGAATATCTGACGAACCCTCCAGTCCTGGTAGCCCCGGTTGCTGGAAGACCATTCCAGATCTATGTACGATCGATGGAACATTCTCTCGGTGCTCTATTAGCACAAAACAATGAGGCAGGCCATGAGCAAGCTATATATTACCTCAGCCGAATGATGATGGGACCGGAGCATCGATACACTGCCGTTGAGAAAGAGTGCCTTGCTCTGGTTTTTGCCATTCAGAAGATGCGACACTACGTCACGGGACAAACCATCTATGTCATATCAAGAGTCAACCCCCTCAGGGTCCTCATGACTAAACTAGGCGCACTCAGCTCTCGCCTCGCTACCTGGGCGATATTACTGTCCCCCTACCACATGATTTTCGTCCCGCAAAAGGTTGTTAAAGGTCAAGCTCTGGCAGACTTTTTAGCAGCTCATCCAGGTTCGGAGTCAACCAAAATAGACGAAGAGATTCCAGACGAGGTCTCTAATTCGAATGTGGCCTCCCATGATACCATATGGCGAATGTTCTTCGACGGTGCTTCTAGAACTGGGCCCAAGGGCAATATCGTCGCTGGAGTCGGAGTAGTGCTGATTTCTCCCTCCGGGCTGGTGAACAATCGAGTTTACTCCCTCACGGAGTCCTATTCCAACAATGTGGCCGAGTATAATGCTTTGGTCATTAGCCTCCGACTTGCAAAAGAGCTGGGGGTAGAGCACCTTGAAGCATACGACGATTCACAGTTAATCGTCAATCAGATTCGGGATTCGTACGAGGTTCGCCATGAAGACATGGTCCCCTATCGCCAAATAGCGATTAACATCATCTCGTCCTTGGAAGGGTTCTTCATAGAACACGTTCCCAGGCTCCAGAACATTGAAGCCGATGCCCTAGCAGGCCTTGCCGCTTCCTTAGCAGTTCCGAATCATGCTCATCATCTGGTTGACATCATAGGCCGTGAACTGGTCTGTCCCAGGAATAATATTCAATGTGTTAAGAGTTACTCCGCTCTGACAGTCGACGAAGCACCAGACTGGAGACAACCATTCATCGACTTCGTAGTCTACGATATCCTGCCAGAGAATCCGAAGGAAGCCACTTCTATCAGAAGACGTTCCCTCAGATTCTTCAACGATACAGAGACAAAAATGCTATATCGGCGATCATACGATGGATTACTGCTTCGATGTCTGTCAAATACAGAAGCCAAAGAAGCCGTGCGTGAAGCTCATGATGGCATCTGTGGGACCCATCAGCCTGGCCCGAAATTACAGGATCGCCTTTGACGACGGGGCTATTACTGGCCCACGATGGTTGCAGATGCAATAGACTATGCACGAAAATGCAAAGCCTGTTAAGTCCATACAGATTTCATCCACCAGCCATCTGAGTTTCTACATCCGATAGTGGCATCCTGGCTATTCGAAGCATGGGGAATGGACATCATTGGTCCGATCACTCCACCTTCATCCAGAGGACATCGCTTCATACTCACAATCACAGATTACTTCTCCAAATGGGAGGAGGCTATTCCGCTGGCAGAAGTGAAGACTTCAAATGTAATCAGCTTTCTCAAGCATCACGTCATCTATCGCTTTGGACTGCCCCGAAGGATCATCCATGATAATGGTTCACAGTTTGCAAGCCACGCTTTCTATCGGTTTTACGACAAATACCGAATCCAGAATATTGCTTCAACACTATACAACCCGGCGGCTAATGGTCTGGCTGAAGTATTCAATAAAACAATCATCAAGTTTCTCAAGAAGTTCGTGTCATCAAACAAACACGTCTGGAATAAAAAGCTCGGCGAATGTTTATGGGCGTACCGTACTACAGTACGGACTGCCACCGGGAACACATAATTCTCTCTGGTATACGGAAGTGAGGCAATTCTCTCACTGGAGACTCAAATCCCTTCACTCCATGTCCCTCTCACCTACCGATTGACGACAGATGATAATCACCATCGCCGACTACAAGAGTTGGAGGCCCTAGATGAGAAGCGCCTGTTAGCCCAACAGTGAATCGAGCTGTACCAAGCACGTATCTTCGGATCCTTCAATAAAAAGGTTAAAATTAGAACATTCCAAGCGGGCGATCTCGTTCTGGCAGTTCGGAGGCCGATGGTTATGCCTCACAAAACCGCCGGTAAGTTCCAGCCAAAGTGGGAAGGCCCATTCATCATCGATGCTGTATTCTCCAATGGAGCTTATCACCTCGCAAAACAAAATGGAGACTTGCTCATGTTGTCCATCAACGGCAAGTTCCTAAAGAAGTATTACGTCTGAAATAAATCTGCCAAAGTGATGAGTTACGTACCCTCTGGTACTGCTGAACTCACATCCCGCCTTCAAATCTTCCAAAGTGATGAGTTACGTAATCTCTGGTACCGCTGAACTCACATCCCGACTACAAATCTGCCAGGGTGTTGAGTTATGTGCCCTATGGTACCGCTGAATTCACATTCCGACTACAAATCTGCCAGGGTGTTGAGTTATGTGCCCTGTGGTACCACTGAATTCACACTCCGACTACAAATCTGCCAAAGTGATGAGTTACGTACTCTCTGGTACCGCTGAACTCACATTCCGACTCCAGATCTCCAGATTATCGAGTTACGTACCTGCAGGTACCGCTGAACTTATATTCTGATCCCAAATCTCCAGATTGTCGAGTTATGTACCCGCAGTTACCACTGAATTTACACTCTGGTCACTACAGATGAATCTATATCGCATCTTTTAGGTAGTAAGTCATGTATGATTATACCTCTGAACTTTCTTCCTAAAGGAGCTCCCTTCTTATGATCCAATACCCGCACTTTCAGTGCACAAAAAGGGTAACAGATCCACAGATTTTTCGAAACAACCACGTCGATGTTACCTCTGAGTTGTTTTCCTTCCATCAAAAACAAACCGCCTCTCACATAGAACTTCTACGTCCTTATTACCTCTGAGTTGTTCTATGCACCCTTCATGGAGCTTACACCTGCCATGTCCTCATTACCTCTGAGTGGAAAGGCTCCATCGAAGAAACCCTCATATTTACCATGTCCTCATTACCTCTGAGTAAGTATGTTGGTTCTTCCCTCTCCCGTCTTATTATCCGTATCCAGAACTAGGATACGCCAAGGATAATAAGTCCACAAAAAGCCTCTCAAAGAACAGAGCGAACGTATTCTGTTCACTCAAAATCAGTTACATTCACATGACTACATCTCATGAGCAAGCCAGAAAAGTTCTCTATCATTTCATTCAGACAAGAAGAAAAAGATTACATTGATGCCCAAAAGAAGCAAAACACAAACTATAGCTAAAGACAGATAAGGAATATCATGACAAAGACGGACATTTATGAGAGCCCACGAATCCTAGTTGTGGGGGCGCATGTACCAATCCCTCAACCATTTTTCATATGAAGGATCTATTGGAGCAAGAGCCTCGTCCGGAGCAGGAGGATCAGAACTCTCAATACTACCACCTTCAGACCGGGGCTCCTCCTTTACAGCAACTTCAATGTTGAGAGTATCTTCTTTCCCTATAGACGCCAGCTCTTTTTTTTGTTCCTCCATTCTCGGCATCACCTCCTCCTTAACGAGCGATGGCTCTTGTTTGACGGGAGGAGGCAACAGCTCTTCTTTCGCAATGATCTCAGCCTTCGGCAGGGATGCTGCAAGAATCAAAGATAAAAGAAACAAAGTTAGAAAATAGTCAGGGCCTCATGCGTCCCAGTCCAGACGAACTTATGCGGTCCTGTTTGAGGGGGCTTCATGTAGTTCGATTCAGAGGGACTTATAAGGCTTTGTTCGAAGGGTCATTATGCGGTTCAATTTATGAAGTGTCTATGCGGCCACTAGACGACTCCCATGCAGCTCGGACATGGGGTATACCCCCATACAGCTCGGACATGGGACGTACATGCGGCCCATACCATTTGAACAGTTCGACGAAAATGAGGAACGCATTAAAGGCTTGTGCATAAAGCATACAACAGAGCCGTCTTTGTTAGGGTTTCGAAGTATACGATCCGCCCAAACCCTTACTAGCAATGGTGGGGTGAACGTCGGGGTGGACTTCAGGCGCCGTGGCTGACGAAGAAGCCACTCCCTTACCCTTCGCCGCGGCTGTGGAAGACTTGGAGGCCATTGTTGACTGATGAGCGGAGAAGGAAGACGAAGACAGCAACTTAGGGCAAAAAAAGTTAAAGACAGAAGAAAGTAATGAAGTCTCTCTATCCAAGAACGCTCCTATTTATAGACAGAAGGAGAGGAGGGGGACGCTTTGATCCGCGTGCTGCAAAACTGACTCTTCAGTCATCGAGGAAAATCCGAACCGACCCTTGGGATCCTGCCCCAAAAGGCGGCTTTAAATCCAAAGCAAATCAAGGGCAATAAATGAGATGCATACGTGGCAGGAAGACGTGGTAGAGAGCCTATGCGGCCAGACAGTCCATGCGGCTGGACAGTCCATGCGGCTAGGCAGTCCATGCGTCTAGGAAGTCCATGCGGCCAGAACATCCTATACGGCCAGAAGAGCTTATATGAACATAGCCATGCTCCTTATTCAAAGTATTTCAATTTTGCAAATTGAAAACTTTGAAGGGGGTCATGTAGAAGCATGGAAAAGGACAAGAAAAGCCCTTGCGGCTCCAAACAGAAGGAGCCTCATGCGGCTCAGGAATCCTTCAGAACTTTATGCGGCTCGGAACTCCCCAACAGCTCCATGCGGCTCAGGCAAAGATACGTGGCCATATGCTGTCCGCTTCTACAGCTGTCCATAAAGCAGTCTCCTAATTAATTGCTCTGATGACAGCTCTGACGCAATGAATGACAGCTCTGACACAATGAATGACAGCACTGAAATAATAATGGCGTGCTCCTTGAAAAAAGAAGAAAACCTTTTAACTGGCATGATCCGTCAAGTCCCAAGCACCCCTATGCGGCTGCCTCCTTCATGCGGCTGCCCGCTTCATGCGGCTGCCCGCTTCATGCGGCTGTTTTCTTCATGCGGCTGCTACCCCTATGCTGCCGCCACCTTCATGCGGCTGCCACCTTCATGCGGCTACCACCTTCATGCGACTGCCTCCTTCATACGGCTGCCTCCTTCATGCGACTGTCTCCTTTATGTGGCTGCCTCCTTTACGAGGTTGCCACCCTCATGCGGCTGCTACCTTCATGCGGCTAGGATTGTGGAGGCCACCCGTATGCGGTTCACTTAGAGACCGCACTCATGCGGCTCTGTCAGAACATCCCACTCACGACAGTTGAGACACGTGGCGATCCTCACGACAGTTGTGACACGTGGCGGTCCTCTTGATAGTTGAGACACGTGGCGATCTTATCCCCTCCGAGTTATGGCTGCTAATAAATCATAATAGCCCAGATTTATTACAATCATCTTAATTACCCGAATCAAATCAGATTCATTGTAATTAAGAAAATTGAACACGTGGCGGGAGATCCGAGCCTGTTATGATAAAATATGAAGATTCATGACAATCAGCATTAATTGCCCATACGGATTTGGTACAATCAAAAATCAACTGCCCAGATGTGATGCAATCAAGATTAATGGTCCAGATTATTGGCCGCCGACTTTTCAAGGGGCAATCATTGCAAACCCTAATGATCACACCCCACTCCTATAAATAGCAAGGTGCCATTTCCTTCCAAAAGGATCCCGATCCGAAAAATATAGCAAGGTTCCATTCCCTTGCAAAAGAGATCCTCTCCACCCGGCTTGACATACAGAGAGACGAAGGCACGCACAGAAGAGTCTTTCCACACATTCCGAGAGCATTTCTTCATCAGAGCCAAGGCTACGTCCGATCGTCCAAGGAGTAAGACAGTGCTGCCGTCGCTTTTTCGAGCCTCTATCGTCACCTCCCAGAATCAAAAATAAACAATCGTACTTAGACTGCTGTACCTAGGTTTTCATTCCTAGGCTTTCTTCGTGCGAGCGAGTTTGTATTGTGAGTCTAAGTTCAGTCCTCCTATAAAATTGTTCTGTACTTTTACAATCGATGGCAAACAGTTATAGTTTTGGCCTAAGTACTCCTTATTATTTTTGAATAAGTACCTAAATATCTTCATATATAAAATATAGTTTTTATACTTAGAAATAGTATTTTGTCAAAACTTAGATTTTGCTCCCTAGAAAGATTTTTGGATTTTCAAGTAATTAAATTAATTGTTTTACTAAATAAAACTATTTTTAAGTATTAAGAAAAGTTTTATAAAAGCATATATTATTTAATCCATTCTTTAGATATTTTTCTGTCCATAACCAAGTCATTCCTTCGCCAATTCTAGCGTACCTTATGTCCACCATAACGAATTTGACCCTTCTGGACCCAATAAAACCGTCCGTGCTACCACCGAGGTCACCTTGTATAAGTTGTTGCACCGAAGTCGCTGTTCTTGCCACCTCGATCATTACAGTACACCAGGCATCCTACCAGGCAAGACACCTTGTCATTTGCTGTTTATTTATTTTAGCTCATATTTTATGCGTTATTTATTTTCTTTATGCAAAATAAATTGTGATACATGGCATTACCATTATATGATATCTTTTATTCATTTATTTTTGTGTGGATAAGATTAGTTATGGTTCTACTGCATTTTACAGCTTATGTATTCATGCAAGGTTTCCATATATTGGAGTGTACTTCGTATGAATACAGCTGGCATGTCTACATTCCTAGTCCTATGTATTTTGGGACTAGAGTGTTACAAGAAGGGGGCGCGCCGCGACGAAGGGCTAAGAAAAGCTCATAGTCCTCCTGTGAAATCGACACCGATGATGGAGGTTGTGACGTCGGTGGAGTCGGTGTCGATGAAGAAGGCAGTGGCACCGACGGAGTCAACGACGATGAAGGCGTACCCGAAGGACGATAACGCTCCAATGCTGCAAGTCGCTGGTGGTATGAATCCATAGTAGATAACATTCTATTACTGCTATCAGCCACCAAATCCTGTACCAATCTTAGCCTCTCGCCCATGGTCATCTGTGATGCCTGCAGATCCAATACGCTGCGCTCTGTCGACGCTCTAAGATCGGTGACGCTCCGCTCTGTCCGTTCAGTCACATTCCGAAGCTCCATAATGCTAGGGTCGAGCGCATCCAATCGTGCTATAAGCGCAGGCTCGTCCGACTGGTGCTGAGACTGGTCCTGAATCTGTCGTAGCAGCTCGTACCGGAGAGACTCCATCATCTGGTGGACTCGGACAAACTCCTGGGACGGCTGTGGACCATGCATACTAGCGGGGGATGCCCTAGAGGATTGGCTCGCAACTAGGGTGCCATAGGATCCCGTACCGTAGTACGTACCCCTACGGAGGCCACCAGCAGCGGTCATCCACAGCTCGTCCACCGACGGAGCTTGAGTGGGCTACGAGAAAGTACCGGCCTCTACCGTATTAGGTGCACTAGCAGTCGCCCGGTCCCGAAGCCTCTGATACTCGGCCTAGAAAGCATGGATGGTACTCTATGATTTCTAATCTCTAATTAATGTACTTATTATTACTAAATACATGAATATTTATTTGCATGCATATTTACTAAGTTATATTAAAATTAACACGAAGTATTATAATTAACAAATAGTATTGTAATACTTACATAGGCAAGCTCGGCCCTCTCGTCAATAAGACTTTCGTCCTTCCGATGGGTGGCCAGGAAGACGGTCACCATGTCGGCGTTACCGACCTTCCTTACCTGTAATTAAATATATTATATTAGTAATAATTTATCGGATTTGCATTAAAATAATATTTCTGAAAGAAAAATACATACCAGATGACGAAAATATTCTGTCATCGGAATCGACCCACCGCACCACTTCGAGGCATGCTGCCTAGCCGCCTTGGCCTTCTCGGACTTTTCCTTGTACCTTGGCTCGTTGAATCGAGCCTTCATCGGATCCCACTCATCATAGGTGATCCAACCTTGGATCGGATTTCTGGCACGATCACGAGCCTTCTGATCATTAATAGCATCGCGGATCAGCTGAGCAGCGACAACAGGAAATATCCCCTCGATCAGCTCGGCCCGGTGCGGTGGATAGAAAAATATATCCTAGAAGAGTACGCAAACCAAATATTTTTTAGTAATATATAATATGCATAAATCAAATGATTCATGTTAAAAACAAATCTATTTTAACCTTGAAGCGCGCAAACCAGTAGGCCTTCCTATCGTCCGGAGCATCCGAGTAGTTTATCCAAGGACCACCATAATTTTGCCTCGGGAGCTAGCCTAGGCGTCTCTGTACCGACGGGGGACGATATCTATACATACATATTATATTCATGAGAGAAGTTAATTTATGATAAAGACAGAAAAATGATAAACCAAAATACTTACTTTGTATCGTCGGCCCAGATCTCCGTCCTCGTCTCCTCCGGAGGTGCGCAGGCATCATCTGCCTGATACTGGTCGACCGTCGACGCAACCACCTCTATCTGCTCATCTGTCTCCATCGTCGTATCAGCAGGAGGAACGCTACTCTTGGAAGCAGTCTCAGGCCTGGAACTACTCGTCCCAGGAGATATGCCACATAGCATCGTGGGGGGCAGAGCTACTGTCTGATACACAGGAGTACTGGGCGACAAGGATCCAGAGTCAGTACCAGTAGGAGGTACCAAAGAAGAATCCCGTCCTCTAGCAGTACCACCAGTAGGTACCGAAGGAGTACCCTGTCCTCTGCCAGTATCAGTACCCCGTGCCCCATGTCGAAAAATGCGGAACGATCCGCGACGACCTGTCATGCCTGATAACAACATATGATGAGATACAACAAAGACAACAAATAATAGAGACTAGAAATATGAAAGTGCAACAAAGACAAGATAATAACCAAGACAACATATGATGATACGTTTTACAAGAAACATCTAAGTCCATATAGTATATTTTACAAGAAACATCTAAGTTCAGATAGTACATTCTACAAGAATCATCTAAGTCCAGATAGTACATTCAGATAATAACCAAGACTAGATAATAACCAACTCTACATAATAAGAAAATGAAAGTACATCTCTCTCAATCTTCTTCAGAGTAATTATCTTGTCCGTCTTCCTCGACCTCATCTTCCTCCTCATCTTCACTTTAGTCTTCGCTTTCGTCGGCTTCGTCTTCCTCTTCGGATAATTCTACATCTTCTACATTATGTGTCGTGTAATGCGTAACTTCCGTGGAGTCAACATCAACAATATTGGTTACAAGAGGTAGCTCGTCCTCCTGATAAACTTTTTCGTCAGCATCAAAAGTATCTCTAGCTTTAGTCTTACATACTGTCCACCAGTCAGACTTCGTTGCTCCCCGTCTCGGATAAGCTGTGAAGTACACGAGCTGAGCTTGAGTTGCTAGGACAAATGGTTCATAGCCTTGATATCTACGCTTGTAGTTTATATCCATAAGACCATGCTTATCAATTTTCCAACCTTGATTTTCAGTCGGATCGAACCATTCACACTTGAACAACATGATCTTTGCAGGTTCTCTCCCATAATTATACGTCAACTCCATAATCTCTTGCAAGATGCCAAAAAAATCATTTTCTGGATCGATGTCTTTGTAGTTCGAAGATTTGATAAACAAACAACTATTTTTCGTAGAATCAAGATCGAGGAAGCTGTCTCTGATCAGAGCATTTGTCGACTTGAACCGAAAGCCATTGACACAGTAACTTGGCCATATTTTAACAAAAGTAATTGGTCCCTTGGCAAGAGTTCTAATTATTCAATCTCGGGTGAAATTAGACGATCGACCTGAATACCAAAGAAGAGATAGTAAGTTATTTATTACGCAGTTGCATTAAAAGAGGCCAGTAATTACCGGGCTGCTTACATATTCGCTCAACCAAGAAGGAAAATGACGTCTCATTTCTTGTTCTAATGCTTCGTCTGTTAGGTAGGGTCTAACCGACCTCAACTCATCATTATATATGCTAAAAAAACAACGAAGCAACCGCCAATTTGTACAATAATATTAGCTTATACTATTACATTGAGATGACGTAAACTCATCATTAATTACTTACCCCTCTAGCTTCTCTACTTCATCCTCATCGCAATTGAGTAATACATACAACTGAGCAGCCCTTAGCTCTTCGTCATTCAAATATCTCTTCTTCATTTTTCTCGAAGGCTTTCCGGACGCGTTGAATACTTTCAGTATTCCATCATTCCATCATTAGATTCTTGATAACCGTCATCGTTTCTCGGAGCCCTCGTTCTATTCGTAGCAACATGAGGTTTGAAATATGTCGAACAGAAGTTTGTAATCTACTCGAGAATATAGGCTTCACAAATAGAACCCTCGACCCGAGCCTTCTTGTTCACCTTTCTCTTTAGGTGGTTCAAATGACGTTCAAACGGATACATCTACCGATAACCGACGGGCCCACCAACCCGTGCCTCGTAGGAAATATGAATTGGCAAATGCTCCATGGAATCGAAGAATCCAGGAGGAAATACCTTCTCGAGCTTCACAGTATTACCGCAATATCGTTCTCCTGCTTTTCTAGACGATCGACGAGCAACTTACTAGAATAAAGATCTCTGAAGAATATGCTAAGCTCGGCCAATGAATCTCAAACAACCGGGGGTAAGAATTCTCGAAATGCAATCGAAATTAATGTCATGCCCCGCTCCCGTAGAAGCGATCGTCCTCGCTAAGGCGTGATGCCGCACGAGCCTAGATTGCGCTCGTGCAAGTCGGGTTCCATAACGACCGATTTTAGCGGCTGCGACGGGGTCGTCGCACAGAAGTCCCATACAGAGACATTGAACAATAGCAGCAAAATTTAGAACAAAACACAAGTCATTACAAAACACTCTTTTTTGATATTGAATAATCAGATTACAATAGGCGCAAGCCATGATTACAAGTCTCTCGTGCTCACTTTTCTCTCATTTTACAAGTCGCTCTGCTCTCTCTCATCTCTCGATACAATGCTTGAGCCAGCGGAAGCTTCGGAAGGCGATGTCCATACATTATGTCCTGTATAAGTCTTGACTTCATACGGCCGTACGCTTCGAATCGCCAAGAAACTCCATGCCTCGACGCATCCAAGCGAGCTCCGCACCATGAGCTTCTACCTGTGCCAACACATGTAAACTATGTGGGTGTCAGTACTCAACTGTACTGATGGAGTGAGCTCCTCGTCCGCCCATACAAAACCAACACGTTTGATTTACTTTGTGCAACATAGTCTATTCTTGTCAATTATCTTTCTAGTCTTGTCTTAGGATCAGTTTATGACAGACGCCTTGGCATACTTAGTGTCTAAGGACCATCCCGTGCTTGCACAACGACGTTAACTCATACTTTGCCTTAGACCCTTCTCGTGCCAATAACGTTAACCTATCAAGTCGTGTTTGCCTTACGGCCATAATCAGGGACGCACAACACGATTGACTCCATTTCATTACCTCTAGACCTTTCTCGTGCTTGTATTGTCAACGCAGCGACTCATACTTGTCTTTCGTGCCATACTCTGTGATGTAACGACTCGGTCGTGCCATGAACTCGATTCATGCTTCAATACCTCTTAGGCAGTGCCTCCTCGCTTAGTCTTGCCTATACTTTAGTTTTGACAATGTGGCCGTGCCTCACATTTCGAGGTCGTGCCAAGCAACTCAACGTAACTTCACCCAACTTGTCCTACGGTCCTTCTCGACTTAACACGCAACAGCTCAAGTCTAACTCATATAACTCTATGCCAACGACTCAACACTCGACGCCACATCCCGTGCCGAAGTACGCCACCTTCGTTAAAGCCAAATCTTAGGCCCAGACATTGTATCTTCTAACTGCGTACACATTCAACTCAACTCAGTCCAAAGTCACACACGCGGATTTCCGTTCGTGCCGACACATCTAAATGAATGGTCACTGACATTAACTAGCCATCGTGGACATAGCCTGGCATTCGGGATCCTTGTACCGCAGGTGACGATCCCCGATGCAAGTCCCCGACCTACCGATTGCCTATTACCCAGCTCATCTATAATCTGTTCTTCCTAGGCCGGATCGGTCCCTGGCCCAAGGTTGCCGATCCGAAGAACCATCGCCCTTGTCGACAAGTTATCCATGACCACGCACCTATACTAACTTCTAGACTTAACGTAATTGCATGGTCTCATCATCATCACTTAGTCCCTTTGCTTTACTTCTTCCACTTTTCACACTTCTTCACAGAGCCCAAACCAGGGTTGCCTCGACGACTGAACTACAGTCCCGACATATTTTCTCTCGATGACTAATCATCGCTTAGACTTAACATTCTTTGAACTCAGGGAACGGCTACTGCATAGCCTTCCAACTTAACTTGAACATAACGTGTTTCCTTAAGTATCGACCGACCGTGGCTAACTTTCTACTGAACCAACCGTGGCTCGTGCCTTAAACCGACTCGTGTTCTACGCAATGCTATCGCCCAAGTCATACCTCATATGACGGGCCTTGGGATCGTAGGACTATTTAACTTGACAACCGCAGAATGAGCGGGACAGCACTTGGAATAACTTAGGTCAACCGGCCTAACTTTGCCTAACTTACTCAAGCCTACAACTTAATCCGAGGGACGAGCAAAGGCTATGCCAAGCCTTGCGCAGTGGAACCGTACACGCTTTATCGAGCGTTTATACGGTCGACGCCTATTACTTAGGCTAACTCTTAGTTTTGTGTCGAAGACCAACTTTACTTCTCCCATGCCACGGGACGAAGGACCGACTGTCATTTTCAAAGCACGCCGTGCACCAACTCTAAGCTGACCGTTGGACCTTTCCATATTCTAACTCAATTCAACCCATCAGGATTATTCCCTTATCTATGTGGATTCATCTCTTTTATTATCAAGCCTACTTGTGCAAGTTGAAAAAATACGATTTATTATGTGAAGACAAAGATGAGGCAAGTTCACCGAAACTACCCCACCTGAGGGAGCGTTCGCCTTGACCGAACGATGTCTCCGAGCAGCCGTTGCAAGGCTAAGTTCGAATGTCGTCGGTATTTCGATTCCACTGATTGACTGAGCGGGACGGGGCACTACATCATACACCACTCAGAAAAAGTTTTGTCCTCGAAACTTACTGAGTACACTTATCGACTTATAACTTTGTTCTACATTCATGGACTCTCGCACACACTACACCTATACGTTCCCTCAATCCGAGCCACGCTCGTGCTATCACTAACTTAGTCGTAAGGCACACCAACCGATCAACCAACATTCAAACTCGTCTCAATTCAATGATCATCAACATTTCTTCGAAACTCATGATCTCAAAATCCTCGACACTTTCCCGTTCCTCAAGTCTCACTTGATTTAATGTATCACTTAGTTGGATCGTACACATATTCCAGGCGTCCCTAAAATACATGCATTTCAGCCAAGCCTCGTGATAGAGAATTCGCCATCACCACTCGAGTCGGATCGTGCACATATTCAAGCGTCCTTGATATACATGCATGTCAACCGAGCCTCGCGAGTGGTGCCTCTACTATCCTACCACTTCGCACTCGGACGTCTGCCTAACCGCTAGGCTATGTCTTTCCGTCAGTATTGGAATCATAGTTCCCAAACAACAATATCAACACTGATCCCATCCTAAGGTCAAACCAAATCGATGGTACGGGATTTTTCTACCCAAGCTTGTATCACTCCGATTTCTAAATATCGAGCATCGATTTCCTACACACATTTAGACGTTTGTCGCACGAGGTCCGAGTCATTCAGCAAAGCCATCCTACTTCAACTTACGTTCAACCAATCCTCAACAAGAACATATTGCTCGTTCATCAAGCCATTTTGTATAGTCTATCCCTTCGCACACGTTCGACATAATATGCCTATCAATCCTTCTCAAGTCAAGCACGCTACGATATGATTCATCGCTAAACCATAATTCGTATTTCATACTCCCTAAGTCATTTATCCTAATTTACGTAATCGATCAAAAGGTCGTCCGACTTAACAATATGTTGCGCCCCGATCTCACGCGAGTCAGATTATCCATGGTAGGTACGAATCACCGTGCACGCTCCCGCGAGATAATCATTCTCATCGGGACGTAACTCTTGTTTTGTGTCTAGACTAATTCAATCTCGATGCGTGGATTGGTCATACTCAATCCTCAAGTTTATTTCATTCATCAATCGTAAGTCCTAACATCCTCGAATTTTGCTTCGCATCAAATCGACAAGTTGGGACAATCAAAGTTGCGTATCCTGATTTTTCGAGTTCGATCATTCCTGCGACATGAATCACCATATCAGCGCTCACGCGAAACGATCGCCCCAAATCCGATGCAACGCATGTGCGAGGCTAGAGTTGTGCTCACGTAAGACAAGATCGTCGACGCTGTGGTTATCCGCGTAACCATCAAGACACGATCACTTTCACCCAACATTTATCTAAATCAAGGTCGTAAGTATTGCATCCATCAGAACGATAACACTTGCACGATCGTCATTCACCGTGTCAGAGTACCCCCGAGTTATCGCATATCGATCTTTGATACGCCTCAATACCATCGATGACATGCATAACCTGACAATCTTCTTTTGCAACGAATTTCGAGTCATACGAATGATGCTAGCGTCCGTCTGGATAATCTCCTCGACATTCAACATCAAGTTCGATCATTATCCCCCAAATCCTTTACATGATCAATTCATTTAAATCCGAAATCACGTATATTCGTCCGTCTACCTTAAATCATCGACCAACGTACTTCCTCAATTTGCATCATTCCTTTGCTAACTCAAATCATCGAGCAACTTTCGATCCAATCCTTAGAATCATTCGTGTAACTTCAAAATCGAACATTTCATGCACGCTATCTTCCCGTCGTGCTAACTTTTCGTATACGATCCGTTTCAATTTTGTCAATCAAGTCATCCATTTATTTTATCGTTTGGAAACTCCATTCAACCATTTCGTAACTCGCATTACCATTCGTAAATCGTCTGAACGATATCTCGTTTGCGACTCTCGAATCATGACCAACTAGGTGCTATACGTTCTAAGGCTTTGCGATATCATTGCTTGTCGACATACTCGTACTATCCGTAAATCTTTAGTTTTGCTCGAACAATTTCTTTAACGTCCATACACCACTCAGGGTCAAGTCATTCTACAAATCCTCAAAACTATCATTCGAATCAAAATCGACTTCTTTGAATCCTGTTCGAACCATTCCTTGAATTTCAAGCACGCTCATCTATATCGCATAGACGTTATCGTCGCTCGATAGCACTCTATCGATAGTCACTCTAAGTGTAGTTTCATTTTCGACCGAGCGGTACTTAATATCGCTCGCAACTCATTTGCACCATAAAGTCTAAGTGCACGACACGCGACACAACTTAGCCAAAAGACCGTGTGCATAACCATCCCGTATGGACTATACTTCGACTTTGTGCGCTCATTTACTAATATCGACGTAGGACTCGTTAGGCACGCACGCGACTTGCTAACTCTAGAACGCGTTTTCTGTCAAGTCATGTTTGACACCGTTCGGCACAAATTTCTACCGATGCGTTCGATTGAACGCTTGTACGAGCTTTTAAAAATATTTAGAATTATTGTATGGACATTCCGTAGGACAATTGAGAGAGAGCGCACCAACGATAACACTTGCGGAAGCAACATTCAGAGTTCGCAGAAACAGCGGAGTTAAAGAATTCGACCGAAAGTCCAAGGACGTAAAGCCGTGCTCTGATACCATTATGTCACGCCCCGCTCCCGTAGGAGCGATCGTCCTCGCTAAGGCGGGATGCCGCACGAGCCTAGATTGCGCTCGTGTAAGGCGGGTTCCATAACGGCCGATTTCAGCGGCTGCGATGGGGTCGTCGCACAGAAGTCCCATATAGAGACATTGAACAATAGTAGCAGAATTTAGAACAAAATACAAGTCATTGCAAAACACTCTTTATTGATATTGAACAATCAGATTACAATAGGCGCAAGCCATGATTACAAGTCTCTCGTGCTCACTTTTTTCTCATTTTATAAGTCGCTCTGCTCTCTCTCATCTCTCGATACAATACTTGAGCTAGCGGAAGCTTCGGAAGGCGATGTCCATACATTATGTCATGTATAAGTTTTGACTCCATGCGGCCGTACGCTTCGAATCGCCAAGGAACACCACGCCTCGACGCATCCAAGCGAGCTCCGCACCACGAGCTTCTACCTGTGCCAGCACATGTAAACTATGTGGGTGTCAGTACTCAACTGTACTGGTGGAGTGAGCTCCTCGCCCACCCATACAAAACTAACACGTTTAATTTACTTTGTGCAACATAGTCCATTCTTATTAATTGTCTTTCTAGTCTTGTCTTAGGATCAGTTTTATGACGGATGCCTTGGCATACTTAGTGTTTGAGGACCATCCCGTGCTTGCACAACGACGTTAACTCATACTTTGTCTTAGACCCTTCTCGTGCCAACCTATCAAGTCGTGTTTGCCTTACGGCCATAATCAAGGACGCACAACACGATAGACTCCATTTCCTTGCCTCTAGACCTTTCTCGTGCTTGCATTGTCAATGCACCGACACATACTTGTCTTTCGTGCCATACTCTGTGATGTAACGACTCGGTCGTGCCATGAACTCAATTCGTGCTTTAATACCTCTGAGGCAGTGCCTCCGCGCTTAGTCTTGCCTATACTTTAGTTTTGACAACGCGACCGTGCCTCACATTTTGAGGTCATGCCCAGCAACTCAACGTAACTTCACCCAACTTGCCCTACGGCCCTTCTCGACTTAACTTGCAACAGCTCAAGTCTAACTCATGCAACTCTATGCCAACGACTTAACCCTCGACACCACATCCCGTGCCGAAGCACGCCGCCTTCGTTGTAGCCAAATTTTAGGCCCAGACATTGTATCTTCTAACTGCATACACATTCAACTCAACTCAGTCCAAAGGTACACATGCAAATTTTTGCCCGTGCCGACACATCTATATGAATGGTCACTGGCATTAACTAGCCATCATGGACATAGCCTGGCATTCGGGACCCTTACACCGTAGGTGGCGATCCCCGATGCAAGTCCCCGACCTATCGATTGACTATTACCCAGCTCGGCTATAATCTGTTCTTCCTAGGCCGGATCGGTCCCTGGCCCAAGGTTGCTGTAGTGCCCCGTCCCGCGAAGTCAATCGGAGGAATTGAAATGCCGACGGCGATCGGACTTGGCCTTACAACGGTGACTCGAAGACATCGCTCAGGTGGGGTAGTTTCGGTGAACTTGCCTCATCTTAGCCTTCACATAATAATTTGTATGTTTTCAACTTGCACAAGTAGGCTTAATAATAAAACAGATGAATCCACATAGCTAAAAGGAATTATCCCGACGGATCGAAATCGAGTTTAGAACATGGAAAACGTTCCACGGTCTGATTAGAGTTGTTTCTCAGCGTGCTTTGAAAATGACACTCGATCCTCCGTCCCGCGGCTTGGGAGAAGGAAAAGTTGGTATTCGACACAAACGATGAGTTAGCCTAAGTCATAGGCGTCGCCCGCGTAAATGCTCGATAAAGCATGCACGTTTCCACTGCACAAGGCTTGGCATAGCCTTGGCTCGTCTCTCGGGTTAACTTGTAGGCTTGAGTAAGTTAGGCAAAGTTATGCCGGTCGACCTAAGTCATTCCAAGTGCCGTCCTGCTCGTTCTGCGGTTGTCAAGTCAAAAAGTCCTACGATCTCATGAGCCGTCATATAACGTATGACTTGGGTGATAGCGTCGCGTAAGACGTAAGTCAGTTAAAGGCACGAGCCACGGTTGGCACGATGTAAAGTTAGCCACGGCCCATGGCACTTAAGGAATATGTTTTGTTCAAGTTAAGTTGTGTCACGACCTGATCCCAAGTTAATGGGTCGAACCGGACCATGCCCAGCCTGCACCGTGGTGAGATGGCGGCAGTAAGCTGTTCCATTGCAGGTATTCACAACAACACAAGTACATTTGTCACAACTGTTCTATTCGGAATTTGAAACTTTATTTAATAAAATATTCAGAAATACAACTGGAAGGGAAATACTGAAATAAAACTACAAACTCCAAATAAAGAAGAAAATGCAGAAAAGAAAACTATCTAAACATCTGGTTCTGTAGTCCCAGGATCAGCGTCCTTTAGAGTCGGCTCTGGTATCGTCGCAGGGTAGAGAACCGGGTCATAATAGCTATTATAGTATAGCTCTTCATCCTCAGTGATACCTAAAATGTTGTCTCCAGTCAGGAGGGAGCAAGAACGAAATATGCATCTCATAATTTAAATAGTAATTGAAAAGTGCAGGGTAAACAGTTTGAAATAATATTTTCAGCAGTTTAAAACAGTTCTGTGTGATTTGAATATGCAAACGTCTATGACCGGCTTGGGTTGATCAGTAGTATCCTAGCGATACGATATGGCTTATCCCCGTGTGTGAGAGGGGTAAGCTAACACAGTCAGTTCAGTAGGAGCTTTGGCCATAAACGTCTACACTATTCCCCCAGTCCCAGATTCAGTAACAGTAACAATCAGTAGTTGAACCCTAAGGTAGAGTTCTGTGTCAGCAGTGTGGTTTAACATGCAGCTTAACTTTACTAAGAAAATTACAAGAAAACATAATCCGAAACTTGCCTTGTTTTAGATGACTGAAAAGACGGGTCGGTACCGAGGAGGAACGTCAGGTGTATCTTCGAGTTCCTACAGTTGAGAACTCGACTTAGAACCTTGAATAACCCGGCTAAGTGTGCTAGTTGCAATCTCTAGTAGCAAGTCCTAATCAGATTTTAGTTGTATTAAGCTACAGCTAACGTTTACGTCGCAACTACGTGCGTTCGATTAAGCCGGTTAACTGGATTATTTGGAAATAACACGATAATCAATTAACTTTGAAAAACTTTGTGTTTCTGTAATATATTTATAAAAATATGGTTTTCTTTTAATGACAAATCATGAACTAGTTATTTACTAATTTTCATCCATTTAATTAATTCTTAATTAATCAGTAAATTACGCTCTAACTACGATTATACGTCTAATCACAAACCACCCAAGATCACATCCACCCAGAAAAGAAAATAAAGATCTACGCTACACAATACAAGGGCACAGCTAAACATCCTAGAGTGGGCTTATGCCCTGTACAATTATTTTTACATCAAATAAGAGGGAAAGATCTAATTACTAAATAAAGTGCAGTAAATAAATAACTATAATAAATAGCCTAAATATTAAATAAAATAATTTAAAATAAATGCTAAGTGTCTCAGACTCGGTCCATCATCAAAATCCAGCTAATACCACAACGCCCGGTCGGACCGGTGCGCTTGCATTTCGCCGGGGCCCACAGACCGGTACGGTCGTCGCCCGAAAAATTCAGTTTTAAATTCATTTTCGAAAACTGATTTTGAAATCAAATTAAATAAGGTTTTGTAAAAATTTGGACAGCATTTCCTCTATTTCGGGACAAACCCAAAACTGGGAAATGCGCCACAGAAACCTGCAATTGTTCCAACCAATAATAATCCCAAAAATATAACCACCGAATTAACTTTCCAAACCACCAGAAATAATTTCCAATCAACAGAACTTCCCGAAATATCCGGGAATCCCACAATCAAACCAAACCACTCAAAACCCAGCAGATAAAAATCACAGAAATATGCTAACGCAGCTAACCGAATATACTACGCAGCTAACCGGATTTCCCAAAGGGAAACCGGGGACCGATTCTCATCATGGACTCTACGGGAGGGACGAACTACTATGATTAACAGGAATTACCCAATATCCGTTGGTCGGTGAGCCGCGGGATAACTTGGGGACTCGCGAAGGAGCCGAACAGAAGAACGCTGAACGGGAAGCACTGGACAGCGGATCGGGCAGCGCCAAATCTACGTGCGGAAGTGCTGGACAGCAAGCCAGGGCACGGGTAGGTGCTGGACCGGACACGGACGGCCACGGATTGGCTCGGGTTCGCCGAGGAGGGCGCCGGAGAGCGCTGGACCCGCGGGAGGGGCGCGGACGGCCGGAGATCCGCAGATCTGGACGGCGAGGGTACGCCGGACCTGGCGCGGCTTGGCCGGAACGGCGGTGCGCCGGAGATGGCGCGGAAAAGGGGGTCGCCCACGGGAGAGGGGGCCGCGGGCGGAGATCGCCGGAGTCGTGAGGAAGGGGCGCACGGCCGGGGGCTTCGCCGGAGAAGAAGCCGCGCAGGGGAGGAGGCCGCGGATCTGGGGGCGCGGGGTGCTGCTCGGAGTAGGGCGGACAGGGACAGCGCCGGCGGATCTGGCCGAAAAGGGGCGCGCGGCCACGGGGAGGCGCCGGCGGGGAGTTCGGCCGCGGTCGCGACGAACTCAGGGAGGCCGGTGGGAGGTCGACGCGGGGGCGTAGCCTCGGGGAGCTCGGGTGGCTGGTGGTGGGGGTAGGGTTAGGTAGAGGGTTAGGGTTTGGTTGGGGTTTATTTCTCCCAGAGATGGAGAAGACTCAGAGAGTGAGAGAGAGATTTGTGAGAGGAAAGAGAGAGTAAAGAGTTGATAACCAAAGTACTTTCTCTTCTGATGTGAGTACGGGAAGTACGTGGGGAAGTGGGGGAATATTAAGGGAGTGGGTGATCTGAACGTTACAAAACGTGTGGAGAACGTGGGGAGTTATTAATGGAAAGAGTAGTGGGTGACGTTTGGAAGATGAATGGAGGAGAGTGTTTTGGGTAGGAAGAATAGGTAGCTGCTTACTAATTCTAAGGGAGGAGTTGTTGGTCCTTCGGGACCAGCCCAAATTGTTTTTTTTTATTTAACTTAAAAGATTAACCAAGTCCAAATTGGATAGGAAAAGATTGGACTCGGGCCTGGGTCTGGGCTCGGACTCGGGTCTGGGTTCGGAAACCAAAAATCCATGTTATTATAATTTTGAAACTATTTTCCACTCAAAAATATTTAATAGTAATAATATTAATAATAATAATAATTTTGAAAAATAAAAGTAACATTAATTATAAAACACAAATTATGGGTTTCACAATCTTCCCTCCTTAGAAAATTTCGTCCTCGAAATTTAAAGGTAGGGTAGAAAAGACAACCATGTACGGGTACTGCGCCCATAACTCAGGTCCAACCATAAGAATTTCCAAGGCAGTCGTGGATGAGACGGTTTAGGGACAAGTTTTTATTTATGATATCATCCACGCAGAAAAATACAAAAGCGAACCAAAGTACACGAGGTTGATCAGACCATCATGCACCGGTCCTGATTAGACAATATATTAGTGGGTGCACCCAATAAAATACTGTCATGATCAAGCTTGATAAAGATATAGCTTGCAAAACTAGGCTAACTTCGTCAGCATCAGTCAAGTTTAAAATAAAAAGATAAGAAAATAGGAGTTTAAGTGATGGCTCAAATTCTGATCTTCTTCTTACCTCTGACTAGGCTTGCAACTGGTTTCTCTGGAACTGAAAGGTTAAGTCCAATCTTCAGCTCTGAATTATTCAAAACGTGACTCGGAATCCGAAATGTAGTGTCTGAGCTGGCCTCAATTTCCAGCTCCGTCAAAACTGATTGTTCCTCTGGTAGAAGAAAACTTCACCAAAAGCAATTTGGTCTTCCCAAGACCTACCAAAATCCAAGACGCAAAATCTCAATACATCTTCAAGCGTCTGGATTGACCTCTCTGCTTGCTCGTCCCACGGTACTCCATGAATCCGGTAGATGTGCTTCTCGTACAATGCTGCCCACTTCTTAGTGGATAAACCAATAAAGTGTGCTGACTTAGTCAGTCTGTTTACTAAAATCCAATTGGTGCCCTTCCCTCCTTGGGAACAAGGCAATCCTTACTCAAAGTTCATTGTTATATGCTTCTACTTCCACTCCGAATTGTCCAGCGGCTCCAACAAACTTGTTGTTCTCTTGCTAAATTCCTCATATTGACAAATTCACATCTAATCCCATACCTGGAATTGTCCTCCTTTATTCCATAACACCAATCAATGGAGGCATATTCCGAAACATCTTATTATCTCCTGAATATATGGAATACTGCGACTGGTGCATTTCTTTCATCAACTCGTTCCTCCGTTTGTCAGCCGATACGTAAAGTCTCGTACCATTCTTCAGAGTTCCACTGCTGATCAATTTAGAGACCCTCAAGTGTTCCTGCCAACACTTGATCTCTAAGCCTGCAAAGTGTCTCGTTTTGAAACTATGTTCTCTTGATTTTGTCCCTCAGCCTCGAACTTCATCAATACTGAATTCAGCATCCAGCTCCGTCCTTCTATCTCCAGGTAGTATAACCTCCAGTCCAAACTTCTCGATGTCTTTTAGCAGGTGCTAGTCCTTAGTTAAAAATTTCGCCATCAGTATCGACCAAGTGCATCAGCGACCACATTGGCCTTACCTGAACGGTACTGCAGGTTGATGTCAAAATCCTTTATCTGCTTCAACCATCTTCTTAGTCTAACATTCAGCCCTTCCTGAGTGAAGACATATTTCAGACTTTGGTAGTCCGTACATATTTTCACTCCCTTTCCATAAAATCATGCTTCCATAGCTTCAAGGTAAAGATAATTGCAGCAATTCAAATTAGGTGTGGGATGATTCTTCTCATGAGTCTGTAGTTGCCTACATGTGTAAGCAATTACCTTCCCATGTTGTTGAAAAAATGCAGCCCAGTCCTTTTCCAGAGGCATTACTGTAAATTAAGAACCCACCGGTTCCTGCGGGTAGCGCAAGGATTGGTGTAGTGGTAAGTCTCTTCTTCAGCTCCTCAATGCCGCCTGGCAAACTTTCGTTCAGATGAACTCTTCATTCTTCCAAGTGAGCTTCGTCATTGGCTCAGCAATCTTGGGGAAATCCTTCACGAACTTCTGATAGTAGCCGGCCAAGTTCAAAAAACTTTCGAATTGAACTTGGGGTATATCACTCTTCAATAACAGCTATCTTCCATCGAAATTTCTTCTCTTGACAACATGGCCAAAAGTCTACCTTGTCAACAATCCACGTTCAGATAACTTACCATAAACTTCTTTTTCCTCAAAGTTTCCAAAATTTCCTCAGGTGTTCCTTATGCTCTTCTTCAGTCTTCAAATATATCAGAATGTTATCGAGGGAGAAGATAAACTGATTCTAATACTCATGAAAATCTCTGTTCATGAGATTCATGAACACAGCAGGAGCATTTGTCAGTCTAACGTCCTGACCAAAGAAAATTTCCCATACTTGATGTTTGAACGCCGTCTTGGAAATATCCTCTTTCCTGACTTTGATTTGATGGTAGTCAAATCTTAAGTCAAACTTCGAAACACCCTAACTCCACACAACCCGATCAAACAGATCCTCGATCCGGACAGAAAGTACTTGTTCTTTAGTGTCTGGTAATCGATGCACATCCGATGTTCCATCCTTCTGGGCACAAACAAGATAGATACTCCCTAAAGTGAAGTTCCACTCTGAATAAATCCTAGAACCTTCATTGCTCTGGTCCTTCATCTTCTTGGCCAACTTCGGGTTGACTCTGTAACATCCTTTAGAAATAGGGAAAGAGCCAGGGACTAAGTCAGGGATAAATCCTATGTCTAGATCTGGAATAATCCGGGGAGACTATCGGAGAAAACATCTGCCATAAGGGTGTAACTAAAAACTTCTATTCATGTGGAGAATTACAGCAAAAACTCTTATGATTGATCTAAGGACATCCTGTTACAACTTCCAAAAAATATGATGCTATTCAGCGGTTCTAGGTACTATTCCTCATGGTTCTGGCTCTTGTATGAGCAGTCTCCAACTGCTTCCTTTTCTTTGAACCTCGAGTATGCATCATCCCTTATTGTAAGGGCAGGGTCTGCTGGATAGGAAGAGGGTCCCTAGGTTGTTGCCTAACAGGTGTTACTGGGATATGAGCTCTGGTTTGATGGAAAGATAAAGGCAGTCCTATACCCGATGTTTAGCAGATCCATATGCCAAATATTGTCCCAATCTCTTGCGGCAACTAACGGTCTGATGACCAGGCCTCTTGTAATAGTTACAAGCCCATAGCTTCTTACGATAAGGCTGCCGGAAAGTAGGGTACTTGATGGGACCCGAGTATCTTCTAGATTCAGGGGTATCCTTCCTAGGACAAAAGTTCTGCTCTAACTTGGTTGGAGATAACTAAGGCTACATCATGACGTTCTTCATGTCTTCTCTCGTGATATTCATCTGTTCCTGCTGGGCTTCATCTTGAGCTTTCTGGAACTCCAGGATTTCTTGAAATAGGACAACCATTTGGAAGATGATTGCTGGTACTGGTGGAGCAACAAAAATGAATACTCCACCAAGGAAAAGCAACTTGGTTTGAGATGAGGTAGGAATCGTCAGTGTAGGGAAAACTTCACTGGATGCACTATGAGGACGGTCAAACAGCCGCGAGGGAAAGGACCCTGGGTTTGGTTGAGGAGATGGGGTATGATCCGGAGATGACACCTCATCGCCAGCAGGATTTGGTCAATGGTCATTCTCTGGAAGGTTTAGGACGCACACATAAGCAAGGTAGCCTACCAGTCTATAATCAAGCAAAAATATTTATTTATATATAAATCGGACCTATGTCGTGACAAATCAATGTTCTAATTATTTCTAGGTATATTTTCCTAAGTTGTTGTTTGTTGTGGGACCTGTATGGGCCACCACTGAAAACATGTCACGACCCGATCCCAAGTTAATGGGTCGAACCAGACCATGCCCAGCCTGCACCGTAGTGAGACGGCGGCAGTAAGCTGTTCCATTGCAGGTATTCACAACAACACAAGTACATTTGTCACAACTGTTCTATTCGGAATTTGAAACTTTGTTTAATAAAATATTCAGAAATACAACTGGAAGGGAAATACTGAAATAAAACTACAAACTCCAAATAAAGAAGAAAATGCAGAAAAGAAAACTATCTAAACATCTGGTTCTGTAGTCCCAGGATCAGCGTCCTCTAGAGTCGGCTCTGGTATCGTCGCAGGGTAGAGAACCGGGTCATAATAGCTATTATAGTATAGCTCTTCATCCTCAGTGATACCTAAAATGTTGTCTCCAGTCAGGAGGGAGCAAGAACGAAATATGCATCTCATAATTTAAATAGTAATTGAAAAGTGCAGGGTAAACAGTTTGAAATAATATTTTCAGCAGTTTAAAACAGTTCTGTGTGATTTGAATATGCAAACGTCTATGACCGGCTTGGGTTGATCAGTAGTATCCTAGCGATACGATATGGCTTATCCCCGTGTGTGAGAGGGGTAAGCTAACACAGTCAGTTCAGTAGGGGCTTTGGTCATAAACGTCTATACTATTCCCCCAGTCCCAGATTCAGTAACAGTAACAATCAGTAGTTGAACCCTAAGGTAGAGTTCCGTGTCAGCAGTGTGGTTTAACATGCAGCTTAACTTTACTAAGAAAATTACAAGAAAACATAATCCGAAACTTGCCTTGTTTTAGATGACTGAAAAGACGGGTTGGTACCGAGGAGGAACGTCAGGTGTATCTTCGAGTTCCTACAGTTGAGAACTCGACTTAGAACCTTGAATAACCCGGCTAAGTGTGCTAGTTGCAATCTCTAGTAGCAAGTCCTAATCAGGTTTTAGTTGTATTAAGCTACAGCTAACGTTTACGTCGCAACTACGTGCGTTCGATTAAGCCGGTTAACTGGATTATTTGGAAATAACACGATAATCAATTAACTTTGAAAAACTTTGTGTTTCTGTAATATATTTATAAAAATATGGTTTTCTTTTAATGACAAATCATGAACTAGTTATTTACTAATTTTCATCCATTTAATTAATTCTTAATTAATCAGTAAATTACGCTCTAACTACGATTATACGTCTAATCACAAACCACCCAAGATCACATCCACCCAGAAAAGAAAATAAAGATCTACGCTACACAATACAAGGGCACAGCTAAACATCCTAGAGTGGGCTTATGCCCTGTATAATTATTTTTACATCAAATAATAGGGAAAGATCTAATTACTAAATAAAGTGCAGTAAATAAATAACTATAATAAATAGCCTAAATATTAAATAAAATAATTTAAAATAAATGCTAAGAGTCTCAGACTCGATCCATCATCAAAATCCAGCTAATACCACAACGCCCGGTCGGACCGGTGCGTTTGTATTTCGTCGGGGCCCATAGACCGGTACGGTCGTCGCCCGAAAAATTCAGTTTTAAATTCATTTCCGAAAACCGATTTTGAAATCAAATTAAATAAGGTTTTGTAAAAATTTGGACAGCATTTCCTCTATTTCGGGACAAACCCAAAACTGGGAAATGTGCCACAGAAACCTGCAATTGTTCCAACCAATAATAATCCCAAAAATATAACCACCGAATTAACTTTCCAAACCACCAGAAATAATTTCCAATCAACAGAACTTCCCGAAATATCCGGGAATCCCACAATCAAACCAAACCACACAAAACCCAGCAGATAAAAATCACAGAAATATGCTAACGCAGCTAACCGAATATACTACGCAGCTAACCGGATTTCCCAAAGGGAAACCGGGGACCGATTCTCATCATGGACTCTACGGGAGGGACGAACTACTATGATTAACAGGAATTACCTAATATCCGTTGGTCGGTGAGCCGCAGGATAACTTGGGGACTCGCGAAGGAGCCGAACAGAAGAACGCGGAACGGGAAGCACTGGACAGTGGATCGGGCAGCACCAAATCCACGTGCGGAAGTGCTGGACAGCAAGCCAGGGCACGGGTAGGTGCTGGACCGGACACGGACGGCCACGGATCGGCTCGGGTTCGCCAAGGAGGGCGCCGGAGAGCGCTGGACCCGCGGGAGGGGCGCGGACGGCCGGAGATCCGCAGATCTGAACGGCGGGGGTGCGCCGGACCTGGCGCGGCTTGGCCGAAACGGCGGTGCGTCGGAGATGGCGCGGAAAAGGGTGTCGCCCACGGGAGAGGGGGCCGCGGGCGGAGATCGCCGGAGTCGCGAGGAAGGGGCGCACGGCCGGGGGCTTCGCCGGAGAAGAAGCCGCGCAGGGGAGGAGGCCGCGGATCTGGGGGCGCGGGGTGCTGCTCGGAGTAGGGCGGACAGGGACAGCGCCGGCGGATCTGGCCAGAAAGGGGCACGCGGCCACGGGGAGGCGCCGGCGGGGAGTTCGGCCGCGGTCGCGGCGAACTCATGGTGGCCGGTGGGAGGTCGGCGCGGGGGCGTAGCCTCGGGGAGCTCGGGTGGCCGGTGGTGGGGGTAGGGTTAGGTAGAGGGTTAGGGTTCGGTTGGGGTTTATTTCTCCCAGAGATGGAGAAGACTCAGAGAGTGAGAGAGAGATTTGTGAGAGGAAAGAGAGAGTAAAGAGTTGATAACCAAAGTACTTTCTCTTCTGATGTGAGTACGGGGAGTACGTAGGGAAGTGAGGGAATATTAAGGAAGTGGATGATCTGAACGTTACAAAACGTGTGGAGAACGTGGGGAGTTATTAATGGGAAGAGTAGTGGGTGACGTTTGGAAGATGAATGGAGGAGAGTGTTTTGGGTAGGAAGAATAGGTAGCTGCTTACTAATTCTAAGGGAGGAGTTGCTGGTCCTTTGGGACCAGCCTAAATTGTTTTTTTATTTAACTTAAAAGATTAACCAAGTCCAAATTGGATAGGAAAAGATTGGACTCGGGCCTGGGTCTGGGCTCGGACTCGGGTCTGGGTTCGGAAACCAAAAATCCATGTTATTATAATTTTGAAACTATTTTCCACTCAAAAATATTTAATAGTAATAATATTAATAATAATAATAATTTTGAAAAACTAAAAGTAACATTAATTATAAAACACAAATTATGGGTTTCACAAGTTGGAAGGATACGTAGTAGTCGTTCCCTCGAGTTTAAAAAAGTTCGAGGCGGTCCCTCCGTTGGGAGTCTCGCGTTTCAATCCACGTTAAGTATTCGAGGCGGTCCCTCTGTTGGGAGTCTCGCGGTCCTATCCACGTTAAGGTATTCGAGGCGGTCCCTCGGTTGGGAGTCTCGCGTTCCTATCCACGTTAAGAAGTTCGAGGCGGTCCCTCGGTTGGGAGTCTCGCGGTCCCGAGACACGTTATGCCAAATGTGATTCAGGGCACAAGTTTCTAAGTATAGTTCCGGTCGTACCAACAAGTAGGCCATGCATTTACGTGAGTCTAGATGTCTCGTAGGTGCGTGGTCATTGGACACCTTGTCGACAAGGATTTCTGCCTAGACTGGTTATACGCCGGGACACCGGGCCCAGTCGTCCTAGGAGGTAGACGTTATAGCAGCGCATACTTTTATTGCGTGGGTAGTTGGGGGCTTTCAACGGGGCTCGCTACCTACGCTGAAGGACCCGCTGCCTGCCCGAGCTATGTCCGCGATGGCTTGTCATGCCAGTGGCCTTTCATATAGATATTTGGCATGCTAAGCGGCGAATCCGCATGCACGGTGTCGGTCATAACAAAGGAAGTGTAAGCATGGTATGCGTTGAATGGTGAAATATGTGCTCGGTTGCACCCAAAGTATTATAAAGCCTACGATTCGGCTATACGTAAAGACACGTGCTTCGGTACGAGATATGGCGTTGTGCTTGAGTTCCCAACACCGATTTCACAAGTCGGGTTAGTCGTTGCGAGTTAAGTCGAGAAGGGCCGTAGGGCAACTTTCGTTAAGCCATATTGAGTTTTGGGCACGACCTCGAGATGCGAGGCCTGGCCGCGTTGTCACGACACGAGTATAGGCAAGACTAAGCGAGGAGGCATGGCCTCGGTGATACTAAAACACGAATCGAGTTCATTGCACGACCGAGTCGTTACGTCCCAGAGTATGGCACGAAAGGCAAGCACGAGATGATAAGTTGACGTTATTGGAACGAAGAGGTCTAGCGGCAATGTACGAGTGCGTTATTAGTATAAGGCACGATGACGGTCTAAAGATACAAAATAGACCAAGGCGTCGGTCCTAAAGTCGATCCTAAGACAAGAATAGAAAGACAATCGTAAAGGGGCTTGTATTGCACAAAGTAAAATAAACGTGTCGGTTTTGTATGGGTGGGCGAGGAGCTCACTCTACCAGTACAGTTGAGTACTGACACCCATACAGTTTCCATGTGCAGGCACAGGTAGAAGCTCGTGGCGCGGAGCTCGCTTGGATGCGTCGAGGCACAGAGTTCCTTGGCGATTCGTAGCGTACGGCCGCATGGAATCGAAGACTTATACGAAACATAATGTATGGACATCGCCTTGCGAAGCTTCTACTGGCTCAAGCATTGTAATCGAGAGATGAGAGAGAGCAGAGTGATTGTAATGTGAGACGAGTAAATTTGAGTGATTGTAGTCTCGGCCTTGTGCCCCCAATGTAACCGTTGTTTCGATATCAATAAGGAGCTCATTTTGAATAACTTGTGTTTTGTTTTAAATTTCCGCTGCGTGTTCAATGTCTCTGCTCGGGACTTCTGGGCGACGACCCCGTCGTCGCCGCTGTAATCGGCCGTTATGGAACCCGCCTTGCATGAGCGCAATCTAGGCTCGTGCGGCATCACGCCTTAGCGGGGACGATCGCTCCTACGGGAGCGGGGCGTGACATAATGGTATCAGAGCACGGCTTTACGTCCTTGGACTATCGATTGAATTCTTTAACTCCGTTGTTCCGCAAACTCTGAATTGTCCTTCCGCAACGTGATATCGTTGGTGCGCTCTCTCTCAAACGTCCCTCGGCATGTCCATACAATAAGTCTAATATTTTTGAAAGCTCGTACAAGCGTTCAATCGAACGTATCGATAGGTGATGGCCTTTGGGCCGAACGGTGCTGACCTTGAGTTGATAGAAAATGCGTGCAAAAGTTAGCAAGTCGTGTGTGTGCCTAACGAGTCCTACATGGGCAAATGAGCGCACAGAGTCGGAGTATAGTCCATACGGGATGGCCATGCGCACGGCCTTTTGGCTAAGTTGTGCCGCGTATCGCGCACCTCGACCTTTTGGTGCAAACGAGTCACAACCAATATTAAGTACCGCTTGGTTGGAAAACGGAGATACACTTGGAGTGTATATCAATAGGAACGTTATCAGACTAACGCTTAGGCGTACACGGAGGATTGTTCTGGATTTTGAGGAATAGTTGTAATGCCCCGTTCCGCCTTAGCGGAACGCCGATTCCAAACGACAAGTACAACGACTCAAACGAGTCGTCGACCCGAAGAGTTGCTTCGACCCGATGAAGTATCGATGAAGAATCGATGCAAGGCTTACATTGGCCCGTCAAGATGAATCCAGACATAGACTTTCAAAGGCGCGCTCGGAGGATCGCTCGGCCGATGCGAACATCGCTAAGGTGGGTGGCTCCGATGAACCCGTCTATGCTTAGCCTAGACACATAACAAAACGGACACATTCACGAGAATCGCTAGGCGATAACATCTTGCATGCTAATAAATGACTCAACGCACCTAGCTAAGGGAGTAATCCCAACTTGTATGCTTGCATAGAATATGGAAAGGAATATGGAAAAATACGAGAACTCTCGCACCGCGCTCCCCGCTCGTGCTAAGGCACAAGCTTGCGTTCAACAATGAAACAATAAATGGTTTACAACAATGAAACGGAAGACTATCGACATAGTCGTTCCGAGTAGAGTATAGCGACATTGAAAGGCTATGGGACCGATGGGTCGCCAAGGCGACTCCCGCACGAGGAGTTGCGTAATGCTTGAATGAATAAATCAACGAATCAATGAATGAAATGAATGAATATGTGAATGAATCAATGAACGAATGAACAAGTGAAGAAAAGAAAGAAAAGAAAGAATGAAGAAAAGATAAGAAAGAAAGGAGATGAATGGTTAGCGACAGGTGTGACGGGCACGTGCATCGGGGCTCGCTACCCGCGCTGCACGGACGCCAACCTGGTCGATAACGTAAGATGGCTAAGGGTTAGCCTATGGCTCAAGGACAGCCGTTAAGTTAAAAATGATAATAAAATACGAAATGGTCGTGGACAAACGGTACGAGCGAGGGGTGGCGTATGCTGTGCCGTAGAGAAAGGGATTCCGCGGCACTGTCAAAGTGTGAAGGACTAGCCGATCCGGACGGAATCAAAAAGGGGCTTACGGACGACCCGGGTGGGGGCTTGGTCACAACGGGAAACGTAAGTGCGGGGTATTTTCAAGATAATATCAGGGTGCACCAGCCGCACAGCATGATAGGTGAGGAAAATACCAAGGGGAATATGTCCAGGATGGCTTGTAAAGCCAGCGACCGGTGCATATAGAGTTAAGTGGGCTTTGCTGGTGGCCATCCACGCGCAAGTCCTTGCATTGAAATCAAAGTAGTCTAAATTAAATGAACATGTGCCTACTGAATGACTTGAAATGTGCCACTCCAAACAATAATGAAGTACTTCGTACAAATAAGTTAAAGAACGCGCCTACGTTATGTTATTTTCACATGAATTGTTGTCTAACTTGGTTTACTTGAACAGGGAAGGCCGGACGGTAAGTATGGGTAAGTTGTGCATGTATTTCCATGCAACACTTGAGATTGGCAACACGGGATAGGTTATGTTATATGCCATGAAATTGACCCTAAGGCAAGATTAGAAAGACAATGAATGATAGAGATGCACAAAAGTAAATGATACGTGTTTGGTAATGATGGCGTTGTGGGCGAGCCAGCCTCCCCACCAGTGCATAACAATGTACTGATAACCCCACAGTCTGCTTGCAGAAGCAGGTATCGTCGGCGGGTGCGGAGCTTCCATCGAACGTGCTAAGGCGCGGAGCTACCTCTGGAGCCTTGGAGCGTTGCAAGGAGCTGAAGCACTCTATACAGGACATAATGTATCGGAACATCGCCATGAATCATTCCATCTTGTAAGCCACTTGGCACGCCTTTTATGTTTCAGAGAGAGAGAGCTTGAGCGAATTGTAATATCGGCCTAGCGCCGCTTGTAACTTCTTGAATATCAATAAAGAGTTTGATTTTGTATTCAACTTGCGTTCATTTACTTTCCGCTGCAAATGGGGACACTCTGTGCGACTCTGTGGCCTAGACTCAAATCGGCCGTTTCTGGACTTGGCCTTGCACGGGCGCAACCTAGGCCCGTGCGGCTTCACGCCTTAGCGAGGACGATCGCTCCTACGGGAGCGGG
Source organism: Iris pallida (assembly GCA_029216955.1). Lineage (NCBI taxonomy): Eukaryota > Viridiplantae > Streptophyta > Magnoliopsida > Asparagales > Iridaceae > Iris > Iris pallida. The sequence goes on from JANAVB010024598.1 coordinate 1,923,715, forward strand.
GCGTGACAGTTTGGTATCAGAGCACGGCTTTACGTCCTTGGACTTCATTTCGATTCTCTCAGTTTTGAAAGCTCGTTGAAACAAAAGAAATGTACGCTCTCTCTCATTATGCCTCGGGATGTTCCATACAATAAGTCTAATACTTTCAAAAGCTCGTACGATTACTCGGTTGGACGGGATCGATAGGCAAAGGCCTTTGTGCCACCATGACGGACTTGAGTTGGAAGGAACCGATGCTAAGAGTTAGCAAACGCAGTGCGTGCTTGAATGAGCTTACACTGATAGCAAACGAGTACACGAGACCTAAGTATAGTTCGAACGGGATGGTCATGCACGCAGCCTTTTGGCTAAGTTGTGCGGAGTATCGCGCACCTAGACTCTTTGGTGCAAACGAGTTGCGAACGAGAATAAGTGAGCGTGCAAACTTGAATGTAGTCCGTACGGGATAGTTATGCGGCATAACTTAGTCCGCGTGTCGCGCACCTCGACTTTTGGTGCAATCGAGTTGCGAGCGATATCAAGTACCGCTCGGTCGGGAACGAAGCTACACTTAGAGTGTATATCGAGAGGAACGATATCAAACTAACGCTTAGGCGTGCACGAAAGATTGACTTAGATTTTGTGGATTAACACGAACGACTTAGTACGCCGAGGCGACGTGATACGATTACGCTAGAGATTCGTCGAACGAATCTAAAGGATATCTTAGCGCATGACGCGAACGCGATTGAGGACTAAATAGGATGGCTTGAACCCGAGTGGTGTATGTGATAGCTTCAAAGAAGGATAAGAGTGAGTGTCGACGACTAGTCGAGTGGCTCGAACCCTGAGTGGTGTATGGACGTTATAGAAATTGTTCGAGCGAGACTAAAGGATTTACGGATAGAACGGGTATGTCGGCGAGGCGATGCGACCGCGCAAAGCCTTAGAACGCGTCACGCTTAGTTGGTCGTGACTTCGAATGTCCCGAACGAGATATCGTTCGGATAACTTGTCGTTAGGCAACGCGAGTTAGAAAATGAATGGTCTGGATCGAGGAAACTTAGAGGATCGCGCATACGATTTTGGATGGATTTAAATGAAGTGTGACTTGGGTTTGAAATTGATCTTGAATATCGAGGAAATTATGGAATATCCAACTCGGACAATAGCATCAGTCGCACGACTCGAAATTGGTTGCAAAGGAAGATCGTCAGGTTACGCATATCGTCGATGGTATTGAGGCGTATCAAAGATCGATATGCGATAACCCGGGGGCACTCTGACTCGGCGAATGACGATCGTGCAAATGTTACTGTTCCGTTGGATGCTATACTTGAGTTGTAAAAGAATGTGTCGAGGAAAAGATAGACTTGGCTCGAGGATTATGCTTGGATTTGCTTCGTTGATAACCACAACGTTGACGTTCTTGTCTTATGCGAGCGCAACTCCAGCCTCGCACATGCGTCACGCCGGATTATGACGATCACTCCGCGTGAGCGCTGATATGGTGATTCATACAGCGGGAGTGATTGAACTTGGATGGCGTGGCAATCTGATTGCTTCGACTTATGGTTTGACGCGAAGGTGGACTCGAGATTAAATTGTGTGCTTGAAGAATTGAACTTGAGGATTGAGTAGGTCCAATCCGCGTATCGAGAATGGGTTAGTCTAAAACTTAAACAAAAAGTTACGCCCCGATGAGAATGATTATTCCACGGGAGCGTTGCATGGTGATTCATGACCCGCCGTGGATAATCGAACTCGCGTGAGATTGGGGTGCAATGTATTGTCGAGCTGGATGACCTCGTGATCGAATACATGAATTGGTTAGAACTGGTGATTGAGTAGAAATGAATATGGGCAACGTAAGTCTTGATGCGAATTAGGTGATCATGCTCGATGTTTAGAAATCTGAGTGACGCGAGCTTGGGTAGAAACTCCCGTACAAACGAACAAATGGTTTGACCATAGGATTTGGGGCGAGCGTCGTGCAACGACCTTGCATGATGAGCCGCGGACTTGACGTGTAACTATGACCTTGTGAGCTGACCTAGCGGATAGGCGGACGACCCTATGCCGAGTGATTGAACTTGTGCGATTGACTTTAAAGTATCGTCTGGACGGACGATAGACTTGTGGCAGCGAGACTTAGAGTAGGACGGGGAACAGGGAGTGTGCGTGAACGGCAATGAGATTGGCCCCAAACGAAGGGAATGAAAGGGATGGATGTTGCGCAAGTAATATCGGAATAACAAATTGAATCATTGGTCGGAAGACGTACTCGATGATAGTGCAATACTTGGTTAAATCGGACGGAAATTACATAGACTTGGTCGACCCCGCTAAAGAAATCATACTGATTTCGTGGACAATAACGCTTGAGAAGCGAATCGAATCGTCTCGAGGACCGAGATAAACGATAGGTGATATACACATGAGTTCGGTTTTAAATCGAAGTTAGTAAAACGATCGGCAAATCGAAACTATCATGAGTAGCTTGTCCGACTTCGCTAGTCGCTAAGCTTGGTTGAAATGTACGTATTCGGGGGACGCCTTGAATCCATGCACGATCCAAACTCAGCGATATGATGAACTCGAATGCAGCTGCAAGTGGGTGTTGCGATGCGCATAAATGAAAGTAAGTTTGTCTCAGCCTACGACACTCGTATTTGACGAATTTCAACGCACCTCGTACGACCGTTTCAGTCCCATGATATGTCAAAAAGCAACCGAGTCGAAGAAACACTTGAATTGAATAAGTGCCATCAACTCTAAAATGAATGAAAAAGTTATTCAATAAAATCGACCAAACGTACGCGATGCGAAACTTGGTAGGATATCGAATATAGTTCGGTGCCATAGAACGATAGAGCCGTTCGATAGGGATTGCCTAAGAAACACGACGACGCGAGTTAGGGAACGGTAGGATGACCTGCACTCAGGAAGTCTCGAGGACGAGACTTGTTTTGAGTGGTGTATTATGTAATGCCCCGTTCCGCCTTAGCGGAACGCCGATTCCAAACGACAAGTACAACGACTCAAACGAGTCGTCGACCCGAAGAGTTGCTTCGACCCGATGAAGTATCGATGAAGAATCGATGCAAGGCTTACATTGGCCCGTCAAGATGAATCCAGACATAGACTTTCAAAGGCGCGCTCGGAGGATCGCTCGGCCGATGCGAACATCGCTAAGGTGGGTGGCTCCGATGAACCCGTCTATGCTTAGCCTAGACACATAACAAAACGGACACATTCACGAGAATCGCTAGGCGATAACATCTTGCATGCTAATAAATGACTCAACGCACCTAGCTAAGGGAGTAATCCCAACTTGTATGCTTGCATAGAATATGGAAAGGAATATGGAAAAATACGAGAACTCTCGCACCGCGCTCCCCGCTCGTGCTAAGGCACAAGCTTGCGTTCAACAATGAAACAATAAATGGTTTACAACAATGAAACGGAAGACTATCGACATAGTCGTTCCGAGTAGAGTATAGCGACATTGAAAGGCTATGGGACCGATGGGTCGCCAAGGCGACTCCCGCACGAGGAGTTGTGTAATGCTTGAATGAATAAATCAACGAATCAATGAATGAAATGAATGAATATGTGAATGAATCAATGAACGAATGAACAAGTGAAGAAAAGAAAGAAAAGAAAGAATGAAGAAAAGATAAGAAAGAAAGGAGATGAATGGTTAGCGACAGGTGTGACGGGCACGTGCATCGGGGCTCGCTACCCGCGCTGCACGGACGCCAACCTGGTCGATAACGTAAGATGGCTAAGGGTTAGCCTATGGCTCAAGGACAGCCGTTAAGTTAAAAATGATAATAAAATACGAAATGGTCGTGGACAAACGGTACGAGCGAGGGGTGGCGTATGCTGTGCCGTAGAGAAAGGGATTCCGCGGCACTGTCAAAGTGTGAAGGACTAGCCGATCCGGACGGAATCAAAAAGGGGCTTACGGACGACCCGGGTGGGGGCTTGGCCACAACGGGAAACGTAAGTGCGGGGTATTTTCAAGATAATATCAGGGTGCACCAGCCGCACAGCATGATAGGTGAGGAAAATACCAAGGGGAATATGTCCAGGATGGCTTGTAAAGCCAGCGACCGGTGCATATAGAGTTAAGTGGGCTTTGCTGGTGGCCATCCACGCGCAAGTCCTTGCATTGAAATCAAAGTAGTCTAAATTAAATGAACATGTGCCTACTGAATGACTTGAAATGTGCCACTCCAAACAATAATGAAGTACTTCGTACAAATAAGTTAAAGAACGCGCCTACGTTATGTTATTTTCACATGAATTGTTGTCTAACTTGGTTTACTTGAACAGGGAAGGCCGGACGGTAAGTATGGGTAAGTTGTGCATGTATTTCCATGCAACACTTGAGATTGGCAACACGGGATAGGTTATGTTATATGCCATGAAATTGACCCTAAGGCAAGATTAGAAAGACAATGAATGATAGAGATGCACAAAAGTAAATGATACGTGTTTGGTAATGATGGCGTTGTGGGCGAGCCAGCCTCCCCACCAGTGCATAACAATGTACTGATAACCCCACAGTCTGCTTGCAGAAGCAGGTATCGTCGGCGGGTGCGGAGCTTCCATCGAACGTGCTAAGGCGCGGAGCTACCTCTGGAGCCTTGGAGCGTTGCAAGGAGCTGAAGCACTCTATACAGGACATAATGTATCGGAACATCGCCATGAATCATTCCATCTTGTAAGCCACTTGGCACGCCTTTTATGTTTCAGAGAGAGAGAGCTTGAGCGAATTGTAATATCGGCCTAGCGCCGCTTGTAACTTCTTGAATATCAATAAAGAGTTTGATTTTGTATTCAACTTGCGTTCATTTACTTTCCGCTGCAAATGGGGACACTCTGTGCGACTCTGTGGCCTAGACTCAAATCGGCCGTTTCTGGACTTGGCCTTGCACGGGCGCAACCTAGGCCCGTGCGGCATCACGCCTTAGCGAGGACGATCGCTCCTACGGGAGCGGGGCGTGACAATAGTGCGAACGACTTAGTGCGTCGATGCGACGTGAACGATTACGTTAGGGATTCGTCGAATGAATCTGAAACATGCCTTAGCGAATAACGCGAACGTGATTTGGACTAGATTGGATGACTCAAATCCTGAGTGGTGTATGGTCCGTCTTGGAAATCATTCGAGCGAATGATTGAGGATTGTACGAGTATGTCGACAAGCGACGATATCGCAAACGAGATATCATCCGAACGATTCGTGAATGGTAATGCGAGTTACGAAATGGATGAATGAAGATTCTAAACGATAAAATAAATGGATGACTTGATTGAAGGAAATCGATACGGATCGTATATGAAAAGTTAGCACGGCAGGTAGATAGCGTGCATGAAAAGTTGAAATTTGAAGTTACGCAAACGACTCTGAGGATTGAAATCGATGTTGCTCGATGGTTTGAGTTAGCAAGAAATAATACGAATTGAGGAAATATGTTAGTCGATGACTTAAGATAGACGGATAAACGATACGTGAATTTGGGTTGAAGAAATTGATATGGTGAACGATTTGAGGAGATTATCCCGAAGGACGATAGCATCATTCGCACGACTCAAAATTCGTTGCAAAGAAAGATCGTCAGGTTACGCATATCGTCGATGGTATTGAGGCGTGTCAAAGATCGATATACGATAACTCGGAGGTAATTTGACACGGTGAATGACGATCGCGCAAGTGTTATCATTCCAAATGGATGCAATACTTAGGATTTTGATTGAGATGAATGTTGGATAAAAGTGATCGTATTTTGATGGTTACGTTGATAACCACAATGTCAACGGTCTTGTCTTGAGCGACGGCAAATCTAGCCTCGTACATGCATTGCGTCGGATTTGGGGCAATCGTTCCGTGTGAGCGCTGACATGGTGATTCATGTCGCGGGAATGATCGAACTCGAAAAAAATTAGGACGCGACAACTTTGATTGTCCCGACTTGTCGGTTTGATACGAAGGCAAATTCAAGGATGTTAGGACTTGTGATTGGTGATTGAATGAAACTTGAGGATTGTGTAGGTCCAATCCGCGTATCGAGAATAATTTAGTCTAGACCCAAAACAAGTGTTACGTCCCGATGAGAATGATTATCTCGCGGGAGCGTGCATGGTGATTCGTGCCCACCGTGGATAATCGGACTCGCGTGAGATCGGAGCGTGGCATACTGTTAAGTCAGACGACCTTGTGATCGATTACGTGAATTGGAATAGATGATTTCGGAAACGTAAAATATGAATTACGGTTTAGAGATGAATTGTGTCATAGTGTGCTCGATTTTGAAAATGAATGATAGGCGAACTAATGTTGAACGTGTTCAAAGAGATAAACTATGCAAAACGGCTTGATGAATGAACGATATTGATACGACATGGAATTGGTTGAAATGTAAGTCATCGTGGAATGGTTTTACTAAATGACTCGGACCCCATGCGACGAACATTGGGATGTGTGTAGGAAATCGATGCTCGATGTTTAGAAATCGGGGTGATGTGAGCTTGGGTAGAAAACTCCGTACCAACGATTCGGTTTGACCTTAGGATGGGGTCAGTGTCGATATCGTTGTTTGGGAACTATGATTCCAGTACTGACGAAAAGACATAGCCTAGCGGTTTGGCCGACGTTCGAGCGCGAAGCGATAGGAGTTACGGAGGCACCACTCGCGAGTCTCGGCTGACATGCACGTATATCAGGGACGCCCGAATATGTGCACGATCCGACTCGAGTGGTGATGGCGGATTCTTTATCACGAGGCTTGGCTGAAATGCATGTATTTTGGAGACGCCTAAAATATGTGCACGATCCAACTAAGTGATACGTTGAATCAAGTGAGACTTGAGGAACGAGAAAATGTCGAGGATTTTGAAATCGTGAGTTTCGAATAAATGTTGATGGTAATGCGATCATTGATTTGAAACGAATTCGAATGTTGGTTGATCGGTTGGTGTGCCTTACGACTAAGTTAGCGATAGCACGAGCGTGGCTCGAAATCGAAGAAACGCGTAGGCAGAATGTATACGATTTAGTCTTGACCATAGAAATGGTAGGATGGTTTGCCTTCAGGAAAGTCTCGAGGACGATACTTGTTCTGAGTGGTGTATGTTGTAGTGCCCCGTCCCGCGAAGTCAATCGGAGGAATCGAAACGCCGACGGCGTTCGGACTTGGCCTTACAAAGGCGACTCGAAGACATCGCTCAGCTAGGGTAGTTTCGGTGAACTTGCCTCATCTTAGCCTTCACATAATAATTCGTGTGTTTTCAACTTGCACAAGTAGGCTGAATGATAAAAGAGACGAATCCACATAGCTAAAGGAAATTATCCCGACGGATCGAAATCGAGTTTAGAACATGGAAAACGTCCCACAGTCTGATTAGAGTTATTGCTCAGCGTGCTTTGAAAATGACACTCGATCCTCCGTCCTACGGCTTGGAAGAAGGAAAAGTTGGTATTCGACACAAACGATGAGTTAGCCTAAGCCATAGGCGTCGCCCGCGTAAATGCTCGATAAAGCATGCACGTTTCCACTGCGCAAGGCTTGGCATAGCTTTGGCTCGTCCCTCGGGTTAAGTTGTAGGCTTGAGTAAGTTAGGCAAAGTTATGTCGGTCGACCTAAGTCATTCCAAGTACCGTCCCGCTCGTTCTGCGGTTATCAAGTCAAAAAGTCCCACGATCTCACGAGCCGTCATATAACGTATGACTTGGGTGATAGCGTCGCGTAAGACGTAAGTCAGTTAAAGGCACGAGCCATGGTTGGCACGATGTAAAGTTAGCCACGGCCCATGGCACTTAAGGAATACGTTTTGTTCAAGTTAAGTTGGAAGGCTACGTAGTAGTCGTTCCCTCGAGTTTAAAGAAGTTTGAGGCGGTCCCTCGGTTGGGAGTCTCGCGTTCCTATCCACGTTAAGTATTCGAGGCGGTCCCTCGGTTGGGAGTCTCGCGTTCCTATCCACGTTAAGGTATTCGAGGCGGTCCCTCGGTTGGGAGTCTCGCGTTCCTATCCACGTTAAGAAGTTCGAGGCGGTCCCTCGGTTGGGAGTCTCGCGGTCCTGAGACACGTTATGCCAAGTGTGATTCCGAGCACGAGTTGCTAAGTATAGTTCCGGTCGTACCAACAAGTAGGCCATGCATTTACGTGAGTCTAGATGTCTCATAGGTACGTGGTCATTGGACACCTTGTCGACAAGGATTTCTGCCTAGACTGGTTATACGCCGGGGTACCGGGCCCAGTCGTCCTAGGAGGTAGACGTTATAGCAGCGCATGCTTTTATTGCGTGGGTAGTTGGGGGCTTTCAACGGGGCTCGCTACCTGGGCTGAAGGACCCGCCGCCTACCGGAGCTTTGTCCGCGATGGCTTGTCATACCAGTGGCCTTTCATATAGATATTTGGCGTGCTAAGCGGCGAATCCGCATGCACGGTGTCGGTCATAACAAAGGAAGTGTAAGCACGGTATGCGTTGAATGGTGAAATGTGTGCTCGGTTGCACCTAAAGTATTATAAAGCCTACGATTCGGCTATACGTAAAGACACGTGCTTCGGCACGAGATATGACGTTGTGCTTGAGTTCCCAACACCGATTTCACAAGTCGGGTTAGTCATTGCGAGTTAAGTCGAGAAGGGCCGTAGGGCAACTTTGGTTAAGTCATATTGAGTTTTGGGCACGACCTCAAGATGCGAGGCCTGGCCGCGTTGTCACAACACGAGTACAGGCAAGACTAAGCGAGGAGGCATGGCCTCGGTGAAACTAAAGCACGAATCGAGTTTATTGCACGACCGAGTCGTTACGTCCCAGAGTATGGCACGAAAGGCAAGCATGAGATGATAAGTTGACGTTATTGGAACGAAGAGGTCTAGCGGCAATGTACGAGTACGTTACTAGTGCAAGGCATGGTAACGGTCTAAAAATACAAAATAGACCAAGGCGTCGGTCCTAAAATCGATCCTAAGGCAAGAATGGAAAGACAATCGTAAAGGGGCTTGTATTGCACAAAGTAAAATAAACGTGTCAGTTTTGTATGGGTGGGCGAGGAGGTCACTCCACCAGTACAGTTGAGTACTGACACCCATACAGTTTCCATGTGCAGGCACAGGTAGAAGCTCGTGGCGCGGAGCTCGCTTGGATGTGTCGAGGCACGGAGTTCCTTGGCGATTCGAAGCATGCGGCCGCATGGAATCCAAGACTTATACGGGACATAATGTATGGACATCGCCTTCCGAAGCTTCCGCTGGCTCAAGCATTATAATCGAGAGATGAGAGAGAGCAGAGTGATTGTAATATGAGACGAGTAAATTTGAGTGATTGTAATCTCGGCCTTGTGCCCCCAATGTAACCGTTGTTTCGATATCAATAAAGAGATCATTTTGAATAACTTGTGTTTTGTTTTAAATTTTTGCTGCGTGTTCAATATCTCTGCTCGGGACTTCTGGGCGACGACCCCGTCGCCGCCGCTGTAATCGGCCGTTATGGAACCCATCTTGTACGAGTGCAATCTAGGCTCGTGCGGCATCACGCCTTAGCGAGGACGATCGCTCCTACGGGAGCGGGGCGTGACAGTTGTCGATCCGAAGAACCATCGCCCTTGTCGACAAGTTGTCCATGACCACGCGCCTACGCTAACTTCTAGACTTAACGTAATTGCATGGTCTCATCATCATCACTTAGTTCCTTTGCTTTACTTCTTCCACTTTTCACACTTCTTCACAGAGCCCAAACCAGTGTTGCCTCGGCGACTGAACTACAGTCCCGACATATTTTCTCTCGGCGACTAATCATCGCTTAGACTTAACATTCTTTGATCTCAGGGAACGGCTACTGCATAGCCTTCCAACTTAACTTGAACCTAAAGTGTTTCCTTAAGTATCAACCGACCGTGGCTAACTTTCCACTGAACCAATTGTGGCTCGTGCCTTAAACCGACTCGTGTTCTATGCAATGCTATCGCCCAAGTCGTACCTCATGTGACGGGCCTTGGGATTATGGGACTATTTAACTTGACAACCGCAGAATGAGCGGGACAGCACTTGGAATGACTTAGGTCGACCGGCCTTACTTTGCCTAACTTACTCAAGCCTACAACTTAACCCGAGGGACGAGCAAAGGCTATGCCAAGCCATGCGCAGTGGAACCGTACACGCTTTATCGAGCATTTATACGGACGACGCCTATGACTTAGGCTAACTCTTAGCTTTTGTGTCGAAGACCAACTTTCTTTCTCCCAAGCCACGGGACGAAGGACCGAGTGTAATTTTCAAAGCACGCCGTGCACCAACTCTAAGCCGACCGTTGGACCTTTCTATGTTCTAACTCAATTCAACCCGTCGGGATTATTCCCTTATCTATGTGGATTCATCTCTTTTATTATCAAGCCTACTTGTGCAAGTTAAAAACATAATTTATTATGTGAAGGCAAAGGTGAGGCAAGTTCACCAAAACTACCCCACCTGAGCGAGCGGTCGCCTTGACCGAGCGACGTCTCCGAGCAGCCGTTGCAAGGCTAAGTTCGAACGTCGTCGGCATTTCGATTCCTCCGATTGACTGAGCGGGACGGGACACTACAATTAACCTCTCCATGAATACGTGACAATTATGGCTCTTCATACCTGTCAGTTTGTTCTTCTTGAGGTCGACGCATCTTCTCAAGTTCAAAACATACCAGTCTGAAAATTTCAGACCTTGAATCCACCTACAAAGTCTCACTTTATCCTCCTTCTCCAGTGAGAAAATTGCCTTAGGCTACTTTAACTTCCCATTCCCGTCCTCTATAAAATGTAATGCAGGACGTCTACATATTTCTTCCAAGTCCAATCTAGCCTTTGGATTGTCTTTCATCTTTCCCTTTACGTCTATTACAGTATTGATTATGTTGTCAAACACATTCTTTTCGATATGCATGACATCAAGGTTATGTCTAATCAGATTGGTGCTCCAATATGGAAGATCCTAGAATATACTCCTCTTCGTCCAGTTATGAGTGCGACCAAATCCGTCACACTTGTAGCCCGTAGCAGGCTCTTCAATAGCTCTTGGTAAATCTTTTACCTCTTCCCATATCGTGTATCCAGGCCACCTTGGCGGGGGATTAGCCTTCTCCACAATGCCAGCACGAAAAGCTTTCATGTTCCTCCGGTACGGATGATCCTTCGGCAGGAATTGTCGATGACAATCGAAGAAGCACAGTTTGCCTCCGTGTTTCAAACAGAAAGCCTTAGTACGGTCCATGCAATACGGACATAAAAGACGACCATGTATTCTCTATCCAGATAACATACCATAGGCCAGAAAGTCGTTGATGGTCCACATAAGTGCTGCCCGTATCTGAAAATTTTGCTTTCTAGATACATCGTACGTGTTGGAACCTACTTTCCATAGCTGATTCAACTCATCAATCAATGGCCGTAAATATACATCGATGTTCCTTTTTCGGATTGTTCGGACCTGGGATAATAACGGTGAGGAACATATACGGAGTCTTCATGCACATCCAAGGCGGTAGATTGTACGGAGTGACGATCACAGGCCAACACGAATACTGGGATCCTGAAAGTTCGAATAGGGTAAAACCGTCGGAGCAGAGACCCAATATGACATTACGCGGATCAGAAGCAAAATCTGGATACTCTCGATCAAAGTGCTTCCATGCTTCTCCATCAGATGGGTGATCCAACACTCCTTCGGTCTGTTCCCGCTTATGCCAACTCATGTTTTCTGTAGTTTCCTTCACCATAAACAACCGCTGCAACCGCGGCGTCAACGGCAAGTAGTGCATCAAATCGGTAGGCTTTCTGGCACCGACAGACTTTCCTCTACCACTGCCCTTGTAGCGATTGGCACCACAAAATCTGCAGGCGTTTTCATCCTTGTCGTCTTTGTAGTACAACATGCACCCGTTGCGACATGCATCGACTTTCTCGTATCCAATCCAGAGCGATCTCACCATCTTCTTAGACCGGTAGAAGTCTTTAGACAACTTAGCACCCTCAGGCAATATTTCAATAAGCAACTCCATAAGACGGTTGTAGCAATCTTACGACATATTAAAATCGGACTTGATGCTCAACAATCTTGTAACCACCTCCAACGGTGAATGATCCTCACAACCAGGATATAATAGAGTCCTTGCATTCTCCAGCAACTCCATAAACTGTCCAGTATCAGCGTTCGGTGCCTCCTCAGGTACATCATGATCGTCCGAATCGAAACTAGGCCCCGCCGCGTCAAAAATCATGTTCACCAACCCATCGTTGTAAGCAGCGTTGTTGTGGACATCCACATAAGGGTCATACTCCGATGCTAAAGACACAAGTTCTCCGTGCACGTTCCACTGATAGTAATTCGGCGTGAAACCCTTCGAGTATAAATGATACGTGACTTCCACTTCTGGATGATATTTCAAGTTGCGACATCTCACACACGGACACTTAATTTTGGTACCGTCCATGTACTGAGGGAACGCCTTGGCAAACTGCAGGAACTGCTATACACCCTCTATAAATTTATCCCGCACACCGCACATGTCATCAGGATGACAGTTGTACATCCACAAACCATTCCGTAAGTAGTAATTCATATCCATATCCAATTGAGGATAATTCTGTAAGATAGATACATGCACATTGCAGTCAGTGAATGAATGTTAAGGCAGTTTAGATATGGATGCGCAATTTAGATAGAGGTTAGTAGAGAGTGGCAGTTTAGAGAAAACTGAGATTATTGGTGACATTTCACTCATTGACACTTCTTCACTATTACTCATAAATGAATTGGCCGTCTCAGCTTGAAAATTTAATATTGTTTTGACAATCATTCAGCAAGTTGAGCTTGGGTTACGTAAGTCATGTTTTGAAGCTGCAAATCTTTGTAGAAAATTTAGGTCATGTTTTGACTTTACATTCTATATCATCATAGAGACTGTAGTGCCCCGTCCCGCAAAGTCAATCGGAGGAATCGAAATGTCGAAGGCGTTCGGACTTAGCCTTGCAACGGCTGCTCGAAGTCTCGCTCGTCCGAGGCGACTCCTCGCTCAGGTGGGGTAGTTTCGGTGAACTTGTCTCATCTTAGCCTTCACATAATAACTCGCATATTTTCAACTTACACAAGTAGGCTAATATAAAACCTACGAACGCACATAGCTAAGGGAATAATCTCGACGGGTCGATAATTGCTAGAACATAGAAAAGGTCCCACGGCCGTCTTAGAAGTGTGTTCAGCATTCTTTCAAAGTGACACTCGAACCCTTCGTCCCATAGCTTGGGACAAGGAAGTTGGCCTAAGTTGATAAGTTGCCCCGTTACTCTAATTAGCCTAAATCTTAGGCGTCGTCCGCTTGAATGCTTGAAAATCATGCACGGTCCCGTCGTATTGCCCCAACACTTGAATTAGGCTAAGTCATAGACATCTCCCGCGTAAATGCTTGAAAATGCATGTACGGTCCCGTCGTCCAAGGCTTGTCATAGCCTTCGTACGTCCCGTGGGTTAAAGTCGTATTGTACGGCTTGTTGGCTTAAGTCTAGGCACCCAAGAACTTGGTTGTTCAAGTCGATCCCGTGCATAGCATGTTCCCTCGACACGGAGCTCGGTGTAGCCTTTGCTCATCGTGTCGCTGCCCAAATAAGTTAGACAAAGAGTTATGTTGGGCTATCGAAGCCATTTCTAGCACCGTTCTGCTCTAGCTGCGGTTGTCAAGTCGCGTAGTCCCTCGAGAACAAGGCTCGTCGTATAAATTATATGACTTGAGCGATAGCGTCGCCAATAGAACCAGGCCTGTCTAAGGCACGATCCACGGTCGATCTAGTAAAAGGCATGCCACGGACAAAGGAAGTCCACGCGACTTGTTGTCGTCGAGATTGGTCCCGCTACTTGGGAGTCTCGCTAAAAGTCTTGGTAAGGAAGTGCACGAGATCGGTCCCGCTACTTGGGAATCTCGATAGAAAGAAGAAAAGCATGGTCATGTTAAAGAAGGATTTGGTAGATCGAGTTGAGTCTTGCATGGTCATTGGACAACTTGTCGACAAGGTAAAGTCTTTTCGAGTGATCGTCGGGGCACCGAGATCACGTCGGCCCGGGAGAAGCGATTGAGGCTCAAGTAGGATGCTGGATAATCGCATGGAAGACTTCGGTGCCTCCGGGCTAGCTACCCGTGTAGGGACGAGCCGATATCCCGCCGAGCTGAGATCCAAGATAGCTTGACATTGCTAGTGACCACTCATATAGATGTGTCGGCAAGAGCGGCAATCCGTGTGTTTGCCTTTGGATAGCGTCGAGTACTAGCACGGCGCCGGTCGAATCATGAGACCATCTAGCACAACATGTATTAGGTCAGCAAGATGTAATCCCGTTAGTGCCAGCCTTGTATCAGCACGGAAGGAATGAGTTATAGCTTATATCAGCAAGACACGTGCTTCGGCACAAAGCAAGGCTCTCAAGTATCAAGTATTGGCTTTTGCGTATTAATATTGGCATTCGCGTATTGGCTTTCGTGTATCAAGTATTGGCTTTCGTGTATCGGCATTGTTGGCCTAAGTTTGCCTAAGTTAAGTCGAGTGCCATCACTTTAAGTCAAAAGGACCGTAATATAAAAGTTGGCTAAGTCAGGGAGTCGTTAGGCACGACCTCATCTTAAAGCACAGGCAAGTCTAGGCAAAGTCTAAGGGCACGACCTGCACGAGTCGACCCCTTGATGTCTTGGCACGGCCGAGTTCGCATAAGTTGCTCCTCGGCGAAGCACTGTCTCGAATATGTTGAAGTCACGAATAGAATATGGCACGACCCTGTCGTCCCGAGTCGAAGTTTGGTCGAGTACGTAAGCGATGAGGCACCGCCTCGATCAAAATACACGTTGACATGATAGCATGACTATGTCGTCGCATAACGAGTTGGTTAGACGTCAAGTCTTAAAATTGGCCCTAAGGCAAGAATAAAAAGACAATCGAAAGGGTTTAAGCTGCACAAAGTAAACGAACGTGTCGGTTTTGTATGGGTGGGCGAGGAGCTCACTCCACCAGTACAGTTGAGTACTGACACCTACACAGTTTCTATGTGCAGGCATAGGTAGAAGCTCGTGGCGCGGAGCTCACTTGGATGCGTCGAGGCACGGAGTTCCTTGGCGAGTCGAAGCGTGCGGCCGCGTAAACTCATGACTTATACGGGACATAATGTATGGACATCGCCTTCCGAAGCTTCCGCTGGCTTAAGCATTGTAATCGAGAGATGAGAGAGAGCAGAGAGACTTATAAAATGAGAGAAAAGTGAGCACGAGAGACTTGTAATCTGGCCTTGCGTCCATTGTAATCTCATTGTTCATATCAATAAAAGAGTTCTTTTGAATAACTTGTGTTTTGCCTTTAAATTCTGCTGCATGTTTCAATATTTCTGCTTGGGACTTCTGTGCGATGACCCCGTCGCCGCCGATGTAATCGGCCGTTATGAAACTACCTGGCACGAGCGGAATCTAGGCTCGTACGGCATCACGCCTTAGCGAGGACGATCGCTCCTACGGGAGCGGGGTGTGACATAATGGTATCAGAGCACGGCTTTACGTCCTTGGACTTCACGTCGAATTTTTCAGTTTTGAAACCTCATCATTGTTAAAGAAGTGTGCGCTCTCTTTCGATTATCCCATCGGTATGTCCATACAATAAGTCCAAATACTTTCAAAAGCTCGTACAAGCGTTCAACCAAACGCATCGATAGGCGACGGCCTTTGTGCCGAACGATGTTCAACTTGACTTGAAAGAAAACACATGCTAAGTTAACATGTCGTGTGCGTGCCTAACTAGTCTTGCGTCGACCTAGCAATTGAGCATGCAAACTCGGAATAGTCCGTACGGGATAGCTATGCACATGGCCTTTTGGCTAAATTGTGTCGCGCGTCGTGCACCCCGACTTTTTAGTGCGAACGAGTCGCATGTAATACTAAGTATCTCTCGGTCATGAACGAAGCTACACTTAGAGTGTCTATCGATAGGAACGCTATCGAGTTAACGCTTAGGCGTACACGGAAGATTGATTTGGATTTTGAGGAATAGTGCGATCGACCTAGCGCATCGATACGACGTAAGCGATTACGTTAGAGATTCGTCGAACGAATCTAAAAGATGTGATAGCGAGTAACACGAACGTGATTGAGGATTAGATTGGATGGCTCGAATCTGAGTGGTGTATGGTTTGTCTTGGAAATCATTCGAGCGAAAATTGAGGATTAGAAGTAACGGCGAGTATGTCGATGAGGCGATGCGATCGCGCAAAGCCTTAGAACTCGTCACGCTTAGTTGGTCGTGACTTCGAATGTCCTGAACGAGATGTCATTCGAACAACTTGTCAATAGGCAACGCGAGTTAGAAAACGATTCGGAACAATGAATAAATGTGAATGTCTTGATCGAGGAAACGTAGAGGATCGTGCTTACGATTTCGGATTGCGTCAAATGAAATATGACTTGAGTTTTGGACAACGATCTTGAAACGAGCTTGAGGAATAGCGATCGAACTTGATCTTGAATATCGAGGAATTGTGGTGTATCCAGTTCGGACAATAGCATCAGTCGCACGACTCAAAATTGGTTACAAAGAAAGATCGTCAGGTTACGCATATCGTCGATGGTATTAAGGCGTATCAAAGATCGATTTGCGATAACTCGGGGGTACTCTGACTCGGCGAATGACGATCGTGCAAAATGTTATTATTTTACTGGATGCAATCCTTAGAATGTTGAAATGTGTCGAAGAAAAGATAAACTTGGCTCGAGGATCTTCTAGTTGAACGAATCACGGTCAGACTATCGAACCGAGATTATGGCTTGGATGAAAAATGAAAATGCTTAGATTTCCTTTGTTGACAACCACAACGTTGACGTCTTTGTCTTATACGAGCACAACTCCAGCCTCGCACATGCGTCGCACCGATTAGGGCGATCACTCCGCGTGAGCGCTGGTATGGTGATTCATACAGCGGGGGTGATTAAACTAGCATGGCGTGGCAATTTTTGTGCTTCGACTTGTGGTTTGACGCAAAGGTGGACTCGAGAATGACTTAGCGTGTGTGACGGTCGAATTTGAGGATTAAGTAGGTCCAATTCGCAGATCGAGAATGAATTAGTCTGGACTAAAACAAGAGTTACGCCCCGATGAGAATGATTATTCTGCGGGTGCGTTGCATGGTGATTCATGAACCACCGTAGATATTCGGACTCACGTGAGATTGGGACACAACATATTGTCGAGCTAAGACGACCTCGTGATTGAATGCATGAATTGGTTAGAATTGGTGATTTGGATAGAATTAAATATGTGCAACGCGCGCCTTAATACGAATTAGGTGATCGTGCTCGATGTTTAGAAATCTGAGTGACGCGAGCTTGGATAGAAAACCCCGTACTACCGACTTTGGTTTGACCCTAGGATTGGGGTCAGTGTTGGCATTATTGTTGGGGAACTATGATTGCAATCCTGACATTGACTTAACCTTGAGAAATGGCCTAGCGGTTAGGCGAGACGCCCATGTTTCAAGAGTTAGCAATCGTACGATTGATCTTAAGGATTGGTTTGGATGGATAGTGTGAATCACGAATATAGGAATACCCCTCACGAGATTCGACTGACATGCATATATGTCAGGGACGCCTGAGTATGTGTACGATGCGACTCGAGTGAGAATGGCAAATTCTCTATCATGCGGCTTGGCTGAATATATGTATTTTAGGGACGCCTGGAATGCGTGTACGATCCAGCCAAGTGATACGTTGAGTTCAAGTAAGACTTGAGGAATAGAAGAGTGTCGAGAATTTGAAATCGTGTTAAAGAAAAGATTGATAATAGTATGAGCGTGTCTCGGAATCGAGGAAACGCGTAGGCGAAGTGTATACGATAAGTTCTGGCATACCTGTACGACTGTTATAGTTTTGTGTCTAGGCTCGATTAAGTCTTAGCCATAGAAATGGTAGGATAGCTTGCCTTCAGGAAAGTCTCGAGGACGAGACTTGTTCTGAGTGGTGTATGATGTAGTGCCCCGTCCCGTAAAGTCAATCGGAGGAATCGAAATGTCGAAGGCGTTCGGACTTAGCCTTGCAACAGCTGCTCGAAGGCTCGCTCGTCCGAGGCGACCCCTCGCTCAGGTGGGGTAGTTTCGGTGAACTTGCCTCATCTTAGACTTAATATAATAACTTGTATGTTTTTAACTTGCACAAGTAGGCTAATATAAAAGCTACGAACGCACATAGCTAAGGGAATAATCCCGACGGGTCGATAATTGCTAGAACATGGAAAAGGTCCCACGGTCGTCTTAGAAGTGTGTTCAGCATGCTTTCAAAGTGACACTCGAACCCTTCGTCCCGTGGCTTGGGAGAAGGAAGTTGGCCTAAGTTGATAAGTTGCCCCGTTACTCTAATTAGCCTAAGTCTTAGGCGTCGCCCGCTTGAATGCTTGAAAAGCATGCACGGTCCCGTCGTATTGCCCCAACACTTGAATTAGCCTAAGTCATAGGCGTCACCCACGTAAATGCTTGAAAATGCATGCACAGTCCCGTCGTCCAAGGCTTGGCATAGCCTTCGTACATCCCGTGGGTTAAAGTCGTATCGTACGCTTGTTGGCTTAAGTCTAGGCACCCAAGAACTTGGTTGTTCAAGTCGACCCCGTGCATAGCACGTTCCCTCGATGCGGAGCTTGGCGTAGCCTTTGCTCATTGTGTTGCTGCCCGAATAAGTTAGACAAAGAGTTATGTTGGGCTATCGAAGCTATTTCTAGCACTGTCCTGCTCTAGCTGCGGTTGTCAAGTCGCATAGTCCCTCGAGAACAAGGCTCGTCGTATAAAGTATATGACTTGAGCGATAACGTCGCCTATAGAACCAGGCCTGTCGAAGGTACGAGCCACGGTCGGTCTAGTGAAAAGCATGCCATGGACAAAGGAAGTCCACGCGACTGGTTGTCGCCGAGATCAGTCCCGCTACTTGGGAGTCTCGCTAAAAATCTTGATAAGGAAGTGCACAAGATCGGTACCGCTACTTGGGAGTCTCGATAGAAAGAAGAAAAGCATGGTCATGTTAAGGAAGGATTTGGTAGATCGAGTTGAGTCTTGCATAGTCATTGGACAACTTGTCAACAAGGTGAAGTCTTCTCGAGTGATCGCCCGGGCACCGGGATCACGTCGGCCCAGAAGAAGCGAGTGAGGCTCAAGTAGGATGCTGGATGTCACGCCTCGCTCCCGTAGGAGCGATCGTCCTCGCTAAGGCGTGATGCCGCACGAGCCTAGATTGCGCTCGTGCAAGGCAGTTTTATAACGGCCGATTACATCGGCGACGACGGGGTCGTCATACAGAAGTCCCAAGCAGATACATTGAAACATGCAGCAAAAATTAGAATAAGAACACATGAACACAAGTTATTCAAAAGAAGCTCTTTATTGATATTGAATACAAGATTATATTTGTGGGCGCAAGGCCAAATTATAAATTCTCTCATGCTCACTTTTCTCTCATTTCACAAGTCACTCTGCTCTCTCTCATCTCTCGATATAAATGCTTGAACCAGCGGAAGCTTCGGAAGGAGATGTCCATACATTATGTCCTGTATAAGTCTTCGGTTCCATGCGGCCGCACGCTTCGAATCGCTAAGGAACTCCGTGCCTCAACGCATCCAAGCGAGCTCCGTGCCACGAGCTTCTACCTGTGCCTGCACATGAACACTGTATGGGTGTCAGTACTCAACTGTACTGGTGGAGTGAGCTCCTCGCCCACCCATATAAAACCTACACGTTCATTTACTTTGTGCAGCTTAAATCCCTTTCTATTGTCTTTCTAGTCTTGCCTTAGGATCAGTTTTAAGACTACGGACGCCTTGGCATATTTGTGTATGAGGACCATCCCGTGCTTGTACCACAACGTTAACTCATACTTTACCTCTCGACCCCCTTTTCGTGCCAACAACGTTAACCTATCAAGTCGTGCTTGCCTTTCGGCCAAAATCAGCGACGCAACTACGCAATGAAGCTTCATTTTCGGGTGACCGTGCCACAAACCCTTGCTGAGGCCGTGCCTCACAATTCAGTAAGACTTAACCATTTTGCCGCCTCGCGGCCCTTGCTACTTTGATCACCAACTGACCCAATCGAGACTTGTGAACTTAGTGTCGCTCAACCAACTTGCCTTACAGCGATTTCTGACTTAAACTCGCGATGACTCAATCAAACTTGTGCAACTCTATGCCAACATCTTAAGACTCGATGCCACAACTCGTGCCGAAGCACGACGCCTACGTTGAAACCAAATCTTAGGCCCAACATTATATTTTTAACTTGTACACACCTTCAACTCGACTCTTTGATATAGCGCACTCAATACTCGACTAAATCCAAAGGCACACTCGCGGATTGCCGCCATCATGCCGACATCTATATGAACTTGGTCACTAGCACGACAAGCTATCTTGGACCTCCATTGGATATGAGGGTACGTTCGTTAAACGAGGCACGATCTCGCCGAATTTCCCCTAATAGCCGTCCTACGGTGCACCCCTTGGGTCAGGTCGCACACCATCCAAGGGTCCCGTAGGCCCGTGGTTCCTCCTAGGCCAGATCGGTCCCGTGGCCGCGGCAACCGTCTGAGGAACAAAATCAAATCCTTGTGCACCGGTACACAAGTTGTCCAATGACCATACGGACTCGACCCACTTCCTCATTTCAGGACCGTTTCATTGTCTTTACTTTTATTGTTTTACTATCTTTTGAGTTCCACATTCCAGACTTCATCATTTGAGACCCCTCGATGACCCACGGTCGCGGGCATTCTTTCCATGTTACCGTATCATTTAATTTAACTCAGGAATGCCTATTCGATAGTCCTTTCTCCAAAACTTATTAAGTCGACCGTGTTTCATACCTTAACGCTAAGTCCGTGCATCGTTTCTTAAATCGACTTACGTTCTACGTGACGCTATCACCCAAGTCATATTTTATATGACGGGCCTTGGGATCGTGGGACTATTTAACTTGACAACCGAAGAATTTGCAGGACAGTACTTGGAATGACTTTGGTCGAACGACATAACTTTGTCTAACTTACTCAAGCCTACAACATAACCCGAGGGACGAGCAAAGGCTATGCCAAGCCTTGCGTTACGATAGCGTGCATGCTTTATCGAGCATTTACGCGACGACGCCTATGACTTAGGCAAGTTCTTAGCTTTTGTGTCGAAGATCAACTTTCCTTCTCCCAAGCAACGGGACGAAGGGCCGAGTGTCATTTTCAAAGCACGCCATGCACCAACTCTAGGCCGACCGTAGGACGTTTTCCATGTTCTAACTCATTTCGACCCGTCGGGATTATTTCCTTAGCTATGTGGATTCGTCTCTTTTATTTTCAAGCCTATTGTGCAAGTTGAAAACATGCATTTTATTATGTGAAGGCAAAGATGAGGCAAGTTCACCAAAACTACCCCACCTGAGCGAGCGGTCATCTTGACCGAGCGATGTCTTCGAGTAGCCGTTGCAAGGCTAAGCCCGAACGCCGTTGGCGTTTCGATTCCTCCGATTGACTTTGCTGGACGGGGCACTACATCATACACCACTCAGAACAAGTCTCGTCCTTGAGACTTTCCTGAAGGCAAGCCATCCTACCATTTCTATGGCCCAGACTTAATCGTTCCTAGACACGAAACTATAACGGTCTTACGGGGCACGCCAGAACTTATCGTATACACTCCGCCTACGCGTTTTCTCGATTTCGAGCCACGCTTGCACTATTATCGAATTTTCCTTTAGCACGATTTCAAGTTCTCGACACTCTTCCATTCTCTAAGTCTCATTTCAATTCAACGTATCACTTGGTTGGATCGTGCACGCTTTCCAGGCGTCCCCAAAATACATGCATTCAGCCAAGCCACATGATAGAGAATCCGTCATTCTCACTCGAGTCGCATCGTACACATACTCAAGCGTCCCTGAAATATATGCATGTCAGCCGAGTCTCGTGAGCAGGGTTTCCTATTCTTGATTCACTCTTTCAATCCATGCAAATCTTCAAGATCAATCTTTCGATTGCTAACACTTGAAACAGGGCATCTCGCCTAACCGCTAGGCCAATTTCTTGAGGCTAAGTCAACGTCAGGATTGGAATCATAGTTCTCCAACAATAATGCCAACACTGACCCAATCCTAGGGTCAAACCAAAGTCGATAGTATGGGGTTTTCTACCCAAGCTCGTGTCATTCAGATTTCTAAACATCGAGCACGATCACCTAATTCGCATCGAGACATTCGTTGCGCAGAATCCATTCATTTCACCAATTCTAACCAATTCATGTATTCGATCACGAGGTCGTCTAGTTCGACAGTATGTTGTGCCCCAATCTCATGCGAGTCCGGTTATCCTCGATGGTTCATGAATCACCATGCAATGCTCCCGCAGAATAATCATTCTCATCGGGGCGTAACTCTTATTTGAGTCTAGATTAATTCATTTTCGATACGCAGATTGGACCTACTCAATCCTCAAGTTTAATCGTCAAGTACACCAAGTCATTCTCAAGTCTACCTTCATGTCAAACCACAAGTCGAGGCATCAAATTGTCGCGCCGTGCAAGTTCGACCACCCCCGCTGTATGAATCACCATACCAGCGCTCACGCGGAGTGATCGCCCTAATCGGCGTGACGCATGTGCGAGACTGGAGTAGCGCTTGCATAAGACAAGAACGTCAACGTTATGGTTATCGACGAAGCAAATCCAAACATTCCATTTTCCATCCAAGCCAAGTTCGATAGTTCGATCGTCATTCGTTCAAATAGGAAATCCTCGAGCCAAGTCTATCTTTTCCTCGACACATTTCAATATCCCGAGTATAGCATCCATCGGAGCAATGACATTTGCACGATCGTCATTTGCCGAGTCAGAGTACCCCCGAGTTATCGCATATCGATCTTTGATACGCCTCAATACCATCGATGATATGCGTAACCCGACGATCTTCCCTTGCAACCAATTTCGAGTCGTGCGACTGATGCTATTGTTCGAATGGATATTCCACAATCTTTTCGATATTCAAGATCAAGTTCGATCGACATTCCTCAAGCTAGTTTCAAGATCGTTGTCCAAACGCAAGTCACAATTTTATTCGACTCGATCCGAAATCATACGCGCGATCCTTTAAGTTTCCTCGATCAAGACCAATCCTTTTTATTCATCATTTCAGATCGTTTTCTAACTCGCGTTGGCCATTCACAAGTTGTCCAAACGACAGCTCGTTCGGGACACACGAAGTCACGACCAACTAAGCGTGACGCATTCCAAGGCTTTGCGCGATACCATTGCGTGCCGACATACTCGTTCTATCCGTAAATCCTTTAGTCTCGCTCGAACAATTTCTATAACGTCCATACACCACTCGGATTCGAGCCATCCTGATCTAAACCACAATCACATTCGTATTACTCGCTAACTCGTCCTTCAGATTCATTCGACGAATCTCTAGCATAATCGTTCATGTCGCATCGACGGACTAAGTCGTTCGCACTGTTCTTCGAAATCTAAGTCAATCTTCCGTGTACGCCTAAACGTTAACTCGATAGCATCCCTATCGATAGACACTCTAAGTGCATTTTCGTTCCCGACCAAGCGATACTCAATATCGCTCATAACTCGTTTGCACCATAAGTCTAGGTGCACAATACGCGGACTAAGTTGTGCCGCATAATCATCCCGTGCAGACTATATTCAAGTTTGCACTCACTTGCTAATGTCGACATAGGACTAGTTGGACACGCATGCGACATGTTAACTTAGCATGTGTTTCCTATCGAGTCATGTGTAACATCGTTCGGCACAAAGGCCGTCGCCTATCGATGCGTTCGATGGAACGCTTGAACGAGCTTTCGAAAGTATTTAGACTTATTGTATGGACATGTCGAGGGACATTTGAGAGAGAGCACACACTTATTTTCTAACGATGAGCTTTCAAAACTGAGAAATTCGACTTGAAGTCCAAGGACGTAAAGTCGTGCTCTGATACCATTATGTCACGCCCCGCTCCCGTAGGAGCGATCGTCCTCGCTAAGGCTTGATGCTGCACGAGCCTAGATTGCGCTCGTGCAAGGCAGTTTTATAACGGCCGATTACATCGGCGGCGACGGGGTCGTCGCACAGAAATCCTAAGCAGATACATTGAAACATGCAGCGGAAATTAGAACAAGAACACATGAACACAAGTCATTCAAAAGAAGCTCTTTATTGATATTGAATACAAGATTATATTTGTGGGCACAAGGCCAAATTATAAATTCTCTCATGCTCACTTTTCTCTCATTTTACAAGTCACTCTGCTCTTTCTCATCTCTCGATACAAATGCTTGAACCAGCGGAAACTTCGGAAGGCGATTTCCATACATTATGTCCTGTATAAGTCTTCGGTTCCATGCGGCCGCACGCTTCGAATCGCCAAGGAACTCCGTGCCTCGACGCATCCAAGCGAGCTCCGCGCCACGAGCTTCTACCTGTGCCTGTACATGAACACTGTGTGGGCGTCAGTACTCAACTGTACTGGTGGAATGAGCTCCTCGCCCACCCATACAAAACCTACACGTTCATTTACTTTGTGCAGCTTAAATCCCTTTCTATTGTCTTTCTAGTCTTGCCTTAGGATCAGTTTTAAGACTACGGACGCCTTGGCATATTTGTGTATGAGGATCATCCCGTGCTTGTACCACAATGTTAACTCATACTTTACCTCTAGACCCCCTTTTCGTGCCAACAACGTTAACCTATCAAGTCGTGCTTGCCTTTCGGCCAAAATCAGAGACGCAACTACGCAATGAGGCTTCATTTCCGTGTGACCGTGCCACAAACCCTTGCTGAGGCCGTGCCTCGCAATTCAGTCAGACTTAACCATTTTGCCGCCTCGCGGCCCTTGCTACTTTGATCACCAACTGACCCAATCGAGACTTGTGAACTTAGTGTCGCTCAACCAACTTGCCTTACGGCGATTCCTGACTTAAACCTACGATGACTCAATCAAACTTGTGCAACTCTATGCCAACATCTTAAGACTCGACGCCACAACTCGTGCCGAAGCACGACACCTACATTGAAACCAAATCTTAGGCCCAATATTATGTTTTTAACTTGTACACTCCTTCAACTCGACTCCTTGATATAGCGCACTCAATACTCGACTAAATCCAAAGGCACACTCGCGGATTGCCGACATCTATATGAACTTGGTCACTAGCACAACAAGCTATCTTGGACCTCCATTGGATATTAGGGTACGTTCGTTAAACGAGGCACGATCTCGCCGAATTTCCCCTAATAGCCGTCCTACGGTGCACCCCTTGGGTCAGGTCGCACACCATCCAAGGGTCCCGTAGGCCCGTGGTTCCTCCTAGGCCAGATCGGTCCCGTGGCCGCGGCAACCATCTGAGGAACAAAATCAAATCCTTGTGCATCGGTACACAAGTTGTCCAATGACCATGCAGACTCGACCCACTTCCTCATTTCAGGACCGTTTTATTATCTTTACTTTCATTGTTTTACTATCTTTTGAGTTCCACATTCCAGACTTCATCATTTGAGACCCCTCGACGACCCACGGTCGCGAGCATTCTTTCCATGTTACATATCATTTCATTCAACTCAGGAATGCCTATTCGATAGTCCTTTCTCCAAAACTCATTAAGTCGACCGTGTTTCATACCCTAACGCTAAGTCTGTACATCGTGTCTCAAATCGACTTACGTTCTACGCGATGCTATCTTCCAAGTCATATTTTATATGACGGGCCTTGGGATCGTGGGACTATTTAACTTGACAACCGCAGAATGAGCGGGACAGCACTTGGAATGACTTTGGCCGACCGGCATAACTTTGCCTAACTTACTCAAGCCTACAACTTAACCCGAGGGACGAGCAAAGGCTATGCCAAGCCTTGCGTTACGATAGCGTGCATGCTTTATCGAGCATTTACGCGACGACGCCTATGACTTAGGCAAGTTCTTAGCTTTTGTGTCGAAGACCAACTTTTCTTCTCCCAAGCCATGGGACGAAGGGTCGAGTGTCATTTTCAAAGCACGCCGTGCACCAACTCTAGGCCGACCGTGGGACGTTTTCCATGTTCTAACTCATTTCGACCCGTCGGGATTATTTCCTTAGCTATGTGGATTCGTCTCTTTTATTTTCAAGCCTATTGTGCAAGTTGAAAACATGCGTTTTATTATGTGAAGGCAAAGATGAGGCAAGTTCACCGAAACTACCCCACCTGAGCGAGCGGTCGCTTTGACCGAGCGATGTCTTCGAGTAGCCGTTGCAAGGCTAAGTCCGAACGCCGTCGGTGTTTCGATTCCTCCGATTGACTTTGCGGGACGGGGCACTACACTGGATAACCGTATGGGAGACTTCGGCGCCTCCGGGCTAGCTACCCGTGTAGGGACGAGCCGATATCCCACCGAGCCAAGATCCAAGATAGCTTGACATTCCTAGTGACCACTCATATAGATGTGTCGGCAAGAGCGGCAATCCGCGTGTTTGCCTTTGGATAGCGTCGAGTACTAGCACGACGTCGGTCGAATCATGAGACCGTCTAGCACGACTTGTATCAGGTCAGCAAGATGTAATCCTGTTAGTGCCAGCCTTGTATCAGTACGGAAGGAATGAGTTATAGCTTGTGTCAGCAAGACACGTGCTTCGGCACAAAGCAAGGCTCTCGCGTATCGAGTATTGGCTTTCGCGTATCAATATTGGCATTCGCATATTGGCTTTCGCGTATCAAGTATTGGCTTTCGCGTATCGGCATTGTTGGCCTAAGTTTGCATAAGTTAAGTCGAGTGCCATCACTTTAAGTCGAAAGGACTGTAATGTAAAAATTGGCTAAGTCAGGGAGTCGTTAGGCACGACCTCATCTTGAAGCACGGGCAAGTCTAGGTAAAGTCTAAGGGCACGACCTGCACGAGTCGACCCCTTGATGCCTTGGCACGGTCGAGTTCACATAAGTTGCTCCTCGGCGAAGCACTATCTCGAATATGTTGAAGTCACGAATAGAATATAGTACGACCCTGTCGTCCCGAGTCGAAGTTTGGTCGAGTACGTAAGCGATGAGGCACCGCCTCGATTGAAATACACGTTGACATGATAGCACGACTATGTTGTCGCATAACGAGTTGGTTAGACGTCAAGTCTTAAAATTGGCCCTAAGGCAAGACTAGAAAGACAATCGAAAGGGTTTAAGCTGCACAAAGTAAACGAACGTGTCGGTTTTCTATGGGTGGGCGAGGAGCTCACTCCATCAGTACAGTTGAGTACTGACACCCACACAGTTTCCATGTGCAGGCACAGGTTGAAGCTCGTGGCGCGGAGCTCGCTTGGATGTGTCGAGACACGAAGTTCTTTGGCGAGTCGAAGCGTGCGGCCGCATAAACTCATAACTTATACGGGACATAATGTATGGACATCGCCTTCCGAAGCTTCCGCTGGCTCAAGCATTGTAATCGAAAGATGAGAGAGAGCAGAGAGACTTATAAAATGAGGGAAAAGTGAGCACGAGAGACTTGTAATCTGGCCTTGCGCCCATTGTAATCTCATTGTTCAATATCAATAAAAGAGTTCTTTTGAATAACTTGTGTTTTGCCTTTAAATTCTGCTGCATGTTTCAATATTTCTGCTTGGGACTTCTGTGCGACGACCCGTCGCCGCCGATGTAATCGGCCGTTATGAAACTACCTTGCACAAGCGCAATCTAGGCTCGTGCGACATCACGCCTTAGTGAGGACGATCACTCCTACGGGAGCGGGGCGTGATAGAGACGAGTGCCAAGCTGAATCCTATTCCAATGTTAAGGAACAATGCTACACTAGGGGTCTATTCACCAACTGTCCAATATCGATCCTTTGGGTCTATAAGAGTTACTTCACTCAGTTTGTCAAAAGAAGTAAAACTTTTAAATTAATATCCAATATCGACCCTTTGGCCTGTGCTTGAGCAATATCCTAACTCAAACTATCTATCCTAACTAATAAATTATTATCCTACTTTAACATCTACTAACTCTCATATTCCTTCTAACATAAACTAATATCCTAATCTAAACTAACCCTTTAACTGAAACTAATATCTAAACAATGCTAATCATGAACTAACACCCTAACCTGGAAGTCCACACTGCTCAAGCATAGGCCAAAAGCCAAGTTATTAAGGCAAATGCAGACAACTGCCTGTAGCTACAAGGCAAAACCAAATATTGACGGTATATATACCGTTAACATTTAAAAAGTTTACTTGTCTTGACAAACTGAGTGAAGTAACTCTTATAGACCGAAAGGATACTCTATACACTCTATGTAATACGATATACCAATCATACCTACACTTCTAGGATACTTTATACACTGTAGGTACTAGGATACTCCTTAGTATATTAGATATCAAAATCACTTAGTATGACACAAATATGAGTGTGCATTTCATATAATAATCTAAAAATAAACTACATTCTTGGAAATAATATCAATCATGTTAGCAGAACACCTATTCATGCAACTATCTCAAACTGACAATTATTTTGAGTAACCTCTTTCATTTCTATCGATACATGCCAAAAATACTCTTTGCAGAAAATTTAAGTCATGTTTTGACTGTACATTCTACATCATCATAGAGACGAGTGCCAAGTTGAATCATATTCCAATGTTAAGGAACAATGCTACACTAGGGGTCTATTCACCACCACAAATACTTTTAAGTTGCTTTCGTCTTTCGAGAATTTCAACATCTATCACAATATTATTATTTTTCTTTAACAGCAGCTCAAAAAATGCACTTGTCTCCTACTTGCAATTCATTACTAAGGGCAAATTTTCTCCAATCTCTTGTAAAAAATGTGTTTGTCGAGGTATAATTGTACTTGTAGGAGTACACGACACCAACTGTCCAATATCGACCCTTTGGGTCTATAAGAGTTACTTCACTCGGTTTGTCAAGAAAAGTAAAACTTTTTAAATTAATATCCAATATCGACCCTTTGGCCTGTGCTTAAGCAGTATCCTAACTCAAACTATCTATCCTAACTAATAAATTAATATCCTACTTTAACATCTACTAACTCTCATATTCCTTCTAACATAAACTAATATTCTAATCTAAACTAACCCTTTAACTGAAACTAATATCTAAACAATGCTAATCATGAACTAACACCCTAACCTGGAAGTCCATACTGCCCAAGCACAGGCCAAAGGCCAAGTTATAAGACAAATGCCTGTAGCTACAAAGCAAAACCAAATGTTGACGGTATATATACCGTCAACATTTAAAAAGTTTACTTGTCTTGACAAACTGAGTGAAGTAACTCTTATAGATTGAAAGGATACTCTATACACTCTATGTAAAACGATATACCAATCATACCTACACTTCTAGGATACTCTATACACTGTAGGTACTAGGATACTCCTTAGTATATTAGATATCAAAATTATTTAGTATGACACAAATATGAGTGTGCATTTCATATAAGAATCTAAACATAAACTATATTCTTGGAAATAATATCAATCATGTTAGCAGACCACCTATTCATGCAACTATCTCAAACTGACAATTATTTTGAGTAACCTCTTTCATTTCTATCGATACATGCCAAAAATAATCTTTACCACATATAAAATAACACTAATATTTAGACTGTGTCAGCACATCAGGAGGAGGGAGATATCCACAGTCTAGGTGTGACGAAACTTCCACGGGAAAACTGCAGCATATATATATATATATATATATATATATATATATTTTTGCAGCATATATATATATATATATATATATATATATATATATATATATATATATATATATATATATGTATATATAAATATATATATATATATATATATATATATATATATATATATATATATATATATATAAAGCTTCAAAGCAGCAATAGTCGCAAAGAATATGATTAGTAGATAGTCAACCTCACTTGAATAAAAAGCAACTGAAGCTCACTAGGTAGTTATTCGAAAGCACAGCATCAATGTCCAGCAGAGAGGTAGCTAGAGTGAAGGTGAGAGAACAGTAGTACTACGAGGAGCAGGAGAGAGAGAGAGTGAGTGAGAGCGAAAGCGAGAGTGAGAGCGTGAGGGAGCACAAAGTACTCTGACTTAAATAGAGGGGAATAGTACCATGACAACTCCAAACCAAACCTAGGACAGTCTTAAACCACTGCTATTCCGTTGTCCGGACTCACAACGTGACAGTGACAGTAACGATAACTCGTATCAGTAGTGTCATGACACATTACTCTTTTCATTCTTTCAATATCATCACTATTAGGCCCCGTTTGGTTAGCGGAATCAAGATATTGGAAATGAAAAGTCATTCATTTTCAATGTTTGGATGTCAAAGGAATGTAGGAGGAAAGGAAAGTGGTTCCCTCCACCAATTCAATGATTCACTTTTTCTTCTAATTTCTTTGGTATTTCCAGACACAAGAAAGAAAAATTGATGAAATTGTAATTTTTCAAAGGAAACGAATTAAGAATAAGAAATAGATTTCCTTTCATTCCCTTTCCGCGAACCATTTAAAGGAAACTATTCCAGGATAGAACAATCTAACTTCATGAGTCGTTTCTATTCTAGTGTATCATAGCACTATCAGTAAAGAGTTGAGACTTAGAGCAGTGCTACATGGACTGTGATCCTGGCCCGTACGCTAGATGTCAGACCGT
Source organism: Iris pallida (assembly GCA_029216955.1). Classification (NCBI taxonomy): domain Eukaryota; kingdom Viridiplantae; phylum Streptophyta; class Magnoliopsida; order Asparagales; family Iridaceae; genus Iris; species Iris pallida. Next base: position 1,954,427 of record JANAVB010024598.1, read on the forward strand.
TTTTAGAGGGGGGTTTGGGGTGGGGTGGGGCGGTGGGGGTAGGGGTGGTTGGGGTTGTGGGCACAGCCGCGGTCCCGAGTTTTCCCGAGACTGAATAATTTTTCCAGCACTAGATAGTAGTTGCCATTTATATTTTCCCGAGACTGAATTTTTTTTCTAGCTAACATTGAATTTTTGGGAAAGTGTTGATGCCATTTATATTTTCTAAAATAATCTTTGTCTATAGCCGTCTCAACAGCTGATAGCTATGGCACTCGTCTAAAAATACAGTCTAAATTATTGTGTCGTGTCAGCGTGTCGTATCGTGTCTGTGTCAGCACATCAGGAGGAGGGAGATAGGATTAGGGTTTACCTGCCTTGGTCGGAATCGGGTCGGGGTCGGGGCTGGAGCAGCGACGGAGGGGACTGGTCGGGTCGGCGTCGACGAGGAGACTCGATGGTGGAGGAGCGGCGGAGGGTCGCCGATTGAGGGGGGACGCCGGAGGAACGGGGGTCGTCGCGGGGAAAGGGGTCAACGTGGGGAGGGGGTCGCCGCAGGGAGGGGAGAAGCCGCGGGGGAGAGGGGTGGTCGCCGGGGGAGAAAGATTTGGGGCTCTCGAGCAGAAGAATGAAATCTTGGGTAAAAAAATGAAATCGATAGGGCCAGCAGAACCCTATATGAAACATTTTAGCGATGTCATTATGTGCCATCGGTAACCGTCGCTAAAATCAGTGACATTATCGACGTATCCGCGACGTACTTTTTTATACAAAATGTTGTCGTAATACGTCGTCGGACGTCGCTGATATTAGTGATTTTAGCGACGTTCACCGACATATCCACGACGTATGTTTTTTATAAAAAAAAGTCGCAAAATGTCGCCGACCGTCGGTATTAGTGACGTATTGCGACGTTTATAAAATACATCGCTAATTCCTTAAAAGGTAGCGACGTTTTACTAAAACGTCGCTAATTGCGTCGCTAATATGACTTATTCTAGTAGTGTAAACATTCTCAAACTACTTATTCTTTCTCATGGATCAGAATATTAAAATAGTATGTTCACATGGAGGTAGAATAAATGGGTTATCTTACGAAGGAGGTGGCACCCAATTTTTTACAACTTATCGCCATATTACTTTAGAAAATTTATGCAATTTAATTTTTACGTATTTTTCTATTAGTTACCAATTTATTTTAAAGTTTGTTTTTTATTCCACATGTGTATTGATAGATGGTGTAGAAGCATGGAATTTTATTCTTGAGATTAATTTGCAATCACCGTATATTAGTTTATATGTTACTCAAGTATCACAATTTGCTAACAGAAGTAATGATGAATTTGTTTCTAATTACCAACATGTTAACACTGGTGCTAGTTCTTCTTCTCAAACAATTGCTCCCTTGGTAGATGAACATGATGATGATGATGATGATGATGACGATGATGACGACAATGAAAATAGTGACAATTTAATAGAAAATATCGGTTATGAGATAGATGATGATGATATTGATATTCATGGCACTAACATTCCTGAATTATTTGTAGGACAAACATTTGACATTCGTTCAAAATTTAGAAGTTTTGTAAGTAGTTTAGCAATTCAGTAAAATTTTAGTTGTTCAGCTAGTGCCATGAATAATTCGCATAGAATTATATATACTTGTGATCGACATAATTGTAATTGGAGAGTATATGCCAAATCCATCAGAAAAGGACAAATAGTTAAAGTTAGTATACTAGAAAGTCGTCATTCTTGTTTAAGTGTGCCACGACCCGCATCCGTTTTTTGGATACAAGACATGTCCAAGCCCAGCCTACGCCATAGTATCGGTGGTAGAACGTTGTCTAATATACACAAGTCATGGCAGCCTATTTCTCATCTACAGAATAATAAAGAATCAACTAAGACCAATGAATGTTAATAAAACTGAACAATAGAGAATATAGACTGAATATTTCCCAGAATCAAAGTCACGTCCGGTGGACATAAATCCACTACCATTAGAGGGAATAATAGAAATACATGAAATAAACTAACTGAGTACAAGCTGCTAATCAAAGACAACCTCAACTGCAAGGTACCGTGGTCTGATGCTGACTCAAACCCGCTCGTCTGCTCCTGACTCAAGCTCGGCTAAATCTGAAAAGATCATCATGTCCTCAGAGGACTAGAAAGATACATAAAACATGTCTATCTAACAATTTTATCATGCGCAAGGAATAAGCAAGAAAGATAGAACACGATAAGTGGCTATGAACACGGACACTAGAACAACTATGCATGAATGAACTACTGGAACAGAAACTGGTAAACACGAGATCAACGGATGCCAAACCCTCGTCCCGAGTGTGGACTCGATAGTTGAACTAATCACTAACCCTCGTCCCGAGTGTGGACTCGCAGGTTAGTTCAAGACAACTCACCCTCGTCCCGAGTGTGGACTCTCTGGTACAAATGAACAAGACAACACCATCGTTTCGAGTGTGGACCCACGAATGTAAACAGATCAAGATAAACACCCTCGTCTCGAGTGTGGACTCTCTGGTGTAACTGGTCAACCCATGTCCTGTGTGTGGATTCGCAGGTTGCAAGAATCAAAACAAGGAGATAGCAGTCCAGTTTATAACACAACTGTTCTATGACACGACTCAATCAAGTACGGATAAGAACAGATCCAAGTGTGAACTACCAGGCCAAATGTGAACACGGGCTATATATCAATGAAACAACTCAACAGTATATAATATGAAAAGCACATGTCCACAATCAATCAAAAGACTGGATAATGAAGTATAATGCATGTAAATAGAACTGTAGAGGGAGGCAAGGTATACTTGCATGTGGTCCTGAGCTGCTGGCACGGGTCAAGCACTGAGTCAAAAGTCCAATTAACCTGTTTATGAGATTACAATGTTAAGAGATGATTCAACAAGGAAAACTTATCTATTTATTTCTTAGTTCTTTAAGTTGGTAGGCTTGCTAACCTCACACTATATCTTCATTAATTCTCCTTAAGCTCCTATCCCCTTACTGAAATTTCTGATATCCCTATAACTAACTGACCTATCTAAGAAAATGCTAACATTCATATCCCTGGAACCAACTTGTGATACTAACCATGCTCTGTACCTTTGTCTAGGCTTGTGGTGTCCTTGGTGTCAACTGATATATACCCCAGGCCTATTTGGTACTATGTCAACCTAAGGTTTCCTGCAAGGTCTGAACCTGTATAGGCACACATGGGTACCTGTTTCACAAAGTTATAAACGAACCTCCCACACAATAGGTACCCACTGACTGCTGCTTATAAACAGTGGTTAGTGGTAGCTCTCCTGGCTCTAAAGGCAAGTGGAACCTCCTGTGGATTATCATTTTGTAATCCAGCCACTACATGATAGCTAAAGCACCTATGCTTCTAGGTTGTATATCAATACCTACCCTCTCCTCCTACCTCTACTGCTACTTGGGTTACCCATGTTGCTACTGATACTCCATGTTAGTGTTACTGTTGTTGCTCTGTAGCCTAACAGGGAGTCCCCTGTCTTAGTTTGAGTGTCATGTACAAACTGAACTGTACATCTGTGCACCTAGGTTACAGTCCTTTTTACTCTAGTACACCTAACACCACTGTACTAAGTAAGGTTGTTGCCTACTGCCATGTTACTGCTGTTATTTAGTTCTGTAACTTGATACACTAGCCTAATAGGTCTTCCCTGCTGCTACATCCTTTTAGCAGTTAACTACAAGCTCACACAAGTTAGGTTGCATTAGCAGTCTGCACTCCACAAACATCAAGCTTAACTCCAATAGGGATTGCCACCCTACACTCTACAAGTGTCCTGCAGTCAAATCCTGCACCCTTATTTATGCCATGTTTTGTGTACTTGTCATAATAATGCTTCTTTCCACTGCCTACTGCTATGGGTTATGATATCCTTACTGACAGTATGTGGTTTACAAGCATAGAGGCTATGCTACTAGCTAGCCTTTCCAGTATCCTTTACACTTGGCTGTCCTAAGCATCACACCTTGCCTATTTCGATTGTCCTATGTGAGTTCAGAATTTGGACACCCATTCAGGAACATGTTCTTCGTAACAGGGGTGCACAACCTTTGTTCAAACAGTTTCTATCTTGGACCCCCTATGTTATATCCTTCATAGGTAACAAACTCCAAATTTTAGATTTTGTGCCATGGCTTGATTAAGTATCAGAGTGGGTGTTAGGTGTAACACCCAGTTTTCCAGATGAGGGTAATTTTAAAATTTTGTAATTATAATTTTTATTTATTGATTATTATTTCATATTATGATTTTTGGTGATTTTAATCATTTTTAAACTATTTAAAATTATGACTTGTGATTTTGACATTTTACTATTGTTTGGTTTTAATTTCGAGGAATTTGTCATCCCCAGTTTTCAGGAACAGGGGTATTTTTTCATTTATATTTTTGAAATTTATTTTATTATTTATGATATTGTTTTGGGATTATTTGAGTCGGGTTCGAATTTCAGCTCAATCCGACTTGAAACGTGGACCCGGGGGTAGTGTTGACTTTAGTGGACCCACACACTAGTTTGGCATGACCCACATGATATTAATTTTAGTCCATATGATATTAATTTTAGTTAGTAGTTAGACTAATTATTATGGATAAGGTTAGTGTGATTAGAGACTTTAGAATGACTAATTTAGCCCCAACCAATTAGCCCTTTCCTAATACTCATAGAATAGGTTAGTGGAGGCATTTTGGACCTTACCATAATAGGACAAATAGCCCCATATGGCCAGCCACTTTGGGAGAGGATAGGCTCAAGTTTATTTCATTATTCTCATCCACACTCTCTCTCTCTTGTTCTTTCCCAAATTCCTAGAGAGCAATCCCTAACAATTTCTCTACCAAATCCTTCCATTTTGCCACCAAATCTTCTTCTTTCTTTCTCCATTCTAGCCAAGGAGGAAGCTACCCAAGTTTGGGAGGATTCGGAGCTCGTTCGTGTCCTTTTGGAATCTCTACGTGTCGGTGTCGCTCCGGGAAGGCTTTTCTTCGATTCGATCTATCGGGAGGTATAAATCCCTTCTCCTTTTCATTTTCTCATGCATATAGGTCTATTTTGAACCCATAGGAATGACTCCTATGGTTGTATCTCCATTGTGTCCATTTCGTGTCTATTTGGAGGTCATATGAGTATTTTTTGTGTTGTGGTTGTGTCCATGTGAGAAAATCCCAAATTTGGACACACTATGTGTTGTTGTTATGTATGAATGAATTATTACATGTTTAATCTCATATTTTTGTATTGGAGATGTGTTCTATAGTGTCTCATATATATATATATATTAGTGTAGATAGTGAGTTCTTGATATATTATGTTATATACTTGTGTTCTTTTGTCTCAAACTACCCAAATCCGTCATGATTTTTATCCACGTTTTTAATTTCAGCCCTAACTTAGAAATGTCATAACTTCTAGATCAAAGCTCGGTTTAATCTCTTGTTTTTTTTAAAAGAAGCGTATTGAAGTTAGCTTTCCAAAAACATGTATTAATAGGCCTAATTCTTTGTATAACTTTCTGGAAAATTATTGAGTGTCAGCTGTACGAAAGACAAATGCGTTTTTCCGTGTTTTCGCAATTCTGGGAGTTTCCGGAAACGAAAAACGCAATCCGTTTTGAAGTTTTGGAAAGATAACACATAGATCTATAACATACTTTAATCCTAGATTTTAATTCATACTGAGATGGTACAGTATTGATTATTAGTAGGAGTTACTATTCGGCATATGCATTTGTGCACCCTTGTGTGTAATATAATATTCTATTTGATTTTAACCCATGTTAATGTATATACATTATGTAATTAAATAGAGAATGCAAGCATGAGTAAATATTTAAATAAATAATGTATGAGGTGTAAATATTCTATCTAATGTAAGCATGTATAAGTATGGCTTGTAATGAATATGTAGGTTCCATAGTATGTAATGTATGGTACATATAGTGGTGCAAGAGAATAAATGAATGATGAATGAATACAAGCATGAATATAATATAATAATAGATATAATGTATGCAATATACAAGTTAATGAGATGTAATGTTCTATGTTAACACAAATCCTATATTACCTCATGTACCCCTTACACTATGTTGACACTATCACACTTGACACTTTGTTCACTTACACTTTGACAATCTTTGATATGTATACACTATGTATGCCCATTTAACCCTCACTTGCCCCTTTGCCATGTTCACATACACACACATAGCCTCTTAAATAAGTATTTATGAATACAGTTAACTTGGCTATGTATGTATATTATATATATGTTAGCATATTGTGTTGTAATATATATTTTTATATAACCATTTGAAATGCCATGATTATAGATCTAATGTTGAATACTAATATATGCATGTGTATATATGTGTAGACATATATAGCTTAAAGTAGTAGATTACCTAGTGTATATCCAATGTGAATTCTTGCCTATTTGAGTATTGAATAATTGCATGCTATATAGAGTTGGGTGTATGTTGGCTTGTATAGCCTTGTATTGATGTGTGCTTGCTAGGATAGTCTTGGTTAGGCCTAGTAAGACTTGCTGGGTTAGGACATGACCTAGTTTGACCTAGTTTGACTAGTGCAGTTGACCAAGTTGACCAAGAGTTGACTTTGGTCTAGATTGACCTAGAATTATGTAGAATGCATAGTAGAACTTCATATTGTCATTTTGGACTTGTTGTGACTTGTGCTGTTCTGATTAGGAGCCAGACACCTCTCATTGGACAGTATATTACTTTGGACATTCAGACATCAGGCGAGTACATTCTCTGATAGTTTTCTCATTTACTTGTCAATTACTGTACTTCAGTTCTAGTTAGTCGTATGCGATTCTCTGTTACATCACGTGTGGATATTTCTGGATTTATGTATACGACACACTTTTATTTTCTGGCCTCTATTACTGGTATCATCTCTATTACTGAATCACCTACTGGAATCATTTAACTGGAATCATTTAACTGGAATCATTTACTGGTATCATTATATTTTGGCTGGACTCATCTTGAATCATTGTGTCGGAATTCTGGATTCACTTGCTGGGAGGGAAAATACTAGAGTAAGACATGTAGACATACCCCAATCTGGAATCTTCCAACTGGAATGTACTGGAAGCATAGCCATCTCTCGCCTGATCAGTGAGGGATGTGCCTGATTACCTACAGTCGTTTACATGTCGAACTCGGTATTTTAAAACACACTGCTAGAGTATAGGCTGGACTCACCCTAGAATCTTTGATCACTATAACTGGAATCGTCCCTTACTGGATTCATCTTGTATTAGATTCATCTTGTACTGGACTTATATTAGAGTTACACTTGTCTACATTGCTGTCTGGACTTTACATCATATTACCCTGGTTCAGCTAGTTCTATTTTACAGTCTTCATTGCTATGATTCTTCTCTTGTTTAGTTATTTTCTTTCCTTGCACTTTATCTGTCTTCTTACCATCACCTGAACATAAACTGCCATATTCATCAATACAACTGTCTATAACTGTTTTATAGTTCTCTGTCATTTACTTGGGTTTTCTTGATGAGTTGTACTCGTTCCTGTCCTGACTGGACCTGTTGATAAATTTTACAGATAGCCTGGAGGTTGCCTGCTAGCCTAGAGGAGACATAGTAGAGGTTGTATAGTTAGTTATTTCAATTGTATTGAGTTGTATTTATTCTATGGATTACTGTATTGAGCTTTGAGATATTTTCTGAGTTTTTATCTTAGACACTTAGACTTCTATCTGCTGTATCTCTTTGGATTTCATGCTTTATCTATCTACCATTATGCTCTACCTTAGATGTGATTGAGTTTACATTCTGCCATGTCACCCCCAATCGGGGAGTATAAATGCTTAGTCTTATACTGTTAGATGCATGAGACCTAGGACAGCGTTCTATCGCCGACACTGCGGCGTAGGCTGGGCGTTGTTACGTTTTCGTGCACTTACTCTAGGGTGCGGGTCGTGACACGTTTTTAGTGGTGGCCCATGCAGGTCGAGTTTATGTAGTGGTATTCGAACTAGAGTATCACTACAGCCTGCAGTAGGATTAGGATATTTATTTTTGAGGTACTCAATCACATTAGGAAAATACTCTTAATCAGATTCCTTTTATCCAAATTGTTGCTTATTGACTTCCCTTGAATATAAACTGTCCTCTCTTGATTTTTTCGCTTCATTCTCAGTAATTGCTTCTTGGTTTGATCTGTCTTCATGATGGTTATGAAGACATGATCTCATCGCTCCGGTTCGGAGAATACTATCGAGAGGCTGGCCACCTCTCATCCTGTTCATCAGGGCCTCGAGACCGCAGTTTCTGTTGTGCCGACTCAGGTTGGCGTTCTGCTACATTGGAGGTGCACCTCTATCTGTACAGAGATTTTCTCCCGTCATTTCTGATTTCTCGCAGCGGTGATTCATGCAGCATCAGCAACAGACCAGGAAAAACTAGCAGGGCGAGCTATCGTCATGACAGTCAAGGATACGCAGACCATTGAAGATCTTGCTGCAAGTTTTGTTCTTCTCAATTCCATTCCCGCAATTGTCTTTTATAATTACCTTAAAATCCGATTCCATCTGTTCCTTGTTGATTGATTAATTTTGTCATGTTACTCTTTTGTTATGTTTGTTTTTCTTCTGAGAAAATCATATGGGCTAGGTCACCTAAATCATGGGATCTAGAATCCTCGATAGTCGTGTTAGTTGGCATAGTGAGGACATGTAGTCAGATTTTGGATGTATTCTCGGGTATGGGAATTTAAGGTTTTCGCCGTCGCATGCGGCAGTGCAAAAATTTTAAATGCCATGAACCTAGAGGTACGTACCTTAGTCAAGGACTCTGTGATTATCGTAGCCTTGCTCACTAGCATGATGAAGACTCTGGACAACATGATTTGGACAGACGCTTATGATTAACAGATTGTATCTTGAGATGGTTTAAACATACCCTTTTGATTGTTATAAATGACTTAGGAGTAGGGATATTTAGTTTTGTAGAGCTTTTTCATAGGTAGTTCCTTCATAGTATAATGGTATGATGACTTGTAGAGTGTTTGTACCCTAGAGGTGATAGTTAGCATTGGTGTTAGAATAGTAACCCATTGCAGATAATTCTTCTATTATCTATAATACCAACCAGTTACACCTAGGATGTTAGTATGCCTTACAGCCTTGATGACTATTACTACTTTCCCTTACCTTTTCCAGTGAGGTACCCATGACCAGAGCCTACCTTTGAGTATAGTTGTAGTTTCACCTAAGACCGAGAGGTCTATTTGCATAGATAGATTGCAGATGATATTGGCATATGGGATATAGGTTAGTTGGTATCTATAGGACATTGTTGTATAGGGTTATAAACATGTTGTTTAGCCTATACTTGGTTCAGTTTTCCATTTTAGTCAAGTTCTCTTCGTGTTGAGTTCCTTTGTGTTGATCACCTTTAGGCAGTGTGCAGACCCTTCACTAGATACCATGTCCCCTTGATTCAGACCATTCATCCTTAGCCTAGTTCTAAGCATTGTTTCAGACCCTTATAAGTTTAGTTTGCCTTAACCCTTGGTTGATCAGTCATGATATATAAATGTAGATGATATACTTAAGATATATGTGATGGGTTGTTGTTCTTGAGCATATATATATATATATATATATATATATATATATATATGGTATTTGGTATTCATGTGCTTAGCTTGTAGGTATTTAGTTATAGGTGACTTGATAGGATTGGAAAGTTAAGAGGTAGTCTATTATAGAGTTTCTCTTTTGCTAAATTCTAGTTGCCAACCCTAAATAGCTAGCATAGGTAAAACCCTAAGAAGTTGACCAGTTGATGACCAAGTACTTGGATGTTGAGAAATTGACTAGTGATTGACCCTTGACTATGTTTGACATAGAAGGGGGTGCGATCATCTTAATTTCGAGGACGAAATTTTTATAAGGTGGGTAGGATTGTAACACCCAGTTTTTCAGATGAGGGTAATTTTAAAATTTTGTAATTATAATTTTTTTTATGATTATTATTTCATATTATGATTTTTGGTGATTTTTAATCATTTTTAAACTATTTAAAATTATGACTTGTGATTTTGACATTTTACTATTGTTTGGTTTTAATTTCGAGGAATTTGTCACCCCCAGTTTTCAGAAACAGGAGTATTTTTTTCATTTGTATTTTTGAAATTTATTTTTATGATATTGTTTTGGGATTATTTGAGTCGGGTTCGAATTTCAGCTCAATCCGACTTGAAACGTGGACCCGGGGGTAGTGTTGACTTTAGTGGACCCACACACTAGTTAGGCATGGCCCACATGATATTAATTTTAGTCCACATGATATTAATTTTAGTTAGTAGTTAGACTAATTATTATGGATAAGGTTAGTGTGATTAGAGACTTTAGAATGACTAATTTAGCACCAACCAATTAGCCCTTTCCTAATACTCATAGAATAGGTTAGTGGGGGCATTTTGGACCTTACCATAATAGGACAAATAGCCCCATATGGCCAGCCACTTTGGGAGAGGATAGGCTCAAGTTCATTTCATTATTCTCATCCACACTCTCTCTCTTGTTCTTTCCCAAATTCCTAGAGAGCAATCCCTAGAATTTCTCCACCAAATCTTCATTTTGCCACCAAATCTTCTTCTTTCCTTCTCCATTCTAGCCAAGGAGGGAGCTACCCAAGTTTGGGAGGATTCGGAGCTCGTTCGTGTCCTTTTGGAATCTTTACGTGTCGGTGTCGCTCCGGGAAGGCTTTTCTTCGATTCGATCTACCGGGAGGTATAAATCCCTTTTCCTTTTCATTTTCTCATGTATAGGTCTATTTGAACCCATAGGAATGACCCCCATGGTTGTATCTCCATTTGTGTCCATTTCGTGTCCATTTGGAGGTCATATGAGTGTTCTTTGTGTTGTGGTTGTGTCCATGTGAGAAAATCCCAAATTTGGACACACTATGTGTTGTTGTTATGTATGAATGAATTATTACATGTTTAATCTCATATTTTTGTATTGGAGATGTGTTCTATAGTGTCTCATATATATATTAGTGTAGAGAGTGAGTTCTTGATATATTATGTTATATACTTGTGTTCTTTTGTCTCAAACTACCCAAATCCGTCATAATTTTTATCCACGTTTTTAATTTCAGCCCTAACTTAGAAATATCATACTTCTAGCTCAAAGCTCGATTTAATCTCCTGTTTTTTTTAAAGAAGCGTATTGAAGTTAGCTTTCCAAAAACATGTATTAATAGGCCTAATTCTTTGTATAACTTTCTGGAGAATTATTTGAGTGTCAGCTGTACGAAAGACCAATGCGTTCTCGTGTTTTCGCGATTCTGGGAGTTTCCGGAAACGAAAACGCGATCCGTTTGAAGTTTCGGAAAGCTAACACATAGATCTATAACATACTTTAATCCTAGATTTTAATTCATAATGAGATGGTACAGTATTGATTATTAGTAGTTACTATTCGGCATATGTATTTTGTGCACCCTTGTGTGTAATATAATATTCTATTTGATTTTAACCTATTAATGTATATACATTATGTAATTAAATAGAGAATGCAAGCATGAGTAAATATTTAAATAGATAATGTATGAGGTGTAAGTATCCTATTAATGTAAGCATGCATAAGTATGGCTTGTAATCAATATGTAGGTTCCATAGTATGTAATGTATGGTACATATAGCGGTGCAAGAGAATAAATGAATGATGAATGAATACAAGCATGAATGTAATATAATAATAGATGTAATGTATGCAATATACAAGTTAATGAGATGTAATGTTCTATGTTAACACAAATCCTATATTACCTCATGTACCCCTTACACTATGTTGACACTATCACACTTGACACTTTGTTCACTTACACTTTGACACTCTTTGATATGTATACACTATGTATGCCCATTTAACCCTCACTTGCCCCTTTGCCATGTTCACATACACACACTAGCCTCTTAAATAAGTATTTATGAATACAGTTAACTTGGCTATGTATGTATATTATATATATGTTAGCATATTGTGTTGTAATATATAATTTTATATAACCATTTGAAATGCCATGATTATAGATCCAATGTTGAATACCAATATATGTGTGTATATATGTGTAGACATATATAGCTTAAAGTAGATTACCTAGTGTATATCCAATGTGAATTCTTGTCTATTTGAGTATTGAATAATTGTATGCTATATAGAGTTGGGTGTATGTTGGCTTGTATAGCCTTGTATTGATGTGTGCTTGCTAGGATAGTCTTGGTTAGGCCTAGTAAGACTTGCTGGGTTAGGACATGACCTAGTTTGACCTAGTTTGACTAGTGCAGTTGACCAAGTTGACCAAGAGTTGACTTTGGTCTAGATTGACCTAGAATCATGTAGAATGCATAGTAGAACTTCATATTGTCATTTTGGACTTGTTGTGACTTGTGCTGTTCTGATTAGGAGCCAGACACCTCTCATTGGACAGTATATTTACTTTGGACATTCAGACATCAGGCGAGTACATTCTCTGATAGTTTTCTCATTTACTTGTCAATTACTGTACTTCAGTTCTAGTTAGTCGTATGCGATTCTCTGTTACATCACGTGTAGATATTTCTGGATTCATGTATACGATACACTTTTATTTTCTGGCCTCTATTACTGGTATCATCTCTATTACTGAATCACCTACTCGAATCATTTAACTGGAATCATTTAACTGGAATCATTTACTGGTATCATTATATTTTGGCTGGACTCATCTTGAATCATTGTGTCGGAATTCTGGATTCACTTGCTGGGAGGGAAAATACTAGAGTAAGACATGTAGACATACCCCAATCTGGAATCTTCCAACTGGAATACTGGAAGCATAGCCATCTCTCGCCTGATCAGTGAGGGATGTACCTGATTACCTACAGCCGTTTACATGTCGAACTCGATATTTTAAAACACACTGCTAGAGTATATGCTGGACTCACCCTGGAATCTTTGATCACTATAACTGGAATCGTCCCTTACTGGATTCATCTTGTATTAGATTCATCTTGTACTGGACTTACATTGGAGTTACACTTGTCTACATTGCTGTCTGGACTTTACATCATATTACCCTGGTTCAGCTAGTTCTATTTTACAGTCTTCATTGCTATAATTCTTCTCTTGTTTAGTTATTTTCTTTCTTGTACTTTATCTGTCTTCTTACCATCACCTGAACATAAACTGCCATATTCATCAATACAACTGTCTATAACTGTTTTATAGTTCTCTATCATTTACTTGGGTTTTCTTGATGAGTTGTACTCGTTCCTGTCCTGACTGGACCTGTTGATAAATTTTACAGATAGCCTGGAGGTTGCCTGCTAGCCTAGAGGAGACATAGTAGAGGTTGTATAGTTAGTTATTTCAGTTGTATTGAGTTGTATTTATTCTATGGATTACTGTATTGAGCTTTGAGATATTTTCTGAGTTTTTATCTTAGACACTTAGACTTCTATCTGCTGTATCTCTTTGGATTTCATGCTTTATCTATCTACCATTATGCTCTACCTTAGATGTGATTGAGTTTACATTCTGCCATGTCACCCCCAATCGGGGAGTATAAACTGCTTAGTCTTATACTGTTAGATGCATGAGACCTAGGACAGCGTTCTATCGCCGATATTACGGCGTAGGCTGGGCGTTGTTACGTTCTCGTGCACTTACTCTAGGGTGCGGGTCGTGACATTAGGTGTTTACTAACAGAGGTAACCAACTGACTTCTCTAACGCACACACATATCTATGCATCAGGTATAGCATAAACTGGTGTCAGGAACTATCATTGGGCATGCCCAGTTATCTGCTCTACATGCAAACAAGAGCAATCAATACTAAGAGTTAACTAGTACATGGTAGGGGCAGCTGAACAACTATCTTCTATTGTTCTTATCCATTTGTAAAACCTGGATGATCTACAATATGTTAATCGGTATGGCAGTGAGTATCCCTATAGGTTCGGGGTTTTTGGTGTACCAATAACTTTACTGATATATGAGATGTCTGTGATATCCATGTTCGTTTGATACTAGGAGTTGGTTTTTGATGTTAACCATCAAACTGATACTTAGGTCTATAGGCTTGGTATTAAGGTTCAAAACATGATACCAGATATATATCCAATACAAGGGTCGAAGTGTGATGTCAAGTGTCGAACCTGATTTGAGGGGAATTGTGTCGAGTATCAATCTGATACTCAAATCGAATAATGTATCCAGTACCAAATCTGATGCGAGGGGTTGGGTAGGATATCAATATCAGTCCTGATACTAGGGTATACCGCCGATACCAAAGTCGAAATGTGATGTCTAGTGTCAGATCTGATACACATATCCAAATATGTACCCGTATTTTAAACCAGTTGTCTATCGAGGAATCTGTTTCTAGTGTTGATATGACACCAGTATCGAACGGATTCTAATATGTTATACCTGACACTAAGGTATCGATATGATACCAAGTATCCTAATGTGTCACCAAGCGGCCTCAACCCTTTTACTGTCTACTATTCCTGGATACCCCTAGGGTTCACTCTAACATTTACTCGAACACTTAATGCATGAAATCAATGACTGTAAATTTGGAGACAGGTTCGGTACCTGTCGAATCGTTTTGCCCTGATCGATTGAACTTCTTAATGCCTCCTTGATTCCTCTCTGCGAACAGAGCCTTTAGGGTTTTCGATGAGTAGAGGTATGGTATGGCTTCTTCCCTTCATATATATAGGTGATGATTAGATTTGATCAAGGAAAAGAATTTGATAGAGGAAATTTGAGTTTAAATCAGATCTGAGTGTGTCTCTCGAGGATTTGAGAATATCTTGAATCCGAACAAGAGATTGAGTATAGGCCATGGGCTTTTGAGAGTCGGCCGTTGGAAGAATTCAAATTCGAACCTTTTACACCAAGGCCCCTGGAAACTTGAGACTTGCAAGGATCCTCTATTCCTTTATTTGTTTGGGGTGAAGGATTCACTTACAACCCTATAAACCTTTTAGTACTTTTTTTAGAAAAATATAATAAAAATAATAAAACAATAACAATAATAATTGGTTCGAGGGTTTACAAAGTGGCATTACGACATGACGTCATCGACTAGCTACCGCTGCATGGGTTAAGACTGTAATAGTTGATGTAATTAGAGATAATCAGTCATATAGTGTGTCACAAATCGTGAAGGATATATTTAGGGAACATCGTATACATATTACATACTCTAAAGCATGGAGATCCCGGGAGTTGGCATTACATGAAATAAATGGTAGTTATGTTGAGGCATATGCTGGCCTTGAGGAATATGGTTTTAGAATTATGGAGTCGAATCCAGGTAGTCGGTATTTTCTTAAGACTTCCGAAAGCAAGAAATTTGAGAGAATGTTTATTTGCTTCAAGGCGTGCATTGATAGATTTTTAAAGGACTGTTTACCTGTTATTAGCACTGATGCCACTTTTCTTTCATCCAAATATCAAGGTATTTTATTTATTGCTTGAGCTCATGATCCTAATTATCAACTGTATCCTATTGCTTATGTTGTTGCTGAAGGTAAAAATACTAATTCTTGGTCTTGGTATTTAAATGCTGCTAGAATGTCATTTGAAAGTTATTTTAATGGTTGGAGTAGAATTTCATTTATATCTGATAAGCAAATAGGATTAATACACGCTATGCGAGATATTTTTTTCCAGAATCGCCTCATTATTTTTGTATTCAACATTTTAAGCAGAATATGAAGTCTATTGTGAAGGAAAAAAATTCATCGATTGTTAGACTCGCTTGCTAGATCGTATAATCAAACAGATGCACAGTACTTGTTTGAAATAATTAAAGCTGAGAATATGACGATGTATAATTGGCTTGTTGGTACAAATGATGAAAATCGTCATTTTGTACATTGGATTACAGCATATGCTTCTTGTCCTACATTAGATATTAATACTTCTAATCTTGTTGAATGTTTTAACAAAGGATTAAGAGCTTACGTGATAAACCAATAACTACACTTCTCGATGGTATTAGAGCCAAGATTATTACACTTCATGAAAAACAGAAATCACGCTAGAAATTTAGACACGAGTTATTGTCCAAAGATGTTGAAGACTATGACATCTATTACCAACGATAGACATCAACTTCAAATATTACGAATTGATGGTCATTTGTTTGAAATATTAGACCGTGCATCGAGTAGAACATATGTTGTACGGTTAGATGAAAGATCTGTTCATGTTTAAGGTGGTTTCATACTTACATACCATGTATACATGCATGTTTTTCTTATCGATATTGCAGTTATGATATTGAAAGTTATTATCCGATAATATTTTCTACTGAGAGATTGAGAAGTGCGTACGAGCCACAGATGGAACCAATTCCGGTTCCTTACAACATTCAAGCTGCTTTGGTTAGAGAAGAAATTAGAGTTCCAGATGTCAGCGCAAAGCCGGAAGGTCGAGAAAAACTGCATCAAACCACGTGAATCATCGACAAGAGAACTTCGATGCGACAATTATGGTTTGATGGGACACAACAGAAGAAAATGTAAAAGTCAACCAAGAGAATGAAGACAAGAGAATTGTGGTTTCATTATAGTACCAACATTAAGGTCAACTTTTAAACATTATATAAAAGCAACAGTTCATTACAAATAATGTTTCATCTGCAGGCAACTCGTTTGTAATTCCTTCGTTCTACCGGTCTAAGGCAAGTCGGGCTCTTCTTTGATCTATGGTCTCCTCCGCTCTTCTTTCATCCTCTTCCTCGACCTCCTAAGTAGGCACCGGGACTGACGGAGACGTAATCAAATGTGAATAATACGACATGTCATCAAACGAATATGATGTGGCAGTGTTGATTTGCTGAGTCGATATGCGTTGATTATAGGGCTGAAAGGCTGAGAAAGTGCCCATGCCCGCACACTGCTGACTGAGGCCTTCTCCAGCATAGTGTGGGCTAGTGTACTCTGGAGCGTACTGCTGGCTGTACTCTGGAACTGGTACTGCTTGCTGGTTCCCTCTCCATGGTGCTTCTGGCTAGTGCCCTCTCCATGGTGCTGCTAGCTGGTGCCCTCTCCAGCAGCTCCCCTCCTCGTCCTCTGGATCGTCCATCCTATGACGCCGTGAATGTCTCAGGGGAACAATGGCACCCGATAATCAGCTGGGATACGTGTATGCAATGGAGGCATATCAGGATCCCGTCCCAGACTTAGTAAATCTACGCGAGTTAAATATCTCGCATCCACTCCCGACAATACGGCCACAAATAGCTCTCTGGTTCTTGGATATATTGTTGGCCCATAATAGCCTGAAATTTAAAATGTGCAAATTATAAGTGATCATATATCTCTTAATTTAAATAGTAAAGTCCTACCGCTTCAGATATGCCATCAACAAAAGCTCACAGAGAAGATTCATCTATGGCTTTAGACTTGAACCGTGGCTCCGCAAATTTGTATGCTATGTTGGTCATACGGCGCTCCCCACCATTGTCTATAAGCAAAGTCACATTCATCTGCATTTCATAAAAACAATCATAAGACAAATGCTACCCATCCAAATATACTAGTAAGTTATAACTTACATTCATTAGGATGCCTTATTCGGGACAGCTCTGCCATACTACTATCCTGGAATCGCCTATACTAGGCAGCTCTAGCAGTATCGATTCTGTTTCTTGCATTGGCTATCATAACTCATGTAAGGCGGGTCATCCGAAATAATTTGCTTGTAACCAAATTGCCGGAGAACACGATCTGCCGAATGATACATAGTGTAACGATCGTATATATATGATTTGTGTAGGCTCAAATCGTACGATGTCCTTTTAATTTTTGGAGCATTTTCATCATCCGAGTATGGTATCTAGATAGCCTATTGGATGACAATTTATATGAAAATTTTGGGCTAATCTATTAAATGGATTGACAATTGTAGTGTAAAACTCTAATAAATTGAGTAGTTACCTCCTTCCACGATATATCAAATTCTTCCCTGTAGATTGAAGCATCATTGTGTAAATGAGGGTCCCTATATTTGTGGTCCATCGCGTAGCAAGCGAAAAATTTTAACATCACTAAAAATACTGGTTATAGGTCGGCCAATATAGAAATGCTCGTAGCACCATACCTAAGACAAATAATATGAAATTGAAAAAATGTATATAATTAAATCGAATTTAGCAAATATAGGGTTTAAATTTTTCTTACATGAACCAGAGTCATGCACCCACACAAATTTTGGAACCATTCGATCTAGCAAATTTCGTCAAGCTGGCATATAAATATGCTAAGGTAGCAGCTCCCCATGCATGACGCGTAGGTTCTTTTAAATTGTCTAAAAAGGTAACAGTCGCACGTTTACTCTGTTTCCCTGCCTGTCGAAAAATAGCATTGTCCAACACAAATAGAGCAATTATGCTCTAGTACAATAAAATATCTGCAAATATTGAAACTAACATATTAAAACTAACACACTATTAAAATTAACTAATAAATAACTCTTAACAATAATTACGTACCCTTAAATCATCGACCCGCGACTGGACCGTCCGTAGTTTCATGTAGATCCATAAAATTATCCCGAAGCCAAGTTATATTGACAAAACTCTTTCCTCCTAAGTCTGATCTGCCTAGATATCTCTTGATTATTTCAGATGGATTTAAATACGTATCAAAATCTATAGGTTCACCTGTAATAGGTAATCCTAGAATATTTACAACATCCCAAGGTGTAATTATCATTTCACCAACTGGCAACTGAAAGGTGTTGCATTGAGGCCACCATCGCTCAGCGAGACTAAAAATGAGATGTACATCGTGGACTAAAATTGAGCCAAATGTTACATTTTTTCCAAAAATACTATTAGTAATATAGTTATTCATACATAGAAAATATAATTTCAATATAAAAAATAAATACTTACTATGTAAAGATGAAGATGAAAATGAAAATAGAGGAAGGAAAGAGTAATGTTCTGTGAAGATGAAGATAGAAGAGAAAGGAGTAATGTTCTGTGAAGATGAAGGAGGGGTTGTGAAGAGAAGGGAAGGAGGATCAGAGTATATGACGAAGAGGGAGGGGGAGTGGAGTGGTCTACGAGAGAGAGAGAGAGAGGAGGGGGGTCTTCGAGATGGCAATGGCAGCAGCAAAAAGTGAGGGGGGTCTTCGAGAGAGGGCGCGGCAGCAGCAAAAAGTGAAGGGAGGGGGGCCTTCGAGAGAGGGCAGCGGCAACAGCAAAAAGTGAGCGACAGCAGCAAAAAGTGAGGGGAGGGGTCCACGCGCGCCACGGGGGTGGCACCCCACCAATCGCGCGCCACGGCGGATGGCGCGTCCTGTGTGACGCGCCACAGTGGATGGCGCTTCCTATTCGCGTGCCACGTGCGCTGGCATGTCCTAGCGTGCTCCATTCTCCTGTGCCAACGCGCCATCTCTAATGTAGTGTCACTACCCCAAACGTAAATTCTCTAAACATCTTACTTTTTTTATAATTTGTGTAAAATTCTTTACCCCATACGAAAATTTTTGTTTAAAATGAGGAATGTAAGTAAAAATTCATATTAACTAGTGGGATGGAAGTCAAAAATTTCCAAATATATATGTTTTTTTTGTTATAATAGACCAAAAGTTGAAAGAGTACAAACCAAGTTAAAGTGGAACCCTCATTTCTTTCTTTCTTTCGTAAGGAAATATTTAATTGTATAGCATAATACCTTCCTATTAATCCCTAATATATATACTTGCTTAAGCTCCATTTCCTGTGGCACTGACTATGGTTCCATGCAAACGTGTCGGAGTCATATACTATAGTGGCTGTCACGCCCCGCTCCCGTAGGAGCGATCGTCCTCGCTAAGGCGTGATGTCGCACGAGACTAAGTAGCTCTCGTGCAAGGCCAAGTCCAGAAACGACCGATTTGAGCTAGGCCACAGAGTCGCACAGAGTGTCCCCCCTTTTTACAGCAGAAAGTAAATGAACACAAATTGAAGCAAATTCAAACTCTTTATTGATATTCAGGAAGTTTACAAGCGGCTCTAGGCCGAGATTATAAGTCGCTCAAACTCTCTCTCTCTCTCTGAAACATAAAAGGCGTGCCAAGTGGCTTACATGATGGAATGATTCATGGCGATGTTCCGATACATTATGTCCTGTATATGGTGCTTTCAGTTCCTTTGCAATGCTCCGAGGCTCCAAAGTTAGCTCCGTACCTTAGCACGTTCGAGGGAAGCTTCGCACCCGACGACGTCTCCTGCATCCTGCAAGCAATCTGTGGGGTTATCAGTACATTGTTATGCACTGGTGGGGAGGCTAGCTCGCCCACAATGCTATCATTACCAAACACATTCTATTTACTTTTGTGCACCGTCTATCATTCATTTGTCTTTCTTATCTTGCCTTAGGATCAGTTTCATGGAATATATCATAACCTATCTCGTGTTACCGATTTCAAGTGTTCGTATGGAAATAAATGCACGACTTACCCATACTTACCGTCCGGTCTTCCCTGTCTAAAGTAAACCAAGTTAGTCAATAATTCATATATATCAACTTAACGTAATTCACAGTAAACATTCAGTGTCAAGGGCGTGTCCCTGCCTCAGATTCTACGATGTTTTCCCGCTTGTGAAGATACGTTATGACCACGCCTCGTTCCGATGATCATTCTCACTCGGATATCCTATCTACTCAACCAGTCAGTTGTGTTATGCTCGAAGGATTTTGTTCTTAACATCCATGTTCACTCAACTATTCAATTGTTTAGTTAACTAGACTACTTTGTTTCAATGTAAAGACTTGCTACGTGGATTGCCACCAGCAAAGTCCACTTAATCTATATGTGCCGATCGCTGGCATCACAAGCCATTTTGGACATGTTCCTCTTTGACATTCTCACCTATCATAGCGTGCTGGCTGGTACACCTTGGTAGTCTTTTGAAATACCCGGCCTTACGTCTACTTGGAATGTCCGACCCCTACCCAAGCAGTCCGTAAGCCATGATTCTGCCTAGGCCGGCCCCGATGTCTCGTTGATCGTTGCCTTGGAATCCCTTTTTGATTCTTTCCACAGTATACGAGTCGGTTGTTCGCGACAATTTCGTATTGTCTTGTCATTTTAACTTAACGACTGTCTCTGAGCCAGAGGCTGTCTGTGAGCCATAATGCGTTATCGACCAGGTTGGCGGCGGCGTCCGTGTAGCGC
This sequence comes from Iris pallida, assembly GCA_029216955.1. Lineage (NCBI taxonomy): Eukaryota > Viridiplantae > Streptophyta > Magnoliopsida > Asparagales > Iridaceae > Iris > Iris pallida. Next base: position 1,975,714 of record JANAVB010024598.1, read on the forward strand.
GGGTAGCGAGCCCCGATGCACGTCCTCGTCATACCTGTCGCTAACCATTCTTTTTTTTCTTATCTTTTATTACATTCATTCTTTTCTTTCTTTCAGTTGTTCGTTTGTTCATTGATTCATTCACGTATTCATTCATTCATTCGTTGATTCATTCATTTACTTATTCGTTGATTTATTCATTCATACGTTATACAACTCCCTGTACGGGAGTCGCCTTGGCGACCCATCAATCTCGAAGTCTTCCAATGTTGCTATACTCTATTCAGAACGACTATGTCGATAGTCTTCCCGTTTCATTATTGTAAACCATTCATTTTTTTCATTGTTGAACGCATAAGGAACTTGAAATGTAAGCTTGTGCCTTAGCACGAGCGTGGAGTGCGGTACGAGAGTTCCTATATTTTCCGAGTTCTTTTCCATGTTCTAAACAAGCATATAAGATGGGATTATTCCCTTAGCTAGGTGTGTTGAGTCATCTATTAGCATGCACGGTGTTATCATCTAGCGATTCTAGTGATAGTATCCGTATTATTAAGTGTCTAGGCTAAGCAAAGACGGGTTCATCGGAGCCACCCACCTTAACGATGTTCGCATCGGCCAAGCGATACTCCGAGCGCGCCTTTGAAAGTCTAAGTCTGGATTCGTCCTTGACGGGCCAATGTAAGTCTTGTATTGATTCTTCATCGGGTCGACGCCAACTCTTCGAGTCGACGGCTCGTTTGAGTCGTTGCACTTGCCGTTTGAATCGACGTTCCGCTAGGACGGAGCGGATCATTACATAATACACCACTCAAAATAAGTCTCGTCCTCGAGACTTCCTGAGTGCAGGTCATCCTACCGTTCCTTAACTCATGTCGTGTACGTATCTTAGATAATTCATATCGAATGGCTTTATCGTTTGATGGCACCGAACCACACTCGGTACCTTTCTAAGTTCCGTGTCGCATACGTTTGGTTAATTTTATTGAACAACTTTTTACTTATTTTAGAGTTGACGGTACTTATTCAATCGTCGTGTTTCTTCGACTTGGTTGCTATTGCGTCCTGTTATGGGACTGTAATGGTTGTACGAGGTGCATTATAATTTATCAAATACGAGAGTCATAGGCTGAGACTAACTCACTTATTCATTCATGTGCATCTCAACACCCACTTGCAGCTGTATTCGAGTTCATCATATCGCTGAGTTTGGATCGTGCACATATTCAAGGCGTCCCCGAATACGTACATTTCAACCAAGCTTAGCGACTAGCGAAGTCGGACAAGCTACTCGTGATAGTTTCGATTTGTCGATCGTTTGGCTAACTTCTATTATAACTGAACTTATGTGCAGTCTCACCATCGTTTATCTCGGTCCTCGAGATGATCCGATTCGTTTCTCAAGCGTTCTTGTCTGCAAAATCAATACGATTCTTCTTAGCGGAGTCGACCAAGTCCAAGTAATTTCCGTCCGATTTAAGACCAAGTATTGCATTATCATCGAGTATGTCTCCCAATTAATGATTCAATTCGTTATCCCAACTTTACTTGTGCATCAACGATTATCTGTCATTCACTTTGTTTGAGGCTAATCTCGTCGTCGTTCACCCACACTCCTAGTTCCACGTCCTAACTCTAAGTCTTGTTGTACCAAGTCTATCGTCCGTCCAGACGATACTGTAAATATCAGTCACACAGGTTCAATCACTCGACATAGGGTCGTCCTGCCAATCCGCTAGGTCATCTCACAAGGTCATAGTTACAATTCAAGTTCATGGTTCATCGTGCAAAGTCATTGTACGACACTCGCCCTAAATCCTATGGTCAAACCATTTGTTCATTTGTATGGGAGTTTCTACCCAAGTTTGCTTCACTCAAATTTCTAAACATCAAGCAGTGTTCGTCATATTCGCATCAACACATTCTCCGCTCCAAGTCCGAGATCGTTTAGGAAAGTCATCCTATGATAGGTTATCCTCAATCGGATCCTCGACATGTTAATATCATACGTCCATACTAGCAATTATCGTAGTCTATCTCCTCATGTATGTTTGATACAATTCACCTGTCCATCCTATCCAATTCACGTAGTCGATCATAAGGTCGTCTAGTCTTGCAATATGTCGTGCTCCGATCTCACACAAGTCTGATTATCCACGGCGGACATGATTCACCATGCCAACATTCTCGTAGAGTAATCGTCCTTATTAGGACGTAACTCTTGCGTTGCATCTAGACTTACTCATTTTTGATACGCAGAGTGGGTCTACTCAATCCTCAACTTTACTTAGTCGTCAATCATAAGTCCGATCAATCCTCAAATTTGCCTTCGCTTCAAACCACAAGTCGAAGCAATCAAAATTGCCATGTCTTGGTATTTCGAGTTCGATCATTCCTACTGGACATGAATCACCATGCCAACGCTCACGCGAAATGATCGTCCCAAATCCTACGTGACACATGTGCGAGGCTGGAGTTGCGCTTGCACAAGACAAGATCGTCGTCATTGTGGTTATCACCGAACAACCAAGTCACTTCCCTTCTTCATCTAAAAATTCATTTCTATCAAATCCCCAACATAGCATCCTTCAAAACAATAACTTCTAACACGATCATCATTCATCGAATCAGAGTACCCACGAGTTATTGTACATCGATCTTTGATACGTCTCAATACCATCGATGATGTACATAACATGACGATCTTCCTTTTGCAACGAATTCTGAGTCGTGCAACTTAATTCCTCAATTCGCATTGTCTCATGCTAACTCGCCATCTAGTAACATCTATTCCAAATCTTTAGTCATTCTCGTATCTCCAAACCAACGTTTTCTATGCACGCTATCTTCCAATCGTGCTAACTTCGGTTTCATCTGAGTATTTCATCTCAACTTAAGTTTCAATAAATTCAACTAAATTCAAAATTGCATGTACGATCCACCACGTTTCCTCAACCAAAACATCCATTTGTTTTTATTATTTTGAATCTCTATTCAAACCGTTTTGAAATTTATACTACGTATTCTTAATTCGTCCGAACAACATCTCGTCTGAGACTCTCGAAGTCGCAACCAACTAAGCGTTACTCGTTCTAAGGCTTTGCACGATATCATCACTTGCCGACACACTCGTTCTATCCATAAATCCTTTAGTCTCGCTCGAACTATTTCTATGTCATCCATACACCACTCAGGGTTCGATCCACCTGCTTAGTCGTCAATACTCACTTTTATTCTTCTTCGAAGCTAACACATACACCACTCAGGGTCAAGTTATTCTACGATTTCTTAATAGATCATTCAATTCACAATCGACATGCTCGAATATGCGTTCGTCCATTCCCCAAACTCTAAGAACCATTTACGTGTCGCTTTAGCGCTGGTCAAGTAACGTCTCTATCAACATACGTTCTAAGTCTCACTTATTCTCGTTCGAGCGATAGTCGATCTCGTTCGCAACTCGTTCGCACCAGAAGGTCTAGGTACACGATACTCGACACAACTTAGCGAAAAGGCTGCGTGTATAACCATCCCATTGGAACTATACTTCGGTCCCGTGTACTCGTTCGCTATTGTCAGCGTAAGGTTATTCAAGCACGCATACAACTTGCTAACTTTTAGCATTGGTCTCCCTTCAACTCAAGTCCGTTATGGTTCGGCACAAAGGCCTTTTCCTATCGATCCCGTTCAAACCGAGTACTCGTACGAGCTTTTTGAAAATATTAGACTTATTGTATACAATATCCCAAGGCACAACGAGAGAGAGCGTATACTTCTTTTGTTTCCAAACGAGCTTTCAAAACTGAGAGAATCGAAGTGAAGTCCAAGGACGTAAAGCCGTGCTCTGATACCAATCTGTCACGTCCCGCTCCCGTAGGAGCGATTGTCCTCGCTAAGGCGTGATGCCGCACGAGACTAAGTAGCTCTCGTGCAAGGCCAAATCCAGAAACGGTCGATTTGAGCTAGGCCACAAAGTCGCACAAAGTGTCCCCCTTTTTGCAGCGAAAAGTAAATGAACACAAATTGAAGCAAATTCAAACTCTTTATTGATATTCAGGAAGTTTACAAGCGGCGCTAAGCCGAGATTACAAGTCGCTCAAACTTTCTCTCTCTGAAATATAAAAGGCATGCCAAGTGGCTTACAAGATGGAATGATTCATGGCGATGTTCCGATACATTATGTCTTGTATATGGTACTTTAGTTCCTTTGCAACGCTCCAAGGCTCCAAAGTTAGCTCCACACCTTAGCACGTTCGAGGGAAGCTTCGCACCCGACGACGTCTCCTGCATCCTGCAAGCAATCTGTGGGGTTATCAGTACATTGTTATGCATTGGTGGGGAGGCTAGCTCGTCCACAATGCTATCATTACCAAACACGTTCTATTTACTTTTGTGCACCGTCTGTCATTCATTTATCTTTCTAATCTTGTCTTATGATCAGTTTTATGGCATATATCTTAACCTATCTCGTGTTACCGATTTCAAGTATTTGCATGGAAATACATGCACGACTTACCCATACTTACCGTCCGGTCTTCCCTGTCTAAAGTAAACCAAGTTAGTCAACAATTCATATATATCAACTTAACGTAATTCACGTAAATATTCAGTGTTAAGGGCGTGTCCTTGCCTCAGATTCTATGACGTGTTCCCGTTTGTGAAGATATGTTATGACCACGCCTCCTTCCGATGATCATTCTCACTCGGATATCCCATCTACTCAACCGGTCAGTTGTCTTATGCTTGAAGGGTTTTGTTCTTAACATCCATGTTCACTCAAATATTCAATTGTTTAGTTAACTTAGACTACTTTATTTCAATGCAAGAACTTGCACGTGGGTTGCCACCAGCAAGGCCCACTTAATCTATATGCACCGGTCGCTGGCATCACAAGCCATTTTAGACATGTTCCATTTTGGCATTCTCACCTATCATAGCGTGCTAGCTGGTACACCTTGATTGTCTTTTGAAATATCTAGTCTTACGTCTACTTGGATGTCCGAGCCCCCACCCAAGCAGCCCGTAAGCCATAATTCCGCCTAGGCTGGCCACGATGTCTCATTGATCGTTGCTTTGGAATCCCTTTTTGATTCTTCTCCTCGTATATGAGTGGGTTGTCCGCGACCATTTCGTATTGTCTTGTCATTTTAACTTAACGGTTGTCTCTGAGCCATAGACGGTCTGTGAGCCATAATGAGTTATTGACCAGGTTGGCGGCGACGTCCGTGCAGCGCGGGTAGCGATCCCCGATGCACATCCCAATCATACTTGTCGCTAACCATTCCTTTCTTTCTTATCTTTTATTCATTCATTCTTTTCTTTCTTTCACTTGTTCGTTCGTTTATTGATTCATTCACGTATTCGTTCATTCATTCGTTGATTCATTCATTCACTTATTCGTTGATTCATTCATTCATATATTATGCAACTCCCTGTACGGGAGTCACCTTGGCGACCCATCGATCCCGAAGTCTTCCAATGTTGCTATACTCTACTCAGAACGACTATGTCGATAGTCTTCCCATTTCATTATTGTAAACCATTCATTTTTTCATTGTTGAACGCATAAGGAACTTGAAATGTAAGCTTGTACCTTAGCGCGAGCGTGGAGTGCGGTACGAGAGTTCCTATATTTTCAGAGTTCTTTTCCACGTTCTAAACAAGCATACAAGATAGGATTATTCCCTTAGCTTGGTGCGTTGAGTCATTCATTAGCATGTACGGTGTTATCGTCTAGCGATTCTAGTGATAGTGTCCATATTATTAAGTGTCTAGGCTAAGCAAAGATGGGTTCATCGGAGTCACCCACCTTAGCGATGTTCACATCGGCCAAGCGATACTCCGAGCACGACTTTGAAAGTCTAAGTCTGGATTCGTCCTTGACGGGCCAGCGTAAGGCTTGCATCGATTCTTCATCGGGTCGACGCCAACTCTTCGAGTCGACGGCTCGTTTTAGTCGTTGCACTTGCCGTTTGAATCGGCGTTCCGCTAGGGCGGAGCTGGTCATTACAGTAGCGACCCATACCCGCAAGTAGGTGAATTAGGTTTCGTGTAAACGAGTCATCGATCAGTAATATACAATATAGATAGTAATATTATGACACCTACATATCTAGGGGAATAAACACTACCAAAATAAGTCAAATCAGCAAACGAATTTAGTGATTCTGGAAGAAGACGTCGCTAATATTTTGAAAATTAGCGACATATTTATTTGACATCGCAATACGTCACTGTCAGCGACTTTCAGCAACGTTTAGCAACCACTACCAAAGTAAGCCTTTACCGACGCCTAAAAACGTCGTTAAAGTGAAAGAAAACGTCGCTATTCTAAATTAGTGACAAAATTAGCGACAAAAATTTCTTGTTGTGTATTTCCTAATCGCTAACACAAAAATGTCGCTATTGGTCGCTATTGCGACGTATATTTGCAACGTGATGACGTCGCTATTTTTCGTTGCTAAACGTCGCCGTCAGTTCAATAGTTAGCGACGTAATTTGTGACGTTTAGTGACTACGTTGCTGACATTGTCAAATTTGTCATGTCAGCAAATTAGCGACGGTTAGCAACGTCACGGATACATGCTAGCGACGTTCGGATACATATTTAGCGACGTACACTGTCGTCGCTAAGTGTCGCTGAACGTCGCTAACCTACAAAAAGAAAATAAAAAACAGTATTTTGTTTGCTTTTGTTTTCCATTCAGAATCTACCTGCAGTTTAAATTATAGTTTACAAATAGTATATCCGGAGCAACCCTCCATAGAATTTTCTAAGTTCGTCAACCCTTCCGGTGGAACACTCAACACCAGTAAACCAATATAGAGACAAATGATGAAAATACACTACCAATAATAAAATAAATAGAATCAAACGATAAGAATGACATAAAATAGCCAGGTGGAAACAAATTTACTACTAAACGGCTATAAAAAAGAGTTTATCCAATAATGTTCCAACAATGGGTCAAAATAACACAAACTGTCACTAAATATATAAAATAAATACATAAAGACCTAAGAAAGGGTCAGCAAACCACAACACAACGCAACACATAAAAATAAGTCAAATGAAGGACTATATATATATATATATATATATATATATATATATATATATATATATTTTTTGTTGGTTGTATGCAGTAAGCAAAAGCTCAAGCACAACACAAAATAGTCCCACATCGACCAAGTATGGGGCCTTACTTGTGCTTCTTTTGCTTTATTAAAGTTGTGTGTGGGAGATCCATGGGACAAACGCGTGCGACGCCGCCGCCGCCGCCGCCCAGCCCGGCTCGGCTCGATTCGGCGTGCGTAACGGGTGCGGGCACGTGCCCACATCTGCGGGCACCGAATGTCGATCCGATTCCTTCTTCGGGTTCGGGCTGAGACCCAAAAATTCTTTTTCCTCCTTCAGATTCTTGGCCGTTACAAGTCATTTAATTTTGTAACGTTTACTACTCAAATTCTGTCCAGATACATTGAACCACATGGTTCACATTTGTTTATTTGGTTAAATCAAATTAAATGTCCTTTAATTTTTTGTCCGTTGGTCTTAAACCCAACTGCCTATATATTGAGCCCCTCTCATCCTTCTCAACACACAGAAAAAAAATTTCTCGAAATTCTCTAAAATTCTCGTCTCCTTCGTATTACCGCTGCTGTTCTTCGTTGTTCTTGGCAGAGCTAAGTCGGGGTCACTCTCTCCAAGTCGTGTGCGGCAAGGAGATTCCGGTGGAGCGAGGATTTTACCACTAGGAGCGTTCTGATACGGTCTGCACATAGACTCGAGCAACTCTTAGGACAGTGCTACGTGCACGACTTCCTCGGAGGCCGGTAACATCTACTTATATTTTTATTTGCTTGCAGTTTTTTAAAGGAAGAAAATTGACGAATTTCCAACAATCTAAGAGTTAGATCAATTTTATAAATTAATTATTTGTCTTCCTGTTTGTTACTGTTCATACGAAAAAATTAAAAAGGAAAAGGAAAAATTTATACGGAAAAATTTGTTACTGTTACTGTTCATACGAAACTATTTATTTCCTTCATACAAGCTTCTATCAATACTTACTTCTATTAATACTTGTGTATACATTTTGTTGTTTGAAAGGAAAAAGAAAACAAAAGTGCTTGCTTGTTAGTATACAAAGTGCTTCCTGTTAACAAACAAATTTTTCTTACTATCAAATTTGTAAATTTGTAAAGTTGCATATTGCTGAAAATATATTGACTTGCTTGCTGTTAAAACAACTTAAAATATTTTTATTACAACAATTATTTGCTATTGAAAACATTTAAAGTTTTTTACCTTTTTCAAGCAAATTATTTGTTTTAGATATAAAAAGCTATCGTAATTTATTTTATGTCGGTACCATATTATTTAATAACATTTGTTATTACATATAACTAAGACTGCTATCATCAATATCATTTCATAGATCAATTATCATTTCCTGGATTGACACCTTAGACAAACATTATTGTGTTACTACATTTTGTCAATACTAGTTCCTTTTTACTCAATATATCAATTTAGGCTAAATCAAACAATTAATTGATTTAGTAAAATTCCTTTAATTTTAAAGTTAATATTTGTTTGGGAACAAGCCGAAAGGGCCCTTCTATCAACAAGGCAAAAAATCGTCTAAGCAATTGGTACTTAAGTGTTCCTACTGAACCTCCGCTTGCTGGGATCCGGCCCCTACAGCTAACCCAACCTTATCAAAACTTGAAAAACCAAAAAAATTTAAAAGTCTATTACTAAAATTATTTTAATTATTAATTTTAGTTTAAAGCCATCTTATTGAGTAAATATAATTTTACAGACTTTAGAAAACATTTCCAAGGAAGAGACTTTTTCTGTAAAGCCTACAAAATTCAATGGCACATATTTCAAGAGGTGGCAGAGCCAAATAAAATTTGGCTTACCACTCTAGGCCTAATTTCTGCCATCGATGGGTCCAAGCCCATCTCAAATGATTCTGATGAGATTGAGTCTGACGAAGGGGTTTCCAAGTCCTCATCTTCTACCAAACCCAAGACCCTAAGGAAATAGACTACCATTGCTTTCACAGAATCTTAAGCGCTATGTCGGAGTCACTCTACGACATATTTTTTGAGTATGAAAGTGCTAAAGAACTCTGGGGTGCTTTGGAAGATGAATATGGTTGTGATGATGCTGGAATTGATAGATTCAATTCTTCCACATTCAACCGATATGTCATGGTAGATAACAAACCTATCAATGACCAAATTCATGAATTTCAAGAACACCTTAGACATGTTCAAGCCAAGGGATCATTCTTTTCCACTGAACACAAAATATGATGTTTGATAAACAAACTCCCTCCGACTTGGTCTAAAGTGGCAAAGGACCTACTACATCTACAAGGATCTATTACATACTCTCAAGCTCTACACAGAATTAGAACAGAAGAGGAATATAGGTCCAAGGCCAAAGCTAGGTCAAATGCCACAGCTAGGGTAAACCTTGTAGAAAGCCATGAAAAACCTAAGTCAAACAACTATCTCAAATCCAAGAAAAACTCCTTCAAAAAGAAGCAAAGTTTTCAATCTCCTCACCAAAACCATCACCACCAAAACCCTCAATCCCAAAAACTTAGAAACTTTGGTCAGGCTCAGGATCAAAGAAGATTTTGTTTTGTGTGTGGTAGAACCAACCATACAACCATCAACTGCTTCCAAAGGAAGAAAGAACCTATCCAGAACTCCTTCAAGGAAAAAGGCAAGCCAGAGGCTAACATGATTCTGAATGGGTCTTCCAGGTCCTTCAGGTTCGTAAGCTTTCAACCTGTAGTAAACCTGTCTTTCTATTCTGATGATTGGTAGTTGGATTCTGGAGCTAATGTTCATGTTTTATTTGATCGCTCCTGTTTTTTTTGAGAAATCAGGTGGAGGAGGCGTGACTCTAGGAGATGGCTCAACGGCACAAATTATAGGAAGAGGAAGAATAGATCTGAAGATGACATCAGAAAAAATTCTACCTCTTCATGATGTGCTTCATGTGCCGTCTGTCAGAAGAAATCTAGTTAGTGGATCCCTCCTTGTAGCCTCAGGATACAAAATTGTAATGGAGGCCAATAAAGTAGTTTTTTCTAAGAATGATTTGTTTGTGGGGAAAGGATTTGTGAAAGATAGACTTTTTATTTTGAGTACCATGAATAAAAGTTCAATTTCTTCTTTTATTGCAAATATTGAATCCTCAAATGTTTGGCATGGTAGACTAGGTCAAGTGAATTTAGGATCTATTAAAAGGATGATGAACTTAGATCTTATACCTAAGACTCCTATAGATGATGAACACAAATGTGAAATCTGTGTTCAAGCCAAACACACAAGATTGCCTTTCAAATCTATCCATAGGGATTCTGAACTCCTAGAACTTATTCATAGTGACGTCTGTGACTCCAATAGGGTCTTAACCCGAGGCGGTAGGAAATACTTTGTCACTTTCATAGATGATCATTCAAAGTATTGTTACACCTACCTTCTTAAGACCAAAGATAAAGTTCTAGACAGATTCAAGGTCTATAAATCTGAAGCTGAGAACTAGTTGGATAGGAAGATTAAGATCCTTAGATCAGATCGTGGTGGAGAGTATACCTCAAATGAAATGTCTAACTTCTTTGAAGTGCACGAAATTATTCATAAGGTAACTGCTCCTTATTCACCACAATCCAATGGAGTTGCTGAAAGAAAGAATCGCACTCTTTTAGATATGGTCAATGCCATGCTTCTCAGCTCAGGTGTCCCTGATAATCTTTGGGAAGAAGCCTTATTGTCAGCTTTTTATATTCTTAATAGGATACCCAGTAAGACTAATGATAAGACCCCATATGAATTATGGAAAGGTCGGACCCCTAGGATTAATTACCTCAAAGTTTGGGGATGTCTAGCTAATGTAGGAATTCCTGAACCCAAAAAGAGGAAGATAGAACCTAAGACTGTAGATACTGTATTCATAGGATATGCCCTAGATAGCAATGCCAATAGATTTCTTGTAACTCATTCTGAAGTAAATGAAATCTCTAATAACAAAATTATTGAAGCTAGAGATGCAGTTTACTTTGAGAATATCTTTCCCTTCAAGGATAGAAATCCTTCATCTTTATCTAACCCTTCTCTTACTCCATCTATTAGTTCACATGATCAATTACCTATTTCTCTACCAGAACAAGTCATAGAACCTAGAAGGAGTAAAAGAGAAAGGATTGAAAAGAACTTAGGAGAAGGATTCTTCACATTTTTAATAGAGGTCGATCCTTCAACTTATGAAGAAGTTATATCTTCTCCTGATGCCCCTTTCTGGAAGGAAGCTATTAACAATGAGTATAACTCCATTATGGAGAACAATACTTGATTTTTAGCAGACCTTCCTTTAGATAGTAAATCCATAGGTTGTAAGTGGATCTTTGAAAAGAAACTTAGAGCCGATGGTACCATAGAGAAATATAAGGCTATATTAGTAGCCAAAGGTTTTACCCAGAAAAAGAGATTAGATTACTTTGATATCTATTCTCCTGTTGCTAGGATTTCTTCTATTAGAACCCTCCTAACCTTAGCTTCCATTCATGACTTGCTGATCCATCAAATGGATGTAAAGACAGCATTTCTAAATGGAGATTTAGAGGAAGAAATATATATGGAGCAACCTGAAGGTTTTATTGTTAAAGGCCAAGAAAACAAGGTCTGTAGATTAGTAAAATCTCTTTATGGCCTAAAACAAGCTCCCAAGCAATGGCACAAAGTCATTATAGAATTTGGTTTTGTGTCCAATGAATATGACAAATATTTGTATTATAAAAATACAAATAAAAGTTGTGTCATCTTATGCTTGTATGTTGATGATATACTTATTTTAGGATCTTTACTGGAATTGATAAATAACACTAAGAATTATTTATCTAACCAGTTTGACATGAAAGACCTAGGTGAAGCAAACCTGATCCTAGGAATGCAAGTGTCCAAATGCAAAGAGGGCTATACTCTAACCGTAGCACATTCAATTGAAAAAATGCTAAGGAAGTTTGAGTATTTTGACAAAAAACCTGCCCTTACTCCATATGATAGTAATGTTGTTCTCAAGAAGAATGAAGGATCTCCTATAGAACAACATAGATATTCACATATGATAGGGTCCCTTATGTACATATCAAATAGGACCAGACCTGATATTGTATTTACTATTGGGAGACTAAGTAGATATACTAGTAACCCAAATCAGTCACATTAGACTGCATTGGACAGAGTATTCAGATATCTTAAGGGTACTCTAGATTATAAACTTTATTATACTAGACACCATGATATCATTGAAGGTTACTCCGATGCAAATTGGGTAACTGATTCACATGATGTGAAATCCATAACTGGATATATTTTTACCCTGACAAGAGCTACAATCTCCTGGAGATCATGTAAACAAACTATTATTGCTAGGAGTACAATGGACACTGAAATGATAGCTTTAGATACTACTTATACAGAAGCCGAATGGCTTAGAAATCTTATTATACAGATACCTATTTCTGTTCTTCCTATTCCTGCAATTTCTATAAACTGTGATAATAAATCTGTTATAGAACCACTAAAGCATGATTCTGTGAATGCTAAGATGAACAGGCACCTGCAGCTGCGCTTCAAGTCACTAAAGAGCCTATTGGGCAAATATGTGGTTCTTGACTATATAAAGTCAGAAAAGAACCTTGCAGACCACGATGAAGGATCTGTCTAGGACATTGATCCTAGAATCATCGAGGGGGATGGGGTTAAGCCCATAGTATAGTCACCAGTAGTGGCAACCCAACCGAGTCTGATTGAAGATCCCAAGAAGTCGGTTCAATGGGTATGAACAAGCTGGACTAGGTGACTATTATGGAACACTGACCTGAGATTAAATTCTTTTTAAAATAAAGCCCAAGAGGCTGTACATGTGTACATTAAAACCCTATCCCTATGGTGACAGTATTTCTTGTGTGATATGGATAGGGTGAGTTTAAACTCTTAATAAGTCCAAGCATGATATACAGGGTTGATTCCTATCACCAACCCTTAAGAACTTACCTATATGAGAGGTCGTGAATGTCACGCCTCGCTCCCGTAGGAGCGATCGTCCTCGCTAAGGCGTGATGCCGCACAAGCCTAGATTGCGCTCGTGCAAGGCGGGTTCCATAACGGCCGATTCCAGCGGCTGCGAGGGGGTCGTCACACAGAAGTCTAAAGCAGAGACATTGAGTAATAGCAGCAAAAATTTAGAACAAACACAAGTTATTCAAAAGAAGATCTTTATTGATATTGAAACATAGATTACAATGGGACGCAAGACCAATATTGCAAGTCTCTCAAGCTCACTCATCTCACATTACAAGTCACTCAGCTCTCTCTCATCTCTCAATACAAGTCTTGACTCCAGTAGAAGCTTCGAAAGGCGACGTCTATACATTTTGTCTTGTATAAGTCTTAAAAACATGTGGCCGCACGCTTCAAATTGCCAAAGAACTCTTTGCCTCGACGCATCCAAGCGAGCTCCATGCCACGAGCTTCTACCTGTGCCTGCACGTGTAAACTATGTGGGTGTCAGTACTCAACTGTACTGGTAGAATGAGCTCCTCGCCTGTCATGCCCCGATCCCGCAGAGTCCTTTCTGTCACGCCCCGATTCATAGAGTCATTTATTTACATATTTTATCTCTTAGAATCGATCGTCCTCGCTTGGGCGTGATGCCGTACAAGTCTGGTATTGCACTTGTACAAGGCAAAGATGGTACATAATCGATTATTCTTCAAATAGGAATACATCGCAGCGGCAGAAGCAGATAAATTGAATTTAATGAGGACAATCTCTCTTATTGAATAGAAGTACATCACTTCTTTATAGCAGCGGAGAAAAAGAGTAACTTGAAGCCACACAGAGATATGTAGAACTTTATTCTCTTTACTGATAATTGAAGAAGAGTACAAGACTTGTATTGAAGTACAATGATTACAGCACATCTCACTTTACATTGGAAACCAACTGAACAATGCTATACAGCTTACATTTGATATTTAGATACAATGGATTACAACTCGATATACCGACTTGGCTTACAATCTCACTGGTACAACTGATTACAATGTTCCATACATTATGCCCTTTATAAACAGAAGACATCATCTTGTGTAAGGAGAGCTTCTGTATGCCCAACAAATCTTCGATGCCGCGGGACCAATCAAGCCAATCTTCGTGTGTAGAACATTTCAAACACGAGCACCTGCCCACAAAACGTGGGTCAGCACATCATCTATGTACTGGCGAGCAGAATCCAACCCACTCGCATAAACCAACATTTAAGGTGATTATTTAAGCATGCATTTATTAGAGTGATCTTTCTATTTGGGGCCTAGCATCAGTTTACAGTTCATGGGCAATAATCAGAGTGAAGCATGTAAACATATTCTTAGTAGCATTCATGTGGACATATCATTTATCATTCTTGGTGTTATCATACAAAGGCATCATTGAGGCATACTAGGTGTTATCATGAAAAGGCATCATTGAGGCATCGTTAACATTAACATTTTAAGCATGTTATAACAGTTCTCACTTCAAGCATCACTTAGCATGTATGTTGTGTTTGAGCAATGATTATAGCAAGGCATCTTTCTAGCATACTAAATGGAACATGTTAAGCAGGCAAGTTAAACCAACTTATACAATATCACAATTATGTGATTTCTTACCGATAGCCGACTCCTCGTACCTGTATCAATTACAGGTTATCTGATATACTTACTCTGCCTGCACAAAACATTCATTAGCATGCATCCTGGCTACATGGTCACTGGTGTTGTTAAACCATATGGACTCTTCTCATTTCATTTTATTTTAAGATAATGCGGTCAGCATAGTAGGTGGCGAGCCTCTATGCCACACCGCCTTATCCGTGCTCCCATAGCACTCATCATTATTTCCTCCTAGGCCGAATCGGTCCCCAGGGCCCTAGGAACCGTTCGAGGAAATTATTACTCAAACCTTGTATACAAGTTGTCCATGACCATGCGAATGCGTGTCCGACTCGATTGTGAACATAATCGCATGGTAAAATATATTAAGGAAAGTAAAGGCAACAGTGCATCATTAGTCATATTCAATGACTTATTCATTTCATCATTCCCATCATTTCATTTGGTGATCTCAACGATCCCAGCTTTATCATTTCTCATTCATTACTTCATAGCAACGTATCTCATATCATTCCTTTCTTAAGAGGAACTTAACATTCATTCATTTCATAGGGACATTTATTCATTCCTAACTTTCTTATAAGGGACATGCAGCATTTCATATTCTTGCAACAGATATACAGAGAGTACATGATTCTAGTATTTCATTCAGTTCATTGATTCGATAGCATAGCCAGTTCATTTCTTATTCTATCATTCATAAGGCATCTCATTATTCAAGTGTCCACTTGTTCCAGCAGTGTTAAGCATAAGGGGCAATGTTATCAATTCATTCTCAGGCAGCGAATCATACTAACAGTTTAATGTGTTGTACATTTCAATAATTCTCAGCACAAGCATCTCTATTATTCAGCAACTAAAACATGGGACATTTAGGGACAATTCATAGCATTTCAATACTTCATTTATTAAGCATGAAGGAGTAAGGAGGAGGAAGGACAGTTCCACTCACCCAAAATTCTACTAAGCGTAGCTCCACCAGCGAGCCACGTTCCAATATCCATTCCATCTAGCCAGCTAAGAGAGACTACATCAGTCTCAACTCTCCCGATTCCCAACATAAGTCACGGTCCAATATTCTGATCCCATCCAATAAGCCAACCAAATGCCTCGTGCGGAGCGGGGCATTACATAATATACCACTCAGAAAAAGTTTCGTCCTCGAAACTTAAGAAAACAAGTCTTCTACAAGATTCACTTAATCACCATGAGTTTACTCATTCAGCTTCAAATCAATATTCATTTCATCCCACTCGGTCATTTCAAAATATCTATCCAACTGTACCATTTAAATCCATCAACGATTCGATCTGTCTATCTCTTTTTCAATTACTTGTAACTTCTTATTGATTCGCCAACATTTTCCTTACATTTCTATTTCAGTCGCAACATATCACTTCGTTTGGATCCATACACATATTTTAGGCGTCCCCAAAACATATGCATTTCAGCCAAAGTCCGTGCTAGTACGATAAATCTTCCCATAATGTTATCTCAGTCACAACCAATCACTTCTGCTGGATCCATACACATATTTTAGGCGTCCCCAAAACATATGTACTTCAGCCAACTTCCATGTTAGTGCGATTCGATCAGCCACAATATAACTCTCTTTTCTAAATCCAACTTAGCATCCTTTCAATTGACTTATTGCTTTATTCACTTTGCCACAATCACTATTTTCCAGGCCACCACTTAACATCAGGGACAATCTCCATCCAAGCATAACATTTCTAACATTCGATCAAGGGTCTAACTTAGAGCCAATCATATCAAGGTTTCACAACAACAATCATTTTCCTTCCCAAATCCAACAATATTTTTCACCGAGGCAATTCATCTTTTCTAAAAGATACAATCCAACATCACCAGCTATCGATTATCCGAGTCAGGGTATAATTCTATGCAACAGTCAAGGTTAACCCAGCTACCCGACTATAGATACTTATCCAACATTTCCGTCATGAGCAGTCAATTCCATCTCATATCATAATTCACTATTCGATACATACAAATCAAGTCTCATCCCACGATTCTATTTCCCGCTATAGGTCGACACATAATCCTCAAGGGTCAAACATCTCTAAGGTTCACATTGGAGCATATACTTACAACTTATCATTCTTAGGTCATACTTATCACCATTTCTCATTCAATGCCACAAGGTCATTCTATGGGTCGCCAACGGCCATCTATTATTTGGTCCAGTCTCAATGGTTAGCTATACCGACGGCTATACCTAATCATTCAGGTGACTCCCCTAGAGTGGACGGCTACTAGGGTTATACTAGTTCCTGCTTCTTAGGGCCAACAAGCAACCGACAGTTCTAAGGAACTCTACCCAAACCTATGGGTATCAATTCAGTCTGAATAATGAATCGCCAATTGGGCTAAGCCAGCAATTGGTAAATCATCAACTGGTCGCTATGGTCAAGTCTATCTATTCAGGGTCTTCCTCAACGAAATAATTCCCACAGAGGTTCATTCTAGACTTACCCAACAATCGACTAAGATCGATCTATCAACATTACGGTCAATTCCAACCCGACATACGATTCTCATCGTTATAATAATCCATCAAGTAAATTCCCAATGATCCACATTTCTATTCAAATTCCTTTGTACCCACACGAACCCATAAGCCAATGCTAACTATTCAAGGGTCATCGATTCCGATAGTCTAACATAACTATGGACTCATACTATTCGGTCTGTATGACAGAGTCAAACCACTAAGTCATAAGCCAACAATCTATATCCCAACCAACAATCACCTATACCGACATTATCCAACATGTTTGTAATTTCTCGTTTCCATTTGTTTCTTAATCATCAAACTATCTTACGGCATTCTTAATCTCATGCAGTAATGGTCAAGTAGTTCATCCCATTCAATCCGACAATTTATGTATCACTTAACCATCCTCTAGGCAACAACAGTATTCTGAGTCACTACTTGTTATTTTTCTAGTACAATTCAATTCTTCAGCATCATACATCTATGCAATGACTATCCTTTGGTGATCAAGATGGATTGACATCTATTACACCTTAGGATCAAGGCACAGATTTCTAATATCCCTTTGATTCACCGACAATATTTTCAAAACTTTTAGCTACGCATCCAACTTTATATTAGCCACATTTGATTTACATCCAACCAATCGAAATCGACATTCCAATGTTCTAAGCCACAACATTCTCTAGCCAAATCATTTACCCGTAGCATACTAACTGTCTTACTAGTCTGAGTCATCACTCGACTAAACAATTTCTAACCAAGCCAACCGTTACCATTTCTACAATCTCACTACCCAACATAGCATCACCGTCAGGGGACACTTGAGTCATCTAGCACAATACATGACTCCCAGCTAAGTCTCGGCACTACCCAGTACTCACAGATAGTCTCATTGCTATTTTATGGAAAAGGTCAACATACATCTCGTTCTGAGGTGGTAGAGGCAATATACCACTCAGAAACGAAGCCATCCTTAAACAATACCAACTCAATCTATTCCGGACATTCCTGATCTATAATGATCACAATACTTAACCAACATCTCGGGGTCTCAATATCACAAGGCAACATTCTTAGGGTCTCAAAGCAGTAGCCAGCACACATGAGTCAATTCACTAATTCTGTCAATCTCATCCATCAATTATTTCATTCACAATTCTTTTCCAACATCACATGCAATTCTCAACTTGTTGCAGCATACCCAGCCACTTTTCTATATTCCCACATTCCAAACAGCATTCACAATATAGCATACTATGGCATCGAGTCATTGTTGGGTTATTTGTGTCCAAACCAACAACAATCATTCTTTCAGGGGCATCACAATGTATATAGACTTATTGTATGGAACATCCAGTGAGCAGCCAAGAGGGTCAATGATCTTTCAAGCACAGATAATATAAAGATGATTACCGAACAACAATAGCATAATCGCGGAAGCAATCTTTGATTTAATCGCGGAAGCAACGTTGAGTTATCGCGGAAGCAACTTTAGTTAATCATCGATGCAACTTTGATTGAAATGAATCAAAGAAGAGACCAAGGACGTAAAGCCGTGCTCTGATACCAATTTGTCATGCCCCGATTCATAGAGTCATTTATTCACATATTTTATCTCTTAGAATCGATCGTCCTCGCTTGGGCGTGATGCCGTACAAGTCTGGTATTGCACTTGTACAAGGCAAAGATGGTACATAATCGATTATTCTTCAAATAGGAATACATCGCAGCGGCAGAAGCAGATAAATTGAATTTAATGAGGACAATCTCTCTTATTGAATAGAAGTACATCACTTCTTTATAGCAGCGGAGAAAAAGAGTAACTTGAAGCCACACAGAGATATATAGAACTTTATTCTCTTTACTGATAATTGAAGAAGAGTACAAGACTTGTATTGAAGTATAATGATTACAGCACATCTCACTTTACATTGGAAACCAACTGAACAATGCTATACAGCTTACATTTGATATTTAGATACAATGGATTACAACTCGATATACCGACTTGGCTTACAATCTCACTGGTACAACTGATTACAATGTTCCATACATTATGCCCTTTATAAACAGAAGACATCATCTTGTGCAAGGAGAGCTTCTGTATGCCCAACAAATCTTCGATGCCGCGGGACCAATCAAGCCAATCTTCGTGTGTAGAACATTCCAAACACGAGCACCTGCCCACAAAATGTGGGTCAGCACATCATCTATGTACTGGCGAGCAGAATCCAACCCACTCGCATAAACCAACATTTAAGGTGATTATTTAAGCATGCATTTATTAGAGTGATCTTTCTATTTGGGGCCTAGCATCAGTTTACAGTTCATGGGCAATAATCAGAGTGAAGCATGTAAACATATTCTTAGTAGCATTCATGTGGACATATCATTTATCATTCTTGGTGTTATCATGCAAAGGCATCATTGAGGCATACTAGGTGTTATCATGAAAAGGCATCATTGAGGCATCGTTAATATTAACATTTTAAGCATGTTATAACAGTTCTCACTTCAAGCATCACTTAGCATGTATGTTGTGTTTGAGCAATGATTATAGCAAGGCATCTTTCTAGCATACTAAATGAAACATGTTAAGCAGGCAAGTTAAACCAACTTATACAATATCACAATTATGTGATTTCTTACCGATAGCCGACTCCTCGTACCTGTATCAATTACAGGTTATCTGATATACTTACTCTGCCTGCACAAAACATTCATTTGCATACATCCTGGCTACATGGTCACTGGTGTTGTTAAACCATATGGACTCTTCTCATTTTATTTTATTTTAAGATAATGCGGTCAGCATAGTAGGTGGCGAGCCTCTATGCCACCCCGCCTTATCCGTGCTCCCATAGCACTCATCATTATTTCCTCCTAGGCCGAATCGGTCCCCAGGGCCCTAGGAACCGTTCGAGGAAATTATTACTCAAACCTTGTATACAAGTTGTCCATGACCATGCGAATGCGTGTCCGACTCGATTGTGAACATAATCGCATGGTAAAATATATTAAGGAAAGTAAAGGCAACAGTGCATCATTAGTCATATTCAATGACTTATTCATTTCATCATTCCCATCATTTCATTTGGTGATCTCAACGATCCCAGCTTTATCATTTCTCATTCATTACTTCATAGCAACGTATCTCATATCATTCCTTTCTTAAGAGGAACTTAACATTCATTCATTTCATAGGGACATTTATTCATTCCTAACTTTCTTATAAGGGACATACAGCATTTCATATTCTTGCAACAGATATACAGAGAGTACATGATTCTAGTATTTTATTCAGTTCATTGATTCGATAGCATAGCCAGTTCATTTCTTATTCTATCATTCATAAGGCATCTCATTATTCAAGTGTCCACTTGTTCCAACAGTGTTAAGCATAAGGGGCAATGTTATCAATTCATTCTCAGGCAGCGAATCACACTAACAGTTTAATGTGTTGTACATTTCAATAATTCTCAGCACAAGCATCTCTATTATTCAGCAACTAAAACATGGGACATTTAGGGACAATTCATAGCATTTCAATACTTCATTTATTAAGCATGAAGGAGTAAGGAGGAGGAAGGACAGTTCCACTCACCCAAAATTCCACTAAGCGTAGCTCCACCAGCGAGCCACATTCCAATATCTATTCCATCTAGCCAGCTAAGAGAGACTACATCAGTCTCAACTCTCCCGATTCCCAACATAAGTCACGGTCCAATATTCTGATCCCATCCAATAAGCCAACCAAATGCCTCGTGCGGAGCGGGGCATTACACTTTCATCCTCGCTTCGGACTATGTGAGACCGTTTGTCCTCGCTAAGGCGTGATGCCGTGCAAGCCTAAGTTGCGCTTGTACAAGGCCAAGACCTGGAACAAGACAAGATAGACGAGATTGACAATACGCAGCGGAACGTATCGCAGATAATTGAAGCAGCAGCGGACATATTTCAGAATACAAGCATTGAACACAATGGTAACAAGAAACAATTCTCTTTATTGATTTCATTTAAACAGATTACAAGCTCTCGATTCTCTCTGATACAATGTTACATTCTTTCAGAACTTTACAGATTACAATGATCCCGTTCCCATACATTACATCCCTTTATATACAAAACCAACTCTTGCAAAAGATGTCATCTCTTGGCATCTCTTCTGATTTCTGGCTCCTGAGGATGAGGCTCGGACTATCGCTTCGGACTATCCTTCTCGATACATAGTGCACCTGCATGCAGACTGATGGTGGGTCAGTATATCAGCATACTGGTGAATTGTGAACAAAGAGCTACATTTGTCTGAAACGATCACTGTTTATTTAGTGAGAAAACGTTTCTTGTGATGTGATCTTGCTAGTTTTACCTAGATTCATTCCATGCATATAGAGTCAGTTTACATTTTTTTGAAAACACATCTTTGAAAAGCCAATATTTCATTTCATTTCATCTCAAGCATACAAGGGACTAATCAATACAAGCACGACGACTATTCATTTATGCTGTGCACAGCGTGTTTCATGAGCATATCATTTCATTAGGGACAACATCTTTAGCATTCTTTTCTCTTGTTCAAGACAATCTTAGGGTCAGATTACAAGCATGATATTACATCTTTTCTTTAGTGGAACATAGCACTTCTTGGTAATAGATTAATCTTTCAAGCAATTCATATAGCAAACTCAAGCAATACATGTGTATCACTTTTCAGTGATTCTTACCATAGCCGACCGTCCATCCCTGCACAAGACAAGGATTAGCATAAATATTATAAAACCAACATTGTCATTCCCTGTTCGTCTCTGCATCGTTAGCTCTTAGCAAAACATATGATAGACACATGCAGACCGATTGGCAGCTGTGACTCTTCGGTTCAGCTCTGCACCAACCAACACCTATCTATATGGTGGTCCATGGAAAAACCCATGATTAGCCGCTGTGACTCTCTTGGGTTCAGTTCGTCGCTAAGGACTCAGATCGACTCCCATTTTCACATGGAGGCCCTAATCTCTCCTAGGCCGAATGGTCCAGGCGCCACCAGATCCACCCGAGAGACAAATTTTCCTTGTTAACAAGTTGTCCTAGACCACATGCATGCTCTAGCAGGATTCTATCAGATGAGACAGATTTGTGATCAGATGTACGACATGTTCTTTTCATGCCTTTGCAGATATACGACACGTTCAATTCGTGCCTTTCTTTCATTCAGGTCAACATGTACAAGTTCGTCTGTACATATCTATAATTCTCAAGCATACTTAGCAACAAGCAATGATCAAGCATTCAATTCGATTCAATTGTCTTCTCTTATCCTATCAAGCATGACAAGCATTATTTCAGTTTTCTTATTAGCAGGCAACGAGTCTTCTTATTAGCATGCAGATTATTTCTTTTCTTGTTCGTAGCATGGCAACATGTGAAATCTCTTATAAGCATACATAGTGGTTACCGTCTTGTTATTAGCATGACAAGGTTCTTTTTATCAAGGCAACATTCATATCTTAGCGAGACAACATGTGAATTCTCTTAAAGCATACTCAATGATTTACCATCTTGTTATTAACAAAAGCATTCAATCAAAAACTCAGATTCTTAAGGTGTAAGCGAATCAGCAAATGAGACTTCGTCCACTCACCCAGATTAATCGTCTTCTGTTGCAGAGCCAGCAATCCGATCTTTCTGTTTATCTAGTGCCTTCGTGGAGCGGGGCACTACCTACCCATACAAAACCGACACGTTTGATTTACTTTGTACAATACAAGTCCCTTTTCGATTGTCTTTCTAGTCTTGTCTTAGGATTAGTTTTAGGACCGACGCCTTGGCCTATTCTGTGTCGCTAGACCATCCCGTGCTTGCGTCAACAATGTTAACTCATGCTTTGCCTCTAGACCCTCCTTGTGCCAACAATGTTAACCTATCAAGTCGTGCTTGCCTTACGGCCAAAATCAGAGACGCAACTACGCAATAAGACTCCATTTCCGTATGACCTTGCTACAAACCCTTGTTGAGGCCGTGCCTCGCAGCTCAATGAGACTCAATCATATTGCCGCCTCACGGCCCTTCGCTTCAATCACCAACTGACCCAATCAGGACTTGTGGAGTAAATGTCACTCGACAGACTATGCCTTGCGGCATCTCCTGACTTAAACTCAAGACAACTCATTCATAACTATACAACTTATATGCCGACAACATAAGACTCGACGCCACATCTCGTGCCGAAGCACGTCGCCTACGTTGCAACCAAATCTTAGGCCCAACGTTGTGTTCAAACTATACACACACATTCAACTCGACTCCTTGATATAGTGCACTCAATACTCGACTCAATCCAAAGGCACACTCGTGGATTGTCGCCCGTGCCGACTCATCTATATGAATTAGTCACTAGCATGACAAGCTATCTTGGACTATAGTCTTGTTATTCGGCGACCCTTTTAACGAAAGTAGCTAGCCCCGAAGAAAGTTTTCGAATTACTCGAGCGGTTCGTCCAGCTACGGCTATACCGTGTTTCCTCCTAGGCCGAATCGGTCCTGAGGCCCCAGGTTGTCGATCCGAGGAAACTTACCCTTGTCGACAAGTTGTCCAATGAATATGCAAGACTCGACACAAACTGACGTCTCACACAGTCATTCCTCTTCCAATGTTACCATCTCTTTCAAACCGATATCAAGACTTCTATCCTTGAGATCCTTCAATGACCCACGGTCGCGAGCCTTCTCCCTTGATGCTCATTGAGATCGCTCGACGACCCACGGTCGCGAGCCTTCTTTCCATGTTACCATATCATTTCATTTAACTCATGAATGCCTATTCGATAGTCCTTTCTCCAAAACTCATTAAATCAACCGTGGTTCATGCCTTAAACACTAAGTCCGTGCATCGTGCCTCAAACTGACTTCCGATCTACGCGACGCTATCACCCAAGTCATACTTTATATAACGGGCCTCGAGACTGTAAGACTATGTAGTTATACCCAACCGTAGAACTCGTAGGACCGTGCTTGCTACCACTCCGATACCATAATATAAGTTGCTTGACTTAAACGTACGACGACTCGACGAACAAAGGCTGCGGCAAGTCTCGCATTACGGAAACGTATCGCGCATGCGCTCGACTTCTGAACGACCAAGTCACTCGGGTGCCTAAACTTAGGTCACAAGCCGCTCAACGCAACTTAACACATGGGCAAGCCAAGGCTATGCCAAGCCTTGGACGATGGGACCGTGTATGCTTTATGAAGCATTCATGCGGGCGACGCCTATGACTTAGGCTATGATCATAACTTTGCCTACTCAACCAACTTTCCTTCTCCCAAGCCACAGGACGAAGGATCGAGTGTCATTTTCAAAGCACGCCATGCACCAACTCTAAACCGACCGTTGGACCTTTCCATATTCTAACTCAATTCGACCCGTCGGGATTATTTTCTTTAGCTATGTGGATTCGACTCTTTTATTATCAAGCCTACTTGTGCAAGTTAAAAATATACAATTTATTATGTGAAGGCAAAGATGAGAGGAGTTCACCGAAACTACTCCACCTGAGCAAGCGGTCGTCTCGACCGAGCGATGTCTTCGAGCAGCCGTTGTAAGTCTAAGTCCGAACGCCGTCGGCGTTCCTATTCCTTCGATTGACTGAGTGGGACGGGGCACTACATCATACACCACTCAGAAAAAGTTTCGTCCTCGAAACTAACTGAGTACTTACTCATTGACTTATCATTCGAACGTTCAACGACTCTCGCACACATTTCCCCTATACATTTCCTAAATCCGAGCCACGCTCGTGCTGCTATCAAACTTTTCCTTAATACGATTTCAACATCCTCGATACTTCTCCGTTCCTCAAGTCTCACTTGATTCAACGTATCACTTAGTTGGATCATACACATATTCCAGACGTCCCCGAAATACATGTATTTCAACCAAGCCTTGTGATAGTAAAACTAATTTCACCTATCGATTCATCTACTCAATCCTGAAAATCAATCCTACCGATGCTAACTCTCGTAACATGGACATCTCGCCTAGCTGCTAGGCCATTTCTCTAGGCTAAAGTCAATTGTCAGTATTGGAATCATAGTTCCCAAACAACAATAGCAACACTGACCCCATCCTAAGGTCAAACCAAGTTGATAGTACAGGGTTTTCTACCCAAGCTCGCATCACTCCGATTTCTAAACATCGAGCATCGATTCCCTACGCACATCCCAATATTCGTCGTACGGGGTCCGAGTCGTTCAGCAAAGCCATCTTACGATAACTCACGTTTCAACCAATTTTACGACGTATCAAAATTGCTCATTCAATAAGTCATCTTGTATAGTCTATCCCTTCTAACACGTTCGATATAGTTCGCCTATCAATCCTTCTCAATTCAAGCATGCTATGACGCAATTCGTCGCTAACCAAAATTTTACATTCTATATTTCCTAAGTCATCTATTCCAATTCACGTAATCGATCATGAGGTCGTCTAGCTTAACAATATGTTGTGCCCCGATCTCATACGATTCTGATTATCCACGGTGGCATGAATCACCATGAACGCTCCTGTAGTGCCCCGACCCTACATCGTGCCCCGTACTCTGTCCACGGGGTGCGCGAGAAAGGAACACTATCGCTATCGATTCGGTCGGAACCGATAGGTCGGGATCGACCGAGTCGATCGAACGGGAACGATTGAATTAAGATCCATTCCTCATTATGGAATGTCTTCTTCGGAACCAAGTCCCATATTCAGCGGGTTGCACCTCGAGGATTGACTTTGCGGCTGAGTCGGGAGAGACCTCCCGTTGCTCTGCTTTTTACGCCGCTTGCGTTGGTTTTGGCTTTGTTTTCTGAATGCGCTTTCGTGAATGTTTTCGATGGTTTTCATGGCTTGCATTTCAAACTCACATTTCCTATCAAACTTCTTGAATAATAAAGTGTTCTAATCGGTTGCTTGTGCGATTTTAGGTAATCGCATAGGTGACGTCTAGCGCGACCAACAAGTCCTCTCGCCGAAGTAAACTCAAGGCGAGTGGCTGACCACCTTCGTCCCGTCTCTCTACTTCAAAACTCAATATATGAAGTAAAATAAATGCTTGTCATAATAGTATTGAATCAATGAAATCGTGGCACGATACTTTACGAAACACTTGTTAACGAACTGCCGGTTTTGGTAATGGAAACATGCTTCCCTATGCAATTATACTTGGTCTATGCCAAACCAATGAATGAATCAATTAACGTTTATCGCAACAATACGGATAAATGAGTAAAATCAACTAAGTTCCAAAGAAAACGGTCATTGGACAACTTGTCGACAAGGTGTAGTTTCCTCGAACGGTTACCTAGGCCAAGGGACCGATTCGGCCCGGGAGGAACGAGTGTATAGCAAGCGCCAGCCCTTCATCGGCGCGAGTTATATGAGAACTTTTGCACAGGGCTCTCTACCCGACGCGAAAGGGTCACCGTCTAACTCAGCTATATGTCCGCGATAGCTTGAAATTGCCAGTGGCCTTCACACCCTTCTCTCTGCTTAACAAATGCACGTGGCACGGGGTGAATATGATAGTTGCTTAATGTTACACAATTTCATATGCTTGCCTCAAAACATGTTAACATGCAAATCGAACAGGATGGTTAGAAAGATTATTGAATTAGCTAGCTAACATGTTTACGAAACTTCTTGAATCAAATGTAGAGCTTGGATTTAATTAGCCATTCGTCTGTACATGTGTTTCGTGCTGATCCTCGCTTTTTGCAGGTCCAGCGAACCAGGAAGGACGCGCCAGCTAGCTCGGCGGCGTTCGTGACTTTTGAAGCTTCGGCCGTGCGTCGAAGACTTACTCTGCGACTCCACTTTTGAAGGCTCTCGACAGTCCAAGACAAATGAATCAGCGTCCCTCCCATCCAGGTCAATAGAGTACTTGTGTATATTGAGGGATGTGTGCAATGTATGGAATGGCTATCTCATCGGCACTCTTTTGTAATCGAGTCATGTTGTAGCCCGTACGGCAATGAGTCTTGTATCGGAGTCTGTAAAAGATATTCATTATCAATAAAGATCAAGTTTTCTTTACTCATTGTGTGTATCAATTTGTCTACGTACTCTCTTAGATCTCGTGTCTCGGATTACCTTATGACTAGGCCTTGTGCGATCGCAAATTAGGTTCGCACGGCATCACGCCCGGGGGACGACTATTAATTCGACGGAATCGGAGCGTGACATAATGGTATCAGAGCACGGCTTTACATCCCTGGCTTCCAGTGTCGAGTTCTAGTCTCCAACCGTTGACCTCGTGTCGATGAGAAGAGTTGTTCCATACGCTGAACCCAGGACATTTTCTGAAACTAACGAGAGTTGCCTTTCCTTTTCCCTGCAGTTACGGGAGCTCAGGCGGAAGACGAGATGAGCGCTTCCAGCGGCTCGAGTGCTTCTAGTCCCGAGCATTCCGTCAACCCAACGGGAATGACCCCTACTGTAGCCGGACCTTCCGACGACCCGATGCAACGTATGCTGCAGATGCTTGAAATACAGCAACGTCAAAATGAGCTCTATCGTCAGCAAGCGGAGGCTCGTCAGACTCAATTTGAGAATCGATTCGAGGCTCAATTCAAGCTGCAGCAGCAGCTAAATACCCTCCAGCAGATCGTACAGTCTGTCGTCGGCAACAACAACAACTCAACGATGACACCTGCCGTGACCCAGCCTGCAGTTCGATCTAACGAAGCTGAACCAGAGGCGCCCGTGCTCATAACTGCGGCACCGAGAAGTTCTAACTTCGACTTGTCAAAATTTATTAAAGCTGCCGTACTTCCTTCAACGGTACAGAAGATCCCTCGGTGGCGATCGACTGGCTGGAGGAGCTGAAAGATAATTTCGAGCTCCTGGGTGTCGAAGACTCAAAAAAAATCGCATGTGCTCAACTTCTACTTCGAATGAACGCACACGATTGATGGGCTGTGCAGAAGCGGGCAATTCGACGTAAAGACGAGATGGCGGCGATCTCATGGACGACATTCAAAAAGGCGTTCGAGACTGAATATCTTTCTGCAGCCGTGCGATAGGAAAAAGAAGATAAGTTTATGCAGTTAAGGCAAGGCAATATGACTGTACGACAATATGCGGCCAAATTTAACAAACTGGCCAAGTTTGCTGGGGACTTCCTACCTACCACTGCAAGTCGAGCTCGACGATTTGAAGTGGGTCTACGTTCCACTATCCGTGCTCACGTTTCGGTAGGTGAATACCAAACTGTGGGCGAGGCACTCAACCACGCCATCCATTTGGAGTCCGAGTATCCTCCTACTACTACCGGCGCTGTTCACTTTAATAACAAACGCCATAGTAATACGGGAGGCAACAACGCACTCAAGCGTCAAAACCGCGACAACGGAGGCGGCAACCAGACGAAGGATCGAGTGGTCTGCACTTTCTGTGTCTAGGAGGGGCACTTGGTCAGCGAGTGCCGATTGAAGAGTGGCGCGTGCCTCGCGTGCTACCGAACCGACCATATCGTAAGCAACTGTCCGGTGAAGTCAAACCAGCGTCGTCAACCATACCATCAGAACCGAGGCCAAGCACCTCGGGCTCCCCCGACCGTACAACAAAATGGCCAAGACCATCGCCCTAATGCTTAGGGCCGTGTCTACGCCATGACTCGAGACGAAGCGCTGGCATCAGATACAGTAGTGTCAGGTATACTAAAATTCAATAATGTGCCTGCTCGTGTGTTATTTGATTCAGGTGCTTCGTATAGTTTTATATCGACGGACTTTGCCGCCGAACACAAATTTCCTGTAATATCATTAGATCTCAACCTTAGCGTAAGCACACCTTCAGGCACACCAATTCTTATAAACTTATCTTACGCCGGCGGGATTATCTGTATCGACGGTCAAAAGATCGGTCTGGATGTGAATATTCTTGACATGAAGGACTTTGACATCATTCTGGGAATGGATTGGCTCGGGCCGTGCAACGCAACCATAGACTGCATTGAAAAGAAGGTCACATTCCGCATGCCTGGAGTGCCTGAATTCTGCTACTCGTGTTGTAGTGCCCCGTCCCGCAAAGTCAATCGGCGGAATTGAAACGCCGACGGCGTTCGGACTTAGCCTTGCAACGGCTGCTCGAAGGCTCGCTCGGTCAAGGCGACCGCTCGCTCAGGTGGGGTAGTTTCGGTGAACTCTCCTCATCTTTGCCTTCACATAATAAATTGTGTTTTCAACTTGCACAAGTTAGGCTTGATAATAAAAGCTACGCATCCACATAGCTAAGGGAATAATCCCGACGGTTTGAATCGAGTTAGAACATGGAAAACGTCCCACGGTCGGCTTAGAGTTGGTGCACGGCGTGCTTTGAAAATGACACTCGGTCCTTCGTCCCGTGGCTTAGGAGAAGAAAAGTTGGTCTTCGGTACAAAAGCTGAGAGTTAGCCTAAGTCATAGGCGTCGTCCGCACAAATGCTTGCTAAAGCATGCACGGTCCTGTCCCGCAAGGCTTGGCATAGCCTTTGCTCGTCCCTTGGGTTATGTTGTAGGCTTGAGAGGGTTAGGCAAGTTATGCCGGTCGACCTAAGTGATTCTACGTGCTGTCCCGCTCATTCTGCGGTTGTCAAGATAAATAGTCCCACGACCCCAAGGCCCATCATATGAAGTATGACTTGGGCGATAGCGTTGCGTAGAACACGAGTCGGTTTAGAGGCACGAGCCACGGTTGGTATATTGGAAAGTTAGCCACGGTCTATGGCATTTAAGGAACACGTTTGGTTGAAGTTAAGTTGGTAGGCTACGTAGTAGTCGTTCCCTCGAGTTCAAAGAAGTTCGAGGCGGCCCCACGGTTGGGAGTCTCGCGTTCCTATCCACGTTAAGTAGTTCGAGGCGGTCCCTCGGTCGGGAGTCTCGCGTTCCTATCCACGTTGAGAAGTATGAAACGATCCAGAAATGAGGAAGTGGGTCGAGTCTGCATGGTCATTGGATAACTTGTGTACCGGTGCACAAGGGTTTTGATTTTGTTCCTCAGACAGTTGCCGCGGCCACGGGACTGATCTGGCCTAGGAGGAACACGTACCTACGTGACCCTTGGACGGGGTGCGCCCTACCTAAGGGGTGCACCGTAGAGCGGGTATTAGGGGAAATTCGGCGAGTTCGCGCCTCGTTATATACGAATGTACCCTAATATCTAATGGAGGTCCAATATAGCTTATCGTGCTAGTGACCAAGTTCATATAGATGTTGGCATGGCGGCGACAATCCGCGAGTGTGCCTTTGGATTTAGTCGAGTATTGAGTGCGCTATATCAAGGAGTCGAGTTGAAGGTGTGTGTACAAGTTAAAAACATAATGTTGGGCCTAAGATTTGGTATCAACGTAGGCGTTGTGCTTCGGCACGAGTTGTGGCATCGAGTGTAAAGTCGAGAAGGGCCGTAGGGCAAGTTAGTTGAAAGTTATGTCGAGTTGCTGGGCACGACCTCAAAATACGAGGCACGGCCGCGTTGTCACAAGACAAGTCTGAGTCGATATGTTGACATTGTAAGAAAACGACAAGGTTTCGAGACTTGAGGATATGGATGTTATCAGTACGATAGCACGGTCACACGGAAAGGAAGTCTATCGTGTAGTTGCGTCCCTGATTTTGGCCGTAAGGCAAACACGACTTGACAGGTTACGTTGTTGGCACAAGAAGGGGTCTAGAGGCAAAGAATGAGTTAACGTTGACATTATAAGCACGGGATGGTTCTGATACACAAGTTGCGCCAAGGCGCCGGTCCTAAAACTGATCCTAAGGCAAGACTAGAAAGACAATGGAAAAAGGGATTTAAGCTACACAAAGTAAATGAACGTGTAGGTTTTGTATGGGTGGGCGAGGAGCTCACTCCACCAGTACAGTGGTACTGACACCCACACAGTATTTCATGTGCAGGCATAGGTAGAAGCTCGTGGCGCGGAGCTCGCTTGGATGCGTCGAGGCACGGAGTTCCTTGGCGATTCGAAGCGTACGGACGCGTGGATTAAAGACTTATACAGGACATAATGTATGGACATCGCCTTCCGAAGCTTCCGCTGGATCAAGACTTGTAAACGAGAGACATTGTAATTTGGCCTTGCGCCCACAAATGTAATCTTGTATTCAATATCAATAAATAGATTCTTTTGAATGACTTGTGTTCATGTGTTCTTCTTTAAATTCTGCTGTAATGTATTCAATGTTTCTGCTTGGGACTTCTGTGCGACGACCCCGTCGCCGCCGATGTAATCGGCCGTTATGGAATAGCCTTGCACGAGCGCAATCTAGGCTCGTGCGACATCACGCCTTAGCGAGGACGATCGCTCCTACGGAAGCGGGGCGTGACATAATGGTATTAGAGCACGGCTTTACGTCCTTGGACCGTCGATTGAATTCTTTAACTTCGATGTTTCCGTAAAACTCTGTTGCTTCCGCAAGTTGTTATTGTTGGTGCGCTCTCTCTCAGATGTCCCTCGGCATGTCCATACAATAAGTCTAAATATTTTTGAAAGCTCGTACAAGCGTTCAATCTAACGCATCGGTAGGCCGTTGCCAAATGCGTCGATAGGGCCTTTGTGCCGAACGTTGCAAACTTGACTCGATAGAAAATATGTGCTAATGTTAGCAATGTCGCACGTATGCCCGAATAGTCCTACGTTGACCTTAACAAGTCGCGTGCATGCCTAATTAGTCCAACATCGACCCTAGCAATTGAGCGTGCAAATTCGGAATATAGTCCGCACGGGATGGCTATGCATACGGCCTTTTGGCTAAGTTGTGTTTCGCGTCGCACACCTCGACTTTTTGGTGCAAACGATTTGCGAGCGATATCAAGTACCGCTCGGTCGGGAACGGAGATATACTTAGAGTGTCTATCGATAGGAACGCTATCGGACTAACGCTTAGGCGTACACGAAAGATTGATTTGGATTTCGAAGAAATAGTGCGAACGACTTAGTGCGTCGATACGACGCGAGCGACTACGCTAGCGATTCGTCGAACGAATCTGAAGGATGTCTTAGCGTATGACGCGAACGTGATTGAGGACTAGATCGTATGGTTTGAATCCGAGTGGTGTATGTGATAGGTTCAGAGAAGAATAAGAATGAGTGTCGACGACTAGTCGAGTGGCTCGAATCTGAGTGGTGTATGGTTCGTGTTAGAAATTGTTCGAGTGAATATTGAGGATTATGAGTATGTCGGCGAGGCGATGCGATCGCGCAAAGCCTTAGAACGTGTCACGCTTAGTTGGTCGTGACTTCGAATGTCCCGAACGAGCATCTCGTTCGGACAACTTGTGAATGAGCAACGCGAGTTAGAAAACCGATTCAGAACGATGAATAAAAATGAATGGCCTTGATCGAGGAAACTTATAGGATCGCGCGTGCGATATTGGATTGATGCAAATGAAATGTGACTTGAGTTTTGAATAACGATCTTGAAACGAGCTTGAGAAAAAACGACTGAACTTGATCTTGAGTATTGAGAAAATTATGGAATATCCAACTCGGACAACAGCATCAACGCACGATTCGAAATTGGTTGCAAAGGAAGATCGTCAGGTTACGCATATCATCGATGGTATTGAGGCGTATCAAAGATCGATATGCGATAACTTGGGGGTACTCTGACTCGGCAAATGACGATCGTGCAAATGTCATTGTTCCGATGGATGCTATAATCGGGATGTTAAAATATGTCGAGGAAAAGATGGACTTGGCTCGAGGATTTTCTAAGTTGAACGAATGACGATCGAATTATCGAACTTGGCTTGGATGGAAACTGGAATGTTTGGATTCGCTTTGTCGATAACCACAACGTTGACGTTCTTGTCTTATGCGAGCGCCACTCCAGCCTCGCACATACGTCACGTCGATTTAGGCGATCACTCTGCGCGAACGCTGGTATGGTGATTCATACAGCGGGAGTGGTCAAACTTGTACGGTACGACAATTTGTGCTTCGACTTGTGGTTTGACGCGAAGATGGACTCGAGATTGAATTGGTGTGCTTGTCGATTGAACTTGAGGATTGAGTAGGTCCAATCCGTGTATCGAGAATGAATGAGTCTAAACTCAAACAAGAGTTACGTCCCGATGAGAATGATTATTCCGTGGGAGCGTTGCATGGTGATTCATGCACCACCGTGGATAATCAGACTCGCGTGAGATTGGGGCGCAATGTATTGTCGAGCGAGACGACCTCGTGATCGAATACATGAATTGGTTAGAATCGGTAAATTGAACGGATTTGAATTCTGCACAACGAACACATTGATGCGAATAGGTGATCGTGCTCGATGTTTAGAAATCTGAGTGACGCGAGCTTGGGTAGAAAAGTCCCGTACTATCGACTTTGGTTTGACCATAGGATTGGGGTCAGTGTTGGCATTATTATTGGGGAACTATGATTCCAATCCTGACATTGACTTAGCCTCGCAAGGATCGGCCTAGTGGTTAGGCGAGACGCCCTGTTACAAGTGTTAGCAATCAAAAGGATTGATCTTGAGGATTGGCACGGATGGATAGCATGAATCACGAATATAGGAAACCCTGCTCATGAGATTCGGCTGACATGTATGTATTTCAGGGACGCTTGAGTATGTGCACGATGCGACTCGAGTGAGAATGACAAATTCTCTATCATACAGCTTGGTTGAATGCATGTATTTTGGGGACGCTTGGAATGCGTGCACGATCCAGCCAAGTGATACGACGAGTTCAAGCAAGGCTTGAAGGATGGGAGTGTGTCGAGATCTGGAAATCGTGTTAAAGAAAAGATTGATAATAGTACGAGCGTGGCTCGGAATCGAAGGAACGCGTAGGTGTCACGCCCCGATTCGATAGAATCGATAGTCGTCCCCCGGGCGTGATGCCGTGCAAGCCTAAGTTGCGCTTGCACAAGGCGGATAAGGTTATCCGAAACAACAGCATATATAAGAGTACGCAGAGAAATTGAACACATTCATTTAGAGAAGGAAACTTGCATTTTTATTGATAATAAGTATATTACAGACTCGATTACAAAAGAGGCCTCGCGGGCTTACAACCGACATCGATAAGATAGACATTCCATATATTTACATCCCTTTTTACAAACATCAAAATGACTCTCTAAGACCTGGGATCGGTGAGAGTCTGTGACTCATGATGTAGTTGGGTCGGAGTCTTCAAAATATTGCAGAACTAGCCTTCGCTCTAGCAAGGCTTCAAAAGAAAGGAGCGTCGCCTTCAGTTCCTTAGCACGCTATCCTGGTCCCGAGTACCTGTTGAGAGCGAGGGTCAGCACTTTATACTTTGTGCTGGTGCGTGGCAATTTAAATCCCGTGCTCTCATTTGTTGAAGAATTCAAGTGAGCGTGCATACAAATCTTTAATGAAGTTTCTAGCCATCCTACTCAATTCAAACTTATATTTGAAGGCACAACCGTATAATGACAACAGATCTTACCCCCGGCAGAGCGTGCCGTCGTAGCGTAAACTTACCATGTTCTTCCCTGTCATGTTTATATTAAAGATTCGTAATTGAGTACGTTCGTGAAGGTCACTGGCACGACAAGCCATCCTGGACATATAGCTTGGTAGACAGGATCCTTTCAGCGCAGGTAGCGAGCCCCGTTGAAAGCCCCTGCCTACTGTGGCATGCATCCGGCATAGCTATCCGTGTTTCTTCCTAGGCCGGAACGGTCCCGTGGCCCCGGGATGCCGTCCGAAGAAACAATCGCCCTTGTCGACAAGTTGTCCATGACCGTGCTAAGTTAATTGTTATTTTAAGGCACATCTTATAGTATCGTTGCGACATTCATTTAATCGATTCATCCATCCTTAGCATGGTTCTATATGATTTTGATAACTGCAGGCACGATAATATTCTATGACAAGCATCTGTATATTTGTGTTCGTGGGACATCGTGTAGCCGTTCATTTGAAATATCATTCATGTCGTTGTATTACATCTAGCATAGCACATGTCTAGTATTGATAATGTATTAGAGAAGAGGGTCGAGGGAAGAAGGGTCAGCCACTCACCTTAGTATTTACTTGAGGCGAGAAACTGGTTGGCCGCGCTAGACGTTGCCTACGCGATCACCTGAAATCGCACAAGCAACCGATTAGAACACTGTGTTATTCAAGGAAATTCGATACGAATGCGAAGTTCAAAACGTAAGCCATGAAAACCATCGAAAACATTCACGAAAACGCATTCAGAAAACAAAGCCAAAACCAACGCAAGCGGCGTGAAAAGCAGAGCAACGGGAGGTCTCTCCCGACTCAGCCGCAGAGTCAATCCTTGAGGCGCAGCCCGCTGAATATGGGACTTGGTTCCGAAGAAGCCATTCCATAACGGGGAATGGATCTTAATTCAACCGTTCCCGTTCGATCGATTCGATCGATCCCGACCTATCGGTTCCGACCGAGTCGATAGCGACAGTGTTCCTTTCTCGCGCACCCCGTGGACGAACAACGGGGCACGATGTAGGGACGGGGTACTACACCATAACCAACTAAGAAAAAGTTTTGTCCTCGAAACTTAAGAACAGAACCTACCTCTACGAAAATATTGAAGGAAACTTCTCCTTCATCTCTGACTCGAGTTTCCATGTCGACTCTTCTGCCGCATGGTTCCTCCAGAGTACGCGGACGAGAGGGATCGCCCTATTCCGCAACAGCTTATCCTTGCGTTCTAAGATTTGAACGGGCTCTTCAACGTAGGATAAGTCGGACTTTAGCTCCAGCTGGCTAAAATCCACCACGTGGCTAGGGTCATGCACGTACTTCCGCAGTTAGGAGACGTGGAAGACATTGTGCACACCTTCGAGCGCCGGCGGTAGGGCAATATTATAGGCCACTGGAGCGACCCGCTCGAGTATTTCGAACGGCCCAACGAATCTCGGACTCAGCTTCCCCTTCGCGCCGAACCGAGTAACTCCTCGCATGGGCGACACCTTCAGGAACACATGATCGCCCACCTGGAACTCAAGCGGTCTTCGATGGGTATCAGCGTAGCTCTTTTGCCGACTCTGTGCAATCTTCAGTCTTTCCCGAATGAGCTTGACCTTTTCCACAGTCTGTTCCACCAGCTCCGGGCCGAGTATCTGCCGTTCCCCGACTTCATCCCAGCAAATGGGCGATCTGCACTTCCGGCCGTACAAAGCTTCATACGGCACCATTTGGATGCTGGACTGATAGCTATTGTTGTATGCAAATTCCGCCAACGGTAGGTGGACGTCCCAGCTTGATTTGAAGTCAATTACGCAGAGCCGTAGCATGTCTTCGAGAATCTGATTAACGCGCTCCGTTTGGCCGTCGGTCTGAGGATGGTAAGCTGAGCTGAACTGCAACTTGGTACCCAGTGGCGACTGAAGGCTACTCCAGAATCGCAACAT
This sequence comes from Iris pallida, assembly GCA_029216955.1. Lineage (NCBI taxonomy): Eukaryota > Viridiplantae > Streptophyta > Magnoliopsida > Asparagales > Iridaceae > Iris > Iris pallida. The sequence continues at coordinate 2,012,346 of JANAVB010024598.1, forward strand.
GAACCGTGAATCCCGATCAGAGATGATGGATACTAGAACTCCGTGCAGCCATACTATCTCGTCAAGATAAATCTGCGCCAGGCGATCAACGCTCCAAGTAACTTTGATGGCAATGAAGTGCGCTGACTTGGTTAGTCGATCGACGATGACCCAGATGGCGTCGCTCCCCCGTGGTGTCTTCGGCAGGCCAACAATAAAGTCCATCGTGACATGATCCCATTTCCACTCTGGAATGGCAAGGTTCTGCATCTCCCCGCCCGGTCGTTGATGCTTAGCTTTTACCTGCTGACAGGCCATGCATTGCGACACGAAGAGTGCCACATCTCTCTTCATCCCGTGCCACCAGAAGGTCGTACGGAGGTCCTTATACATCTTGGTACTGCCTGGATGTAATGTATATTTCGTATAATGGGCCTCCGACATTATTTCCTTTCATAGTTCTGAATCATCCGGAACACATAGTCGGCCATTCATTCTCAGCACGCCGGTCTTGTCTTCCGCAAAGTCGGTCGCACTACCTGTTGAAATTCGTTCGCGCATTTTCTTCAGGTACGGATCATCCTTCTGAGCGGTCTTGATCTTTTCCAGCAAACTCGGCTCTAACTGCAGCTGCGCCAACCGTATATCCCTGAATCGAACCCGGAGATCGATGCCCATTTCTTCTAAATCTTGTAATAGTCTACGGTTGATGGATAGCGAGGCAAGATATTTTCGACTCAGAGCGTCCGCCACCACATTTCCCTTGCCCGGAGTGTAGTCGATCGTCAAGTCATAGTCTTTGATCAGTTCGAGCCAGCGCCGCTGTCGTAAGTTCAACTCCTTCTGAGTGAAGAGATACTTGAGGCTCTTGTGGTCGGTATAGATCGCGCACGCCACACCATATAGATAGTGACGCCACAATTTCAACGCGAACACAATCGCCGCTAACTCCAAGTCGTGCGTAGGATAGTTCTTCTCGTGCGGCTTTAACTGTCTGGAGGCGAAGGATATCACCTTGTTTCGCTGCATGAGCACACATCCCAAGCCGTGGCCTGAAGCATCGCTGAATATCTGAAAACCCTCTGGCCCATCCGGAAGTGCGAGTATAGGTGCCGAAATTAGTCGCTGTTTTAGCTCCTGGAACGAAGCTTCACAGTCATCCGACCACTCATACACGACTCCCTTCTGAGTCAGGCGAGTCAGTGGCGATGCAATTTTTGCGAAGTCTTTCACGAAGCGTCGATAGTATCCCGCCAAACCAAGAAAGCTTCGAATCTCACTAGCAGACGCAGGCCGTTTCCAATCAGCAACAGCTTCCACTTTCTTCGGGTCGACTGCAATGCCTTCGGACGAAATAATGTGACCAAGAAAGGATACGCTGCTTAGCCAAAATTCGCACTTACTCTGCTTCGCGTACAACTCATGTTCTCGAAGTGTCTGCAGCACGGCCCGTAGATGTTCTGCATGCTGTGCCCTGTCTTTCGAGTAGACGAGAATATCATCAATAAAGACTACCACAAATTTATCAAGGAAGGGTCGAAATACCCGATTCATCAGATCCATAAAGGCGGCAGGGGCGTTCGGCAGGCCGAATGGCATCACCAGGAACTCGTGGTGGCCGTAACGAGTGCGAAAGGCGGACTTTTACACGTCGTCTGACTTGATCTTAAGTTGATGATAACCTGAGCGGAGATCAATCTTCGAAAATACCGAGGCGCCTTGCAGTTGATCGAATAAGTCGTCTATGCGGGGCAATGGGTACTTGTTCCAGATGGTGGCTTTGTTCAGCTTCCGGTAATCGACGCACAGACGCAGGGACCCATCCTTCTTCTTTACGAACAATACGGGCGCTCCCCACGGTGAAACACTAGGCCGAATAAACCCTTTATCGAGTAACTCTTGTAGCTGGACCTTGAGTTCCTTCAGCTCAGCGGGAGCCATTCTGTACGGGGCCTTAGAAATCGGTCGAGTATCGGGAAATGTATCGATGCTGAACTCGATCTCTCGGTCGGGGGGCATGTCGGGTAGCTCGTCCGGAAACACATCGGGGAATTTTGCCACAACGTCGGTCTGACCTACGTTTGCACCATCCTGTCGCATGTCTCGGACGGACGCCAAGTAGCCTTCGTACCCAGAATGCAGCATCCTCCGAGCAGAGATTGCCGAGATCAACATGCAGGTTGACGACGCCTCACCACACAAAAAGCAGAATTCAGGCACCCCTGGAATGCGGAAGGTGACCGTCTTTCTGGCGCAGTCTATGGTTGCGTTGCACGGCCCGAGCCAATCTATTCCCAGAATGATATCGAAGTCCTTCATATCTAGGACTATCACGTCAAGACCGATCTTTTGACCGCCAATACAGATAATCCCGTCGGCACAAGCTAAATTAGTGAGTATTGGTGTGCCTGAAGGTGTGCTTACGCTAAGGTCGAGGACTAACGATATCATCAGAAATTTGTGCTCGGCGACAAAGTCCGTCGATATAAAACTATGTGAAGCACCTGAATCAAATAATACACGAGCAGGCACATTATTGAAACTAAGTATACCTGTCACGACCGTATCTGATGCAAGCACTTCATCTCGGGTCATGGCGTAGACACGGCCCTGGGCATTGGGGCGACGGTCTTGGCCATTTTGCAGTACGGGTTGAGGTGCTCGAGGCGCCGGAACTTGATTCCCCGGACGGTGCTGTGGATGCTGAGGCGTGTTCAAGTTGTTTCTTCTACGCTTCAGGCAGTCTGCATGGTAGTGACCCCTTTTTCCGCAGTAGAAACACCCGCCATTTTGAACTTGACAGTCGACGGCCAGGTGCCCGTTCCGATAACATTTGGTGCAGCGAAGAAGTCTCGGATTCTGCGCCTGAGGTTCGCCCTGGTGCTCGTTGTTCGGACGCTTGGTCACGTTATTTCCTCCCGCGTGGCTAGGGCGTTTGTGATTGTAGGTATGCACAGTGCCGGCAGCATCTGGAGGATATTGGCTTTCAAGGCGGAGGGCGTGGTTGAGAGACTCCCCCATCGTTTTGTATTGTGGAACGGACACATGGGCGTAGATGGATTGTCGTAGACCCACTTCGAACCGTCGAGCACGACTTGCCAGGGAGGGCAGGAATTCTCCAGCAAACTTGGCTAACTTGTTGAACTCTGCCGCATACTGTCGCACCGTCATGTTTCCTTGCTTTAGCTGCATGAATTCATTTTCCTTCTCTTGTCGAATGGCTATGGGGAGGTACTCGATCTCAAACGCCTCGCGGAAGGTGGCCCAAGAAATTGCCGTTGTCTCATCGTCGCGTCTGATCGCTCGCTTTTGCACGGCCCACCAGTCGTGCGCGTTCGACCGGAGTAGAAGTTGAGCGCATGCGACTTTCTTGGACTCTTCAACGCCCAGCAGCTCGAACTTGTCTTCTAGTTCCTCTAACCAGTCAATCGCCAAGGACGGATCTTCTGTGCCGTTGAATGAAGTACGGCAACTCTTTGTGAATTTCGACACGTCGAAGTTGGAACTTCTCGATGCTGCAGGTATAAGCTCGGGTGCCTCCGGATCGACTTCGCTTTGTCTGACCGCAGGCTCGGTTACGGCATGGGTTGTCGCAGAGTTGTTTTTGTTGTTGGCCACCACCGTCTGAACAATCTGCTGGAGCGTATCAAGCTGCTTCTGCTGCAACTTGAATTGTGCTTCGAATCGGGCCTCGAACTGAGTTTGACGTGTCTCCGCCTGCCGTCGATGTTGCTCATTCTGGCGTTGACTCTCCTCGGCTTGTCGTTGTTGCGCTTCCATCATGCGCAACATCCGCTCCATGGCATCGCTTGAGGGTCCGGGCCTCGAGCTACTCGAGCCGCTCGAAGCACTTTCTTCGTTCGCCGCCACGTTCACCGACGTGCCTTCTGGGATTTTGAAGGCAAAATATATTAGTCACTAAACTTATTACGGGCGTACTCGTATGGAACGACATATCTCATCGACACGAGACCAACGATTTTTGAAACTAAAAACTCGACACTGGAGGCCAAGGACGTAAAGCCGTGCTCTGATACCATTATGTCACGCCCCGATTCGATAGAATCGATAGTCGTCCCCCGGGCGTGATGCCGTGCAAGCCTAAGTTGCGCTTGCACAAGGTGGTTCATAAGGTTATCCGAAACAACAGCATATATAAGAGTACGCAGAGAAATTGAACATATTCATTTAGAGAAGGAAACTTGCATTTTCATTGATAATAAGTATATTACAGACTCGATTACAAAAGAGGCCTCGCGGGCTTACAACCGACATCGATGAGATAGACATTCCATACATTTACATCCCTTTTTACAAACATCAAAATGACTCTCTAAGACCTGGGATCGGTGAGAGTCTGTGACTCATGATGCAGTTGGGTCGGAGTCTTCAAAATATTGCAGAACTAGCCTTCGCTCTAGCAAGGCTTCAAAAGAAAGGAGCGTCGCCTTCAGTTCCTTAGCACGCTATCCTGGTCCCGAGTACCTGTTGAGAGCGAGGGTCAGCACTTTACACTTTGTGCTGGTGCGTGGCATTTTAAATCCCGTGCTCTCATTTGTTGAAGAATTCAAGTGAGCGTGCATACAAATCTTTAATGAAGTTTCTAGCCATCCTACTCAATTCAAACTTATATTTGAAGGCACAACCGTATAATGACAACAGATCTTACCCCCGGCAGAGCGTGCCGTCGTAGCGTAAACTTACCATGTTCTTTCCTGTCATGTTTATATTAAAGATTCGTAATTGAGTACGTTCGTGAAAGTCACTGGCACGACAAGCCATCCTGGACATATAGCTTAGTAGACAGGATCCTTTCAGCGCAGGTAGCGAGCCCCGTTGAAAGCCCCTGCCTACTGTGGCATGCATCCGGCATAGCTATCCGTGTTTCTTCCTAGGCCGAAACGGTCCCGTGGCCCCGGGATGCCGTCCGAAGAAACAATCGCCCTTGTCGACAAGTTGTCCATGACCGTGCTAAGTTAATTGTTATTTTAAGGCACATCTTATAGTATCGTTGCGACATTCATTTAATCGATTCATCCATCCTTAGCACGGTTCTATATGATTTTGATAACTGCAGGCACGATAATATTCTATGACAAGCATCTGTATATTTGTGTTCGTGGGACATCGTGTAGCCGTTCATTTGAAATATCATTCATGTCGTTGTATTACATCTAGCATAGCACATGTCTAGTATTGATAATGTATTAGAGAAGAGGGTCGAGGGAAGAAGGGTCAGCCACTCACCTTAGTATTTACTTGAGGCGAGAAACTGGTTGGCCGCGCTAGACGTTGCCTACGCGATCACCTGAAATCGCACAAGCAACCGATTAGAACACTGTGTTATTCAAGGAAATTCGATACGAATGCGAAGTTCGAAACGTAAGCCATGAAAACCATCGAAAACATTCACGAAAATGCATTCAGAAAACAAAGCCAAAACCAACGCAAGCGGCGTGAAAAGCAGAGCAACGGGAGGTCTCTCCCGACTCAGCCGCAGAGTCAATCCTTGAGGCGCAGCCCGCTGAATATGGGACTTGGTTCCGAAGAAGCCATTCCATAACGGGGAATGGATCTTAATTCAACCGTTCCCGTTCGATCGATTCGATCGATCCCGACCTATCGGTTCCGACCGAGTCGATAGCGACAGTGTTCCTTTCTCGCGCACCCCGTGGACGAACAACGGGGCACGATGTAGGGACGGGGTACTACAGTAGGTGTGTGCGTACATTAAGTCTTGGCCAATAGAAAAGGGTAGGATGACTTGCCTTCAGGAAAGTCTCGAGGACGAGACTTATTCTGAGTGGTGTATGTTGTAGTGCCTCGTCCCGCAAAGTCAATCGAAGGAATCGAAACGCCGACGGCGTTCGGACTTAGCCTTGCAACGGCTGCTCGAAGGCTCGCTCGGTCAAGGCGACCGCTCGCTCAGGTGGGGTAGTTTCGGTGAACTCTCCTCATCTTTGCCTTCACATAATAAATTGTGTTTTCAACTTGCACAAGTTAGGCTTGATAATAAAAGCTACGCATCCACATAGCTAAGGGAATAATCCCGACGGTTTGAATCGAGTTAGAACATGGAAAACATCCCACGGTCGACTTAGAGTTGGTGCACGGCGTGCTTTGAAAATGACACTCGGTCCTTCGTCCCGTGGCTTGGGAGAAGGAAAGTTGGTCTTCGGTGCAAAAGCTGAGAGTTAGCCTAAGTCATAGGCGTCGCCCGCACAATGCTTGCTAAAGCATGCACGGTCCTGTCCCGCAAGGCTTGGCATAGCCTTTGCTCGTCCCTTGGATTATGTTGTAGGCTTAAGAGGGTTAGGCAAGTTATGCCGGTCAACCTAAGTGATTCTACGTGTTGTCCCGCTCATTCTGCGGTTGTCAAGATAAATAGTCCTACGACCCCAAGGCCCATCATATGAAGTATGACTTGGGTGATAGCGTTGCGTAGAACACGAGTCGGTTTAGAGGCACGAGCCACGGTTGGTTTATTGGAAAGTTAGCCACGGTCTATGGCATTTAAGGAACATGTTTGGTTGAAGTTAAGTTGGAAGGCTACGTAGTAGTCGTTCCCTCGAGTTCAAAGAAGTTCGAGGCGGCCCCTCGGTTGGGAGTCTCGCGTTCCTATCCACGTTAAGTAGTTCGAGGCGGTCCCTCGGTCGAGAGTCTCGCGTTCCTATCCACGTTGAGAAGTATGAAACGGTCCAGAAATGAGGAAGTGGGTCGAGTCTGCATGGTCATTGGATAACTTGTGTACCGGTGCACAAGGGTTTTGATTTTGTTCCTCAGACAGTTGCCGCGGCCACGGGACTGATCTGGCCTAGGAGGAACACGTGCCTACGGGACCCTTGGACGGGGTGCGACCTACCCAAGGGGTGCGCCGTAGAGCGGGTATTAGGGGAAATTCGGCGAGTTCGCGCCTCGTTATATACGAACGTACCCTAATATCCAATGGAGGTCCAATATAGCTTGTCGTGCTAGTGACCAAGTTCATATAGATGTTGGCATGGCGGCGACAATCCGCGAATGTGCCTTTGGATTTAGTCGAGTATTGAGTGCGCTATATCAAGGAGTCGAGTTGAAGGTGTGTGTACAAGTTAAAAACATAATGTTGGGCCTAAGATTTGGTATCAACGTAGGCGTTGTGCTTCGGCACGAGTTGTGACGTCGAGTGTAAAGTCGAGAAGGGCCGTAGGGCAATTTAGTTGAAAGTTATGTCGAGTTGCTGGGCACGACCTCAAAATACGAGGCACGACCGCGTTGTCACAAGACAAGTCTGAGTCGATATGTTGACATTGTAAGAAAACGACAAGGTTTCGAGACTTGAGGATATGGATGTTATCAGTACGATAGCACGGTCACACGGAAAGGAAGTCTATCGTGTAGTTGCGTCCCTGATTTTGGCCGTAAGGCAAACACGACTTGATAGGTTACGTTGTTGGCACAAGAAGGGGTCTAGAGGCAAAAAATGAGTTAACGTTGACATTACAAGCACGGGATGGTTCTGATACACAAGTTGCGCCAAGGCGCCGGTCCTAAAACTGATCCTAAGGCAAGACTAGAAAGACAATCGAAAAAGGGATTTAAGCTGCACAAAGTAAATGAACGTGTAGGTTTTGTATGGGTGGGCGAGGAGCTCACTCCACCAGTACAGTGGTACTGACACCCATACAGTGTTTCATATGCAGGCATAGGTAGAAGCTCGTGGCACGGAGCTCGCTTGGATGCGTCGAGGCACGGAGTTCCTTGGCGATTCGAAGCGTGCGAACGCGTGGATTAAAGACTTATACAGGACATAATGTATGGACATCGCCTTCCGAAGCTTCCGCTGGATCAAGACTTGTAAACGAGAGACATTGTAATTTGGCCTTGCGCCCACAAATGTAATCTTGTATTCAATATCAATAAATAGATTCTTTTGAACGACTTGTGTTCATGTGTTCTTCTTTAAATTTCGTTGTAATGTATTCAATTTTTCTGCTTTGGACTTCTGTGCGATGACCCCGTCGTCGCCGATGTAATCGGCCGTTATGGAATAGCCTTGCACGAGCGCAATCTAGGCTCGTGCGACATCACGCCTTAGCGAGGACGATCGCTCCTATGGGAGCGGGGCGTGACACGTGTGGTGAGGCATCGCCGACCTGCATGGTGATCTCCACAATATCTGCTCGACGGATGCTACATTCCGGGTGCGAAGGCTATCTAGCTTCCGTTCGAGACATGCGACAGGATGGTGCAAATGCAGGTCAGACCGACGTTGTGGAAGAATTTCCTAACGTGTTCCTGGACGAGCTACCCGGCATGCCACCCGATCGAGAAATAGAGTTCACCATCGACACATTCCCCAACACCCGGCCGATCTCGAAGGCTCCGTACAGAATGGCCCCTGCAGAATTGAAAGAATTGAAGACACAACTTTAGGAATTGCTCGACAGAGGGTTTATCCGTCCGAGTGTCTCGCCGTGGGGTGCGCCCGTGCTGTTCGTAAAGAAAAAGGATGGATCGATGCGGCTCTGCATCGACTATCGGGAATTAAACAAAGCCACCGTCCGAAACAAATACCCCCTGCCCCGTATCGACGACTTGTTCGACCAGCTCCAAGGTGCAACGGTATTTTCGAAGATTGATCTGCGATCGGGTTATCACCAACTCAAAGTCAAGCCAGATGACGTACCAAAGTCTGCCTTTCGTACTCGTTATGGCCACTACGAGTTCTTGGTAATGTCATTCGGTCTGACAAACGCCCCTGCCGTCTTCATGGATCTAATGAATCGGGTGTTCCGTCCGTTCGTTGACAAGTTTGTAGTAGTCTTCATCGATGACATCCTCGTCTACTCGAAGGATCGAGCGCAACATGCAGAGCATCTGCGAATGGTACTCCAAATCCTTCGAGAGAATCAGTTGTACGCAAAGATGAGCAAGTGCGAGTTCTGGCTGAACAGCATCTCATTTCTTGGGCACATCATCTCCGCCACGGGCATCGCAGTCGATACGAAGAAAGTCGAGGCAGTTGTTGATTGGAAACGGCCAGCATCAGTTAGCAAAATTCGAAGCTTCCTAGGCTGGGCGGGATACAACCGACGCTTCGTGAAGGACTTCGCGAAGATCGTATCGCCATTGACTCGCCTCACCCAGAAAGGAGTCGCATTCAAGTGGTCAGACGACTGTGAAGCTTCCTTCCAGGAGCTCAAACAACGGCTCATTTCGGCCCCGATACTTGCTCTTCCTGAAGGGACGGAGGGATTTCAAATCTTCAGCAATGCTTCTGGCCAGGGCTTGGGGTTTGTGCTCATGCAGCGGGATAAGGTGATATCTTTTGCTTCCCGGCAGTTGAAGTCGCACGAGAAGAACTACCCCACGCACGACCTAGAACTAGCGCAATTGTGTTCGCGTTAAAGCTGTGGCGTCACTATCTCTATGGCATGGCGTACAGGATTTATACAGACCACAAAAGCCTCGAGTATCTCTTCACCCAGAAAGAATTGAATTTGCGGCAGAGGCGATGGCTCGAGCTGATCAAAGACTATGACTTATCAATCGACTACACGCCGGACAAGGGAAATGTGGTAGCGGATGCGCTGAGCCGGAAGTACTTAGCTTCGTTATGCATCAACGATCGACTACTACGTGACTTGGAAGGAATGGGCATTGAACTCCGAGTTCGTTTCAGAGACGTGAAACTAGCGCAACTACGGGTGGAACCGAGCCTACTGGAGATGATCAAGTCTGCACAGAAGGACGACCCATACCTAGAGAAGATGCGAAAGCTGATATTGACAGGAAAAGCGTCTGATTTTGCAGAGGACGAGTCAGGAGTGTTGCGTGTGAAGGGACGGCTATGCGTACCGGACGACGTAGAACTTAAAAAGGAGATAATGACGGAGGCGCACTATGCAAAATATTCCTTGCATCCTGGCAGCACCAAGATGTATAAGGACCTCCGCGTTGTCTTTTGGTGGCACGGCATGAAGAGGTACGTAGCACTCTTTGTGTCAAAATGTATGGCCTGTCAGCAAGTCAAAGCCGAGCACCAGCGACCGGGCGGGGAGATGCAGAACCTCGTCATTCCAGAGTAGAAGTGGGATCATATCATTATGGACTTCGTTGTTGGCTTACCGAGGATACCGCGGGGAAACGACGCCGTCTGGGTCATCGTCGATCGACTAACCAAGTCAGCGCACTTTATCGCCATCAAAGTTACTTGGAGCGTCGACCGCCTTGCTCAGATATACCTTGATGAAATAGTTCGGCTGCACGGGGTCCCAGTTTCTATCGTCTCTGATCGGGATGGACGGTTCGTAGCGCGCTTCTGGAGTAGTCGACATTCAGCATTGGGGACTAAGTTGAAGTTCAGCTCAGCTTATCATCCTCAGACTGACGGCCAAACAGAGCGGGTGAACCAAATTCTCGAAGACATGTTACGACTCTGTGCGATCGACTTGAAGTCAAGTTGGGACGTCCATCTACCGCTGGCCGAGTTTGTATACAACAACAGCTATCAGTCCAGCATTCGAATGGTGCCATATGAAGCTTTGTACGGCCGAAAGTGTAGATCGCCCATTTGCTGGGATGAAGTCGGGGAACGACAGATACTTGGTCCGGAGCTGGTGGAGCAGACTGTGCAGAAGGTCAAGTTGATACGAGAAAGATTGAAGATAGCACAAAGCTGGCAGAAAAGCTATGTCGACATGTACCGACGCCCCCTCGAGTTCTCGAAAGGCGACCATGTATTCCTGAAGGTGATGCCTATGCGTGGAGTTTCCAGGTTCGGTGCGAAGGGAAAATTGAGCCCAAGATTTGTTGGTCCGTTCGAAATATTGAAGCGAGTCGCCCCGGTAGCTTACCAAATCGCCTTGCCGCCTGCGTTGTCAGAGGTATATGACGTCTTCCACGTATCACAATTAAGGAAGTACGTGCATGATCCGAGCCATGTTGTAGATTTGGATAAGCTGGACCTGAAGGCAGACTTGTCATATGTCGAAAAGCCGATGCAAATCTTGGAGCACAAGGATAAACTTCTTCGCAACCGTGCTATTCCCCTCGTCCGCGTCCTCTGGAGAAACCATTCAGTCGAGGAGTCGACGTGGGAGCTTGAGTCAGAAATGAAGGAGAAGTTCCCTTCGTTGTTTTCGTAGAGGTAGGTTCTATTTTAAGTTTTGAGGACGAAACTTTTTCTTAGTTGGTTATGGTGTAGTGCCCCGTCCCTACATCGTGCCCCGTACACTGTCCATGGGGTACGGGAGAAAGGAACACTGTCGCTATCGATTCGGTCGGGACCGATAGGTCGGGATCGACCGAGTCGATCGAACGGGAACGGTTGAATTAAGATACATTCCTCGTTATGGAATGTCTTCTTCGGAACCAAGTCCCATATTCAGTAGGTTGTGCCTCGAGGATTGACTCTGCGGCTGAGTCGGGAGAGACCTCCCGTTGCTCTGCTTTTCACGCCGCTTGCGTTGGTTTTGGCTTTATTTTCTGAATGCGCTTTCGTGAATGTTTTCGATGGTTTTCATGGCTTGTATTTCGAACTCGCATTTCCTATCGAACTTCTTGAATAATGCAGTGTTCTAATCGGTTGCTTGTGCGATTTCAGGTAATCGCGTAGGCGACGTCTAGCGCGACCAACAAGTCCTCTCGTCGAAGTAAACTCAAGGCGAGTGGCTGACCTCCTTCGTCCCGTCCCTCTACTTCAAAACTCAATATATGAAGTAAAATAAATGCTTGTCATAATAGTGTTGAATCAATAAAATCGTGGCACGATACTTCACGAAACACTTGTTAACGAACTGCCGATTTTGGTAATGGAAACATGCTTCCCTATGCAATTATACTTGGTCTATGTCAAACCAATGAATGAATCAATTAACGCTTATCGCAACGATACGGATAAATGAGTAAAATCAACTAAGTTCCAAAGAAAACGGTCATTGGACAACTTGTCGACAAGGTGTAGTTTCCTCAAACGGTTACCTAGGCCAAGGGATCGATTCGGCCCGGGAGGAACGAGTGTATAGCAAGCGCCAGCCCTTCATCGATGCGAGTTATGCGGGAACTTTTGCACAGGGCTCGCTACCCGATGCGAAAGGGTCACCGTCTAACTCAGCTATATGTCCGCGATGGCTTAAAATTGCCAGTGGCCTTCACACCCTTCTCTCTGCTTAACAAATGCACGTGGCACGGGGTGAATATGATAGTTGCTTAATGTTACACAATTTCATATGCTTGCCTCAAAACATATTAACATGCAAATCGAACAGGATGGTTAGAAAGATCATTGAATTAGCTAGCTAACATATTTACGAAACTTCTTGAATCAAATGCAGAACTTGGATTTAATTAGCCATTCACCAGTACATGTGTTTCGTGCTGATCCTCGCTCTTTGCAGGTCCAGCGAACCAGGAAAGACGCGCCAGCTAGCTCGGCGGCGTTCGTGACTTTTGAAGCTTCGGCCGTGCGTCGAAGACTTACTCTGCGACTCCACTTTTGAAGGCTCTCGACAGTCCAAGACAAATGACTCAGCATCCCTCCCATCCAGGTCAATGGAGTACTTGTGTATATTGAGGGATGTGTGCAATGTATGGAACGGCTATCTCATCGGCACTCTTTTGTAATCGAGTCATGTTGTAGCCCGTGCGGCAATGAGTCTTGTATCGGAGTCTGTAAAAGATGTTCATTATCAATAAAGATCAAGTTTTCTTTACTCATTGTGTGTATCAATTTGTCTGCGTTCTCTCTTAGATCTCGTGTCTCGGATTACCTTATGACTAGGCCTTGTGCGATCGCAAATTAGGTTCGCACGGCATCACGCTCGGGGGACGACTATCGATTCGACGGAATCGGGGCGTGACAGCTCCCGCGGGATAATTATCCTCAATGGGACGTAACTCTTGTTCGAGTGTAGACTAATTCATTCTCGATGCGCGGATTGGACCTACTCAATCCTCAAGTTTATTTTATTCATCCCTTTATCTTAAGCCATCGACCAACATATTTTCTCAATTCGCATCGTCCCTTTACTAACTCAAATCATCGAGCAACATTCAATCCAATCCTTAGAGTCATTCGCGTAACTTTAAAATCAAACCTTTTATGCACGCTATCTACCTGTCGTGCTAACTTTTATCTACGATCTACCTATTGATTTCCTCGATCAAGTCATCCATTCGCTACACCTTAACTTTTTCTTAATTTGATTTGCCTACTCTATCATTTTTGCGTTTCATACTTGCGCTATCTTCAATCCCGTGCACGTTCCGTGTATGTCAATCTCTAAGTCGTTCGAATCAATTCGTCAAATCTTCAAGACTACAACTTGTTCAACGACACTCAATCTAAGGCTTTGTATACGCACGACGCCTGCTGATAGACTCATCGACACCCCGAATCCTCAATCGATCGATCGACATCCCTGAGGCTATCGCATACACCACTCAGGGATGAAGTCATTCAACAAATCCTCAAAACTATCATTCGAATCAAAATTGACTTCTTCGAATTTTCGTCCGAACGATTCCTTAAATTTCAAGCACGCTCACCTTATATCGCACCGACGATAACATCGTCGTTCGACAGCCCCCATATCGATAGTCATCTCGCAGTACTCAATCGAGTTACACTCATTCTTGCTCAAAATATTACGAATCCCGTACTCGACTTTTCTAAGGTCGACCGACTTAGCCAACCGTACTTACGCGAACCATCTTTTTATTTTGTTCTCAAAAACTGTTCTCCTATATTTTACAAAATAGATAGACTTATTGTATGGACATCCGTGGGTAATTTGAGAGAGAGCGCACCAACGATAACAACTTTACGGAAGCAACACTCAGAGTTTGCGGAAACAACGGAGTTAAAGAATTCAATCGATAGTCCAAGGACGTAAAGCCGTGCTCTGATACCTTTATGTCACGCTCCGCTCCCGTAGGAGCGATCGTCCTCGCTAAGGCGTGATGCCGCACGAGCCTAGATTGCGCTCGTGCAAGGCGGGTTCCATAACGGCCGATTCCAGCGGCTGCGACGGGGTCGGCACACAGAAATCCCAAGCAGAGACATTGAATAATAGCAGCGGAAATTTAGAACAAACACAAGTTATTCAAAAGAAGCTCTTTATTGATATTGAAACATAGATTACAATGGGGCACAAGGCCAATATTATAAGTCTCTCAAGCTCACTCATCTCACATTACAAGTCACTCAGCTCTCTCTCATCTCTCAATACAAGTCTTGACTCCAGCGGAAGCTTCGGAAGGCGTCGTCCATACATTATGTCCTTTATAAGTCTTAAATACATGCGACCGCACACTTCAAATTGCCAAAAAACTCTGTGCCTCGACGCATCCAAGCGAGCTCCGCGCCACGAGCTTCTACCTGTGCCTGCACATGTAAACTATGTGGATGTCAGTACTCAACTGTACTGGTGGAATGAGCTCCTCGCCCACCCATACAAAACTGACACGTTTGATTTACTTTGTGCAATACAAGTCCCTTTTCGATTGTCTTTCTAGTCTTGCCTTAGGATCAGTTTTAGGACCGACGCCTTGGCCTATTCTGTGTCGCTAGACCATCCCGTGCTTGCGTCAACAATGTTAACTCATGCTTTGCCTCTAGACCCTCCTTGTGCCAACAATGTTAACCTATCAAGTCGTGCTTGCCTTACAGCCAAAATTAGAGACGCAACTACACAATAAGACTCCTTTCCCGTGTGATCGTGATACAAACCCTTGTTGAGGCCGTACCTCACAACTCAATGAGACTCAATCATATTGCCGCTTCGTGGCCCTTCGCTTCAATCACCAACTGACCCAATCAGGACTTGTAGACTAAATGTCACTCGACAGACTTTGCCTTGCGGCATCTCCTGACTTAAATTCAAGACGACTCAATCATAACTATACAACTTATATGCCAACGACATAAGACTCGACGCCACATCTCGTGCCGAAGTACGTCGTCTACGTTGCAACCAAATCTTAGGCCCAACGTTGTGTTCAAACTATACACACACATTCAACTCGACTCCTTGATATAGTACACTCAATACTCGACTCAATCCAAAGGCACACTCGCGAATTGTCGTCGGTGCCGACTCATCTATATGAATTAGTCACTAGCATGACAAGCTATCCTGGACTATAGCCTTGTTATTCGGCGACCCTTACAACGCAAGTAGCTAGCCCCGAAGAAAGTTTTCGAATAACCCGAGCGGTTCGTCCAGCTACGGCTATACCATGTTTCCTCCTAGGCCGGATCGGCCCTGAGGCCCCAAGTTGTTGATCCGAGGAAACTCACCCTTGTCGATAAGTTGTCCAATGACCATGTAAGATTCGACACAAACTGACGTCTCACACAGTCATTCCTCTTCCAATATTACCATCTCTTTCAAACCAATATCAAGACTTCTATCCTTGAGATCCTTCGACGACCCACGGTCGCGAGCCTTCTCCCTTGATGCTTCTTGAGATCCCTCGACGACACACGGTCGCGAGCCTTCTTTCCATGTTACCATATTATTTCATTCAACTCATGAATATCTATTCGATAGTCCTTTCTCCAAAACTCATTAAATCAACCATGGTTCATGCCTTAAACACTAAGTCCGTGCATCGTGCCTCAAACTGACTTCCGATCTACGCGACGCTATCACCCAAGTCATACTTTATATGACGGGCCTTGAGACCGTAAGACTATGTGGTTATACCCAACCGTAGAACTCGTAGGACCGTTCTTGCTACCACTCCGATAGTCTAACATAACTTGCTTGACTTAAACGTACGACGACTCGATGAGCAAAGGCTGCGTCAAGTCTCGTATTGCGGAAATGTGGCGTGCATGCGCTCGACTTCTGAACGACCAAGTCACTCGGGTACCTAGACTTAGGTCACAAGCCGCTCAACGCAACTTAACACATGGGTAAGCCAAGGCTATGCCAAGCCTTGGACGATGGGACCGTGCATGCTTTATGAAGCATTCATGCGGGCGACGCCTATGACTTAGGCTACGATCATAACTTCGCCTACTCAACCAACTTTCCTTCTCCCAAGCCACGGGACGAAGGATCGAGTATCATTTTCAAAGCACGTCGTGCACCAACTCTAAGCCGACCATTGGACCTTTCCATATTCTAACTCAATTTGACCCGTCGGGATTATTCTCTTTAGCTATGTGGATTCGTCTCTTTTATTATCAAGCCTACTTTTGCAAGTTGAAAACATGCAATTTATTATGTGAAGGCAAATATGAGGCGAGTTCACCGAAACTATCCTACCTGAGCGAGCGGTCGTCTCGACCGAGCAATATCTTCGAGCAACCATTGTAAGGCTAAGTCCGAACGCTGTCGGCGTTCCTATTCCTCCGATTGACTGAGCGGGACGGGGCACTACAGTGAAGCCCACGACTATAGGACAGGGCGATCCTAGACAACTCTCATGAATGTGTAAAAGTGCGCATGGCCAATCAAACGCGCCACCCGATAGACCCAAGTACCTCTAGCATACTATGTGTGTTGTTTTCTGAGTCTGGTTCAAGAAGACTGATTCAAGGCGTAGTCCATCAAGCTCTTCTTCAGACAAAGACAATAGTCACTACGTGAGATTCAAGGCTGTAGTCTATCTCATTTATGTATAGTATACAACTGCCCAGAAATTCATTTACTTCTCTTGTATCTTTCTTTTCTCCTATTATTTTTGAACTTGAGCTTTTAGGGGGGGGATTGTTGGTTGTATGCAATAAGCAAAAGCTCAAGCACAACACAAAATAGTCCCACATCGGCCAAGTATGGGGCTTTACTTGTGCTCATATTACTCGTGCTTCTTTTGCTTCATTAAAGTTGTGTGTGGAAGATTCATGGGCCACACGCGCGCGCCGCCGCCGCCGCCCGGCCCGGCTCGGCTCGGTTCGGCGTGCGTAACGGGTGCGGGCACGTACCCATATCTGCAGGTGCCGAATGCCGATCCGATTCCTTCTTCAGGTTCGAGCTGAGTCCCAAAAATTCTTTTTGCTCCTTTAGATTTTTGACCGTTACAAATCATTTAATTTTATAATATTTACTATTCAAATTCCGTCCAGATACATTGAACCACATGGTTCACATTTGTTTATTTGGTAACGTCAAATTAAATGTCCTTTAATTTTCTGTCTGTTGGTCTTAAACCCAACTGCCTATATATTGAGCCCCTCTCCTCCTTCTCAACACACAAAAAAAATATTCTTCTCGAAATTCTCTAAAATTCTCGTCTCCTTCGTATTACCGTTGATGTTCTTCGTTGCTCTGGACAGAGCTAAGTCGGGGTCACTCTCTCCAAGTCGTGTGCGGCATGGAGATTCCGGTGAAGCAGAAATTTTACCACTAGGAGCGTTCGGATACGGTCTGCACATAGACCCGAGCTAACTCTTAAGGCAGTGTTACGTGCACGACTTCCTCGGAGGCCGGTAACATCTATTTATATTTTTATTTGCTTGCAGTTTTTTAAAGGAAGAAAATTGACGAATTTCCAACATATATATATATATATATATATATATATATATATATATATATATATATATATATATATATATATATATATATATATATATATATATATATATATTTATATATATATCCTCTCTTTTTTGTATATACTACAAAAAAATCCTAGAAAATTTCCATAGATTTCTACAATCCAAAAATATTTGCTAAAATATATTAATAAATAACTTGTACAGATTTACCTGCTATATACATATAATATAGCAATTCCTTCCTTCATTTAATATTAACTAAAATCATTATTTAAAAGTCAAGCTTATTTAAATAAATTAAAAATACTGTAAATTATTAAATAAATTTCCTAAAATTTAAAGGGTTTTACATTATAAGCCCTTTGAATTTGGGAAATTTATTCTTAACAAAAATCCTAGAGGAGTTCATGAGTTATTAATTTTAAAAACTTGGCTATAAAAAATCGTTGGATTACATGCATCTCATCTTTTGATTGTTTTCATGGGATAAAAGAGAAAAATAAGTACACTAGTGAAATTGGCATGTCATATTCATATTACAATGCAAGTTGACATAATTTTGAGTTCTTATTTGAGTCTCAATATATAGTTTAACTCAAAAATTAACCATACAATTGCATGATCATTGCATATATATAATCTTAGAGAGAATAAATGATTTCACACACAGACACACACTCTCTCTCTCTCTCTGTGTTAATTAGGCACATATATGAATCCTCCACATTTGTCAAGTCGAAGAATATCAAAAAAAAAAATATATATATATATATATATATATATATATATATATATATATATATATATATTTTGAAGAAAGACTGGAAAGTAATTAATGCGGATTGATTCAGCACAAGTTTCTTTCTATCTTCCACACAGTTAGTCAGAGAGCAATTTTCAGTGATTAGGAATTAATGTATTTAGTATGACTGGACTTGACTGGACTGGAAATTATGCATGGTGCTCTCCTATGTCTCTCTAATGGGACTCCAATTAATGTATTTAGTATGACTGGACTTGACTGGACTGGGATATATGCATGGTGTTCTTCGGAAAAAAAACTTTGATACAGAAAATAGCAGTCTTCTGTATGACAGATGAGCTTTCCCTATTTTTTAGTAACCGTGTAAACAAATATATATAGAAGACTCACCTATCATACAGAAGATTGTATCAAATTTTGATCCAGCCTTCTGTATAAATATTTATCTCGTGCTCTCCTGTGTCTCTCTAATGGGACTCCAATTAATGTAGTGCAGTACTGGAGTGGGAAAGCATGGCTTTGACTGGAATATATCTATGCATGACTGTGGTGTGAAGAGGAAATTGCTAAGCTAACTTCCCACATTAATTACAACAAACTAAGAGCTTAGTTGTTAATTTGAATGCTTAATTGCACCTCCAACTGCCCTCAAATTAAAACGAATCTATGATAATTTCATGCTGAGTCAAGATCATCGATCGATCGAACATATATTCATCTAGCTTCATTTTTTCTTTGTTTAAAAAAGCACAACTAGATATTAACTTGTCCCTAATTATTTCACCTACTTAATTAGTGTTAAGTAGAAGGTTGTAATCTATTTTTGACGGCAATAAGAGATTTCAACATTTTCTCTCTGCAACATAACATATATACAATTTTCACATATACAGCTCCAGAATTTGGCACATGGGAATGCAGTACTTACAGATTTGAGTTAGTTACCCATGGCCTCGGCTTACTTATCCTTGGATAAGAAAGAAAGTTTTTCTCATGTCATAGTAATTTTTTTAATATAAATTAATAGTTCAGATTTAACAACCACCTATAAAAATTTTGTATGCATTAATTTATATAATTAATAGGTGGCATAAAAATTAAATAGTAAAATTTTAATATAGTTAGTGACCACATTAGTCAAATCTCAACTATTAATTTCTATTGACGTGTGCGTATTTTTTAGATGTCAATTATATGCCATCTGGTCCCAATCATATATATATATATATATATATATATATATATATATATATATATATATATATATATATATATATATATATATATATATCGAAAAAAGGATAAATTTTATTCCAAATCAATGCAATAATCGTACAACATACAACCAGAGTGGGACTCCCACTCATCAAATCCCTATAACATTTACATCAAATTCGATGTTATGAAGCATGCCCACCAGAGGTGTGACCAGTCCCTCAAATATCCGACGGTTTCGTTCCCGCCAGACATGCCAAACTGAAGCAGTCAGACGAATTCTGACGGTCCGGAACCAGTCCTCTCCTCGACCTCTACTATCCCGGATTATCGTGATGATGTCCCCTATACCCTTCCCGGAGTCGCATCCTCCCAACACTCTACTCTGCTCCTTCCAGATCTGCCAAGCCAGGTCAAACTCGAAGAAGATGTGTCTAATAGATTCTTGCTCCAGACTGCACAACACACACTTGGGATCTGGGACCGGCACTCCAAAAGAACACAAACGATCCCTAGTCAAAAGGCGACCCAAAAGGAACTTGTAGATACAGAGCTGCATCTTCCTGGCCAGACCCTTGCACCATACAAACTCATAGTCAGGACTCTGAGAAAAAGTGTGTCGGATGAGATTGTAGCAACTCTGAAATTGGAGCTCCCCAGTTCCCGGAGACACTCCAGTCGGCTCCCAAATCCACCGATCAGCAAGCAAGTCCGAATCAATGGCAATAGTACTAATGATCCCACCCAGCTCCACAGTAAATCGATAAGACTCCGTCCTTCACTCTCCGTCGCGAATGATCCGACTACACGTCAGGCCCCGCCTGTCCTCCTGGTGTGTCTGAGCCCACCTAATGTCCAATAGCGAGCGCCGATCTATCCAAGGATCCCGCCAGAGATCCGTTCCAGATCCATCCTTCATGACCTTCCCGATAGCAGATTTAAGAACCCTCCTGTGTCGTAGGACAGTTTTGAACGTGACGGAGTGATTGTTGTCAGTAGCACACGTCCAAAAGTTGCCCTGCTTCACGTATCTGCTATGCATCCAGGTAGCCCAGAGAGACCCCCCATTGATGAATTTCCATGCCAGCTTAAGCGCGGAGGCCTCCCTAATCTCCAGCAATGGCCTAAGCCCCACTCCCCCTTCCTTCCTGGGACGACACAGCTGTTCCCAAGAGATCGCATGCATACCCCACCCCCACCCCCCCGCCAAATAAAATCTGCACAGATCCGATTCACTTTCCTAACAGTGGTAATAGGAAGGAGGATGGATTGCAGCCAGAAGTAAGCAACAGCCGTAATCATCGATCTAACCAGCTCGATGCTGTAGTGCCCCGTCCCGCTCAGTCAATCGGAGGAATCGAAACGCCGATGGCGTTTGGCCTTAGCCTTGCAACGGCTGCTGGAAGACTTCGCTCGGTCGAGGCGACCGCTCGCTCAGGTGGGGTAGTTTCGGTGAACTTGCTCATCTTAGCCTTCACATAATAAATCGCATGTTTTCAACTTGCACAAGTAGGCTTAATAATAAAAGAGATGAATCCACATAGCTAAAGGAAATAATCCCGACGGGTCGAATTGAGTTAGAATATGGAAAGGTCCAACGGTCGGCTTAGAGTTGGTACACGGCGTGCTTTGAAAATGACACTCGATCCTTCGTCCCGTGGCTTAGGAGAAGGAAAGTTGGTTGAGTAGGCAAAGTATGAACGTAGCCTAAGTCATAGGCGTCGCCCGCATGAATGTTTCATAAAGCATGCACGGTCCCGTCGTCCAAGGCTTGGCATAGCCTTGTCTTGCCCATGAGTTAAGTTGCGTTGAGCGGCTTGTGACCTAAGTCTAGGCACCCGAATGACTTGGTCGTTCAAGTTGGATGCGTACACGGCACGATCCGTTAAGGCAAAGCTGGACGCAGCCTTTGCTCGTTAAGTTGTTACGAAGTTAAGTTAGGCAAAGTTATGCCGGTCGACCTAAGACATTACAAGCACTGTCCCGCACCTTCGCGGCTTGTCAAGTTATGTAGTCCCACGATCTCAAGGCCCGTCGACTTGGGCAGGAGTGTCGTGTAGAGCACGATTGACTTAAGGTACGATGTACGGATTTAATGTTTTAAGGCACGGGCCACGGTTGAGTCAGTGAGTTTGGAAAGTGTCTTGATAGTTGTTCTTGAGTGAGTGAAATGATAGGGCAAGAAAGAAAGAATGCTCACGACTGGGTCGTTGAGGCAAGAAAGAAGAATGCTCACGACTACGGGTCGTCGAGGCAAGGTCTCAGATGTGAGAAGTATTGAAATTAGCCCTGAAAGAGATGGTAACACTAGAAGTAGCTTTGACTGTGTGAGACGTCAGTTTGAGTCGAGTCTTGCATGGTTATTGGACAACTTGTACAAGGTAAAATAAATCTGTTTCTCGGACGGCAACCCCGGCGGCCCAAGGGAACCGTTGCGATAGAGACATTCGTAGCTGCTCTGGATGACCGTACGGGTTAGGCGGGGACTTGCAGCGGAGCTAGCTACTCGTGCTGGCAAGGAGCGTCCGTCTAATCAAAAGCTCAAAAGGAGTCCATTATAGGGCTGGGCCCTAGTGACTAGTTCATATAGATGAGTCGGCATGGACGGCGATCCGCGTATATGCCTTTGAATTGAGTCGAGTATTGAGTGTAGTATATCAAGGAAGTTGGGTTAAATGTGTGTGTAAAGTTGGAACACAAAATATTGGGCCTAAGATTTGGCTGCAACGTAGGCGACGTGCTTCGGCACGAGATGTGGCATCGAGTCTTATGTTGTCGGCATATAAGTTGCATGGTTATGGTTGAGTTGTTGAGTTTAAGTCAAGAAACCGCCGCAAGGCAAAGTTGTTTGAGTGACACAAAGATTCACAAGTCTTGATTGGGTCAGTTGGTGATCAAAGTAGCAAGGGCCGCGAGACGGTGATATGGTTGAGTCGTACATAGTTGCGAGGCACGGCACAAAGGATTCGAAGCACGGTCACACGAAAATGAAGCCTCATCGCGTAGTTGCGTCTCTGATTATGGCCGTAAGGCAAACATGACTTGAGTTAACGTTGATGTTGCAAGCACGAGATGGTCTAGAAACACGAAATAGGCCAAGGCGTCGGTCCTAAAACTGATCCTAAGACAAGAGTAGAAAGACAATCATAAAGGGGACTAAGTTGCACAAAAGTAAATCAAACGTGTCGGGTTTGTATGGGTAGGCGAGGAGCTCATTCCACCAGTACAGTTGAGTACTGACACCCACATAGTTTACATGTGCAGGCACAGGTAGAAGCTCGTGGTGCGGAGCTCGCTTGGATGCATCGAGGCACGGAGTTCCTTGGCGATTCGAAGCGCACGGCCGCATGGAGTAAAGACTTATACAGGACATAATGTATGGACGTCGCCTTCCGAAGCATCCGCTGGCTAAAGACTTGTAATTGAGAGATGAGAGAGAGCTGAGTGACTTGTAATGTGAGATTGAGTGAGCTTGAGAGACTTGTAATCTTGGCCTTGCGCCCCCAATTTAACCATTATTTCAATATCAATAAAGAGCTTTTTCGTATAGCTTGTGTTTGTTCTAAATTCTGCTACTATTATTCAATGTCTCTGCTTGGGACTTCTGTGCGACGACCCCATCGTAGCCGCTGAAATCGGCCGTTATGGAACCCACCTTGCACGAGCACAATCTAGGCTCGTGCGGCATCACGCCTTAGCGAGGACGATCGCTCCTACGGGAGCGGGGCGTGACTTAATGGTATCAGAGCACGGCTTTACGTCCTTGGACTACCGATTGAATTCTTTAACTCTGCTGTTCCACGAACTCTGAATGTTGCTTCCGCATATTGATATCGTTGGTGCGCTCTCTCTCAATTGTCCCACGGGATGTCCATACAGTAAGTCTATCTATTTTGCAAAATGTAAGGAAAACAGTTTTTAACAAGAAACAAAAATATGGTTCGCGTAAGCGCGATTGGCTGAGTCGGGCTGGGCATATATACCAAAGTTGCGTCGACCTTAGAAAAGTCGAGTGCGGAAATTGAATAGCGTCGAGGAAGAATGAGTTGAACTCGGATGAGTAAATGTGGGATGACTGTCGATAGGGGTGCTATCGAGCGACGGTATCGTCGATACGATATAAGGTGAGCGTGCTTGAAATTTAAGGAATCATTCGGACGAAAATTTGAGGGAGTAGATTTTGATTCGAATAATAAGTTGATGATTTGTTGAATGACTTCATCCCTGAGTGGTTTATGCGATAGCCTCAGGGATGTCGATCGATTGATTGAGGAAATTGATGTTGTGAACGATTCGAGGAGTAATGATCGAATTTGAATTTGAATGTCGAGATATTATCCAGTCGGACGATAGCATCATTTGCACGACTCGGAACTTGTCGCAAAGGAAGATCGTCAGGTTACGCATATCGTCGATGGTATTGAGGCGTATCAAAGATCGATATACGATAACTCGGGGGTACTCTGACTCGACGAATGACGATCGTACAAGTGTTATTGTTCGGTTGGATGTGATACTTAGGATTTTGATCGAGATGAATGTAGGATGAAAATGATCGTGTCTTGATGGTTACGTTGATAGCCATAAAGTCGACGATCGTGTCTTGCGCGAGCGCAACTCCAGCCTCGCACATGCGTTGCATCGAATTTGGGACGATTGTTCCGCGTGAGCGCTGACATGGTAATTCATATCGCGGGAATGATCGAACTCGAAGAATCAGGATGCGGCAACTTTGATTGTCTCGGCTTGTCGGTTTGACGCGAAGGTGAATTCGAGGATGTTTGGACTTGCGACTGATGAATGAAAGAAACTTGAGGATTGAGTAGGTCCAATCTGTGCATCAAGAATGAACTAGTCTAGACGCAAAACAAGAGTTACGTCCCGATGAGGATGATTATCCCACGGGAGCGTGCATGGTGATTCATGCCCACCGTGGAAAATCTAACTCGCGTGAGATCGGGACACAACATATTGTTAAGCTAGACGACCTCATGATCGATTACGTGAATTAGAATAGATAATTTAGGGAATATGGAATGTGAAATTTTGGTTAGCGACAATTTATGTCATAACGTGCTTGATTCGAGAAGGATTGATAGGCGTATTAGTTCGAAGAAATAGACTATATGAAACGGCTTGATGAACGAGCGATATATTCTTGGCAAAGATTGGTTGAACGTGAATTATCGTAGGATGGCTTTGCTGAATGACTCGGACCCCGTGCGATAAAATATTGGGATGTGCGTAGGAAATCGGTGCTCGATGTTTAGAAATCAGAGTGATGCGAGCTTGGGTAGAAAACTCCATACTATCAACTTGGTTTGACCTTAGGATGGGGTCAGTGTTGATATCGTTGTTTGGGAACTATGATTCCAATACTGACGAAAAGACATAGCCAAGCAGTTAGGCAGACGTTCCGGTGCAGAGCGATAGGAATGGTGAAGGCACCACTCATGAGGCTCGGTTGACATGCATGTATATCAAGGATGCTTGAATGTGTGCACGATCCGACTCGAATGGTGATAGCAGGATTCGTTATCACGAGGCTTGGTTGAAATACATCTATTTTGGGGACGCCTAAGATATGTGCACGATCCATACTAAGTGATACGTTGAATTCAAGTAAGATTTGAGGAACGAGGAAGTATCGAGGATTTTGAGATCGTAAGTTTTGAAGAAATGATTGAAGGTTGCACGAGCGTGGCTCGGATTTGAGTAAGGCATAGGAGAATTGTGTGCGAGAGTTCTTGAATGTTGAATAAAGTGATAAGTCGATAAGTGTACTCAGTTAGTTTCGAGGACGAAACTTTTTCTGAGTGGTGTATGATGTAGTGCCCCGTCCCGCTCAGTCAATCGAAGGAATCGAAACGCCGATGGCGTTCGGCCTTAGCCTTGCAATGGCTGCTGGAAGACTTCGCTCGGTCGAGGCGACCGCTCGCTCAGGTGGGATAGTTTCGGTGAACTTGCCTCATCTTAGCCTTCACATAATAAATCGCATATTTTCAACTTGCACAAGTAGGCTTAATAATAAAAGAGATGAATCCACATTGCTAAAGAGAATAATCCCGATGGATCGAATTGAGTTAGAATATGGAAAGGTTCAACGGTCGGCTTAGAGTTGGTACATGGCGTGCTTTGAAAATGACACTCGATCCTTCGTCCCGTGGCTTGGGAGAAGGAAAGTTGGTTGAGTAGGCGAAGTATGAACGTAGCCTAAGTCATAGGCGTCGCCCGCATGAATGCTTCATAAAGCATGCACGGTCCTGTCGTCCAAGGCTTGGCATAGCCTTGGTTTGCCCATGAGTTAAGTTGCGTTGAGCGGCTTGTGACCTAAGTCTAGGCACCCGAGTGACTTGGTTGTTCAAGTTGGATGCGTGCACGGCACGATCCGTTAAGGCAAAGCTGGACGCAGCCTTTGCTCGTTAAGTTGTTGCGAAGTTAAGTTAGGTAAAGTTATGCCGGTCGACCTAAGACATTACAAGTACTGTCCTGCACCTTCGCGGCTTGTCAAGTTATGTAGTCCCACGATCTCAAGGCCCGTCGACTTGGGCAGGAGTGTCGCGTAGAGCACGATTGGCTTAAGGTACGATGTACGGATTTAATGTTTTAAGGCACGGGCCACGGTTGAGTCAGTGAGTTTGGAAAGTGTCTTGGAAGTTGTTCTTGAGTGAGTGAAATGATAGGGCAAAAAAGAAAGAATGCTCACGACTGGGTCATTGAGGCAAGAAAGAAGAATGCTCGCGACTACGGGTCGTCGAGGCAAGGTCTCAGATGTGAGAAGTATTGAAATTAGCCCTGAAAGAGATGGTAACACTAGAAGTAGCTTTGAAAGAGATGGTAACAACTTGTACAAGGTAAAATAAATCTATTTTTCGGACGGCGACCCCGGCGGCCCAGGGGAACCGTTGCGATGGAGACATTCGTAGCTGTGCTGGATGACCGCACGGGTTAGGCGAGGACTTGCAGCGGAGCTAGCTACTCGCGCTGGCAAGGAGCGTCCGTCTAATCAAAAGCTCAAAAGGAATCCATTATAGGCTGGGCCCTAGTGACTAGTTCATATAGATGAGTCGGCATGGGCGACGGTCCGCGTGTATGCCTTTGGATTGAGTCGAGTATTGAGTGTAATATATCAAGGAAGTTGGGTTGAATGTGTGTGTAAAGTTGGAACACAAAATGTTGGGCCTAAGATTTGGCTGCAACGTAGGCGACGTGCTTCGGGACGAGATGTGGCGTCAAGTCTTATGTTGTCGGCATATAAGTTGCATGGTTATGGTTGAGTTGTTGAGTTTAAGTCAGAAAACCGCCGCAAGGCAAAGTTGTTTGAGTGACACAAAAATTCACAAGTCTTGATTGGGTCAGTTGGTGATCAAAGTAGCAAGGGCCGTGAGGCGGCGATATGGTTGAGTCGCACATAGTTGCGAGGCATGGCATAAAGGATTCGAAGCACAGTCAAACAGAAATGGCGCCTCATCGCGTAGTTGCGTCTCTGATTATGGCCGTAAGGAAATATGACTTGAGTTAACGTTGATGTTGCAAGCACGAGATGGTCTAGAGACACGAAATAGGCCAAGGCGTCGGTCCTAAAACTGATCCTAAGGCAAGAGTAGAAAGACAATCATAAAGGGGACTAAGTTGCACAAAAGTAAATCAAACGTGTCGGGTTTGTATGGGTGGGCGAGGAGCTCATTCCACCAGTACAGTTGAGTACTGACACCCACATAGTTTACATGTGCAGGCACAGGTAGAAGCTCGTGGCGCAGAGCTCGCTTGGATGCGTCGAGGCACGGAGTTCCTTGGCGATTCGAAGCGCACGGCCACATGGAATAAAGACTTATACAGGACATAATGTATGGACGTCGCCTTCCGAAGCATCCGCTGGCTAAAGACTTGTAATTGAGAGATGAGAGAGAGCTGAGTGACTTGTAATGTGAGATTGAGTGAGCTTGAGAGACTTGTAATCTTGGTCTTGCGCCCCCAATGTAACCGTTGTTTCAATATCAATAAAGAGCTTCTTCGTATAACTTGTGTTTGTGTAATGGCCCGCTCCGCCCTAGCGGAACGCCGATTCAAACGGCAAGTGCAACGACTCAAACGAGCCGTCGACCCGAAGAGTTGGCATCGACCTGATGAAGAATCGATGCAAGAATTACATTGGCCCGTCAAAGATGAATCCAGACTTAGACTTTCAAAGGCGCACTCGGAGTGTCGCTCGGCCAATGCGAACATCACTAAGGTGGGTGGCTCCGATGAACCCGTCTTTGCTTAGCCTAGACACATAGCAATACGGACACTATTGCTAGAATCGCTAGGCGATAACAACGTGTATGCTAATAAAGGACTCAACGCACCTAGCTAAGGGAATAATCCCATCTTGTATGCTTGTATAGAATATGGAAAAGAACATGGAAAATACGAGAACTCTCGCACCGCGCTCCACGCTCGTGCTATGGCACATGCATGCGTTCAACAATCAAACAATGAATGGGTTACAACAATGAAACGGAAAGACTATCGACATAGTCGTTCCGAGTAGAGTTAGCAACATTGAAAGACTATGGGACCGATGGGTCGCCAAGGCGACTCCCGTACGAGGAGTTGCAAAATGTATGAATGAATGAATCAACGAATGAAAGACGTGAATGAATCGATGAACAAACGGCCAAGTGAAAGAAAGAAAAGAAAGAATGAATGAAAGATAAGAAAAGAAAGAATGGTTAGCGATAGGTGTGACGGGCACGTGCAACGGGGCTCGCTACCCACGCTGCACGGACGCCAACCTGGTCGATAACGCATTATGGCTAAGGGTTAGCCTACGGGTCGGAGATGGCCGCTAAGTTAAAAATGTCAAGATAATACGAAATAGTCGTGGACAAACGACACGGGCGAGGGGTGGCGATGCCGTGGCCGTACAATGATTCTGCGGCACGGGCGTTGTGTGGAGTATACCGTGGCCGGCCTAGGCGGAATCAAAAATCGGGGCTTACGGGCTGCCTGGGTGCGGGCTTGGGCACCGGGAGACGTAAGTGCAGGGTATTTCAAGAGACTTAACGGGGTGTACCAGCCATCACCCTATGCTAAGTTGAGAAATACCAAGGAGAATGTCCAAAATGGCTTGTAAAGCCAGCGACCGGTGCATATAGATTAAGTGGACTTGCTGGTGGCCATCCACGTGCAAGTCCTTGTATTGAAATCAAAGTAATCTAAGTTAAATGAACAAGCGCCTACTGAATGGCTTGAAACGTATCACACCAAAATAACAAAGAGTGCTTCATGCAAATGAGTTAGAGAACATGCCTACGACGCGCTAGGACCCGAGGCAGGGACACGCCCTTGAATATTGAATGTTACATGAATTTTATCAAGTTGTTACATATGAATTGTTGACTAACTTGGTTTACTTTGGACAGGGAAGGCCGGACGGTAAGTATGGGTAAGTTGTGCATGTAATTCCGTACGACACTTGTATTCGGCAATACGAGATAGGCTATGAAATACGCCATGTAAACGATCCTAAGGCAAGATTGGAAAGACAATGAATGATAGTTGGTGCACGAAAGTAAATGGAACGTATTGGGTAATGATAGCATTGTGGGCGAGCTAGCCTCCCCACCAGTGCATAACAATGTACTGATAACCCCACAGTCTGCTTGCAGCATGCAGGAGACGCCGGCGGGTACCGAGCTTCCATCGAACGTGTTAAGGCTCGGAGCCAACATCCGGGGCCTTGGGACGTTGCAAGAAGCTGAAGCACCTATACAGGACATAATGCATCGGAACATCGCCATGAATCATTCCATGTTGTAAGCCACTTGGCACGTCTTTTATGTTTCAGAGAGAGAGAGCTTGAGCGATTTGTAATATCGGCCTAGCACCGCTTGTAAACTTCTTGAATATCAATAAAGAGATTGAATTCGCTTCAATTTGTGTTCGTTTACTTTCCGCTGCAAAATGGGGACACTCTGTGCGACTCTGTGGCCTAGCTCAAATCGGCCGTTTCTGGACTTAGCCTTGTACGGGCGCAACCTAGGCCCGTGCGACATCACGCCTTAGCGAGGACGATCGCTCCTACGGGAGCGGGGCGTGACAGATTGGTATCAGAGCACGGCTTTACGTCCTTGGACTTTATTTCAATTTTCTCAGTTTTGAAAGCTCGGTTGGAAACAAAAGAAGTGTACGCTCTCTCTCGTTGTGCCTTGGGATGTTCCATACAATAAGTCTAAATATTTTCAAAAGCTCGTACGAGTACTTGGTTGGACGGGATCGATAGGCGAAGGCCTTTGTGCCACCACGACGGACTTGAGTTGGAAGGAACCGATGCTAAGAGTTAGCAAACGCAGTGCATGCTTGCATGAGCTTACGCTGATAGCAAGCGAGTACACGAGACCGAAGTATAGTACGAACGACTTAGTACGTCGAGGCGATGTGAGCGATTACGCTAGAGATTCGTCGAATGAATCTGAAGGGTGTCTTAGTGCATGACGCGAACGTAATTGAGGATTAGATCGTATGGCTTGAATCCGAGTGGTGTATGTGATAGGTTCGGAGATGAATAAAAATGAATATCGACAACTAGATCGTATGGCTCGAATCCGAGTGGTGTATGGATGTTCTTGGAAAATCATTCGAGCAAAAATTGAGGATTACGAAGCGCAACGAGTACGTCGGCGAGGCGATGCGATCGCGCAAAGTCTTAGAACGCGTCACGCTTAGTTGGTCGTGACTTCGTGTGTCCCGAACGAGATGTCGTTTGGACAACTTGTGAATGAGAAACGCGAGTTAGAAAACGGTTCGGAACGATGAATGAAAATGAATGGTCTTGATCGAGGAAACGTAGAGGATCGTGCGTACAATTTCGGATTGATTCAAATGAGTTGTGACTTGAGTCTGAACAACGATCTTGAAACTAGCTTGAGGAATAGCAGTTGAACTTGATCTTGAATATCGAGAAAATTGTGGAATATCCAACTCGGACCATAGCATCAACGCACGACTCGAAATTGGTTGCAAAGAAAGATCGTCAGGTTACGCATATCGTCGATGGTATTGAGGCGTATCAAAGATCGATATGCGATAACTCGGGGTACTCTGACACGGCAAAGGACGATCGTACAAATGTCATGATTTCGTTGGATTCTATACTTGGGATGTCGAAACGTGTCGAGGAAAATATAGACGTGGCTCGAGAATTTTCTAGTTGAACAAATGACGAATGGACTATCGATCTTGGCTTGGATGAAAATAAAATGCTTGGATTTACTTCGATGATAACCCCAACGTCGACATGCTTGTCTTATGCGAGTGCAACTCCAGCCTCGCACATGTGTCACGCCGATTAGGGCAATCACTCCGCGTGAGCGCTGGTATGGTAATTCATACAGCGGGGATGATTGAACTAGCATGGCGTGACAATTTGTGTGCTTCGACTTGTGGTGATGCGAAGGTGAACTTGAGTATGACTTGGTGTACTTGATGATTGAGCTTGAGGATTACGTAGGTCCAATCCGCGTATCGAAAATGAATTAGTCTAGACGCAAGCAAGAGTTACGCCCCGATGAGAATGATGATTCCATGGGAGCGTTGCATGGTGATTCATGAACCACCGTAGATAATCGGACTCGCATGAGATTGGGGCACAACATATTGTTAAAGCTAGACGACCTCGTGATCGAATACATGAATTGGTTAGAATTGAATGGAATCGAATATGTGCAACGATGTCTTGATGTGAATAGGTGATCGTGCTCGATGTTTAGAAATCTGAGTGACGCGAGCTTGGGTAGAAAATCCCGTACTACCGACTTTGGTTTGACTCTAGGATTGGGGTCAGAGTTGGCATTATTGTTGGGGAACTATGATTCCAATCCTGACATTGACTTAGCCTCGGAAAGAAATAGCCTAGCGGTTAGGCGAGACACTCTGTTGAAATTGTTAGCAATCGAAAGATTAATCTTGAGGATTGGCATGGATGGATAGCATGAATCACGAATATAGAAAACCCTGCTCACGAGATTCGGCTGACATGCATATATTTCAGGGACGCTTGAGTATGTGCACGATGCGACTTGAGTGAGAATGACAAATTTCTAGATCATGCGGCTTGGCTGAATGCATGTATTTTGGGGACGCTTGGAATACGTGCACGATCCAGCCAAGTGATACATTGAGTTCAAGCAAGACTTGAGGAATGGAAGAGTGTCAAGGATCTTGGAATTGCGTTAAGTAAGGGATCGATACTAGTACGAGCGTGGCTCGGAATCCAAGAAACGTGTGAGCGGAGTGTGCGTGAACGACAACGAGATTGGCCCTAAACAAGTGAATGATATGGAATCGATATCGTGCAAATAAAAGTTGGTATAACGAATTGGACCATTGATAGGAAGATATACTCGATGATAGTACAATACATGGTCTTGAATCGGACGAAAATTTACTTAGACTTGGTCGACCCCGCTAAGTAGAAATCATACTGATTTCGTGGACACGAACGCTTGAGAAGCGAATCGGGTCATCTCGCTGACCGAGATAAATGAAAGTGAGTTTTCCTCAGCCTTCGACACTCGCATTTGACGAATTACAACGTGCCTCGTACGAATATTTCAGTCCCATGACACGAAGATATAGCAACCAAGACGAAGAAACACTTGAATTGAATCAGTACCATCAAGTCTAAAATGAATGGACAATCATCCAATAAAATTCACCAAACACGCGACATAAGACTTGGAAGGATAACCGAGCATTGTTCGATGCCTTCGGACGATAGAGCCGTTCGATAGAATTGTCTAAGAAACTACGACGACACGAGTTATGAAAAGGGTCGGATGACCTGCACTCAGGAAGTCTCGAGGATGAGACTTGTTTTGAGTGGTGTATAATGTAATGGCCCGCTCCGCCCTAGCGGAACGCCGATTCAAACGGCAAGTGCAACGACTCAAACGAGCCGTCGACCCGAAGAGTTGGCATCGACCTGATGAAGAATCGATGCAAGACTTACATTGGCCCGTCAAAGATGAATCCAGACTTAGACTTTCAAAGGCGCACTCGGAGTGTCGCTCGGTCGATGCAAACATCGCTAAGGTGGGTGGCTCCGATGAACCCGTCTTTGCTTAGCCTAGACACATAACAATACGGACACTATTGCTAGAATCGCTAGGCGATAATAACGTGTATGCTAATAAAGGACTCAACGCACCTAGCTAAGGAAATAATCCCATCTTGTATGCTTGTATAGAATATGGAAAAGAACATGGAAAATACGAGAACTCTCGCACCGCGCTCCACGCTCGTGCTATGGCACAAGCTTGCGTTCAACAATCAAATAATGAATGGGTTACAACAATGAAACGGAAGACTATCGACATAGTCATTCCGAGTAGAGTTAGCAACATTGAAAGACTATGGGACCGATGGGTCGCCAAGGCGACTCCCGCACGAGGAGTTGCAAAATGTATGAATGAATGAATCAACGAATGAAAGAATAAATACGTGAATGAATCGATGAACAAATGGCCAAGTGAAAGAAGAAAGAAAGAATGAATGAAGATAAGAAAGAAGAATGGTTAGCGACAGGTGTGACGGGCACGTGCAACGGGGCTCGCTACCCGCGCTGCACGGACGCCAACCTGGTCGATAACGCATTATGGCTAAGGGTTAGCCTACGGGTCGGAGATGGCCGCTAAGTTAAAAATGTTAAGATAATACGAAATGGTCGTGGACAAACGGCACGGGCGAGGGGTGGCGATGCCGTGGCCGTGCAATGATTCTGCGGCACGGGCGTTGTGTGGAGTATACCGTGGCCGGCCTAGGCGGAATCAAAAATCGGGGCTTACGGGCTACCTGGGTGCGGGCTTGGGCACCGGGAGACGTAAGTACAGGGTATTTCAAGAGACTTAACGGGGTGTACCAGCCATCACCCTATGCTAAGTTGAGAAATACCAAGGAGAATGTCCAAAATGGCTTGTAAAGCCAGCGACCGGTGCATATAGATTAAGTGGACTTGCTGGTGGCCATCCACGTGCAAGTCCTTGTATTGAAATCAAAGTAATCTAAGTTAAATGAACAAGCGCCTACTGAATGGCTTGAAACGTATCACACCAAAATAACAAAGAGTGCTTCATGCAAATGAGTTATAGAACGTGCCTACGACGCGCTAGGACCCGAGGCAGGGACACGCCCTTAAATATTGAATGTTACGCAAAATTTATCAAGTTGTTACATATGAATTGTTGACTAACTTGGTTTACTTTGGACAGGGAAGGCCGGACGGTAAGTATGGATAAGTTGTGCATGTAATTCCGTACGACACTTGTAATCGGCAACACGAGATAGGTTATAAAATATGCCATGTAAATGATCCTAAGGCAAGATTAGAAAGACAATGAATGATAGTCGGTACATGAAAGTAAATAGAACGTGTTGGGTAATGATAGTATTGTGGGCGAGCTAGCCTCCCCACCAGTGCATAACAATGTACTGATAACCCCACAGTCTGCTTGCAGGATGCAGGAGACGCCGGCGGATGCCGAGCTTTCATCGAACGTGTTAAGGCGCGGAGCCAACATCCGGGGCCTTGGGACGTTGCAAGAAGCTGAAGCACCTATACAGGACATAATACATCGGAACATCGCCATGAATCATTCCATGTTGTAAGCCACTTGGCACGCCTTTTATGTTTCAGAGAGAGAGAGCTTGAGCGATTTGTAATATCGGCCTAGCACCGCTTGTAAACTTCTTGAATATCAATAAAGAGATTGAATTCGCTTCAATTTGTGTTCGTTTACTTTCCGCTGCAAAATGGGGACACTCTGTGCGACTCTGTGGCCTAGCTCAAATCGGCCGTTTCTGGACTTGGCCTTGCACGGGCGCAACCTAGGCCCGTGCGACATCACGCCTTAGCGAGGACGATCGCTCCTACGGGAGCGGGGCGTGACAGATTGGTATCAGAGCACGGCTTTACGTCCTTGGACTTCATTTTGATTTTCTCAATTTTGAAAGCTCGGTTGGAAACAAAAGAAGTGTACGCTCTCTCTCGTTGTGCCTTGGGATGTTCCATACAATAAGTCTAAATATTTTCAAAAGCTCGTAGGAGTACTTAGTTGGACGGGATCGATAGGCGAAGGCCTTTGTGCCACCACGACGGACTTGAGTTGGAAGGAACCGATGCTAAGAGTTAGCAAACACAGTGCGTGCTTGCATGAGCTTACGCTGACAGCAAGCGAGTACACGAGACCGAAGTATAGTGCGAACGACTTAGTACGTCGAGGCGACGTGAGCGATTATGCTAGAGATTCGTCGAACGAATCTGAAGGGTGTCTTAGTGCATGATGCGAACGTGATTGAGGATTAGATCGTATGGCTTGAATCCGAGTGGTGTATGTGATAGGTTCGGAGATGAATAAAAATGAATATCAACGACTAGATCGTATGGCTCGAATCCGAGTGGTGTATGGATGTTCTTGGAAAATCATTCGAGCGAAAATTGAGGATTACGAAGCACAACGAGTACGTCGGCGAGGCGATGCGATCGCGCAAAGTCTTAGAACGCGTCACGCTTAGTTGGTCGTGACTTCGTGTGTCCCGAACGAGATATCGTTCGGACAACTTGTGAATGAAAAACGCGAGTTAGAAAATGGTTCGAAACGATGAATGAAAATGAATGGTTTTGATCGAGGAAACGTAGAGGATCGTGCGTACGATTTCGGATTGATTCAAATGAGTTGTGACTTGAGTCTGAACAATGATCTTGAAACTAGCTTGAGGAATAACAGTTGAACTTGATCTTGAACTTAGTAAGGCATGTCAAGACTGTAACTGAGTGTAAGAACAAGAAAATAGTATATATCATGTACAAAAATCTGGAACTATATCTATGTGAGTTTAGTATTAGTTTCAACATGTGATCGGCTTAGAACTTGATACAATGTTTGGCCTGGCTAATCATACGTGAGTGTATGATTAACACTATACAATGATGATACAATAATCTGTGGGGTATTGATCACATATCTACGCTAACAGTACCCCCATCCCTGACTAATATAGTGGATCCAGTCATGACACGTCATGACACGTGATTCTCTGAGAAGGTAGCTAGCTTTCGCAGGAATCCTGTCTATACAATGCACAAGGAACAAGGAAGACTTGCACAAGGCATACCATATATAAGAGGAATAACATCTTATGACGGGATCCAGACAAATACCAATCCGTGTGAACAATGTGTCAAGAGAACAAGGATATCTACACTAAATACTAGAAAAAAAGACGATATCATAAAACAGAAATATTATCAGAGAATGTACTCGCCTGAGATCTGGTGAAATATGTCAACTGGTCCAAGAACCGTGCCTCGAGGACCTATAGGTGGAAATACTGTATCAATATAAGGGTTTGGAAGTAAAATCAGGTCATACTAAGTCAAACTAGGTCAAGACAAGTCAAAGCAATCAAACTAGGTCAATCTAAGTCAAGGGTTGACTTATAGTTGACTTTGGTCAACTGGTCAACTCTGGTCAACTCTAGGTCAAACTTGACTAATGTTGACTAACAGTTGACTTTGGGTCAACTGGTCAACTTCGGTCAAGTTCTAATCAATTTTAGGCTACGGTTGACTTTCGGTTGACTTTTGGTCAAAAATAGTCAACTGTGGTCAACCAAGGTCAAAACTAGTCTAACCTATGTCAAATGTTAACTCTACTTCGACGTTCAGTCAAAGTAGTCAACCATGGTCAAACTATGTCAAAGCTAGTCTCTATAAACATCTACAAGATTAACACATTCAATTTCAGTGGTTGTGAAATCACTGATATCGATGGATCTCAAAATACCACAAAAGGAGAAAGATTATAATAATAGGATGACACAAAAAGGAAAGAAATCTACAGATGTTGTCAGATGATGAAACTAACATCACCAACGTGTTCAGAATAGTCAAATCAGCTAGGATAGCCTGTCCAAAAGTCCAATTTGGACACAGGGGCAAAACGGTAATTTCGGGCCAAATTGATGTCCGCCGTTGGACACACTTTGTACCGAAAAATGTGCCGAAATAAAAGTGCACAAAATCTAACAAATTATATATCCATGAATCCAGAATGACGATACGAACCCAACGGTATATCCAGAATTGGATTCCGTTGACCCGATCTCAAATTGGTCCGTTGACCAGGACATTGAAATTCCGATTTGCACGAAAAAGCGTGTCGAAGTCAATGTCCTCAAAACTCAGCAAATTATATGTCAACGAGTCCAGAATGACGATACGAACTCAACGGTATATCCGGAATTGGATTCCGATGAGCCAAACTCAAAATGACACGTTGACCCAGAAAGTGGGACCCGCTTTGCACCGAAATGCGTGCCAGGGTCCACGTTTTCCAAATCTAACAAACTTTATATGAAAACAGGCCAGAACGATGCCACGAGTCTACTGGTGGTGTCAGAATTTGAATCCGGAGTCCCGGGTTCAAAAATGTAATTTTACAAGTGCAACACTAAAAATTCGAACGGCCAACTTTGGCGTCGAATTCGACCGACCTAACAAGCTCAAACTGAAATGAAATCTAAAGGGGGCAGGAAGAGGGTTATACCAGCTGTGCACCAGAACTAGTAGTGCACAAAACGGAGCTGCGACGACGAAGATACGAACCCGCGAAGTTGGCATCACGAAACTGTCCAAAAACAGTTCAATTAAAACGTCAACTTGGTGGCCAGTTTTGATGTATCAAACGACGAAATTAATGGTTCAAACTTGACAGAGGTGAAGAGGGATATACCGAGATTGAGACAGAGCAAGGAGTTTGCCGATCCAACGGTCGGATTTCCTGAAAAACGTGTACGAAGTTGCTAGTTCGAGACGCGATTCTAAGTTCGTTTCCGAGCTCGCGCCGACGGGATTTTGTGCGAAATGCACGAATCGCCTCGGCAACGCGTCGTAGGAGACGACGCACGCCACGGAAGAGATCGTTGGGGCTCGCCGACCAGGGGTGGCCGGCCACGCGGTAGCGGTTGGCCGCGCGGCAGCGCCGGTGGCGGCGACAGAGCGCGCGGTCGTGAGCTTGCTGCTGCTGCGAGGCTGCGCTGCGGCTGCTGCTGCGTGCGGGTGCATGCACGCTCGGCGGCGGCGGTGCTAGCCTGGCACGACGGCGGCCATGCGGTGGCGGGGTGCCCGACGGTGGTGCACGGGAGTGGTGGTGGCGGCGGTTTGAGGTGGTGGCGGTTTGAGGTGGCGGCGGTTTGAGGTGGCCGGTCATACGGTAGCGGGGTGCCCGGCGGTGGTGCCTCTCACACTATCAATCACCTATTTAAGACCATTCTCTTCTCACTGTTATTGAACGATTTCTCTACAACTTTATCTTCCCCAAAACTCTGATCCAATCGGCCATGGCGGAGTGTTCTGAGGATCGACCATTACAAATGGCAGAGCAAGATTAGTAGGTAATTTCCCTGATCTTCTTGTCTCCTTGATCGTTCTGATCATTCTGAAGTTGAGCTTGATCAATCAATGATTTGATCGTTTGGTTCTTCTGGATCCAGTCAGTCGACTCGATCAAGAGAAGAATAGATCGAACAATAATCATTGATTCGATCCTTTTTCCAACAATCCTTCATTTTTGGAATCAATAATTTCTGATCGCAATGTGTTTGTTTATTTTCCTCCATGAACCAGTCGATCCTTCATAAACCCAACTAGGAATAGTTGATCGTTCTTGCGTTCTTCTGATCTAGATCTACTCTTCCAGCTATAGCCGACACTACAGGTAAATCCTTGTTTTGATTTCGTAAATTCTATTTAAAGTTATGGAGAAATCTATATGTGATACACTGAGAATCCTGTTGTGTGTTCAAATATGTGTTTTCATATATAGATTCATATGGGATTTTATATATAGATTTATATGTGTTTTCATATATAGATTGATATAAGATTTCATATATAGATTTATATGTATCCTCATATGTAGATTGGTATGAGCTTTCCATATACAGATTTATATGTGTTCCTATATAGATGTGAATGTGATTCCATATGCTGTTACGAGAGCAATTCATGTGACTTGGTATGTGATCCTTATGGACTAACATGTGATTCCATGGGACTGAATTTACTGTTCTGTTATTGGGAGGCTATGACTCTCAGTGATGAAATATGGAAATCAGAATTGAAGTCCAGTTTATGGACTGAATCACACCAGTTCAGTCTATGGTCAGATCCATATTAGTCCTAAGAACTGAAAGGGTCCTGATTTAGGACTAGGTGTATCCACCAAGTACTAGAACATGTATTTTCCTATTGGGACTGACTGATACCTACATCAGGGAACCTTTTGCAGGGCTGAACCATCAGCCAGTTGTAACAGTTGCCCCTGTCCTATTTAGAACAGTATAATTTAGATTGATAGGTCTTTTATTGAGTTAAATGGTTCAGTGTTAGGACTGTGGATACCAATTCTGATACTAGGTTTGAATAGAGTATTGTTTAGGACAGTTAACCCATCCTGAGGCTTGTTTAATCCTTCTTTCTGTCAATGAGTAGCATGAGTTGAGAACTACAAATTTCTGAACCACTAAGTACAGTATTGCTCTTAGGGTGGTGCTTGGTAGGAGACATACATTTTACTGATTGCTCCTACCTGCTACATTAAGAGAAGTGCTGGAACATGAATCAGTATTCAGGTTCAGAAGTCTGGGCAGGACTCAGGATTTAGCTAGGGATTCTGGGCTAAGGTATACTTACATGACTTAGGATTGAACCTCCCTGTTATAATTTATCTTCTCTTAACTCTCATTTGGATTAGAAATGGTGAAGCTAACAGTAGTAAGGGTAGATTACCCATACCCTGTTTTCTGGGAAAACGAATGGGACAGTTATGGTTTTGATCATATGGGCATGTTTTGATTTACATTATATCAGTCCTTCCAATATTGATTAAACCTTAGATATGTTTTCTGTTATGGGTTACTAAATATAGGAGCAATCCATGGTTGTCCTGCAAGTAGAGGTTGGGAAATGACATGATTCACATTTTGAACTGATTGTCTCAGCCTTGTAATACATATCAGTTGGTAGAGGCTGAGTTCTTGATGGTACTGATCAAGGGAAATCAGTTCCACTTGGGGACAGGAATCGTTCAGCCCAGTCTTGACTGATTGGAATCTACCCACATAGTTCCTTAGAATCTGGGCTAAGTTGTGGGAACCTTCAGGTTAGATCAGATTGTACAGGCATCTTTGTTTGAGTGCACATAAGTGAACTTCGAAGGATACATCCTACTTCCTGTATAGGACATCAGAAGATTGTAAGTTGAACTTTACTGTAAATTGATATTTTGTTTACTGTGTTAGACTTGGTTAGGAATTTCGGATATGGGTATCAACTACATCCTGAGATTGAACCATTCTCAGTTCTGATTAGGAACTGAGACATGAAAAGCCTAGTTAGGATTTTTCCTGGAACCATGGTACAGGACTGAATGTCCATTAGAACTGGAGTACCTATGGTTCAGTGAACCAGGACTCTTGAGTTTAGGTTACTTTGAAACACTTGACTCATAGAAATTCTTGTAGTATGTTGTTATATGTATAGGGGTTCCTGCCAGTTATAACATGGTTAATGATATTAATAATGATTAGAAACATTTGATAACCAGTTAGAACTACCCATTTGATAGATTACCCTTGTATGATCTATAGCTCTGTTAAACAATGCTTGTTAGGATATTACATAGTCATAATAATAAGTTGACTATTATTATAGGTTTAAGAAAGTATTTAGCTAAGTTTAGTCTAAACTAGACTATAGATAATTACTTTCAATAGAGTAGATTGTTTTATCAAATGGAATCTAGGATTGTTTTTATAATCTTAGACTTAAAACATTAACTTTACATTGTTTGACTCATCAACTGTAAACCATAAACAGGAGGATTTCCATCTTTACTACCTTTTCTCGATCATCCGGCGCAGGCAAGTATACTCCTCTGATTTGTTCATTTCTTATGTCTTCATATCTTTTCTTGTATCTCCTTGATGACACTATAGTTCACGATATTGTCTCATTTCATGTTCCTTGTATCATTGTGTCTGGGAGGGGAAATACTATACATATTTGATCAAACCCTGTTACTACTCATGTGAATAGCTTGGGTCCCGCACCGTGCACGCGGGGCCAAAGCCGTACCATTTTATGTTCATTGCATCTACCCAAGCCGATCAGAATCTAGATGTATTTCATTATTGCACATGTCAGGATTCAGGTTGTATTTTAGGATTCATGGTTGTATTTCATGTTCAGGTTGTATTTCATGATTCAGGTTGTATTTCATAATTCAGGTTGTATTTCATGCTCGGGATTCATACCATGTTTCCTGTTTTACTTTCAGTATTCCTATTCAGTTCATGTCTTGTTCTCATTTCCTGTACTTTACATTTATTCCTATTTTTTGATTCATACCATGATGTACATGTTCATTCAGAAGGGTCAGAGATCATATTCGAATTGCCCAAGATCGCCAGCGCCATTGGGCCAATTCTCATCGGCGCCCTTTCGAGTTTTCGGTCAGTGACCATGTATTCCTGACGATTTTGCCTAACCGTGGTGTCATTCGTTTCGGCGTACGGGGAAAGCTTAGTCCTAGGTATATAGGGCCGTTCGATATTCTGGAGCGAGTAGGAGATGTATCCTATCGTCTCGCTCTTCCGCCGTCGCTAAGCGAGGTGCATGACGTGTTCCATGTATCCCAATTACGACGGTATGTTCCGGACCCGAGCCACATCCTAGATCATTCAGAATTGGTTGTTGGTACCAACCTTTCGTATGAGGAGAGGCCCGTGTCTATATTGGACCGGAGAGAGAAGACACTCAAGAACAAGACTATCAAGTTAGTTCGAGTTGCTTGGGGCCATCACTCTTTGGGTGAGTCAACGTGGGAGCGAGAGGATGACATCCGATCGCGATATCCCGACTTGTTTGACTCGTGAGGTATAATATCCTTCTTATGCCTCATGCCTTCGATTCCTTGCTTGCATGATTGATTGCTTGATTGATTGTCTAGTATAGCTTGCCTGTGATTAGTGTAGCTTGTCCTTGTCTCTCTAGCCTCTTAATTAAATTCCGAGGACGGAATTCTTTTAAGGTGGGTAGAGTTGTAATGCATGTTGTTCGTATTACGTATTTGGAATACGTATACGTATTTTATCTCGTATTTGCATATCTCCTTGGTTTGGTTTGGCTTGGTTATTCTTGACCCGGGTTGGCTTGGTTCGGTTGGGATTATTTTGGTTTACCATGAACTATGGATGAACCCCCTACCTACCACCACATTTGGTATTTATTACCATTCTTCCTTCTCTCTCTTCATTAATCATCTTCTTCTTCCTCATTTACTTCCTTACCTACCAAAGAGAGGAGAGAGAGGTCTAGGCAAGTGCAATGTCACTCCCCGATTCCGTCGAATCGATAGTCGTCCCCCGGGCGTGATGCCGTACGAACCTAAGTTGCGTTCGCACAAGGCATAGTCATAAGGTTATCCGAAACACAACATCAAATTAGAGTACGCAGAGAAATTGAATAAAACATTTGAAATGGAAATAGACTTTTCATTGATAATATGAACTTTACATAGACTTCTTTTTACAATCATTGCCGCGCGGGCTACAACATGACTTCGACTTACAAAAATGAACGCCGATGAGATAGTCGTTCCATACATTACACCCTTTTATACAAGTAAAAACCAATACATATTTCCACCTGCTATGGCGGGAAGTCGAGTCGTCATTTTTCTTTGGACTGATGTGCGGTCTTCTTCAAAAGGAAATCCAGAAAATAAGCCTTCACACGGACGAGGCTTCAAAAGTGTCCACGCCACCTTGAGATTTTAGGTGGCACGCCCTTCGTAGTCCGGGGTACCTGCGTGGAGAGCGAGGATCAGTACATTACACTTTGTACTGGTGCGTGGCAAGTTGAGTTCCAAGCTCTCATTTGGTTGAATGAGTTTATATGACTTTAGTTCATGAATGTTTCTAACCATCCTAATGAATTTCAAGTGAGCATTGACAAGCATAAAGTAATTTACATTGGAACTTACCCCCGGCGGGCCGCGCCGCGCCTTATGAATACTTACCATGTTCTTCCCTGTCAATTGTTATCATTTTCACACCAAAAGCAATATTTCGTGTGATTGGTCACTGACACCACAAGCCATCCTGGACTTATAGCTTTGTTAGTCGGGGCCCTTTCAACGCAAGTAGCGAGCCCCGCTGAAAGTCCCCGCCTAACCCGTGCTATCATCCAGCACAGCTATACCGTGTTTCCTCCTAGGCCGAGTCGGTCCCGTGGCCCCGGGTTATCGCTCGAGGAAACTTTCTCCTTGTCGACAAGTTGTCCAATGACCGAGTTAAGACATTATTCAGTTATTAAGGTATAGCCTTCGTTCTCCTTGAAACTTAATCATTTTACCGTGCTCGTGCCCTTGTATCCATTCTTTCTTCCGCTACAACACTATCGATTTACATAAGAAGGGGGTCGAGAAGAGAAGGGTCAGCCACTCACCTTGAGTTTACTTTGGCGAGGGAACTTGTTGGTCGCGCTAGACGTCGCCTACGCGATTACCTGAAATCGCACATGCAACCGATTAGAACACTGCATTATTCAAGGAGTTCGATAGGAAATGCGAGTTCGAAATGCAAGCCATGAAAACCATCGAAAACATTCACGAAAACGCATTCAGAAAACAAAGCCAAAACCAACGCAAGCGGCATAAAAAGCAGAGCAACGGGAGGTCTCTCCCGACTCAGCCGCAGAGCCAATCCTCGAGGCGCAACCCGCTGAATATGGGACTTGGTTCCGAAGAAGACATTCCATAACGAGCAATGGATCTTAATTCAACCGTTCCCGTTCGATCGACTCGGCCGGTCCCGACCTATCGGTCCCGACCGAATCGATAGCGACAGTGTTCCTTTCTCGCGCACCCCGTGGACAAGTACGGGGCACGATGTAGGGACGGAGCACTACACCATAACCAACTAAGAAAAAGTTTCGTCCTCGAAACTTAAAATAGAACCTACCTCTACGAGAATAATGGAGGGAACTTCTCCTTCATTTCTGACTCAAGCTCCCAAGTCGACTCCTCGACGGAATGGTTTCTCCAGAGAACGCGGACTAGTGGAATAGCACGGTTGCGGAGAAGTTTATCCTTGCGCTCCAAGATTTGCACCGGCTCTTCGACATATGATAAGTCCGCCTTCAGGTCCAGCTTACCCAAATCTACCACATGCCCCGGATCGTGCACGTACTTCCGCAATTGCGAGACGTGGAAGACGTCATGTACCTCTGACAATGCAGGCGGCAAGGCGATCTGGTAAGCTACCGGGGCGACTCGCTTCAATATTTCGAACGGGCCAACAAATCTTGGGCTCAACTTTCCTTTCGCACCGAACCGGGATACTCCACGCATAGGCATCACCTTCAGGAATACATGGTCGCCTTCCGAGAACTCGAGGGGGCGTCGGTGCGTGTCGGCATAGCTTTTTTGCCGGCTTTGTGCTATCTTCAATCTTTCACGTATCAACTTGACCTTCTGCACAGTCTGCTCCACCAGCTCCGGACCAAGTATCTGCCGTTCCCCGAATTCATCCCAGCAAATGGGCGATCTACACTTCCGGCCGTACAAAGCTTCATACGGCGCCATTTGGATGCTGGACTGATAGCTGTTGTTGTATGCAAACTCGGCCAGCGGTAGATGGACGTCCCAACTTGACTTCAAGTCGATAGCACAGAGTCGCAACATGTCTTCGAGAATTTGGTTCACCCGCTCTGTTTGGCCGTCAGTCTGAGGATGATAAGCTGAGCTGAACTTCAACTTGGTCCCCAGTGCTGAATGTAGACTACTCCAGAAACGTGCTACGAACCGTCCATCCCGATCCGAGACGATAGAAACTGGGACCCCGTGCAGCCGAACTATTTCATCAAGATATATCTGAGCAAGGCGGTCGACGCTCCAAGTAACTTTGATGGCGATAAAGTGCGCTGACTTGGTTAGTCGATCGACGATGACCCAGACGGCGTCATTTCCCCGCGGCGTCCTCGGCAAGCCAACAACGAAGTCCATAGTGATGTGATCCTATTTCCACTCTGGAATGGCAAGGTTCTGCATCTCCCCGCCCGGTCGCTGGTGCTCGGCTTTGACTTGCTGACAGGCCATACATTTTGACACAAAGAGCGCTACGTCCCTCTTCATGCCGTGCCACCAAAAGACAACGCGGAGGTCCTTATACATCTTGGTGCTGCCAGGATGCAAGGAATATTTTGCATAGTGTGCCTCCGTCATTATC
Organism: Iris pallida; assembly: GCA_029216955.1. Lineage (NCBI taxonomy): Eukaryota > Viridiplantae > Streptophyta > Magnoliopsida > Asparagales > Iridaceae > Iris > Iris pallida. Next base: position 2,057,129 of record JANAVB010024598.1, read on the forward strand.
TCCTTTCTGAGTTCTACGTCGTCCGGTACGCATAGCCGTCCCTTCACGTGCAACACTCCCGACTCGTCCTCTGCAAAGTCAGACGCTTTCCCTGTCGATATCAGCTTCCGCATCTTCTCCAGGTAGGGGTCGTCCTTCTGTGCAGACTTGATCCTCTCCAGTAGGCTCGGTTCCACCCGCAGTTGCGCCAGTTTCACGTCTCTGAAACGAACTCGAAGTTCAATGCCCATTCCTTCTAAGTCACGCAGCAGTCGATCATTGATGCATAATGAAGCTAAGTACTTTCGGCTCAGCGCATCCGCTACCACATTTCCCTTGCCCGGCGTGTAGTCGATTGATAAGTCATAGTCTTTGATTAGTTCGAGCCATCGCCTCTGCCGCAAATTCAGTTCTTTCTGGGTGAAGAGATACTTGAGGCTTTTGTGGTCCGTATAAATCCTGCACGCCACGCCATAGAGATAGTGACGCCACAGCTTCAACGCGAACACAATTGCCGCTAGTTCTAGGTCGTGCGTGGGGTAGTTCTTCTCGTGCGGCTTCAACTGCCGGGAAGCAAAAGATATCACCTTATCCCGCTGCATGAGCACACACCCCAAGCCCTGGCCAGAAGCATCGCTGAAGATTTGAAATCCCTCCGTCCCTTCAGGAAGAGCAAGTATCGGGGCCGAAACGAGCCGTTGTTTGAGCTCCTGGAAGGAAGCTTCACAGTCGTCTGACCACTTGAATGCGACTCCTTTCTGGGTGAGGCGAGTCAACGGCGATGCAATCTTCGCGAAGTCCTTCACGAAGCGTCGGTAGTACCCCGCCAAGCCTAGGAAGCTTCGAATTTCGCCAACTGATGCAGGCCGTTTCCAATCAGCAACTGCCTCGACTTTCTTCGGATCGACTGCGATGCCCGTGGCAGAGTTGATGTGCCCAAGGAATGAGACGCTGTCCAGCCAGAACTCGCACTTGCTCATCTTTGCGTACAACTGATTCTCTCGAAGGGTTTGGAGTACCGTCCGCAGATGCTCTGCATGTTGCGCTCGATCCTTCGAGTAGACGAGGATGTCGTCGATGAAGACTACTACGAACTTGTCAACGAACGGACGGAACACCCGATTCATTAGATCCATGAAGACGGCAGGGGCGTTTGTCAGACCGAACGGCATTAGCAAGAACTCGTAGTGGCCGTAACGAGTGCGGAAGGCAGACTTCGGCACGTCATCTGGCTTGACTTTGAGTTGGTGGTAACCCGATCGTAGATCAATCTTCGAAAACACCGTTGCACCTTGGAGCTGGTCGAACAAGTCGTCGATGCGGGGCAGGGGGTATTTGTTTCGGACGGTGGCTTTATTCAATTCCCGATAGTCGATGCAGAGTCGCATCGATCCATCCTTCTTCTTTACGAACAGCACGGGCGCACCCCACGGCGAGACACTCGGACGGATAAACCCTCTGTCGAGCAATTCCTGAAGTTGTGCCTTTAATTCTTTCAATTCTGCAGGAGCCATCCTGTACGGAGCCTTCGAGATCGGCCGGGCGTCGGGGAATGTATCGATGGTGAACTCTATCTCTCGATCGGGCGGCATGCCAGGTAGCTCGTCCGGAAACACGTCTGGGAATTCTGCCACAACATCGGTATCACCCGCGTTCGCACCATCCTGCCTCGTGTCACGAACGGACGCCAAGTAGCCTTCGCATCCAGAATGAAGTAGCCTCCGAGCCGAGATTGCCGAGATCACCATGCACGTCGGCGATGCTTCACCACACGAATAGCAGAATTCGGGCACTCCAGGTATACGGAAGGTGACCCTCTTTCCTGCGCAGTCGATGTTGGCGTTGCAAGGACCGAGCCAATCCATGCCCAGTATGATGTCGAAGTCCTTCATATCTAGAACTATCGCATCAAGACCGATCTTTTGACCCCTAATACATATGGTTCCTCCCCCGCAAGCTAAATTTGTGAGTAGTGGCACGCCCGAAGGCATACTTACGCTAAGATCAAGATCTAACAACTTTACAAGAAATTTGTGCTCGGCGGCGAAGTCCGCCGATATGAAAGTATGCGATGCGCCTGAATCAAATAACACACGAGCAGGTACATTATTGAAGTTCAATATACCTGTCACGATCGTGTCGGAAGCGAACGCCTCGTCTCGAGTCAGAGCAAAGACACGCCCCTGGGCATTAGGGCGTCGGGCTTGGTTGTCGAGTTGAGTGTGCTGAGGAGGTTGGGGCGTCTGTCCTCGATTTTCTTGACGTTGTTGTTGGGGCGGGGCATTACGACTTTGTCTTCGAGCCCAGCAATCCGCCATTTGGTGCCCCCTTTTTCTGCAAAAGAAGCATCCCCCATCTAAGACAGCACAGTCCCTTTCAGTATGCCCGTAGTGGTTGCACTTGGCGCAGGGAGGAGATGGGTTCTGTCCTTTATAGCCGCCGTTGTTTGGACGCTTCGATGCGAAGTTGTTGCCTCCCGTATAGCTAGGACGTTTGTGATTTGAGTGACGCACAACGTCGGCAGCACCGGAAGGATACAGACTCTCAAGACGGAGAGCGTGGTTCAGAGCCTCGCCCGTGGTCTTGTACTCCGGGACGCCGACATACGCACCAATAGATTGTCGCAGTCCCACTTCGAACCGTCGCACGCGGCACTCTTCAGTAGGCAGAAACGTACCAGCGAACTTGGACAATTTGTTGAACTCTGCGGCGTACTGCTGCACCGTCCTGCTCCCCTGCTTCAATGACATGAATTCATTTTCTTTTGCTTGGCGAACGGAGGACGGAAGGTACTCAAGTTCGAAAGCCTTGCGGAACGTGGCCCAAGAGATCGGCGCGGTAGTGTTGTCCGGTCGAATCGCTCGCTTGCGCACGGCCCACCAGTCGTGCGCGTTCAACCGTAGTTGAAGTTGTGCGCAGGCGACTTGCTTTGATTCTTCGATGCCGAGAAGCTCGAAGTGGTCTTCTAGTTCTTCCAGCCAGTCGATCGCAATGGAAGGGCCCTCGGTGCCGCTGAAGGAAGTGCGGCACGCCTTCTTGAATTCTGACACTTCAAAGTTGTACTTTTTCGGTGCCGTTGGTTGAAGCTCGAGCTCCGCCGTGTCGACTTCAATGGGTGGAATCGCCGGCACGGTGGTAGTAGGCACGGTGACGGTAGGTGCCGTCGCAGAATTTCCGTTGGCCGCAAACGTCTGGATGATCTGCTGTAGGGTATCCATCTGCTTTTGTTGGAGTTTGATGTGCGCGTCAAAGCGAGCTTCGAACTGGGCCTGTCGTTCCTCTACTCGTTGATGTCGGTCCTCGGACTGGTTCCGCTGCGCCTCCATCATGCGCAGCATCCTTTCAATGGTATCGTTAGAAGGTCCGGCCTGCGGACGATGCGAGCTACTAGAGCCGCTGGAAGCGCTCTGTTCTTGCTCGGCCGTGGGTTCCGCCACTTCTGCGATACGAAGGCAACGCATCAGTCTCAAATTATTACGGACTCATTGTATGGAACAACTTATCTCATCGTTGCGTGGTCAAAGGTTTGAAACTCTAGACGCGAGGCCAAAGGATGTAAAGCCGTGCTCTGATACCATTATGTCACGCCCCGATTTCGTCGAATCGATAGTCGTCCCCCGGGCGTGATGCCGTGCGAACCTAAGTTGCGTTCGCACAAGGCATAGTCATAAGGTTATCCGAAACACAACATCAAATTAGAGTACGCAGAGAAATTGAATAAAACATTTGAAATGGAAATAGACTTTTCATTGATAATATGAACTTTACATAGACTTCTTTTTACAATCATTGCCGCGCGGGCTACAACATGACTTCGACTTACAAAAATGAACGCCGATGAGATAGTCGTTCCATACATTACACCCTTTTATACAAGTAAAAACCAATACATATTTCCACCTGCTATGGCGGGAAGTCGAGTCGTCATTTTTCTTTGGACTGATGTGCGGTCTTCTTCAAAAGGAAATCCAGAAAACAAGCCTTCACACGAACGAGGCTTCAAAAGTGTCCACGCCGCCTTGAGATTTTAGGTGGCACGCCCTTCGTAGTCCGGGGTACCTGCGTGGAGAGCGAGGATCAGTACATTACACTTTGTACTGGTGCGTGGCAAGTTGAGTTCCAAGCTCTCATTTGGTTGAATGAGTTTATATGACTTTAGTTCATGAATGTTTCTAACCATCCTAATGAATTTCAAGTGAGCATTGACAAGCATAAAGTAATTTACATTGGAACTTACCCCCGGCGGGCCGCGCCGCGCCTTATGAATACTTACCATGTTCTTCCCTGTCAATTGTTATCATTTTCACACCAAAAGCAATATTTCGTGTGATTGGTCACTGACACCACAAGGCATCCTGGACTTATAGCTTTGTTAGTCGGGGCCCTTTCAACGCAAGTAGCGAGCCCCGCTGAAAGTCCCCGCCTAACCCGTGCTATCATCCAGCACAGCTATACCGTGTTTCCTCCTAGGCCGAGTCGGTCCCGTGGCCCCGGGTTATCGCTCGAGGAAACTTTCTCCTTGTCGACAAGTTGTCCAATGACCGAGTTAAGACATTATTCAGTTATTAAGGTATAGCCTTCGTTCTCTTTGAAACTTAATCATTTTACCGTGCTCGTGCCCTTGTATCCATTCTTTCTTCCGCAACAACACTATCGATTTACATAAGAAGGGGGTCGAGAAGAGAAGGGTCAGCCACTCACCTTGAGTTTACTTTGGCGAGGGAACTTGTTGGTCGCGCTAGACGTCGCCTACGCGATTACCTGAAATCGCACATGCAACCGATTAGAACACTGCATTATTCAAGGAGTTCGATAGGAAATGCGAGTTCGAAATGCAAGCCATGAAAACCATCGAAAACATTCACGAAAACGCATTCAGAAAACAAAGCCAAAACCAACGCAAGCGGCGTGAAAAGCAGAGCAACGGGAGGTCTCTCCTGACTCAGCCGCAGAGCCAATCCTCGAGGCGCAACCCGCTGAATATGGGACTTGGTTCCGAAGAAGACATTCCATAACGAGGAATGGATCTTAATTCAACCGTTCCCGTTCGATCGACTCGGCCGGTCCCGACCAATCGATCCCGACCGAATCGATAGCGACAGTGTTCCTTTCTCGCGCACCCCGTGGACAAGTACGGGGCACGATGTAGGGACGGAGCACTACATGCAACTTGCTTCATGGAGGAACTCCAATTTTATTGCTTCATTCTCTTCCTTACAGCATTCTAACTTACTTTAGAACTTGGCATTTTTACTTTCCATGGCTAGATTCTTGTAGATCTATATTTACCTTATTTTCAGATTCCTTGGGTTTTGATCTACTTAGTCTTATTATTTTTGAGTTTTGATGGTTCCATGTTGTAGAGAATTTCGTTCTACCCCATTTTGACCTATGGAAGTTCGGATTTAGGCTCCGGATGATAGAGTTATGCAGCTTGGAAGCCATGGCTTATGGTGTACTTCTTTTCGGAAATTTGGAGAAGAAGCACAGTCCCGAGCCGCATGGTAGCACTTGACCGCATGAACATTCATGCGGCAAGTCAGTTCCAACCGCATGCGCTATTGCCTTGACTTGACCGCATGACAAGTTCATGCTGCAAGTATTCCTTCTCAGCCGCATGACTGAGGCCCAGTCCTTCCTGGCCGTATGGATTTCCAGCAACCCTGAGCCGCATGAACTCAATGCTCGTAAGCCGCATAGACCGCAATTTCCCAGCCGCATGGGTTTGCTTCCCTTGACCGCATAGTCATTGCTCCCTGCAGCCGTATATGTTGCTCCTCCCCGGCCGCATGTACTTGATTGGTCAGCCAGCCGCATGGACCCATCCCCGCCAGCCGCATGAGTTCCTATCCTCCTGGCCGCATATGCCTTGCCTTTTTCAGCCGCATGACTGAGTGGATCTCCGAGCCGCATATGACTGATACCCCTTTGACCGCATAAACCCTTCCCTTTTAGCCGCATGCGCCTGACCCTATTAGCCGCATGGGCTGTTCTCTTTCCAGCCGCATGAGAGCATTCCTGGCCGCATATGCTTGAGCCGTATGGTTCTCCAAATGTCCTGTGTACTATTATTTAATTATTATTTGCCCATGTCTTGTAACCCCTATGGTATATTTTTATGTCCATTTTATATCCTTATGCCTTTTGTCATGAACTTGATAATCACGAATTTACTTGATATGTTTAGGCATGATAATTGAGCTTGACATGGCAGTGACCCGTAGTGGTGCACTCCTGGCATGACTAACCTGACATGACCTGATAGTGGCCCGTCGCGGCGCACTCCTGACCAGTAAAATGGATATGATAACCTGACATGATATATCTGATAAGCTGTTGCGACGGCTACCTGACATGACATGACCTGTATAATTAATCCTGGACACCGTGGGCGATTGTGCTTGTACAAATAATCCAGTCCTGTCTTGCATCATGTCTAGGAGGGGACTCCTGAGTACCACGGTCAGGAGTACCTATTGAAATGGACTAAGGCTAATAAATAGAATAATACATTAGTCATGAAGAGATCTTCCAGCTACAGGTAATCCCGTTACCTGGGCACGCCTTGGGATCTGTAGCCTGCCGTCGAGTAGGGCACATTTCCAGCACACTGTTATGTGTTGCACCCTTCAAGCTACCTAAGGGTACATTCGTTTCCTGGACGGTGTACCCACCTGAATTCAACCCTAATCTTTTAACCCGGGTAACCTGGATGGTCTGCAGGGCTTGTGGCTATGGAGTAATCTCACTGCATCTTGCTAGTAACTAGGCCTGTGATAACCCTAGTTAGTTAAAGTATGCTTGGCCGTAAATTGATTGGATGGAGTCTAACATGTCTAGTCTTGCCCTGAACTTGTTCCAAATTACTGCATGACCAGAATACTTGTGTTTATTTTACCGATAAATGGTGAGAATTCTAAGTTCTGTTCAGATGAAGGGTTATAACCCCGGTCCTTGTTTGGTTTACGGATTATAACCTGGTTATCTGAATAGCTCCATGGTTATCTCATCGTATATCCTCCTGATGTATTTTCTTTATTTCCAGTTTTTACTTTTATTTATACTCTTGTGCTGATTGCTGGTTTTAGTTCCTAAGTGAAGCTTCCTTTGTGACACTTGCTCTTTCTGGGATCTGATCCAGCTGGTTTTGTATGGCCAGATTTCGTAGCAGCTCCAGAGGATCTACCGACCTTCCAGCCAGATGGTGGCCACTAGACGGAACCCTGGCAACGAGTGGATTTTTTTGGCTCTCCCACTCTATTGTAAAAATATTCTTTTGAGGCGTTTAGCCGGCGAGCACCTGTTTAGCTCGATTGTACTTTACTTACTGTCTGCCTACGGGCTGTAAAATGATTAACAGATCCTAGGGTTGATCATGTATGACTAAACTCTTGCTAGTCATGATATTTTGTAACGACTAGCTTCATGATCAACTGAATATGTAATGTTTGGGATGCCTTACTATTGTATATTTAATGATCATACATCTTGTAACATTTACTTACTTGCTTGTGATTGAGACATTAGGCTTATTCATGACCATAGGAGACTATTGGCTTGTAGTAAACCCTCATGTATCTAGACAGCCATGACCGTATAGCGAGATGGAATCCATTTCATATACGTAGCTGGCTATGTCTGCCCCCGCTCTCCAGTATTCTGGTTCTGGGGCGTGACATGGTTTAAGTGGTTGCCCATGCAGGTCTTGTAAATCAAGATATGTGAGGATTTACCGAATAGATGTCTCAATCAGAATTCGCCCTTGATCTCTGCTCGTATCTTCTGAATCCCTGGATTCTTATCCTGATCATATGCTTGTATCATTAATCTTTTCTGGTCCTTCCTTATTGTTCCCCATGTCGTCTTCTTCAGCGGTATTGTTCCTGGACCTGCCGGTCAGCAAGGTGGAGCACTTTCCGTGGATCAGCAGCAACCCGGAGATCAAGCCCAGCATTCCGGAGTAGCCTCCAGAGTCATTCCTTCTGATGGAGAGCCACCAGTCCAGCCAGTTCAGCCTGCCGAGCCTGATGATGGCACTTTGGTAGGACTCGTCAGGACCTTGATAGCTTCCTAAGATCGTCGTGGAGACGCCTTGCACCAGGCAGTGACGGATGCTTTGGCCAGAGGAGGTCATCAAGGTAACAGCGCGGCCAATAGCTTCAAGCGCTTGAACCCTCCCTTCTTCGACGGTAGTGAAGATGCTATCGCAGCAGATGCTTGGCTTCAGGACACAGAAGTGATTCTCGAAGCAGCCAGGACCCCAGAGAACGAGAAGGTAGCCGTGGTGCGCCTGCAGTTGCTAGATCTTGCCCGCAGCTGGTGGGCGGCTCAGGCCGTTGGATTAGTAGCACCCATTGCTTGGACAGTATTCAGAGAGAGATTCCAGACCAAGTATTTCGATGCTGTAGCTCGGTACGATCTACAGACGAGGTTTACTAATCTGAAGCAGATGGGCAGGACGGTCGATGGATATGCGATCGAGTTTTCGAGACTCAGTCGGTTTGCTCCCACCTTGATGGCAACCGAGTATGATAGAGCCCTGCGATTTCAGCAGGGGCTTCACCTGGAGATTCTATTGGCGGTTGAGCAGTTTGAACATCAGACTTTTGATGTAGCCTTGAGAGCAGCTAGGAGGCATGAGTACACCTCCCAGAGGATTGTGGATAGGGTCGGAGGTCGGAAGAGATCCCACGGCCAGATTAATCAGTCTTCAGCACCAGCCCCGGCAGCCAGGGCTTTGACTATTGGAGTTTCGAGGCGGGCGGCCTCAGTAACGTCGGTTCAGCATTCTACCCCGACGTACCCTCAGCAGCAACAGCAGAAGCAGAAGCAGTCTTCCGCAGTGGGATGTTCTCATTGTGGGAAGCCAGGCCATATAGTGGCAGAGTGTCGCAGGGCACAGAGATTGTGTCTGGCTTGTGGAGCAGCAGACCATAGGGTTGGGTCCTGCCCGAATACGGGTGGTTCATCATCGTCCAACCTTTCTAGCTCTTCAGTGAGAGGACCAGCTCCGGTCCAACAGCAGCAGCAGTATCCATTGCCGAGGCCCTTGCCGCCTCAGTCTCAAGTATTCCAGCAGCAGAACCCCCAACAGTATGCTCAAGCCCAAGCCCAGAGTCAGAATAGGCAGCGAGGATTTCAGCAGAGGGGACCAGCACCCCGAGGGCATGGTCATGCTATGGTAATGACCGCAGAGGAAGGATTGGCACCAGGAAAGGTAGTGGCAGGTACTGTTCTCGTCAACTCATTTCCAGCTTCAGCTTTATTTGATTCTGGTGCATCACATTCTTTTATGTCTACACGATTCGCGACACGGATAGGATTGGAACCCGAGTCATTATCAGTAAGGCTTAATATACTTACTGGTAACGGACTTGTGGGAGTCGATAGGGTATTTTCCTCGTGTCGGATTGTAGCTAGCGGTAGAGAATTTCTCGCTAGATTGATAGAATTCCCGATGGCCGATTATGATGTGGTCTTAGGGATCGATTGGTTGAGGAACCAGTATGCTAGAATAGACTGCCATATTGGTAGGGTTGTTTTTAGCATTCCAGGTGAGCCAGAGTTTTTATTTTCCAGAGGCGCAGTTGAGCCTTCTTCCCCAGTGTTGCGGATGGCAGTAGCAGCAGTTCAATTACCTCGGATAGTTAAAAAGTTTCCAGATGTTTTCCCAGAAGAGCTTCCAGGTATGCCTCCAGAGCGGAAGATTGAGTTCACCATAGACTTGATTTCTGGGACAGCCCCAGTATCAGAGAGAGTCTACAGGATGGCGTCGTCAGAATTAGAGATATTGTACAAGATGATTGAAGAACTTTGAACCAAGGGATTCATTCGTGCTAGTAGATCGCCTTGGGGAGCCCCAATGCTTCTTGTGAAAAAGAAGGATGGTACGTCCAGGTTATGTGTTGATTATCGTACCTTGAACTCAGTGACAATCAAGAACAGATATCCTCTCCCAAGGATAGATGACTTATTTGATCAACTCAAAGGGGCATCAGTATTCTCGAAGATCGACTTGCGCTCAGGATATCACCAGATCAGATTCAGAGAGCAGGACATCCCAAAGACAGCTTTTAGATCGAGGTATGGGCATTGGGAGTTCCTTGTTATGTCCTTTGGAGCAACCAATGCGCCGACAGTATTCATGGACCTCATGAACCGTATCTTCATGCCTTACTTGGATCAGTTTGTGATCATGTTTTTGGATGACATCCTAGTTTATAGCAGGAGTGAAGCGGAGCATGAGCAGCATCTCCGTGTGGTTCTTCAGATTCTTAGGGAGCACCAGTTATATGCCAAGTTCAGTAAATGCGAGTTCTGGCTCGATCGTATTTCGTACTTGGGTCATATCATCACCAGAGGAAGAGTAGAAGTGGATCCCCAGAAGATTGTGGCTATTGAGTCATGGCCAGTGCCTAGCACCGTTGCAGAAGTTCGCAGTTTTCTTGGATTGGCCGGCTACTACCGGCGGTTTGTTTCAGATTTTGCTCGGATATCAGCGCCATTGACCCAGTTGACCCGCAAGGAAGTGTAGTTTGCTTGGACAGCAGAGTGTCAGAGTTCTTTTGAACAGTTGAAGCGAGGCCTGATAATGGCTCCTATTCTCACACTTCTAGATGGAACAGGAGGATTTTCAGTGTATTATGATGCTTCAGGCAGAGGTTTAGTATGTGTTCTAATACAGCATGGGAAGGTAATAGCTTATGCGTCACGACAACTTCGTGATCATGAGAGGAATTACCCAACCCATGACTTGGAGCTGGCAGCAGTGGTGTTTGCACTTAAGTTGTGGAGGCACTATTTGTACGGAGATAGGGTGGAGATTTTCACCGGCCATAAGAGCCTGAAGTATGTTTTCACCCAGAAGGATCTTAACATGCGTCAGAGGAGGTGGCTGGAGCTGCTTGTGGATTATGATGTCGACCTGCAGTATCATCCTGGGAAGGCCAACGTCGTTGCAGATGCATTGAACAGGAGAGCCGGAGCTTATTTCCTAACAGCGCAACCAGAGCTGTTAGCAGATCTTCAGAAGATGGGTATAGAAGTTGTTCTCCCTTCCAGTATGGCATTGATGGCCAGTATGCAAGTTCAGTCCACCATAGTCGAGAGGATCCGGATGGCACAGTCAGCAGATTCCAAGCTTCAGCGACTCAGAGCAGAGTGTGAGACAGAACGAAGACCAGAGTTATGCATTCATGAGGATGGTACACTTAGGCATGGTAAGTGTCTTTGTGTACCCAGTAGAGATATCAGACAGGAAATCATGGCAGAGGCTCACAGTTCTCAGTATTCTATCCATCCTAGCAGTACGAAGATGTACCGTGATATCCGTCAGCACTTTTGGTGGAATGGCATGAAGCGAAAGATAGCTCGGTTTGTCTCTTGATGTTTGGTTTGCCAACAAGTTAAAGCTGAATATCAGAGGTCCGCTGGACTTCTTCAGCCCTTGCCGATCCCAGAATGGAAGTGGGAGCATGTGACCATGGATTTTGTGACTGGATTACCTAGATCTCCAGCTGGTAGAGATGCTATCTGGGTTATAGTTGATCGGCTCACGAAGGTGGCTCATTTTCTCCCGTTCAGAATCGGTCAGCCGACAGCTCACCTAGCCGAGATGTACCTCAGACAGATAGTCAGAATGCACGGAGTGCTAGTCAGTATCACTTCGGACAGAGATTCCAGATTTACGTCGCACTTTTGGCGTAGCCTGTAGGAGAGTTTGGGAACTCATCTCCAGTTCAGTTCAGCCTATCATCCGCAGACAGATGGTCAGTCGGAGCGTACGATCCAGACTCTTAAAGACATGTTGCGGTCTTGTACACTTGACTTTGGTGGTTCATGGGAAGATCACCTGCACCTGATAGAATTCTCGTACAACAATAGTTTTCAGGCCAGTATCCAGATGGCACCGTTCGAGGCACTGTATGGCAGGAAGTGCAGATCCCCATTAGCCTGGGATGACGTTGGAGAGAGACAGATGTTCGGTCCATAAATAGTTGCCTAGACAGTTGAAGTGGTCAGAAGGGTCAGAGATCATCTTCGAATTGCCCAACATCGCCAGTGCCATTGGGCCGATTCTCATCGGCGCCCTCTCGAGTTTTCAGTCGATGACCATGTATTTCTGAGGATTTCGCCTAACCGTGGCGTCATTCGTTTCGACGTACGGAAAAAGCTTAGTCCTAGGTATATAGGGCCGTTCGATATTCTGGAGCGAGTAGGAGATGTATCCTATCGTCTCGCTCTTCCGCCGTCGCTAAGCGAGGTGCATGACGTATTCCATGTATCCCAATTACGACGGTATGTCCCGGACCCGTGCTACATCCTAGATCATTTGGAATTGGTTGTTCGTACCAACCTTTCGTATGAGAAGAGGCCCGTGTCTATATTGGATCGGAGAGAGAAGACACTCAAGAACAAGACTATCAAGTTAGTCCGAGTTGCTTGGGGCCATCACTCTTTGGGTGAGTCAACGTGGGAGCGAGAGGATGACATCCGATCGCGATATCCCGACTTGTTTGACTCGTGAGGTATAATATCCTTCTTATGCCTCATGCCTTCGATTCCTTGCTTGCATGATTGATTGCTTGATTGATTGTCTAGTATAGCTTGCCTGTGATTAGTGTAGCTTGTTCTTGTCTCTCTAGCCTCTTAATTAAATTCCGAGGACGGAATTCTTTTAAGGTGGGTAGAGTTGTAATGCCTGTTGTTCGTATTACGTATTTGGAATACATATACGTATTTTATCTTGTATTTGCATATCTCCTTGGTTTGGTTTGGCTTGGTTATTTTGGCCCGGGTTGGCTTGGTTCGGTTGGGATTATTTTGGTTCATCATGAACCATGGATGAACCACCTACCTACCACCACCTTTGGTATTTATTACCATTCTTCCTTCTCTCTCTTCATTAATCATCTTCTTCTTCCTCATTTACTTCATTACCTACCAGAGAGAGGAGAGAGAGGTCTAGGCAAGTACAATTTGCTTCATGGAGGAACTCCAATTTTATTGCTTCATTCTCTTCCTTACAGTATTCTAACTTACTTTAGAACTTGGCATTTTCATTTTCCATGGCTAGATTCTTGTAGATCTATATTTACCTTATTTTCGGATTCCTTGGGTTTTGATCTACTTAATCTTGTTATTTTCGAGTTTTGATGGTTCCATGTTGTAGAGAATTTCGTTCTACCATATTTTGACCTATGGAAGTTCAGATTTGGGCTCCGGATGATAGAGTTATGCAGCTTGGAAGCCATGGCTTATGGTGTACTTCTTCTCAGAAATTTGGAGAAGAAGCACAGTCCCGAGCCGCATGGTAGCACTTGACCGCATGAATATTCATGCGGCAAGTCAGTTTCAACCGCATGCGCTATTGCCTTGACTTGACCGCATGACAAGTTCATGCGGCAAGTATTCCTTCTCAGCCGCATGACTGAGCCCCAGTCCTTCCTGGCCGCATAGATTTCCAGCAACCCTGATCCGCATGAACTCAACGCTCGCGAGCCGCATAGACCGCAGTTTTCCAGCCGTATGGGTTTGCTTCCCTTGACCGCATAGTCATTGCTCCTCGCAGCCGCATAGGTTGTTCCTCCCCGGCCGCATGTACTTGATTGGTCAGCCAGCCGCATGGACCCATCCCCGCCAGCCGTATGAGTTCCTATCCTCCTGGCCGCATATGCCTTGTACCTTTTTCAGCCGCATGACTGAGTAGATCTCCGAGCCGCATATGACTGATACCCCTTTGACCGCATAAACCCTTCCCTTTTAGCCGCATGCGCCTGACCCTATTAGCCACATGGGCTGTTCTCTTTCCAGCCGCATGAGAGCATTCCTGGCCGCATATGCTTGAGCCGCATGGTTCTCCAAATGCCCTGTGTACTATTATTTAATTATTATTTGTCCATGTCTTGTAACCCCTATGGTATATTTTTATGCCCATTTTATATCCTTACGCCTTTTGTCATGAACTTGATAATCACGAATTTACTTGATATGTTTGGGCATGATAATTGAGCTTGACATGGCAGTGACCCGTAGTGGTGCACTCCTGGCATGACTGACCTGACATGACCTGATAGTGGCCCGTCGCGGTACACTCCTGACCAGTAAAATGGATATGATAACCTGACATGATATATCTGATAAGCTGTTACGACGGCTACCTGACATGACATGACCTGTATAATTAATCCTGGACACCGTGGGCGATTGTGCTTGTACAAATAATCCAGTCCTGTCTTGTATCATGTCTAGGAGGGAACTCCTGAGTACCACGATCAGGAGTACCTATTGAAATGGACTAAGGCTAATAACTAGATTAATACATTAGTCATGAAGAGATCTTCCAGCTACAGGCAATTCCATTACCTGGGTACGCCTTGGGATCTGTAGCCTGCCGTCGAGTAGGGTACATTTCTAGCACACTGTCATGTGTTGCACCCTTCAAGCTACCTAAGGGTACATTCGTTTCCTGGACGGTGTACCCACCTGAATTCAACCCTAATCTTTTAACCCGGGTAACCTGGATGGTCTGCAGGGCTTGTGGCTGTGGAGTAATCTCACTGCATCTTGCTAGTAAGTAGGCCTGTGATAACCCTAGTTAGTTAAAGTAGCAAGCCGTAATTCTTGCTTGGCCGTGAATTGATTGGATGGAGTCTAACCTGTCTAGTCTTGCCCTGATCTTGTTCCAGATTACTGCATGACCAGAATGCTTGTATTTATTTTACCGATAAATGGTGAGAATTTCAAGTTCTGTTCAGATGAAGGGTTATAACCCCGGTCCTTGTTTGGTTTACGGGTTGTAACCTGGTTATCTGAATAGTTCCATGGTTATCTCGTCGTATATCCTCCTGATGTATTTTCTTTATTTGCAGTTCTTACTTTTATTTATACTCTTGTGCTGATTGCTGGTTTTAGTTCCTAAATAAAGCTTCCTTTGTGGCACTTGCTCTTTTTGGGATCTGACCCAGCTGGTTTTGTATGGCCAGATTTTGGAGCAGCTCCAGAGGATCTACCGACCTTCCAGCCAGATGGTGGCCACTAGACGGAACCCTGGTAACGAGTGGGTTATTTTTGGCTCTCTCACTCTATTGTAAAGATATTCTTTTGAGGCATTTAGCCGGCGAGCACCTGTTTAGCTCGATTGCACTTTACTTACTGTCTGCCTACGGGCTGTAACATGATTAACAGATCCTAGGGTTGATCATGTATGACTAAACTCTTGCTAGTCCTGACATTTTGTAACGACTAGCTTCATGATCAACTGAATATGTAATGTTTGGGACGCCTTACTATTGTATATTTAATGATCATACATCTTGTAACATTTACTTACTTGCTTGTGGTTGAGACATTAGGCTTGTTCATGACCATAGGAGACTGTTGGCTTGTAGTAAACCCTCATGTATCTAGACAGCCGTGACCGTATAGCGAGATGGAATCCATTTCATATACGTAGCTGGCTATGTCTGCCCCCGCTCTCCAGTATTCTGGTTCTGGGGCAGTGACAGGTACAGCTTATTTTGTTATTCTAATGACAAAGGCTGGGCGTGTCCGACTCGTATCCGATTATTCGGGAGCGGGTCGTGACATGTTTTTAGTAGTGGCCCATGCAGGTCATCCTAATGGTACGTAGGTCTTAGCGTACTATTGAGGGACTTGATTATACTAGGAAAACTTGAACACAGCATAGAAAAATCAGGAAATAAGGGTATATCAGGTATATCAGGTATATCAGGTATATTGATATCAATAAACACTTGTTGTTTTAGGATTAGGACATTTTAACAGTTTTCTATTTTTCAAACGATTCAGACACACAAATATCAGAACCGTCGATTCACCTGCACTTGACACTTTCGAGCTTCCACTACCTTCTACCACTCTACTATCCCCATGGGTAGTACGTAGATGACGGAGACGTTTGAAGAGTCCCTTGACAACCAGAGGGAGTATGCCATCTTTCCAAGCCAGACTTGTGGATGCACTTCTCGAGCCAGAAAAGACTTCTGCTTTCCAGACTCCCAGATCTTTGGACTTCTCCGATACCGAGCACATATCTTAAATCGAGGAGCAGATCGAGAACCTGGAGTCGCAACTGAAGATCATTCAAGTCCCTGAGAACCCGACTCCTTTGAAGATTGAAGTCACCAACCGAGAGATCCAACTTGTAGCACATACAACAAGATGGAAAGCTAAAGCCCAGGAGTGACATGAAGACTTATGACGAAGACAACAACTATCCTGGACCCGCAAGGCATCGCAACACTTAGTCTGTGCTTCTTCGGTCACACCACCAGTCGCAACATCGGAGTAGATCTCAACGGCCAGCACGCCGGCAAACGTATATTCCTAACAGAGGCTTTGCGCTTCAGCCCAGCGGGAGACCCAGACTCAGATTCAGATGACGACCACCTGTAATTTTTGCCGTCGCCAGGACATCACCATAAAGAGTGCCACCAGAGACGAAGGCTACGCCTGCACTGCGGATCACCTGCCCATCAAGTCAAGGATTTCCCGGAGATCGTTGATCGCACTGCCCAAGAACCAACACGAGGAGCATCGGACTACAGAAGAAGGACCCGCCTCTCCAGATTTAGCAATCACATGGAGCACTACCGTATGGACCAGTCTACGTCAGGACAGTTGAAGAAGATTGAAGAGATTCTAGTTTCGGAGGGATATTGACGATAGACTGAAGGCAGAAGATTTCTTTTGCATGGTTAGGAAAACCATGTATCTTGATTAGCAATCCCAGTTTTTCTTAAATTTCTTTTAGCATCTAGACCATTTTTTGGAACTTCTTGTTTTCTATTTTGGAATCTTGGTTGGTATTCGAAACTTAATTCGAGATATTATTTCCTATTCATTGATTGGTACTCCTCCATCCATTCTTCGTAACCTTGCTCTTTTCGAGATTCTACTCAGGAATTTTGTTTCCTACTCAGGACTAGTTACCATTTGTAAATTTTATTTTCTTTCCGAAGTTCAGTTTTCTATTTGGGGATTGTTGGAATTTGATTTTTATTCAATACTTGTTTCTATTCACCATTCAAGACATCGTTTGAAAACTTCGGTTTCGACCTGTTCCCTACATGAGATTTCGTTTCCTACGTGGCTTGTTTTTACTTGGAAATTGTTCCATTCACAACTTTGCTTCGATCTTGTTCCCTATTTGAGGTATCGCTTGTTTCATGGATATTGTTTTATTCACCCATTGATTCTTTTTCCTACCCGTAACTTGATTCCATTCGAGATTTTAAGATCCTGTTTCCTATTTCAAGACTTTATTTTTGTTCGTGATTTTGTCTCCCATTCAAGATTTACCGGACTTTGAATTTCAGTTCCTACTCGCGACTCGTTGAGACCGTGTTCCCTATTCCACATCTTGTCTCCTCGTTGAGATTTTCTATTCGAGAATTTGTTCCTTATTCACGACTTTGTTGATACTTGATTTTCTAATTTCCACTGTGTACCTTATTGGAGATTTCGTTTTCTATTCAAGTTTTACTTGAGATTTCATTGTTATTCGAAATTTTATTGAAACTCGTTTCCAGTACGAGATTTTATTTCTTATTTTTGAAACTTGTCTCCTATCTGATACCTTACTTCCGTTCATCCTTCGAGACTCTGTTATCCCTTCGGGATAATGTCCCATATATGGAATCTCGTTACCATTCCAGATATCAGTTGGAATTCCGTTATAATTTGAAACTTCGCTCCCTGTCTGAAATTTTAAATCTCCCTAGTTGCCCTTTTGTACTCACCAATGGGATCCCTTGTCGTCTTTTAGTACCTAATAAATCCTTGTATTCTAACAGTCAGGTAACTTCACCATTTCCGTGACTTGGACTATTGAAACTCATTTTGAATTCCTAGAAACTCTTTTGAAATTCCTAGAGATAAAGTCGAGAAGCTATTCGATGACCTACTATGGCATGACAGTTGCGCGCTGCAGCCATTAGCTGGATTATGGAGACTGAGGGTTCACTGCAGCCAGTAGCGCGCTGGCGAGGCAGGAACTCTAAGTTGAAGTGATTTCAGACACCCATAGGTTTTCGAGTATTGTCGAGACTTGTTATATTCTTCATATCTTGATCTCTTGGGTTGTTTCGTCAATGATTGTCAGAAAATGGATAAGGTTGATAGAGTATTCGGAGACATATTATTATTTGAGTCAAGGAGCCGAAAGTCCACTGCAGTCAGATACATACTGGCGGGGTAGGGATTCTAAGCAAAGTGATTTCAGATACCAACATGTTCTTGGATATTCTGGAGACTATATTTCCTTTTTTATATGATTATTGGTTTTCAAGAATCACAGATCCTTGCACGTTCATTCTGATTTGATATTGTATCTCCTGAGTATTTCGTACGCCTCCTCAGTCAATCATTGCTAAATTTTACTTCTAATATTTTATCGTTAGATCATTGAATTCCTCCAAATAGTATATTACCAGATTGTGGTTCCGTACTGCGTTTGTGACTTGTCTAAACTCCGATCTAAAGTCATGTCTATCTAACCATGATTATCTATCTTGTTCTAGTCTACCTGTGTTGAACTATCGATTTTTGATCGTACCTAATAATTGTGTCTTCATGATTTTGATCCTCTAAATTGTAATCGAAACTTCATTCCATTCGTGCCTATTTAACTCTTGATCATTGTTAGATCGTATTATTTCAATTTCTTGTGTGTAATTATCGTACATGGTCTCAAAGGCTCAGGGCGTCTCAGAGTTGCACATGATCGACAGAAGTACTAGGCGGACAGCAGCAGACGGCCACTGGAGTTCACAGTTGGAGATAGAGTGTTCCTGAAGGTCTCACAGATCAGAGGCATCATTCGTTTTGGCAGAGACAGGAAACCCAGCTCCAGTACATCGGGCCTTTCGATGTGACAGCACGGATTGGCAAGGTGGCGTATCGACTAACGCTTCCAGCTAGCTTGGAGGGAGTACACAGCGTCTTCTACGTATCTCAGCTTCGACGTTACATTCCAGACCCGAGCCATGTGGTAGACTATTCTGAGCTGGAGGTGGGCCCGAGATTGACCTACGAGGAGCAGCCAGTGGAGATCCTGGACCGGAGGGAGAAGCGATTACGGAACCAGACCATTCCTCTTGTCCGCGTCATATGGAGACACCACTCTCCTGGAGAGTCCACATGGGAGCGTGAGGACGAGATGCGTGAGCGACATCCTAGTTTGTTCATTTGAGTCTTTTGTATTTCAAATATATTGAATTCAATAAACAACTCATTAGATTCACTATTCTTGATAATCTGTGTCTACATTCCAATTTCGAGGGCAAAATTTTTTCAAGGGGGAGAGATTTGTAACTCCATGGGAGAGATCGTCGGGGCTCGTCGACCAGGGGTGGCCGGCCACGCGGTGGCGGTTGGCCGCGCGGCAGCGCCGGTGGCGACGACAGCGTGCGCGGTCGTGTGCTCGCTGCTGCTGCGAGGCTGTGCTGCGGCTGCTGCTGCGTGCGGGCGCATGCACGCGCGGCGGCGGCGGTGCTAGCCTGGCACGGCGACGGCCATGCGGTGGCAGGGTGCCCGGCGGTGGTGCACGGGAGTGGTGGTGGCAGCGGTTTGAGGTGGTGGCGGTTTGAGGTGGCGGCGGTTTGAGGTGGCCGGCCATGCGATGGCGGGGTGCCCGGCGGTGGTGCCTCTCACACTATCAATCACCTATTTAAGACCATTCTCTCCTCACTGTTATTGAACGATTTCTCCAAAACTTTATCTTCCCCAAAACTCTGATCCAATCGGCCATGGCGGAGTGTTCTGAGGATCGACCATTGCAAATGGCAGAGCAAGATCAGTAGGTAATTTCCCTGATCTTCTTGTCTCCTTGATCGTTCTGATCATTCTGAAGTTGAGCTTGATCAATCAATGATTTGATCGTTTGGTTCTTCTGGATCCAGTCAGTCGACTCGATCAAGAGAAGAATAGATCGAACAATAATCATTGATTCGATCCTTTTTCCAACAATCCTTCATTTTTGGAATCAATAATTTCTGATCGTAATGTGTTTGTTTATTTTCCTCCATGAACCAGTCGATCCTTCATAAACCCAACAGGGAATAGTTGATCGTTCTTGCGTTCTTCTGATCTAGATCTACTCTTCCAGCTATAGCCGACACTACAGGTAAATCCTTATTTTGATTTCGTAAATTCTATTTAAAGTTATGGAGAAATCTATGTGTGATACACTGAGAATCCTGTTGTGTGTTCAAATATGTGTTTTCATATATAGATTCATATGGGATTTTATATATAGATTCATATGTGTTTTCATATATAGATTTATATGAGATTTCATATATAGATTTATATGTATCCTCATATGTAGATTGATATGAGCTTTCCATATACAGATTTATATGTGTTCCTATATAGATGTGAATGTGATTCCATATGCTATTACGAGAGCAATTCGTGTGACTTGGTATGTGATCCTTATGGGCTGACATGTGATTCCATGGGACTGAATTTACTATTCTGTTATTGGGAGGCTATGACTCTTAGTGATGAAATATGGAAATCAGAATTGAAGTCCTAGTTTATGGACTGAATCACACCAGTTCAGTCTATGGTCTGATCCATATCAGTCCTAAGAACTGAAAGGGTCCTGATTTAGGACTAGGTGTATCCACCAAGTACTGGAACATGTATTTTCCTATTGGGACTGACTGATACCTACATCAGGGAACCTTTTGCAGGGCTGAACCATCAGCCAGTTGTAACAGTTGCCCCTGTCCTATTTAGAACAGTATAATTTAGATTGATAGGTCTTTTATTGAGTTAAATGGTTCAGTGTTCAGGACTGTGGATACCAATTCTGATACTAGGTTTGAATAGAGTATTGTTTAGGATAGTTAACCCATCCTGAGGCTTGTTTAATCCTTCTTTCTGTCAATGAGTAGCCTGAGTTGAGAACTACAAATTTTTAAACCACTAAGTACAGTATTGCTCTTAGGGTGGTGCTTGGTAGGAGACATACATTTCACTGATTTGCTCCTACCTGCTACATTAAGAGGAGTACTGGAACATGAATCAGTATTCAGGTTCAGAAGTCTGGGCAGGACTCAGGATTTAGCTAGGGATTCTGGGCTAAGGTATACTTACATGACTTAGGATTGAACCTCCCTGTTATAATTTATCTTCTCTTAACTCTCATTTGGATTAGAAATGGTGAAGCTAGCAGTAGTAAGGGTAGATTACCCATACCCTGTTTTCTGGGAAAATGAATGGGACAGTTATGGTTTTGATCATATGGGCATGTTTTGATTTACATTATATCAGTCCTTCCAATATTGATTAAACCTTAGATATGTTTTCTATTATAGGTTACTAAATATAGGAGCAATCCATGGTTGTCCTGCAAGTAGAGGTTGGGAAATGACATGATTCACATTTTGAACTGATTGTCTCAGCCTTGTAATGCATATCAGTTGGTAGAGACTTAGTTCTTGATGGTACTAATCAAGGAAAATCAGTTCCACTTGGGGACAGGAATCGTTCAGTCCAGTCTTGACTGATAGGAATCAATCCCACATAGTTCCTTAGAATCTGTGCTAAGTTGTGGGAACCTTCAGGTTAGATCAGATTGTACAGGCATCTGTGTTTGAGTGCACATAAGTGAACTTCGAAGGATACATCCTACTTCCTGTATAGGACATCAGAAGATTGTAAGTTGAACTTTACTGTAAATTGATATTTTGTTTACTGTGTTAGACTTGGTTAAGATTTTCGGATATGGGTATCAACTACATCCTAAGATTGAACCATTCTCAGTTCTGATTAGGAACTGAGACATGAAAAGCCTAGTTAGGATTTTTCCTGGAACCATGGTACAGGACTGAATGTCCATTAGAACTGGAGTACCTATGGTTTAGTGAACCAGGACTCTTGAGTTTAGGTTACTTTGAAACACTTGACTCATAGAAATTCTTGTAGTATGTTGTTATATGTATAGGGGTTCCTGCCAGTTATAACATGGTTAATGATATTAATCATGATTAGAAACATTTGATAACCAGTTAGAACTACCCATTTGATAGGTTACCCCTGTATGATCTATAGCTCTGTTAAACAATGCTTGTTAGGATATTACATAGTCATAATAATAAGTTGACTATTATTATAGGTTTAAGAAAGTATTTAGCTAAGTTTAGTCTAAACTAGACTATAGATAATTACTTTCAATAGAGTAGATTGTTTTATCAAATGGAATCTTGGATTGTTTTTATAATCTTAGACTTAAAACATCAACTTTACATTGTTTGACTCATCAACTGTAAACCATAAACAGGAGGATTTCCAGCTTTACTACCTTTTCTCGATCATCCGGTGCAGGCAAGTATACTCCTCTGATTTGTTCATTTCTCATGTCTTCATATCTTTTCTTGGATCTCCTTGATGACACTATAGTTCACGATATTGTCTCGTTTCATGTTCCTTGTATCATGGTGTCTAGGAGGGGAAATACTATAGATATGTGATCAAACCCTGTTACTACTCATATGAATAGCTTGGGTCCCGCACCGTGCACGCGGGGCCAAAGCCGTACCATTTCATGTTCATTGCATCTACCCAAGCCGATCACAATCTAGATGTATTTCATTATTGCACATGTCAGGATTCAGGTTGTATTTCAGGATTCATGGTTGTATTTCATGTTCAGGTTGTATTTCATGATTCAGGTTGTATTTCATGATTCAGGTTGTATTTCATGCTCTGGATTCATACCTTGTTTCCTATTTTACTTTCAGTATTCCTATTCAGTTCATGTCTTGTTCTTATTTCCTGTACTTTACATTTATTCCTGTGTTTTTTGATTCATACCATGATGTACATGTTCATTTCTCTGGATATACTTTGCTCCGCTCCTGAATAGGATATGTTGCAGGTGAGTTGGAGGCCTTGTGCGACACTTACTATGGTCAGGATATTGCTTTTCCTGCTGAGCCAGCTGGAGCTGCTTGTGACCTAGAGGCTACAGAAGCCTAGTGCTTCTCTTAGTTTTCCCTATTATTTTCCATGTATTGAGACTAGCAGACTTCTTTCATTTGTTGAATGTAATAATTCAGATATTGTACTTTACTCTGGGATACATTTATATAGATGCTGTGTTTCATACTTGTCTTGATATCTGGTTAGTTTTCCTAGAATGGTACAGCTTACTTTGTTATTCTAATGACAAAGGCTGGGCGTGTCCGACTCGTATCCGATTATTCGGGAGCGGGTCGTGACAACCGGTACTGGTGGGGCAACTGGTACGAGCACTACCGCAGGGGACTGCGGCTCAGTTCGGGGGAGTGCAGGTTCTACCGTTTGTGCTGTAGTAGCATAAACGGGACGGGGTGCTGGTGCAGCATGGGGACGGTCAGTCAGCTGCAATGGAGGAGGGTCCCGACGTGCTTGAGGAGGTAGGGTATGATTGGTAGATGACACTGTAGAAGTATGGAATTTCAGGACCAAAAATCCTATGCGCCAAACATTACATGCGCCAGGGAACTCAGATGAAGTACTTGGCACAGCAAATAGCAAAAGCATAGACATTAAAAGAAGAATTTTATTTTATATAAAAGTCTATTACATGTCTAAAAAAAGCTGTAGAAAGGAGAATTTCGACAAAGAAAAGACCCTAAGTCTACAGCTAGGCGCAGCAACCACCATGCGCTCTCAAACAGGCGTATCTCGCCATGCACTCTCAGCCAGGCGCATCCCTTCAGCAGCTCAGTTATGTGCATCCTCAGTTATGTGCATTCCTTCAGCGGCTCAGCTATGTGCATCCCTTCAGCAGCTCAGTTATGTGCCGTCCTTTCAGTCAGGCGCATCATGAAGTCTCAGCATATACGCCATCAAATACTTCGACTAATGAAACATTTATTGAGCAGAACGAGGGTGGATAATCAACCCTCTAGCTGGAGGAAGAGCTCTCCAAATCAAGGAAGAGGAGAGCACCGCAATCGACCCGCAGCTAAAGGAGCAGCTTTTAACCCAACCAGAATGGGCAACACCCACTCTAGCGGGAGGAGGAGCTCTTCCAAAGCCCAAGGAAGATGATCGGAGCACCGCAATTTTGATCTGTGGCTCTTCCAGCATAACGGAGACGAGGCTCGAGCATCCCGATCTTTGGATGCAACAGGCACCTTCCGCCTGCCTCAGAAGCCCTCGACTCCGACTTTTGGATGTAACAGTCACCTTCAAGTGCATCAATGAAGACAGTGCGTCGGATCTTCACCCTCGGGAGCATCTCGTCAACAGAATGTCCTCGAGGAAACAAGTTCATTTCGGGAGGACGTGAGAGAACGAGAAGCAAACTCTCTCCATGCCACTATTTATAGGCTGGGCAAATCAAACCCATGCGCCAAGTGGCTGGCTCTCCGAATCCGTGCAATAAATTTGTATTAAATAGGTGATGAACCTGACGCTTCAAATTCGGCCAAGAAACGGCTATTTAAAGCACTCGAAGAACGTAGCAGTCGGACCAATAAAGATGTGTCATGCAAAGCGGATGCGTCGGTCAGACCGTGCATCATACAGATGCGTCCATCAGCACCAAGCGCCTTATGAGGATGCGCCCACATGCGTCCCCATGTGCCTAGTGGAACGCAGATCGATACAACAACTCAAAGGCCTATCACCTGTCAAGAACATTAAATGTTGAAGTCTGACAGAGTTGGCAGCACGTCCCCCGAGGACTAAATAGTTGACAACTTTTTCAGAAGACGAAGCGTCGCCGACGTCAGCATCATCATTACTTTTCTCTGGCGGTTACAAGCCACGTGGCCGCCCAACCATTCGCATGTGCCTCCGCAGCTATACGCCCAAATCTCTGCATGCGCCTCAAAAGCCGTGCGCCTCAGACTTTTCTCTGATCCCTAAAGACAGAAGTCAAGTCACTACTGAAGTCTCGCATGCGCCTCAAAAGCCGTACAACCAGACTGGTTCGTGACTCCTAAAGGTTACAAGCCAAAGTCTCCTCATGCGCCCAATCCCAGGCACATCCTATCTGATCACTCTCTACCAAATCTGAGATCTTTGAGCCATGGACCTACGACACGTGTCCTTTGACTCGATTCAGCCTATGAAGGGGTGCTAATCACCCAAGATCTCAGCAACTGAAAGATCCTCTCCATTGCTACGTGTCAGCTCGGTCGCAGCCCACAAAGGCAACATGAAGGGTTCAACTCCTCAATCAGAGCGCATCGCCCATGCGCCTCCATCAGCAATCACCACGTGGCATCCCCACAAACAGGCGCATCCTACATATGCGTGCATAAACAGCCAGCCTGCAAGATATAAATAGAGGGATCATTTTTTTCTTCCACACCGACCTAGATATACAAAGACAGACCTACGAACACACACAGAGAGGTAGATACAGACACTCAACGTCTTCTTCCTCTCCGTAAGCTCCAGCACCCAGAGCAACTCAGACCTTCAGAGAACCGAGAACCGTCGTCAGATCGTCAACGAATTCAATGCATTACCACTCGCTCCATCGGCACAAGGGACCCAGATAAACAAAAATGTACTCCTAGGACTACGTCTAAGTCCTACATTGTAACTCTGTTCTGTTTGTAATTGAAATTTGCAATCAAAAGATTTTAATGGCAAACAAGTTGGCGGCTCTCCTGGGGACCTCTTTCTCCTCCACCGAGAAAGCTGTGTCGCAATCCGACAACGTGAAGGTGGGCTCCTCCCACAAGACGCTGGTCGTACGCCTCAATCAAAAAGACGTATGAGGAGTTCATCTCTGAAGACAGTGCGAGTCCTTCGAAGCGGCTGCTGAAGTCGAAGAAGACTCGCCAAGTCTGGGTGCACAAGGTCGACGCCTCTGGCACCACCACCGAAGGGGATGCTCCAATATAGCCTTTCCTTCCTGCTGACTTCCTCAGCGACCAAGATGCGCCCACCGGTGCAGCGCATCTCTCGGGGAAACGTGCGGCTGACCACATTCTCCAGCCATCTCCCTCTCAGGCGAGGAAGATGCGTCGACGGAGTAGGAGCACAGCTAATGCCCTGCGCATCACCTCTGATGCGCCACAGAAGGTCTCTGTCTTTGACAGACTCACACGCTGTAGTGGCAAGGTGAATTTGGACTCTGAGTACTATGCACCCCAGCGGGCTGGTACGAAGAAGTCCAAGGCAGCACGGGCCATGCGCCTCAAACCTGCTATGCCGAC
This sequence comes from Iris pallida, assembly GCA_029216955.1. Lineage (NCBI taxonomy): Eukaryota > Viridiplantae > Streptophyta > Magnoliopsida > Asparagales > Iridaceae > Iris > Iris pallida. The sequence goes on from JANAVB010024598.1 coordinate 2,083,303, forward strand.
AATAAACCAGAAGCATGCACTTACAATCATGCGTGCTGTTGATGGTAAGATGTATAAGGTCGACTCGGGTGCTTCTGCACCGAAAATGAGTCGACCTTCAAAGTCCTTGTCTCACTTGGGCGCATCTGTTGCGTTCGCAACCAAGTCGAGCAAGGCAAACCCTGTGGTCTTGAACTCCCGCACCTCCACTGGTCGTGCGTCTGAGGTTCGTTCAAGTTACTGTAAATGTTGTTCTCCCACTACTGATCTGAGCGCCTGTTTGGTGTTGGATCAGGGGGCGCAGCATTCACTTGACCACCCCGACGCTTGGCCTTGCCATGCGCCTGATGGGGGTACGAAGGTGGCACTCTCCTCCAATGATCTGTGTAACGTGATCACTCACAAATACCGATCAGGAGAGTCGATTGACAAGCACAATGTCCCCTCACATGACACACCTGTGCTGTAGTCACCATCAACTGTTGTTGCAAGGTAGCAGTCCAACCAAGACAGTCGGTGTTCCAGCAGCTGCAATCATCAACACCCCTCCGTCGTCGCCTCGGGAAGAAGGTATCAATAAAAGAGGAGCCAGAACTAAAGGTTGCTTCATGCAACGTAATCTCTAACTCCTCGTCAATCCGAAAGGTGACTGGCAATTCCATTTCCTCGTCCAAGAGCCAGCCGAGGAAAACCAAGACAACTGTCCCGTCCTCCGGAGTGTTTGAAGGCACTCTGGGGAGAAAGATGTCATGACCCGCACCCTAGAGTAAGGGCACAAGAAGTGGGTACGTCCAGCCTACGCCGCAGTGTCGGCGGTAGAACGTTGTCCTAGGTCAAACATCTAACAATATAAAGGTACCTGTACAGTATATACACTCTGAATGGAGGTGACATAGCAAATACAGTCTCAATCACATCTAAGGTAGAGCATGATAAGAGATAGATAAAATATGAAATCCACAAAGAGATACCGCAGATAGAAGTCTAAGTGTCTAAGATACACAAACCCAAAAAACATCTCAAAATTCAAATACAGTAATCCATACGGTAAATACAACTCAAGACAACTAAAATAACTATCTATACAACCTCTACTGTGTCTCCTCTAGGCTAGCAGGCAACCTCCAAGCTATCTGTAAAATTTATCAACAGGTCCAGTCAGGACAGGAACGAGTACAACTCATCAAGAAAACCCAAGTAATGACAGAGAACTATAAAGCAGTTATAAACAGTTTTATTGATGAATATGGCAGTTTATATTTAGGTGATAGTATAGAGAAGCAGTAAGATACAAGGAAAGTAAAGTAACTAAAATAAGAGAAGAATGATGGCAATAAAGACTGTAAAATAAATCTAGCTGAACTGAAGTAACATAATAAGTTCAGACAGTAAATGCAAAACAAGTGTAAAACTACTATAAGTCCAGTACGAGATGAATCTAATACAAGATGAATCCAGTACAAGATGATTCTAGGTAGTGATCAAGAATCCAGGTGAGCCCGGCTATTCTAACAGTGTGTTTTAAAATACCGAGATCGACATGTAAACGGCTGTAGGTAATCAGGCACATCTCTCACTGATCAGGCGAGAGATGGCTATGCTTCCAGTAGATTCCAGTTAGGAGATTCCAGATTTGGGGTATATCTACATGTCTTACTCGATATTTCCCCGCCCCACAATACAAATGAATCCAGAATTCGACACGAGAATCGAGATGAGTCCAGCCAAAATATGATGATTCCAGAAATAGATTCCGGAATGATTTCAGTGATTCCAGTAATAGAGGCCAGATAAGTAAGGTATGTGTGTCGCATACATGAATCCAGAAATATCCATACGTGCTGTAACAGAGAATCACATAAAACTAACTATAACTGAAGTACAGTAATTGACAATTAAATGAGAGAACTATCAGAGAATATACTCGCTTGATAACCTGAACAGCTGATAGGTATAGAGGTCCAAACTGAAGCCACAGAGTCCTATTTAGAGTAACACAGGTCAAAATATATACGAGAGATGATAAATGAAATGTACAATGCATCTGCATGCTGTCTAGGTCAAACTAGACTAAAGTCAACACTTGGTCAACTCTAGTCAACCACACTAGTCAAATTAGGTCAACTAGGTTAAGTCCTAGTCCAACAAGTCTAACAAGTCTCACTAGGCCTAACCAAGCCTAGGCTAGCACTCACACAATCACAAGACAATGTGAACCACAATAATGCATAATATAAAATAGATAATATATATAAATATATACCTTCATACATACATGCATATCCACATTACATACATATTTATTTATATAGGCATATGTTACATCATGCATATTTACATAGTTACATAGATATATACATTCATGCACATTTACATACATACTTTTATACATTATATATGTTAACATTCATTACAATGCATTATATTTTACTTATACCTTTGATTGATTCATTCATTCATATATGACATTCATTCATGCATATTACATACTTACATGCATCTATACATTATATACATTGTATATAACATGTAAAAATAGAAGAGGAAAAAAAAGGGGGAAAAACTGAAATGGAAAGGAAAGGGAAGAAAAATGTAAGGAAAAGGAAAAATAGTGGACATATGCATGCTTGCATCATATATTCTACATTACCATACATGCTATCATTATATATTGCATTACAATATTTATACATTATGCATTCATATATATCATTACATATATACCTTGCATTCATATCTAGCATTCATTATATACTTTCATGCATACATTGTATATCATTCTTTCATTCATGCATTTATGCATTGCTTACATACATTATATTAATTGCATTCCTACATGCTTGCATTCAACCATATATATACATTAATGTAAAGAGAATATATATCATATATATATCATTTTATTCATTTAACATATCATGCATTACATACTCTATATTCATTTAATACCCATACTACATAGGCTCATAGGTTACACAAAATACATATATCGTATAGTCACTCTTCTACTTAAAATCAATACTGTACCAATTGGGCCTTTACTAAACTCTAGAATTAAAGTATGTTGTAGCCCTTCGTGTTAGCTTTCCGAAACTTCAAACGGATCACATTTTCGTGTCCGGAAGCTCCTGAAATCGCTAAAATATCGAAACACGTTCGTCTTTCGTACAGCTGACACTCAAATATTTCTACAGAATGTTACAGAAAGGATTTGGCTTATTAAAATATATATTTGGAAAGCTAACTTCGATACGGTTCTTTTAAAAAAAACGGAAGATAAATCGGAGTTCTAAGCTAAAAGTTATGATATTTTCAAGTTGTTTTGGTTAATAAAAACGTGGATAAAAATTATGACGAATTTGACAAAAAGAACACATATAGGCCAAGATACTTGGATACAAACATAGGTATCCAAATAAAACTCTTTCTAACCATCCTAACTAAGATCAATCCACTCCCTAACCATTCTAAAACTGAATTTAAATATCTATTTAAACTATTATCATACATACATACACATGAGATGTCCTAATTTGGGATCTATCAAGTAGGACACAAGACACATATCTAAAATCCTCAAGAGAGCTCCAAATGGCCTCAAATTTGAATCTAAATGGGACACATGCATGAGGATGGATCCTACGGATTCAAAACTAATTTATATGCAAAGGAAATCGATTTAGAGGATGGGTTTTACCTATTGGGAGTAGAATCCCAATGAAATCCTTTAGGACACGGCTCCGATACGAAGATCCCTCAAAGTGGACACTCCTCCTTGCACTCCTCTTCCAATCCTTGGTAGCACCCTTCCCTTGGAGAATGGAAATGATTGAGGGAAGGTTTGGTGAAGGAATAATTTGATTTGGAGATCAAATCAATGGGAATGCTCTCTAAAATTGGGGAAGAACAAAAGAAAAATAAAAGAGGCAAGATTGTAATGAATGAAATGAATCATTCTCTCCTAAAGGTGGCTACCATAAAGAGTCCATTAGGGCTAATGGAAAATGTCCTAATTGCCCCTCTCTAGTCTCATATGGTTAAGTCTAGACTAGGTTCAAGTTTGGGGTCAAAATGATCTAGTTTTGAGTCTCTAACTTAACCATTCTAACATGATAAAAATTAGTTTAATTAACTAACATAATGTTGGGTCTTGTGAGCCATGCTTAACTTAATATTGGGTCCCATCTAGAGTTCAAGCTACCCGGGTCACAATACAAGTCGAAACGAGACGAAACTCAAACCCGACTAAACAAATCCAATAAAAACAATATTAAAAATATAAAATTTTCCTAAAATATTAAAATATGAAAAATGACCAAAATCATAATACATCAATTTAATTATTATTAAAATAATCTAAAATTCACCAATTAATCAAAATCCTAAATAATTCAAAAGTCACAAAATGACCAAAATATCCTTAGCCTAAAAAGTTGTAAATAGTCATTCTAATCACATGGTTAGGTCTCCATGGTTAGTCTCTAAGCTTAGCAAAACTAGGGATTAACTAGTTAACCATCAAAATCATAATTCAACATTTTAAATAGTTTTAAATTGATTAAAAAAATTACCAAAAAGTATAACATGAGTTAAATCTTATTATCGATTAATCAAAATTATAAAAGTTCAAAATTACCCTCATTTTAGAAAAGTGGGTGTTACAAAAGAAGATCTTGGAGGAAGCTTGGGGTAGTCAAGCCCTTGTTGATCCTCCTTCTGAAGACGAAGATGTCCTCCAGAGCACAGCTGGGGTGGATCTTCATCCTGGAGACGAAGTCAGCCTCCCGAACGTAGCTGGGGGTAGTCTGGCCCCTGTGGATCTGCGTCTCGAAGACGAAGAAGTCCTCCAAGACAGAACTGGGGGTAATCAGGCCCTTGTGGATGCTCCTGAAGATGAGGATGTCCTCCAGAATATAGCTGGGGGTAGCCAAGACGAGGCTCCGGGGGAAGTTTCTCTTCTACAAGAGAGCGAGGCCGAAAGCGAAGCCTCAACTGATCCATCCGACTCCAGCCGTGTCATGACAGTATACATGACTGGGGGTGATACCGAGCCAGATGCGCCGCCAGCAGACCTCGTCCAGCGCATGGATACCCTAGAGGGAGGACTCAAAACTCTCTCTGCCTCCATACAAACACTGACTCAAGCAGTGTTTGAAATACGGTCCGCTTTGGCCAGAGCGCCTTCTACCGGTCCTGACCCAGGGGCCAATAGAAAATCAAGTGTACCCCTTCAACGGGTATCCTTGGATACAGATCTCCGCGAAGCACCACAGACGTCGGAGCCTTCAAATGCTCAACTCCAGACGGTACCACCTTCCCCGATTCCCAGCTCCATGGAAGACCTGGTCGAAATGATCAGGGACTTGCGCGAGCGCTTTGAGTCCAAGAATAGACAAGAGGAGCGCCAAAAGATGGGGATCTCCCAACTATATCCCCTCGAATGGAACAAAGTGGTTTATCCTCCTAAATATAAACCTCAAACATTGACGCCATACGACGGGAAGGACTCTCCGCGTCGCTATCTGACGTACTTCCAGTCTCAAACGGGACATCTTCCGAAGGAGGATGCACTACTCACCAGCATATTTGTCGGGGCACCGAAGGGAGTAGCGTACGACTGGTACTGCAGTCTCCTCGATAACTCCATATCTTCCTTCGATGACTTGACGCATCTCTTCCTCGACCATTTCTACGACGACGGGAAGGACGTGACAATGGCGTCCGTCATAGAGATACGCCAGAAGGAGAAGGAAACAGTTCGAGTATTCATCGAACGCTTCCGACAGGCCTGCTTCAGACTGCCCCCGAGCATGTCAGAACATGCACTCATCTCCTCCTGCAGCATGAACATGCTGTCTACGATCAAACTTTGGGTCAACTCTACTCATCCTCCCGACTGGAGTTCCTTGATCATCGAAGCCGAAGCAACAGAAAAGAAGGCGTCCAATGCTCGCCTTCTGGGAGTTAGTTTCCCTGCCTTTGAGGACAAGGGAAAACGGACTGCAGCCAATAACCCTGGACGAGAGACGAAGGGGAAACAGGCGTTGTCTGTCAATGCCTCCAAAGGTGCATCAGCACCTACTCAGAAGCCTCCACTTGCACCAAGGCCAAAGGAGGTTTATTCTTTCAACGATGAAGACACCCTGCAACTCTTCGAGATACTGAAGCAGGGTAACAAGATCAAGTTACCGGACCCGAAGCGTTCCGACGAGGTTGGAAAAGTGGACAATCCGAGGTATTGTCACTACCATCGGCTTGTTGGACATCCAACTAAGGACTACTACGTCCTCAAAAACTATATCCAGCGCATGATCAATGCGGATGTTATCTCCGTCGACTACGAGGAGAAAACAGTCTCGGCCAACCTGGTGTCACTCTAATTTGGCACCTTCCCACCAACCACAACACAAGATGACGTCGTCCCCATCCCTAAGGCGACAATAGAGGTGGTCAATCTACCACCTACTCGTGACAACGTGAGTGGACTCATCCCACTCACCACATCTCGAGAAGCGGTCTTATGGGTTCACCCTGATCTCGTCTCCTAGGTTACTCAACCGGAGGTACGCTCTGCCTCCAAAACTAAGGACAGGAAGATCAAGTCTTGCCGTATGGTCTCTTCCTCTGCGGAAGAGGCACTTCCTGTACAGACGCGTTCACATCAGAATGCCCAACCTGACGAAGCTGCCGTCGAGGTGGTGCCTCCTTGCACCGTCCCTGCTGTCCAGGAAGAGGGCCCTTCTAGGCCTCCAGAAGCCAATAAGCAGAAGCATGTAGAGGCCCGTTTCGATAAGCCTCTGCGAAAGGAGAATGCTTCGGGGCTAGCCAAGCCCCACAACTTCGACATACTGGCACAACTTGCCAGTACTCCTGCCCGCCTATCTCTGTTTGAGCTCCTCCGTTTTTCCAAGGACACTCGTGAAGCTCTCTGTGAAGCCCTGAAGGATGCTGAGTCCTTCATCAGTCAGGTCAATTAGCCTGAGGATACTCCGACTATATGTGCGCACTGTCATTATACGGATGAAGTTATCCCCAACATAATCTTCACCCAACAAGACATGCTGCTTAAACACAACCGACACAACAGGCCACTGTATTATACAGGGTATGTCGGTTCCGTCAAGGTAAAGCAGATTCAGATCGATCCGGGGTCTTCCCTCAGCATCATCCCGAAGACGCTGCTCTCAACACTGGGGATCCCAATGTACCGACTGGCGCCTTCCAACACAACAATCAGTGGCTTCAATGCTAGCAAAAGCGAGCCGGTGGGCAAAATACGGTTGAAGTGTCATAATGGTAACCTCAGAACCGAGGTGACTTGCTATGTCGTGGATGCTGACATCAACTATAACCTCCTACTGGGTCGTCCCTGGCTGCATGAGTACATGGTGGTGCCATCTACACTCCACCAACGTATGAAGTACGTGTCCACCAACGACATCATTCAGACGGAGTTCGCAGACATTGACCCTTTCAAAGGGGTCGAAGCCTACTTCACTGATGCTACCCTATACAAGTCACTCGATGAAGGGGCAGCCAATGACGCTGATGATGAAGCAAAAACAGTAGCAGAGCCGGATATGGAGCCAGAGATGATTCCCGACGCTCCTTTGAAGATACGACTCAAGGGGAAACCGCCTCAGATACTGCCTCCTATGACTATCAAGCTACCTGGAAAAGCACCAACTGCTCTAGGTAGAACACCTACTGAAGCTCCCTTGAAGATACGGCTCAAGGGAAAGCCGCCTCAAACATCGGCTCCCCTTGTGGCAAAACTCAGGGGAAGGCACCAGCCACTGAAGGCGCAGTTGAGGCACCTCTGAAGGTGCGTCTTAAAGGCAAGCCTCCGCAATCATCTGTCTCATCCAAGCTGCCAGAGAAGGCCCACATAGCCCTCTCGGACCACAAGATCAAAGTTGCGGTGGATTCTTCCGATCCAACCCTAGTACTCACAGATGAAGAGCTAGTGGAATATATCTCTGCTGATGTAGATGCACCTTCTCTGGACAATGTAATCCCGTGGGACAAAATCTCGTGTTTCATTAATAATAGAGTATCTTTTAATTATTTTAGTCTTCCACATTGGAATGCCATGAATACATTAGATAACGCTCTACGGTCGTTGCAAACACAAATAACGACCATCTATCATGTAAATCGAGTAGTCCCGTCCCAAGGGGTCTGTTTTGTAGTCCTACCGCGGAATCGAGACGAAGAATCCATCATCTTCGGCAAAGTCGAGCGTCATCAAGACCTTCCGCCACTCGAGCAAGAACCAGATACCGGCAGAATACAAGTCTATCGGTACACGGACAAGCAAAGAACCTCATCCAAAAGATGGGATACGATCTAAAAAGCAACAAAGGCATGAACTATGGCAAGGGTCGACGTCTTCCTCTCCGGCTTCCAACACCTAAAGGAAAGCCGCAGGACTACTATCATCGAACTCGACGGGGGGTAGGCTATGTCACGCCGCCGTCAACTCCAGAGAGTTCCGAGGCAGAAGAAGTGGAACATTCTCATTCATCCGAAGCATCAACTTGGGATTCCGATACCAGTATCGGATCAGTCTTCAAGAAAGTGCTATCAGCCAACATGACATCTGTACAATCTCAAGAAGAACCTCCGAGAACTTTGAGGCCTGCAGGGGCGTTTGGCATACATCCGGAGGTTTATAGCAAACCTTTCCGGAAAATGTTAACCCTTCACCCAGCTCATGAAGAAGGGAGTCTCTTACGTCTAGACAGAGGAATGCCAAAAAGCTTTCGACAATATCAAGGCTTACTTGATGAGCCCGCCAGTCCTGGTGGCACCCGTCGCCGGCAAACCATTTCTCCTCTATGTCCGTGCCATGGATCATTCCTTCGGCGCTCTGCTGGCTCAGAATAGCGATGCAGGCTATGAGCAAGCCATCTACTACCTCAGTAGAACACTGATCGGGGCCGAACACCGGTACAACCCCGTTGAAAAAGAGTATTTGGCTTTGGTATTTGCCATCCAGAAGACTCGCCATTATGTCTCGGGCCTGACAATTCATATCATCTTCCGAGTCAATCCACTCAGAGTTCTCATGATGAAGCCAGGGTCATTGAACTCCCGCCTAGCTACATGGGCGATCCTGCTAACGCCATACAACATGGTGTTCGTTCCACAAAAAGCCGTCAAGGGTCAGGCTCTGGCCGACTTTTTAGCTGTACACCCCATCGCAGAGTCCTCAAGACTCTATGAAGACATCCCGGATGAGGTCCAAGAATCAAACGTCACCAAAGAAAGCTCCGTCTGGCGGATGTTTTTCGATGGCGCTTCAAGAACAGGCCCCAAAGGCCAAATCATCGCAGGAGTAGGGGTAGTCTTAGTCTTCCCCGATCAGCTGGTCATCCATCGTGCCTACTCCCTTTTGAAGTCGTGCTCCAACAATGTTGCCGAGTACAACGCGCTCATCATGGGACTCCAACTGGCGCAACAGCTGGGGGTGAATCATCTGGAAGCCTACGGCGACTCAAAACTCGTCGTTAGCCAGATCAGAGGGCAATACGAAGTTCGCCATGAAGATCTGATTCCTTACCATGAAGTTGTATTGAACATCATTTCAACCTTTGCCAAGTTCTTCATCGAACATGTACCTCATTTACAAAATCTGGAGGCTGACGCTCTGGCTGGCCTCGCAGCCTCATTGGCAGCACCCCTCGGGACTCAACACTACGTCACGGTAGTTGGTCGAGACTTGGTCTGTCCTAAAAATAACCTATGCTCACAAATGGACCATGCCATGTCAACAAGTACTGGTGTTAATATCTGAGACTGGAGGTTTCCATTCATCGACTTTGTTGTCTACGAAATTCTTCCAGAGGACCCGAAAGAAGCCGTCTCGGTCAGGAGGTGTTCCCTTCGATTCTATTACGATACAGCTACTAAAATGTTGTACCGACGCTCCTACGATGGACTTCTCCTTCGATGTTTATCCAACGAAGAAGCAGCCGAAGCCCTTCGAGAAGCTCACTACGGAACCTGCGGGGCCCATCAACATGTCCCTAAGTTGCAGGATCGACTGCGATGCATGGGCTACTACTGGCCAACCATGGCAGCCGACGCTGTCGACTATGCTAAAAAGTGCCATGCGTGCCAGCTTCACGCTGATTTCATCCATACACCGTCAGAACCACTACATCCTACGATCGCCTTCTAGCCCTTTGAAGCCTGGGGCATGGACATTGTAGGACCGATCACCCCTCCTTCATCAAGGGGACACCGCTTCATCCTAGCCATTACCGACTACTTCTCCAAATGGGCAGATACAGTTCCACTGGCGGAAGTGAAGAGCTCCAGGGTGGTCAGCTTCATCAAGCACCATGTCATCTACCATTTCGGGATACCTCAGAGGATTATCCACGATAACGGTCCTCAGTTTATCAGCCATGTTTTCAGCAGATTATGTGACAAGAATCGCATTCAAAATGTGGCATCAATCGCCTACAATCCGGCCGCAAACGGATTGGCTGAGGCATTCAACAAGACTATCGTCAGGCTAATCAAAAAGGTCGTATCATCCAACAAACGCGACTGGGATGAAAAGCTCGGCGAATGCCTTTGGGCCTACCGCACAACGGTACAGACCCCGACGGACAATACACCATTCTTTCTGGTCTACGGGAGCAAAGCGGTAATGCCTCTCGAGATCCAGATACCCTCACTCCATGTAGCGATCATAAATCAACTAACAGAGGAAGACAATCAACGTCGACGTCTGCGAGAATTGGAGGCACTTGACGAAAAATGTCTCCTAGCTCAATAGCGCATCGAACTCTAACAAGCCCGTATATCACAGGCTTTCAACAAGAAGGTCAAGCAGAGGACTTTCCAAGTAGGCGACCTGGTTCTGGCAGTCAGGAGGCCGATGGTGTTGACTCACAAGACACCGGAAAAGTTCGAGCCCAAGTGGGAGGGGCCTTTCATCATAGAGACGGTATACTCAAATGGTGGTTACCGCCTCGCCAAACCCAATGGGAACTTGTTCATGATGCCCATCAACGGAAAGTTCCTAAAGAAGTACTACTCTTGACATCCTTCAGACATGTACTTCTATCTTCACCCAATAAGGGAGTCTGTGGACCCAATCATCGGGGCTCATATACAATTTCCTTCCATAAAATCTTACGCTTCCGGAACCCAGCTGTTCCGTGGCGTTCTATCCTCCAGTAGAAGGACAACCACGTCCATATTACCTCTGAGTGGTTCCCCTACGCCCTACAAAGTAGAATCTTACGCTCCGTAAGACTACGCTACCCATCATGTTTACCACGTCCACATTACCTCTGAGTAAACATCCCGTACAGACAACCCCTACGTTGCCGTACATTGATCACAGAACTTCCACGTCCACATTACCTCTGAGTAGTTCCGCGTATCCCCCCAGAGTCATTCCTACCACGTCCATAACATCTCTGAGAAGGAAGATTCCATCATTTGAACCCCATATTTGCCACGTCCACATCACCTCTGAGCAAACATGTTGGTTCTCTCGAACTTATTATCTGTAGCTAAAAACCAAGGTACACAAAAGATAATAGGTCTACATAAATTATTAAGTTCATGACAGCAAAAATGAACACACCACAAAACTCTTTATTCTTTATTTAAAAGTAAAGAAATACATCCCCAGCAAGAGTTTCAAATTACACAAAATAACAAAAAAAGAAGAGGCTACAATCCCTAAGCATCACCGGGATTGGCTGAAAGTTCTTCGATCCGACGCTTCAAGTCTGCCGCCCGAGTCTCTGCGGTCGCCAGGACTCGGCGTTCGGGTTCTTGACGCATCATTTCTATGGCCTCAGGAGAAGTGTCATCCTCATGCTTCTCGTCCAACTGTTGCCGCTGATGAGCCAGGAAAAGAGCCTGACGGGTGAGAGCCGCTTCCTCCTCCTTAGATGTTACATGTTCAGCCTGGACTCGCTCAGCATCTAATAAGAGTTGGGCCCGCTGGTCTTCAAGGAGGCAAATCTTGGCATCAACCTCCGCTATACTAGCGTCCAACGCAGCTCGTAACTCCACCTTCTCTTGCGTGGACTGAGATAGTCTCTCCACCGCAGCCTCAGTTTCAGCCACCTAGCGTTCCCAGACACCCACAGTGGCCTGATAAGAGGACTCAGTCTCAGCGATCAACTTCTCCTTTTCTGTGTCTATCAGAGCGGAGAGATCATTTCGCTGGATACACTGAAACTCGGAAAGCAGCTGGTCCAGCTCGGCCACCGAGGCCTCCAGAATCTCGGCCATATGATCATGGCCCTGGTGGGAACATATCAGACTGATGTGAGGGAGTGCCAGGGTTTTTATCGTCGTGAAACTCCCATTGGCATCCATCACTGCTGATACGCCCCTCTGCAGCATCTTATACACCGGTTCAATAATAAACTTCACATATATACTCATCTGTATCCGCCAGCACTTGTGGCGTCATAGCAGGAGTTGGAGGAGTTGCTCTAGACGACGGACCGGAAGAAGGCCCGCCTGCTTCAATCTGCGAGGCTGAAACCTTGGCATCAACGGATTTTATGGCTTGTATTTCGAACTCGTATTTCCTATCGAACTTCTTGAATAATGCAGTGTTCTAATCGGTTGCTTGTGCGATTTCAGGTAATCGCGTAGGCGACGTCTAGCGCGACCAACAAGTCCTCTCGTCGAAGTAAACTCAAGGCGAGTGGCTGACCTCCTTCGTCCCGTCCCTCTACTTCAAAACTCAATATATGAAGTAAAATAAATGCTTGTCATAATAGTGTTGAATCAATAAAATCGTGGCACGATACTTCACGAAACACTTGTTAACGAACTGCCGATTTTGGTAATGAAAACATGCTTCCCTATACAATTATACTTGGTCTATGCCAAACCAATGAATGAATCAATTAACGCTTATCGCAATGATACGGATAAATGAGTAAAATCAACTAAGTTCCAAAGAAAACGGTCATTGGACAACTTGTCGACAAGGTGTAGTTTCCTCGAACGGTTACCTAGGCCAAGGGATCGATTCGGCCCGGGAGGAACGAGTGTATAGCAAGCGCCAGCCCTTCATCGGCACGAGTTATGCGGGAACTTTTGCACAGGGCTCGCTACCCGATGCGAAAGGGTCACCGTCTAACTCAGCTATATGTCCGCGATGGCTTGAAATTGCCAGTGGCCTTCACACCCTTCTCTCTGCTTAACAAATGCACATGGCACGGGGTGAATATGATAGTTGCTTAATGTTACACAATTTTATATGCTTGCCTCAAAACATATTAACATGCAAAGCGAACAGGATGGTTAGAAAGATCATTGAATTAGCTAGCTAACATATTTACGAAACTTTTTGAATCAAATGCAGAACTTGGATTTAATTAGCCATTCGCCAGTACATGTGTTTCGTGCTGATCCTCGCTCTTTGCAGGTCCAGCGAACCAGGAAGGATGCGCCAGCTAGCTCGGCGGCGTTCGTGACTTTTGAAGCTTCGGCCGTGCGTCGAAGACTTACTCTGCGACTCCACTTTTGAAGGCTCTCGACAGTCCAAGACAAATGACTCAGCATCCCTCCCATCCATGTCAATGGAGTACTTGTGTATATTGAGGGATGTGTGCAATGTATGGAATGGCTATCTCATCGGCACTCTTTTGTAATCGAGTCATGTTGTAGCCCGTACGGCAATGAGTCTTGTATCGGAGTCTGTGAAAGATGTTCATTATCAATAAAGATCAAGTTTTCTTTACTCATTATGTGTATCAATTTGTCTGCGTTCTCTCTTAGATCTCGTGTCTCGGATTACATTATGACTCGGCCTTGTGCGATCGCAAATTAGGTTCGCACGGCATCACGCTCGGGGGACGACTATCGATTCGACGGAATCGGGGCGTGACAGCTCCCGTGGGATAATTATCCTCAATGGGACGTAACTCTTGTTCGAGTGTAGACTAATTCATTCTCGATGCACGGATTGGACCTACTCAATCCTCAAGTTTATTTTATTCATCCCTTTATCTTAAGTCATCGACCAACATATTTTCTCAATTCGCATCGTCCCTTTACTAACTCAAATCATCGAGCAACATTCAATCCAATCCTTAGAGTCATTCGCGTAACTTTAAAATCAAACCTTTTATGCACGCTATCTACCTGTCGTGCTAACATTTTTCTACGATCTACCTATTGATTTCCTCGATCAAGTCATCCATTCGCTACACCTTAACTTTTTCTCGATTTGATTTGCCTACTCTATCATTTTCGCGTTTCATACTTGTGCTATCTTCAATCCCGTGCATGTTCCGTGTATGTCAATCTCTAAGTCGTTCGAATCAATTCGTCAAATCTTCAAGACTACAACTTGTTCAACGACACTCAATCTAAGGCTTTGTATACGCGCGACGCTTGCTGATAGACTCATCGACACCCCGAATCCTCAATCAATCGATCGACATCCCTGAGGCTATCGCATACACCACTCAGGGATGAAGTCATTCAATAAATCCTCAAAACTATCATTCGAATCAAAATTGACTTCTTCGAATTTTCGTCCGAACGATTCCTTAAATTTCAAGCACGCTCACCTTATATCGCACCGACGATAACATCGTCGTTCGATAGCCCCCATATCGATAGTCATCTCGCAGTACTCAATCGAGTTACACTCATTCTTGCTCAAAATATTACGAATCTCGTACTCGACTTTTCTAAGGTCGACGTAACTTTATTGTATATGTCCAGTCCGACTTAGCCAACCGTACTTACGCGAACCATCTTTTTGTTTTGTTCTCAAAAACTGTTCTCCTATATTTTACAAAATAGATAGACTTATTGTATGGACATCTGTGGGTAATTTGAGAGAGATCGCACCAACGATAACAACTTTACGGAAGCAACACTCAGAGTTTGTGGAAACAACGGAGTGAAAGAATTCAATCGATAGTCTAAGGACGTAAAGCCGTGCTCTGATACCTTTATGTCACGCTCCGCTCCCGTAGGAGCGATCGTCCTCGCTAAGGCGTGATGCCGCACGAGCCTAGATTGCGCTCGTGCAAGGCGGGTTCCATAACGGCCGATTCCAGCGGCTGCGACGGGGTCGGCACACAGAAATCCCAAGCAGAGACATTGAATAATAGCAGCGGAAATTTAGAACAAACACAAGTTATTCAAAAGAAGCTCTTTATTGATATTGAAACATAGATTACAATGGGGCACAAGGCCAATATTATAAGTCTCTCAAGCTCACTCATCTCATATTACAAGTCACTCGGCTCTCTCTCATCTCTCAATACAAGTCTTGACTCCAGCGGAAGCTTCGGAAGGCGTCGTCCATACATTATGTCCTTTATAAGTCTTAAATACATGCGACCGCACACTTCAAATCGCCAAAAAACTCTGTGCCTCGACGCATCCAAGCGAGCTCCGCGCCACGAGCTTCTACCTGTGCCTGCACATGTAAACTATGTGGATGTCAGTACTCAACTGTACTGGTGGAATGAGCTCCTCGCCCACCCATACAAAACTGACACGTTTGATTTACTTTGTGCAATACAAGTCCCTTTTCGATTGCCTTTCTAGTCTTGCCTTAGGATCAGTTTTAGGACCGACGCCTTGGCCTATTCTGTGTCGCTAGACCATCCCGTGCTTGCGTCAACAATGTTAACTCATGCTTTGCCTCTAGACCCTCCTTGTGCCAACAACGTTAACCTATCAAGTCGTGCTTGCCTTACATCCAAAATTAGAGACGCAACTACACAATAAGACTCCTTTCCCGTGTGATCGTGATACAAACCCTTGTTGAGGCCGTGCCTCGCAACTCAATGAGACTCAATCATATTGCCGCTTCGTAGCCCTTCGCTTCAATGACCAACTGACCCAATCAGGACTTGTAGACTAAATGTCACTCGACAGACTTTGCCTTACGGCATCTCCTGACTTAAATTCAAGACGACTCAATCATAACTATGCAACTTATATGCCGACGACATAAGACTCGATGCCACATCTCGTGCCGAAGTACGTCGCCTACGTTGCAACCAAATCTTAGGCCCAACTTTGTGTTCAAACTATACACACACATTCAACTCGACTCCTTGATATAATGCACTCAATACTCGACTCAATCCAAAGGCACTCTCGCGAATTGTCGCCCGTGCCGACTCATCTATATGAATTAGTCACTAGCATGACAAGCTATCCTGGACTATAGCCTTGTTATTCGGCGACCCTTACAACGCAAGTAGCTAGCCCCGAAGAAAGTTTCCGAATAACTCGAGCGGTTCGTCCAGCTACGGCTATACCATGTTTCCTCCTAGGCCGGATCGGCCCTGAGGCCCCAAGTTGTTGATCCGAGGAAACTCACCCTTGTCGACAAGTTGTCCAATGACCATGTAAGACTCGACACAAACTGACGTCTCACACAGTCATTCCTCTTCCAATATTACCATCTCTTTCAAACCAATATCAAGACTTCTATCCTTGAGATCCTTCGACGACCCACGGTCGCGAGCCTTCTCCCTTGATGCTCCTTGAGTTCCCTCGACGACCCACGGTCGCGAGCCTTCTTTCCATGTTACCATATTATTTCATTCAACTCATGAATGTCTATTCGATAGTCCTTTCTCCAAAACTCATTAAATCAACCGTGGTTCATGCCTTAAATACTAAGTCCATGCATCGTGCCTCAAACTGACTTCCGACCTACGCGACGCTATCACCCAAGTCATACTTTATATGACGGGCCTTGAGACCGTAAGACTATGTGGTTATACCCAACCGTAGAACTCGTAGGACCGTTCTTGCTACCACTCTGATAGTCTAACATAACTTGCTTGACTTAAACGTACGACGACTCGATGAGCAAAGGCTGCGTCAAGTCTCGCATTGCGGAAACGTGGCGTGCATGCGCTCGACTTCTGAACGACCAAGTCACTCGGGTACCTAGACTTAGGTCACAAGCCGCTCAACGCAACTTAACACATGGGTAAGCCAAGGCTATGCCAAGCCTTGGACGATGGGACCGTGCATGCTTTATGAAGCATTCATGCGGGCGACGCCTATGACTTAGGCTACGATCATAACTTCGCCTACTCAACCAACTTTCCTTTTCCCAAGCCACGGGACGAAGGACCGAGTGTCATTTTCAAAGCACGTCGTGCACCAACTCTAAGCCGACCATTGGACCTTTCCATATTCTAACTCAATTCGACCCGTCGGAATTATTTCCTTTAGCTATGTGGATTCGTCTCTTTTATTATCAAGCCTACTTTTGCAAGTTGAAAATATGCAATTTATTATGTGAAGGCAAAGATGAGGCGAGTTCACCGAAACTATCCCACCTGAGCGAGCGGTCGTCTCGACCGAGCGATATCTTCGAGCAACCATTGTAAGGCTAAGTCCGAACGCTGTCGGCGTTCCTATTCCTCCGATTGACTGAGCGGGACGGGGCACTACAGTGAAGCCCACGACTATAGGACAGGGCGATCCTAGACAACTCTCATGAATGTGTAAAAGTGCGCATGGCCAATCAAACGCGCCACCCGATAGACCCAAATACCTCTAGCATACTATGTGTGTTGTTTTCTGAGTCTGGTTTAAGAAGACTGATTCAAGGCATAGTCCATCAAGCTCTTCTTCAGACAAAGACAATAGTCACTACGTGAGATTCAAGGCTGTAGTCTATCTCATTTATGTATAGTATAC
Organism: Iris pallida; assembly: GCA_029216955.1. NCBI lineage: Eukaryota > Viridiplantae > Streptophyta > Magnoliopsida > Asparagales > Iridaceae > Iris > Iris pallida. The sequence goes on from JANAVB010024598.1 coordinate 2,100,973, forward strand.
AACTGCCCAGAAATTCATTTACTTCTCTTGTATCTTTCTTTTCTCCTATTATTTTTGAACTTGAGCTTTTAGGGGGGGATTGTTGGTTGTATGCAATAAGCAAAAGCTCAAGCACAACACAAAATAGTCCCACATCGGCCAAGTATGGGGCTTTACTTGTGCTCATATTATTCGTGCTTCTTTTGCTTCATTAAAGTTGTGTGTGGAAGATTCATGGGCCACACGCGCGCGCCGCCGCCGCCGCCCGGCCCGGCTCGGCTCGGTTCGGCGTGCGTAACGGGTGCGGGCACATACCCACATCTGCAGGCGCCGAATGCCGATCCGATTCCTTCTTCAGGTTCGAGCTGAGTCCCAAAAATTCTTTTTGCTCCTTTAGATTTTTGACCGTTACAAATCATTTAATTTTGTAATGTTTACTATTCAAATTCCGTCCAGATACATTGAACCACATGGTTCACATTTGTTTATTTGGTAACGTCAAATTAAATGTCCTTTAATTTTCTGTCTGTTGGTCTTAAACCCAACTGCCTATATATTGAGCCCCTCTCCTCCTTCTCAACACACAGAAAAAATATTCTTCTCGAAATTCTCTAAAATTCTCGTCTCCTTCGTATTACCGCTGATGTTCTTCGTTGCTCTGGACAGAGCTAAGTCGGGGTCACTCTCTCCAAGTCGTGTGCGGCATGGAGATTCCGGTGGAGCAAAAATTTTACCACTAGGAGCGTTCGGATACGGTCTGCACATAGACCCGAGCTAACTCTTAAGGCAATGTTACGTGCACGACTTCCTCGGAGGCCGGTAACATCTATTTATATTTTTATTTGCTTGCAGTTTTTTAAAGGAAGAAAATTGACGAATTTCCAATATATATATATATATATATATATATATATATATATATATATATATTAAAAAAAAAAAAATATATATATATATATATATATATATATATATATATATATATATATTTGGCGAAATCGTTACCTTTATTGATAAAGAGGGTAATGAGTACATCCGACCTCATGGTAACAAAATAAAGAAAGAGACAGAAAAGAAAAACCACTACTCAAAAGCCCAATGTGGGATAGGCGGAAGATGTCGACAACCCGAAAGCGACTTCCGAAACTGTCTCTTCACCTCCCGTACCAAAAATTCTGCTCCAGCACCACGTCCCTCATACCGATGCTTGTTCCTGTTCTTCCAAAGCACCCAAATTATCGCACCCGCCAATGATCTCCGATGGTGACTACCCGGACCCCGCCACCACCTTTGAAGAAAGACCAGAAAGTCACTATGCATCCGTGTCTTGAAGAAACCCCGAAAAGCAGACCAAACCGTCCTAGCAAGATTCCCGTGGAATAATATTTGCTGCAGGTTCTCCCCATGACCAACCTGACAGCAATGACACCTGGAAACCAGATGGAAGCCAATCTTCTGAATGATGTCATCAGTAGGAAGCCGGTTGTCACGCCCCAGAACCAGAATACTGGAGAGCGGGGGCAGACACAGCCAGCTACGTATATTGAAATAGGATACATCTCAACTATACGGTCACGGCTGTCTAGATATGAGGGTTTACTACAAGCCAGCAGTCTCTTAAGGTCAAGCCTATTGTCTCAATCTCAAGCAATTAAAGTAAGTACAAGATCTTAGAGCATCAAATAAATAATTATAAGGCGTCCCAAATATTACATATTGGATGATCATGAAGCTAGTCGTACAAAATGATAGGACTAGCAAGAGTTTCAGTCATACATGATCAACCCTAGCATTTGTCCATCATGTTACAGCCCGTAGGCAGACAGTAAGTAAATGCATCGAGCTAACAGGTGCTCGTCGGCAAACGCCTCAAAAGAATAAATTTACATATAAGTGGGGGAAACAAAAGGGAAAACCCACTCGTAGCCCGGGTTCCGTCTAGTGTTCACCATTGGGCTGGAAGCTTGGTAGATCCTCGGGAGTTGCTCCGAAATCTGGCCACACAAAACCAGCTGGGTCAAACCCCAGAAGAGCAAGTGCCACAAAGGAGGCCACAAATAAGAACAAAAGCCAGCATATCAGAACATAAAGAATAAAAGAAGATACAAATAGTAAGGTACACAGGGCGATAAACGACTAGGGACGTGGAACCATTCCGGGAGCCAGGTTACAATCCTTAAACCAAACAAGGACCGGGATTGTACCCCTTCGCCTGAATAGCTCACTGTCTCTACCCATTTATCGTTAGAGATAAGTTAAACAATCATGATCAAGAGTTCCAGGTACAGGGGCTGGACAAGACTTGGACAGAGCTAGACACCATTCAATTACAATCGGCCAAACAAGTACTACGGCTTACTACTTTAACTAACTAGGGTTGTCACAAGCCTAATTACTAACAAGATGCAAGTGAGAATTCCAAATCCCAAGCCCTGCAGACCATCCAGTTATCCTTCCGCGGGTTGAGAGTTATAGGTGGGTACATTGCCCGGGAGACAAATGTACCCTTAGGTGACTTAGAGGGTGCAACACATGACAGTGTGCTGGAAATGTGCTCTACTCGTCGGCAAGCTACAAGTCCATTAAAGCGCCCAGATAACGAGATTGCCTGTGACTGGGAATTCTCCATGTTCTAGTTTGATCTAATAATTAGCCTAATCCAATTTAGCGCGAGTCCCTGGCCGTGGTACCCAGGAAGTCACGTCCTAGACATGATGCAAGACAAGACAAGTGATTTGCACAGAGCAACAAGTAGTACACCCACGGTGTCAAGACAAGTCAAGTTACATGCTATCAGGGCAAGTCAAGTCATGTCAAGTCAGGAGTGCGCCACCGCGGGCCACTTTCAAGTCAAGCCGAGTTATCAAGTTACAGGTTCAAGTTACCAAGTTACGAAGTTATACGCCAAGTTATTAACAAGATAGGAGAAAAACTAGCCGCAAGCCGAATCATGTCAAATCTAGGGGTGAGCAAAACTCGGTTTAAAATCGAAAACCGATCCGAACCGAACCGAAATAAGGTTTCGGTTCGGTTTTTTTTAAACGGTTCGGTTGTCGGTTTAGAGGTTCGGTTTTTTTGGATTTTCGGTTCGGTTTTCGGTTTTTGGGTTCGGTTTTCGAACCGAACCGAAAACCGAACTTTAAAACCGGTTTATATATATATATATATATATATATATATATATATATATATAAAACCGAAATACCGATGAACCGAACCGAACCAATTCGGTTCGGTTCGGTTTTGATTTGGTCGGTTCGGTTTTGAGTTCGGTTTTAATTTTTTCGGTTCGGTTCGGACCGAACCGAACCGATGCTCACCCCTAGTCAAATCATAGAAAATCGTGTCAAGACGTGTTAGACCAAGTCAAGTCGTGTGGTGGACAAGAAAATCTCAGAAAACAAAATTTAGCCAGAAACCAAGGACCAAGGTCCACCAGAGCACAGGGTGTGCTGGGCTAAAGGCGACCCAAGGGGGGCACCGGGCAAGGCTCGGGCTAGGGTGCGCGAGCGGCGTCAAGAGACGCGCTCGAGGAACAACCGCAACACACCAAAGGCGCGAGCAGGGGCAACGCGGAGCCAGAACGCGCGACGGCGCGTCCGACGAGGCGCGCGGGGCGCAGCGCAGCGGAGTGCGCGCGGGAGGGCACGGCGCAGCGGAGGGCGCGCGGGAGGACGCGGCACGAAGTGCGCGCGGGAGGGCGCAGCGCAGCGGAGTGCGCGCGCAAGGGCACAGCGCAGCGGAGTGCGCGCGCAAGGGCGCAGCGCAGCGGAGTGCGCGCGCAAGGGGGCGGCACGGAGTACGCGCGGGAGGACGCAGCGCAGCGGAGTGCGCGCGGGAGGGCGCAGCGCAGCGGAGTGCGCGCGCAAGGGGGCGGCACGGAGTGCGCGCGGGAGGACGCAGCGCAGCGGAGGGCACGCGGGAGGACGCGGCACGAAGTGCGCACGGGAGGGCGCAGCGCAGCGGAGGGCGCGCGGGAGGACGCGGCACGAAGTGCGCGCGGGAGGGCGCAGCGCAGCGGAGTGCGCGCGCAAGGGGGTGGCACGGAGTGCGCGCGGGAGGACGCGGCAGCACGGCGGCGCGCGCGCGCAACGGCGCAGCACGGGCACGGGTCCGGGTGGCCTTCTTCTTCTCCAAGTTGGCTGAGAAGAACACTAACAATGGTTCCAAGGTTCAAAATCTCACAACTTTGCCAATAAAACTCCAAATTCGGATTTTTAAAGTTCTAACTTGGGTGAAATTTGATTCTCTACAACATAGAGGCATCAAAACCCACCAAAACCAACTCAAAATAGATCAAAACCACTAATTTCCGAAAATGGGAAAAAGTTAGATCTAGAACAGATGAAGCTTCAAAACACAAAACGTCAAGACCTAAGGTTGTTCAAAACCATCTCCTTAAGCTAATGGACAAATAATATTGGGTCCTTATGTAGTGGCAAGGAGCACTTGCCTATGGTGTGGTGTTGTATGGAAGAAGGAAGAAGAAGAAGAAAATTAATAGAGAGTAAAGAGGAGAGAGAGAAAGTTAGGTGGGGATATAATGAGGGTGGTTGTGGTGGAAATGAGGGAGGAGTGTAGGTTAAGGTGTTCCACTACATATTAAACCAACCAACTAAACCAAACCAATTAAAACCAAGCCGAACCAAAACCCGAAATACGAGAGAACCCAAAATTCTGCAAGTCGAGAAAATTAAAAATACAAGCCAAAATCCAACTACGAGCATAAATACGAAATACGGAAAATGAGGGTGATAACTCTACCCACCTTCAAAGAATTCCGTCCTCGAAATTTAATCAAGGAGCTAGAGATTGCCACGACAAGCCATACTAAGCACAGACAAGCTACACTAAGCAGTTCAATCACACAATCATTCAATGCAAGCAAGGAAGGGAAAGCGTAAGGCATAAGAAAGACATTATACCTCACGAGTCAAACAGATAGGGATATCGCGATCGGATGTCGTCCTCACGCTCCCACGTTGACTCACCTAGAGAGTGATGACCCCAAGCAACACGGACTAAGTTAATAGTCTTGTTCTTGAGCGTCTTTTCTCTCCGGTCCAATATAGACACGGGCCTCTCCTCATACGAAAGGTTGGTACCAACAACCAATTCCGAATGATCTAGGATATGGCTCGGGTCCAGGATGTACCGTCTTAATTGGGATACATGGAATACATCATGTACCTCACTTAGCGACGGCGGAAGAGCGAGACGATAGGACACATCTCCTACTCGCTCTAGAATATCGAACGACCCTATATACCTAGGACTAAGCTTTCCCCGTACGCCAAAACGAATGACGCCACGGGTAGGCGAGATCCTAAGGAATACATGGTCGCCGACAGCAAATTCTAAGGGACGCCGATGAGCATCGGCCCAATGGCGCTGGCGATCCTGAGCAACTCGGAGGTGATCCCTGACTTTCCTGACCACTTCTACCGTCTGAGAAATCAGTTCTGGACCGAGCATCTGCCTCTCTCCGACATCGTCCCATGCTAACGGGGATCTGCACTTCCTGCCATACAGAGCCTCGAAGGGTGCCATCTGGATACTTGTTTGGAAACTATTGTTGTACGAGAACTCTACCAGGTACAGGTGATCCTCCCACGAACCACCAAAGTCAAGGGCACACGACCGCAACATATCTTCGAGAGTTTGTATAGTACGCTCTGACTGCCCATCTGTCTGCGGATGATATGCTGAGCTAAACTTAAGATGAGTTCCCAAACTTTGATGAAGACTGCGCCAAAAGTGCGATGTGAATCTCGTATCCCTGTCTGATACTATGCTGACTGGCACTTCGCGAAGTCTGACGATCTGCCTGAGATACATCTCTGCTAGCTGCGCCGTCGACCGTCCAACTCTAAATGGAAGAAAATGTGCCACATTGGTAAGCCTGTCCACAATGACCCAAATAGCATCTCTGTCTGCCGGAGATCTGGGTAACCCAGTCACGAAATCCATGGTTATGTGTTCCCATTTCCATTCTGGGATCGGCAAAGGTTGAAAAAGTCCAGCTGGCCTCTGATGTTCAGCCTTGACTTGTTGGCAAACCAAACATTGAGAGACATACCGGGCTATCTCTCTCTTCATACCATTCCACCAAAAGTGTTGACGAATATCTCTGTACATCTTCGTGCTGCCGGGGTGGATGGAATACTGCGAACTGTGAGCCTCTGCCATGACTTCCTGTCTGATATCTCCACTGGGTACACAAAGACGCGTACCGTGTCGAAGTATACCATCCTCATGAATACATAACTCTGGCCTTCTCCCTGTCTCGCACTCTGCTCTGAGCCGCTGAATCTTGGAATCTGTTAACTGTGCTGTCCGGATCCTCTCAACTATGGTGGACTGAATCTGTAGGCTGGCCATCAAGGCCACATTGGAAGGAAGAATCACTTCAATTCCCATCTTCTGAAGATCTGACAATAACTCTGGTTACGCCGTCAGGAAATAAACTCCAGCTCTCCGGCTCAACGCGTCTGCTACAACGTTGGCCTTCCCTGGATGATACTGCAAATCTACATCGTAGTCCACCAGTAGCTCGAGCCATCTTCTCTGCCGCATATTAAGGTCCTTCTAGGTGAAAACATACTTCAGGCTCTTATGATCAGTAAATATTTCTACTCTGTCTCCGTACAAGTAGTGCCTCCACAACTTAAGTGCAAACACTACTGCTACAAGCTCCAAGTCGTGGGTCGGGTAATTCTTCTCATGATCACGGAGTTGACGTGACGCATAAGCGATTACCTTCCCATGCTGCATCAAAACACATCCCAATCCTCTGCCTGAAGCGTCACAATAAACTGTGAATCCTCCGGTCCCATCTGGAAGGGTGAGAATGGGAGCCGTTATCAAACCTCGCTTCAACTTCTCAAATGATTCCTGACATTCTGCTGTCTATACAAATGGCACATCCTTGCGGGTCAACTGAGTCATCGGCGCTGAAATCCTTGCAAAATCAGAGACGAATCGCCGGTAGTAGTCGGCCAATCCAAGAAAGCTGCGAACTTCTGCCACTGAGCTGGGTACTGGCCATGCCTCGATAGCCACAATCTTCTGGGGATCCACTTCCACTCCTCCTCGAGTAATGATGTGACCCAAGTATGAAATGCGATCGAGCCAGAACTCGCATTTACTGAACTTAGCGTACAACTGGTGCTCTCTGAGAATCTGAAGAACCACACGGAGATGCTGCTCATGCTCCGCTTCACTCTTGCTGTAGACCAGGATGTCATCAAGGAACACTATCACAAACTGGTCCAAGTAAGGCATGAAAATACGGTTCATGAGGTCCATGAACACTGCCGGCGCATTGGTCGCTCCAAAGGGCATAACTAGAAACTTCCAATGCCCGTACCTCGATCTGAATGCCGTCTTTGGGATGTCCTGCTCTCTAACTCTGATCTGGTGGTATCCTGACCGCAAGTCTATCTTCGAGAAAACTGAAGCCCCTTTGAGTTGATCAAACAAATCATCTATCCTCGGGAGAGGGTATCTGTTCTTGATTGTCACTGAGTTCAAGGTACGATAATCAACACATAGCCTGGACGTACCATCCTTCTTTTTCACAAGAAGCATCGGGGCTCCCCAAGGCGATCCACTAGCATGAATGAATCCCTTGGTTCTAAGTTCTTCAATCATCTTGTACAAAATCTCCAACTCTGAAGGCGCCATTCTGTAGACTCGCTCTGATACTGGTGCTGTCCCGGGAATCAAGTCGATGGTGAACTCGATCTCCCGTTCTGGTGGCATTCCTGGAAGTTCCTCTGGGAAGACATCTGGAAACTCTTCAACTATCCGGGGCAACTGCACTGCTGCTACTGCCATCCGCAATACTGGAGGAGATGGCTCTACTGTGCCTCTGGAAAATGAAAACTCTGGCTCTCCGGGAATACTAAAGACAACTCTGACAATATGGCAGTCTATCCTAGCATAATGGTTCCTCAACCAATCCATGCCTAGGACTACATCATAGTCTGCCATAGGGAATTCTATGAGCCTAGCGGGGAACTCTCTACCGCTAACTACGATCCGACACGAGGAAAACACTCGATCTACTCCCACAAGACCATTACCAGTAAGTATATTGAGCCTCACTGATAATGACTCGGGCTCCAATCCTATCCGTGTCGCGAATCGTGCAGACATGAATGAATGCGATGCACCAGAATCAAATAATACTGATGCTGGTAAGGTGTTGACGAAAATAGTACCTGCCACTACCTCACCTGGTGCAACTTCTTCTTCCATGGTCATCATCATAGCCTGACCTCTAGCTGCGGGTCCCCTCTGCTGGAAACCCCTCTGTCGATTCTGTGCTGGAGCCTGGGTGAACTGCTGCTGGTTCTGCTGCTGAAAGGCCTGGGCCTGGGGCGCCAATGGCCTCGGGTACTGCTGTTGCTGCTGCTGCTGGACCGGAACTGGGACTGGTCCCCTCACCGAAGAACTAGAAAGGTTGTATGATGATGGACCTCCCCTATTCGGGCAGGTCCCTATATGGTGGTCTGCTCCTCCACAAGCCAAGCACAATCCCTGTGCCCTACGACACTCTGCCACTACATGGCCCGGCTTCCCGCAATGAGAACATCCCACTGCGGAAGACTGCTTCTGCTTCTGCTGCTGCGGGTGCGTCGGGGTCGAATGCTGAACCGACGCCACTGAGGCTGCCCGCCTCGGAGTTCCAATAGTTATACCCCTAGTTGCCGGGGCTGGAGCTGAAGATTGGTGCATCTGGTTGTGGGACCGCTTCCTGCCTCCGGTCCTGTCCACAATTCTCCGGGAGGTATACTCATGCCTCCTTGCTGCCTTCAACACTGCATCGAACGTCTGGTGCTCGAACTGCTCCACAGCCAATAATATCTCTAAGTGCAGCCCTTGCTGGAACCGCTGAGCCCTATCGAACTCGGTTGCCACCAAGGTGGGGGCGAACCTACTCAGCCTAGAAAACTCGGTCGCATAGCCATCGACTGTCCTGCCTCCTTGCTTCAAGTTGGTGAACCTGGTCTGCAGGTCGTACCGTGCCACCGCATCGAAGTACTTCGTCTGGAACCTCTCTCTGAACGTCGCCCAAGTGACTGGTGCTGCTAACCCCATAGCCTGAGCTGCCCACCAATCGCGAGCCAAGTCTAACAACTGTAGGCGTACCACCGCCACCTTCTCATTCTCAGGTGTCCTAGCTGCTTCTAGAACCACCTCGGTATCCTAAAGCCAAGCGTCCGCGGCAATCGCATCTTCACTGCCGTCAAAGAAGGGTGGGTTCAAGCGCTTGAAACTGTTGGCCGCCTGATTTCCTTGGGGACCTCCTCGGTTTAGTGCATCATGAACTTCCTGGTGCAAGGCGTCGCCTCGACGATCTTGGGATGCAAGCAGTTCTCTGATAAGCCCTACCAAAGGCCCCTCATCCTGTCTAGCTGGTTGAACGGGCGGAGCTGCCAGAACAGGAGGTTCTGAGCCTCCGGGAAGCATAACTCGGGAGGCTACTCCAGAGTGCTGAGCTTGATCTTCCTGGCGCTGGGGCGCTTATCGAGCTTCCTCTGGCTGGTTGGCAGGTCCGGGAGTAATGCCGCTGAAGAAGACGACATAGGGAACAATAAGGAAAGGACCAGGACAGATCAATGATACAAGCAATGTGATCAGGTCGAGATTCTCAGGGATTTGAAGATACGAGCAGAGATCAAGGGCGAAGATTGATTGAGACATCTATTCGGTAAACCCTTACATTTCTTGATTGACAAGACCTGTATGGGCCACCACTTAAACCGTGTCACACCCCAGAACTAGAATACTGGAGAGCGGGGGCAGACACAGCCAGCTACGTATATTGAAATAGGATACATCTCAACTATACGGTCACGGCTGTCTAGATATGAGGGTTTACTACAAGCCAGCAGTCTCTTAAGGTCAAGCCTATTGTCTCAATCTCAAGCAATTAAAGTAAGTACAAGATCTTAGAGCATCAAATAAATAATTATAAGGCGTCCCAAATATTACATATTGGATGATCATGAAGCTAGTCGTACAAAATGATAGGACTAGCAAGAGTTTCAGTCATACATGATCAACCCTAGGATTTGTCCATCATGTTACAGCCCGTAGGCAGACAGTAAGTAAATGCATCGAGCTAACAGGTGCTCGTCGGCAAACGTCTCAAAAGAATAAATTTACATATAAGAGGGGGAAACAAAAGGGAAAACCCACTCGTAGCCCGGGTTCCGTCTAGTGTTCACCATTGGACTGGAAGCTTGGTAGATCCTCGGAAGCTGCTCCGAAATTTGGCCACACAAAACCAGCTGGGTCAAACCCCAGAAGAGCAAGTGCCACAAAGGAGGCCACAAATAAGAACAAAAGCCAGCATATCAGAACATAAAGAATAAAAGAAGATACAAATAGTAAGGTACACAGGGCGATAAACGACTAGGGACGTGGAACCATTCCGGGAGCCAGGTTACAATCCTTAAACCAAACAAGGACCGGGATTGTACCCCTTCGCCTGAATAGCTCACTGTCTCTACCCATTTATCGTTAGAGATAAGTTAAACAATCATGATCAAGAGTTCCAGGTACAGGGGCTGGACAAGACTTGGACAGAGCTAGACACCATTCAATTACAATCGACCAAACAAGTACTACGGCTTACTACTTTAACTAACTAGGGTTGTCACAAGCCTAATTACTAACAAGATGCAAGTGAGAATTCCAAATCCCAAGCCCTGCAGACCATCCAGTTATCCTTCCGCGGGTTGAGAGTTATAGGTGGGTACATTGCCCGGGAGACAAATATACCCTTAGGTGACTTAGAGGGTGCAACACATGACAGTGTGCTGGAAATGTGCTCTACTCGTCGGCAAGCTACAAGTCCATTAAAGCGCCCAGATAACGAGATTGCCTGTGACTGGAAATTCTCCATGTTCTAGTTTGATCTAATAATTAGCCTAATCCAATTTAGCGCGAGTCCCTGGCCGTGGTACCCAGGAAGTCACGTCCTAGACATGATGCAAGACAAGACAAGTGATTTGCACAGAGCAACAAGTAGTACACCCACGGTGTCAAGACAAGTCAAGTTACATGCTATCAGGGCAAGTCAAGTCATGTCAAGTCAGGAGTGCGCCACCGCGGGCCACTTTCAAGTCAAGCCGAGTTATCAAGTTACAGGTTCAAGTTACCAAGTTACGAAGTTATACGCCAAGTTATTAACAAGATAGGAGAAAAACTAGCCGCAAGCCGAATCATGTCAAATCATAGAAAATCGTGTCAAGACGTGTTAGACCAAGTCAAGTCGTGTGGTGGACAAGAAAATCTCAGAAAACAAAATTTAGCCAGAAACCAAGGACCAAGGTCCACCAGAGCACAGGGTGTGCTGCGCTAAAGGCGACCCAAGGGGGGCGCCGGGCAAGGCTCGGGCTAGGGTGCGCGAGCGGCGTCAAGAGACGCGCTCGAGGAACAACCGCAACACACCAAAGGCGCGAGCGGGGGAAACGCGGAGCCAGAACGCGCGAGGACGCGTCCGACGAGGCGCGCGGGGCGCAGCGCAGCGGAGTGCGCGCGGGAGGGCGCGGCGCAGCGGAGGGCGCACGGGAGGACGCGGCACGAAGTGCGCGCGGGAGGGCGCAGCGCAGCGGAGTGCGCGCGCAAGGGCGCAGCGCAGCGGAGTGCGCGCGCAAGGGCGCAGCGCAGCGGAGTGCGCGCGCAAGGGGGCGGCACGGAGTTCGCGCGGGAGGACGCAGCGCAGCGGAGTGCGCGCGGGAGGGCGCAGCGCAGCGGAGTGCGCGCGCAAGGGGGCGGCACGGAGTGCGCGCGGGAGGACGCAGCGCAGCGGAGGGCGCGCGGGAGGACGCGGCACGAAGTGCGCGCAGGAGGGCGCAGCGCAGCGGAGGGCGCGCGGGAGGACGCGGCACGAAGTGCGCGCGGGAGGGCGCAGCGCAGCGGAGTGCGCGCGCAAGGGGGCAGCACGGAGTGCGTGCGGGAGGACGCGGCAGCACGGCGGCGCGCGCGCGCAACGGCGCGGCACGGGCACGGGTCCGGGTGGCCTTCTTCTTCTCCAAGTTGGCTGAGAAGAACACTAACAATGGTTCCAAGGTTCAAAATCTCACAACTTTGCCAATAAAACTCCAAATTCGGATTTTTAAAGTTCTAACTTGGGTGAAATTTGATTCTCTACAACATAGAGGCATCAAAACCCACCAAAACCAACTCAAAATAGATCAAAACCACTAATTTCCGAAAATGGGAAAAAGTTAGATCTAGAACAGATGAAGCTTCAAAACACAAAACATCAAGACCTAAGGTTGTTCAAAACCATCTCCTTAAGCTAATGGACAAATAATATTGGGTCCTTATGTAGTGGCAAGGTGCACTTGCCTATGGTGTGGTGTTGTGTGGAAGAAGGAAGAAGAAGAAGAAAATTAATGGAGAGTAAAGAGGAGAGAGAGAAAGTTAGGTGGGGATATAATGAGGGTGGTTGTGGTGGAAATGAGGGAGGAGTGTAGGTTAAGGTGTTCCACTACATATTAAACCAACCAACTAAACCAAACCAATTAAAACCAAGCCGAACCAAAACCCGAAATACGAGAGAACCCAAAATTCTGCAAGTCGAGAAAATTAAAAATACAAGCCAAAATCCAACTACGAGCATAAATACGAAATACGGAAAATGAGGGTGACACCGGTTATGACAAACCCACCACATCAGAATGCTCCACTTCGCCGGAATACATTTACCCCAAATATTAGAGAAGAGTGATAAAGTAGGGTAAGTAGTCCGACAACATCTCCAAACCTCAGCCAACGAAAAAGTACCTTTCCGTTCACCCCAAACCAGAGAATCAGGAGCCGAAGTACAAGTGAGATTCGCCTCTCTGAGCCGCCCCGCTGCCTCTACTCCAAACTGATCCGAAAACAAAGACAGATCCCATCCAGTAGCTGTCCAAAAGGAACAAATAGCCGGACCACCATTGTCAGAATTCCTCGCCCTCGAATCTCGGATCTTCCTTCCCCTATCCGTAAGAACCCGAACAATCACCGAACGTGGGTGGAGAACCACCCTTCTCCCATCCAATCTAGCCGACCTCCGAAGCTCCCCAGTGCCCAAGCCGACTTCAGAAGACTCCTTCACCTGTGTACGACTCCACCCCCGAGTCCGTCTCCCCATGCCGCGCGTAGTCCCAGAAGTCACTCCCCCAACCGGTGGAATAGCAATACTACCCAAACGAGGCCCCCCCAGAATCCAGGCCGCACACCTCGCTGAACTCCCACCAGATCCGAGTCTAATCGAGATAAACGGTTCCGCCAATTTCCTCCCCCGTAAAATCCGTCGCCAAATATGGGAGCACTTGGAAGTCATAAACGCATCACAAGGATGACGCTTACGAAAGTACTTCGATTTAAGAAGCTTCACCCAAAGACCCTTCCCATGCCTCAACTTCCACCACAACTTCATAGAAAAGGCATCCATAATATCATTCAGGCACTTGATCCCGAGGCCTCCTTCGGACTTAGTCCGAGTAACAAATCGCCATGCCAGCCAACTCCTCTTAGCCACCCCATCCTTGCTACCCCAGAAGAAAGCCGCAAACATCCTCTAAATCGTCCTGAGAACGGTCCGGGGAGGACAGCAAGCAGCCAATGTGTACATAGGGATAGAAGACAGAACATTCTTAATAAGGACCAACTTACCCCCAGGAGAAAGAATCTTGTTCTGCCAACCGATAAGATTCGAGCGGATTTTATCCAGCAAATATGTAAACATCCCCGCATTCCTTCTCCCGCAAGATAGCGGGCACCCCAAATAAGAAAATGGCAAGGTACCGGTACTAAATCCAAATAGAGAAGAAATAGTTCGAGCACGATCCACTCCCAATGGTGTCGCAGTATAGAAGGCAGATTTAGAATAATTGATCTTCTGTCCAGAAACCGCCTCATACCTCATCAGCACTTGCTGGAGAGCACGCAATCCAGTAATATCCCCCGAAGTAAAGATAAGAACATCATCCGCATAAGCCAAGTGCGAGATACGCGGTCCCCCAATCGGAGTGTGAAAAGAAGATCTCCTATTGGATTCTTGAAGAAGCTTGAGGTTCCGAGATAGTACCTCCGCAGCAATGATGAAGAGAGCCGGGGATAAAGGATCCCCTTGCCGGATCCCTCTAGTCATCGAGAAGAAATTTGTAGGAGCGCCATTGAGAAGGACCGCATACCGTGTATCCGCCAGGAGACGATAAATAAGATCACAGAAGACCTCATTAAAACCAAATCTCCGAAGGACCCTCAGGAGGAAATGCCAGTTGACTCTATCATAGGCCTTCTGCATGTCCATCTTAATAGCAACATTGCCACCATGGTTAGGTTCCTTCATCGAAGCCACCATATCCTGGGCAATAATGATGTTGTCCACAATCTCTCTCCCCTGAACAAAAGCACTTTGCTCCGGTAAAATAATTTTGGGGAGGTATGCCCGCAACCTGCATGCAATTAGTTTGGAAATAATTTTGTTACAGAAATTGCAAAGGCTAATAGGGCGGAAATCAGAAAGGTTCCTCGGGTGCTCGACTTTGGGGATAAGAAATAAGAAGGTATCCGAAACGGAAACCGGAAGACGTGCACCCAAGAAAAACGAGCCAACAGCTTCCTCCACATCAGCAGCAATAATGTCCCAACAAACTGAGAAGAATCTCCCAGAAAAGCCATCCGGACCGGCGCCACTGGCCGGGTCCATCCCCCGTACAATCTCCAACAGCTCCGCTCTGTCTGGTCTACGAACAAGATCAGAATTATCCTCCGTAGAAATGATGCTAGGGATGACATCGAGGAAGGCATCCTCAACGGAAATAGGCTCAGCTCTAAATAACTTCGAGAAAAATAAAGAAGCCTCCGTCGCAACCTCCTCGGAAGACCCAGTTTCTGATCCATCGGCTCGAATAATCTTCTGAATACCCGCTTTTCTTTGCCTGCTCCTGGTGCACTCATGGAAAAAACGAGTATTCTTATCTCCTTCCAGATCCCATTTTAATCTGGCTTTTTGTTTCCAGAAAGACTCCTCCACCTGGACCCTTTGCTTCAATCTGGCAACTGCCTCCATCCAGGAAGCCCTCCCCCTCTCCGAAGGATGAAGCTCATAATCCTGCTCCGCCGCCAAGGCAGCGTCCTCGGCCCGACGGACCTCCTGAAAAACATCTCCGAAAGTAGCTCTGCTCCATCCAGCTAGCACATGCCCCGTCGTGCTCAAGCGCATGCCCAACCGCTCAAGCGCATCATAATGCCAACATGAGTTCCATGCCCGAGCCACAGTCGGAAGAAAATCCGGATGAGAAGTCCAGAAGTCAAGAAAACGGAAGCCTCTGCGCAAGAGGGGAGAAGCTGGCTGGCAGGATATCAAAAGAGGAGAATGATCTGATTCTGCCCAATTCAGATGCTTGCAAGAGACCTGAACATCATCCAACCAACTGTCCGTCACGAGCAACCTATCGAGACGGGAACCCTGCCGATCAAGCCCCGTCTGCCCGTTCACCCAAGTATAGATGCTACCTCTGAAACCAGCATCGGATAACCCGGCAGCCAACTGGAAATCAAGGAAGTCCGCAATGGCCCTCGAGTCAGGAGGCCGGCCTCCAAACTTCTCATCTGGAGATGCAATGATATTGAAGTCCCCGCCCACCGCCCAGGGTATGACAATGTCCCTAGCTTGAACGTCCAAAAGGTGCCTCCACATAGGCCTCCTCCCCTGCCGAGTCCCTGCACCATGGACTATAGACAACCGCACCGGAGTCGAAAAACAACTCAAAGAAAGCTGCACCGTGATAGCCTGATCACAGGAGTCAGTATAACTGACTCCTAGACCCGATTTACAGAAAACCCAAATATTACCCTTATCCCGTGCCGATCCGATTCCTTCTTCAGGTTCGAGCTGAGTCCCAAAAATTCTTTTTGCTCCTTTAGATTTTTGACCGTTACAAATCATTTAATTTTGTAATATTTACTATTCAAATTCCGTCCAGATACATTGAACCACATGGTTCACATTTGTTTATTTGGTAACGTCAAATTAAATGTCCTTTAATTTTCTGTCTGTTGGTCTTAAACCCAACTGCCTATATATTGAGCCCCTCTCCTCCTTCTCAACACACAGAAAAAATATTCTTCTCAGAATTCTCTAAAATTCTCGTCTCCTTCGTATTACCGCTGATGTTCTTCGTTGCTCTGGACAGAGCTAAGTCGGGGTCACTCTCTCCAAGTCGTGTGCGGCATGGAGATTCCGGTGGAGCAGAAATTTTACCACTAGGAGCGTTCGGATACGGTCTGCACATAGACCCGAGCTAACTCTTAAGGCAATGTTACGTGCACGACTTCCTCGGAGGCCGGTAACATCTATTTATATTTTTATTTGCTTGCAGTTTTTTAAAGGAAGAAAATTGACGAATTTCCAACATATATATATATATATATATATATATATATATATATATATCCTCTCTTTTTTGTATATACTACAAAAAAATCCTAGAAAATTTCCATAGATTTCTACAATCCAAAAATATTTGCTAAAATATATTAATAAATAACTTGTACAGATTTACCTGCTATATACATATAATATAGCAATTCCTTCCTTCATTTAATATTAACTAAAATCATTATTTAAAAGTCAAGCTTATTTAAATAAATTAAAAATACTGTAAATTATTAAATAAACTTCCTAAAATTTAAAGGGTTTTACATTATAAGCCCTTTGAATTTGGGAAATTTATTTTTAACAAAAATCCTAGAGGAGTTCATGAGTTATTAATTTTAAAAACTTGGCTATAAAAAATCGTTGGATTACATGCATCTCATCTTTTGATTGTTTTCATGGGATAAAAGAGAAAAATAAGTACACTAGTGAAATTGGCATGTCATATTCATATTACAATGCAAGTTGACATAATTTTGAGTTCTTATTTGAGTCTCAATATATAGTTTAACTCAAAAATTAACCATACAATTGCATGATCATTGCATATATATAATCTTAGAGAGAATAAATGATTTCACACACACACACTCTCTCTGTGTGTGTTAATTAGGCACATATATGAATCCTCCACATTTGTCAAGTCGAAGAATATCAAAAATATATATATATATATACTTTGAAGAAAGACTGGAAAGTAATTAATGCGGATTGATTCAGCACAAGTTTCTTTCTATCTTCCACACAGTTAGTCAGAGAGCAATTTTCAGTGATTAGGAATTAATGTATTTAGTATGACTGGACTTGACTGGACTGGAAATTATGCATGGTGCTCTCCTATGTCTCTCTAATGGGACTCCAATTAATGTATTTAGTATGACTGGACTTGACTGGACTGGGATATATGCATGGTGTTCTTCGGAAAAAAAAACTTTGATACAGAAAATAGCAGTCTTCTATATGACAGATGAGCTTCCCCTATTTTTTAGTAACCGTGTAAACAAATATATATAGAAGACTCACCTATCATACAGAAGATTGTATCAAATTTTGATCCAGCCTTCTGTATAAATATTTATCTCGTGCTCTCCTGTGTCTCTCTAATGGGACTCCAATTAATGTAGTGCAGTACTGGAGTGGGAAAGCATGGCTTTGACTGGAATATATCTATGCATGACCGTGGTGTGAAGAGGAAATTGCTAAGCTAACTTCCCACATTAATTACAACAAACTAAGAGCTTAGTTGTTAATTTGAATGCTTAATTGCACCTCCAACTGCCCTCAAATTAAAACGAATCTATGATAATTTCATGCTGAGTCAAGATCATCGATCGATCGAACATATATTCATCTAGCTTCATTTTTTCTTTGTTTAAAAAAGCACAACTAGATATTAACTTGTCCCTAATTATTTCACCTACTTAATTAGTGTTAAGTAGAAGGTTGTAATCTATTTTTGACGGCAATAAGAGATTTCAACATTTTCTCTCTGCAACATAACATATATACAATTTTCACATATACAGCTCCAGAATTTGGCACATGGGAATGCAGTACTTACAGATTTGAGTTAGTTACCCATGGCCTCGGCTTACTTATCCTTGGATAAGAAAGAAAGTTTTTCTCATGTCATAGTAATTTTTTTTAATATAAATTAATAGTTCAGATTTAACAACCACCTATAAAAATTTTGTATGCATTAATTTATATAATTAATAGGTGGCATAAAAATTAAATAGTAAAATTTTAATATAGTTAGTGACCACATTAGTCAAATCTCAACTATTAATTTCTATTGACGTGTGCGTATTTTTTAGATGTCAATTATATGCCATCTGGTCCCAATCATATATATATATATATATATATATATATATATATATATATATATATATATATATATATATATATCGAAAAAAGGGTAAATTTTATTCCAAATCAATGCAATAATCGTACAACATACAACCAGAGTGGGACTCCGACTCATCAAATCCCCATAACATTTACATCAAATTCGATGTTATGAAGCATGCCCACCAGAGGTGTGACCAGTCCCTCAAATATCCGACGGTTTCGTTCCCGCCAGACATGCCAAACTGAAGCAGTCAGACGAATTCTGACGGTCCGGAACCAGTCCTCTCCTCGACCTCTACTATCCCGGATTATCGTGATGATGTCCCCTATACCCTTCCCGGAGTCGCATCCTCCCAACACTCTACTCTGCTCCTTCCAGATCTGCCAAGCCAGGTCAAACTCGAAGAAGATGTGTCTAATAGATTCTTGCTCCAAACTACACAACACACACTTGGGATCTGGGACCGGCACTCCAAAAGAACACAAACGATCCCTAGTCAAAAGGCGACCCAAAAGGAACTTGTAGATACAGAGCTGCATCTTCCTGGCCAGACCCTTGCACCATACAAACTCATAGTCAGGACTCTGAGAAAAAGTGCGCCGGATGAGATTGTAGCAACTCTGGAATTGGAACTCCCCAGTTCCCGGAGACACTCCAGTCGGCTCCCAAATCCACCGATCAGCAAGCAAGTCCGAATCAATGGCAATAGTACTAATGATCCCACCCAGCTCCACAGTAAATCGATAGGACTCCGTCCTTCACTCTCCGTCGCGAATGATCCGACTACACGTCAGGCCCCGCCTGTCCTCCTGGTGTGTCTGAGCCCCCCTAATGTCCAATAGCGAGCGTCGATCTATCCAAGGATCCCGCCAGAGATCCGTTCCAGACCCATCCTTCATGACCTTCCTGATAGCAGATTTAAGAACCCTCCTGTGTCGTAGGACAGTTTTGAACGTGACGGAGTGATTGTTGTCAGTAGCACACGTCCAAAAGTTGTCCTGCTTCACGTATCTGCTATGCATCCAGGTAGCCCAGAGAGACCCCCCATTGATGAATTTCCATGCCAGCTTAAGCGCGGAGGCCTCCCTAATCTCCAGCAATGGCCTAAGCCCCACTCCCCCCTCCTTCCTGGGACGACACAGCTGTTCCCAAGAGATCGCATGCATACCCCACCCCCCCCCCCCCCCGCCAAATAAAATCTGCACAGATCCGATTCACTTTCCTAACAGTGGTAATAGGAAGGAGGATGGATTGCAGCCAGAAGTAAGCAACAGCCGTAATCATCGATCTAACCAGCTCGATGCTGTAGTGCCCCGTCCCGCTCAGTCAATTGGAGGAATCGAAACGCCGATGGCGTTCGGCCTTAGCCTTGCAACGGCTGCTGGAAGACTTCGCTCGGTCGAGGCGACCGCTCGCTCAGGTGGGGTAGTTTCGGTGAACTTGCTCATCTTAGCCTTCACATAATAAATCGCATGTTTTCAACTTGCACAAGTAGGCTTAATAATAAAAGAGATGAATCCACATAGCTAAAGAAAATAATCCCGACGGGTCGAATTGAGTTAGAATATGGAAAGGTCCAACGGTCGGCTTAGAGTTGGTACACGGCGTGCTTTGAAAATGACACTCGATCCTTCGTCCCGTGGCTTGGGAGAAGGAAAGTTGGTTGAGTAGGCGAAGTATGAACGTAGCCTAAGTCATAGGCGTCGCCCGCATGAATATTTTATAAAGCATCCACGGTCCCGTCGTCCAAGGCTTGGCATAGCCTTGTCTTGCCCATGAGTTAAGTTGCGTTGAGCGGCTTGTGACCTAAGTCTAGGCACCCGAATGACTTGGTCGTTCAAGTTGGATGCGTGCACGGCACGATCCGTTAAGGCAAAGCTGGACGCAGCCTTTGCTCGTTAAGTTGTTGCAAAGTTAAGTTAGGCAAAGTTATGCCGGTCGACCTAAGATATTACAAGCACTGTCCCGCACCTTCGCGGCTTATCAAGTTATGTAGTCCCACGATCTCAAGGCCCGTCGACTTGGGCAGGAGTGTCGCGTAGAGCACGATTGGCTTAAGGTACGATGTACGGATTTAATGTTTTAAGGCACGGGCCACGGTTGAGTCAGTGAGTTTGGAAAGTATCTTGATAGTTGTTCTTGAGTGAGTGAAATGATAGGGCAAGAAAGAAAGAATGCTCATGACTGGGTCGTTGAGGCAAGAAAGAAGAATGCTCACGACTACGGGTCGTCGAGGCAAGGTCTCAGATGTGAGAAGTATTGAAATTAGCCCTGAAAGAGATGGTAACACTAGAAGTAGCTTTGACTGTGTGAGACGTCAGTTTGAGTCGAGTCTTGCATGGTCATTGGACAACTTGTACAAGGTAAAATAAATCTGTTTCTCGGACGGCGACCCCGGCGGCCCAGGGGAACCGTTGCGATAGAGACATTCGTAGCTGCTCTGGATGACCGCACGGGTTTGGCAGGGACTTGCAGCGGAGCTAGCTACTCGTGCTGACAAGGAGCGTCCGTCTAATCAAAAGCTCAAAAGGAGTCCATTATAGGGCTGGGCCCTAGTGACTAGTTCATATAGATGAGTCGGCATGGGCAGCGATCCGCGTATATGCCTTTGGATTGAGTCGAGTATTGAGTGTAGTATATCAAGGAAGTTGGGTTGAATGTGTGTGTAAAGTTGGAACACAAAATATTGGGCCTAAGATTTGGCTGCAACGTAGGCGACGTGCTTCGGCACGAGATGTGGCATCGAGTCTTATGTTGTCGGCATATAAGTTGCATGGTTATGGTTGAGTTGTTGAGTTTAAGTCAAGAAACCGTCGCAAGGCAAAGTTGTTTGAGTGACACAAAGATTCACAAGTCTTGATTGGGTCAGTTGGTGATCAAAGTAGCAAGGGCCGCGAGACGGCGATATGGTTGAGTCGCACATAGTTGCGAGGCACGACACAAAGGATTCGAAGCACGGTCACACGAAAATGAAGCCTCATCGCGTTGTTGCATCTCTGATTATGGCCGTAAGGCAGACATGACTTGAGTTAACGTTGATGTTGCAAGCACGAGATGGTCTAGAAACACGGAATAGGCCAAGGCGTCGGTCCTAAAACTGATCCTAAGGCAAGAGTAGAAAGACAATCATAAAGGGGACTAAGTTGCACAAAAGTAAATCAAACATGTCGGATTTGTATGGGTAGGCGAGGAGCTCATTCCACCAGTACAGTTGAGTACTGACACCCACATAGTTTACATGTGCAGGCACAGGTAGAAGCTCGTGGCGCGGAGCTCGCTTGGATGCATCGAGGCACGGAGTTCCTTGGCGATTCGAAGCGCACGGCCGCATGGAGTAAAGACTTATACAGGACATAATGTATGGACGTCGCCTTCCGAAGCATCCGCTGGCTAAAGACTTGTAATTGAGAGATGAGAGAGAGCTGAGTGACTTGTAATGTGAGATTGAGTGAGCTTGAGAGACTTGTAATCTTGGCCTTGCGCCCCCAATTTAACCTTTGTTTCAATATCAATAAAGAGCTTTTTCGTATAACTTGTGTTTGTTCTAAATTTTGCTGCTATTATTTAATGTCTCTGTTTGGGACTTCTATGCGACGACCCCGTCGCAGCCGCTGAAATCGGCCGTTATGGAACCCACCTTGCACGAGCACAATCTAGACTCGTGCGGCATCACGCCTTAGCGAGGACGATCGCTCCTACGGGAGCGGGGCGTGACTTAATGGTATCAGAGCACGGCTTTACGTCCTTGGACTACCGATTGAATTCTTTAACTCTGCTGTTCTACGAACTCTGAATGTTGCTTCCGCATATTGATATCGTTTGTGCGCTCTCTCTCAATTGTCCCACGGGATGTCCATACAGTAAGTCTATCTATTTTGCAAAATGTAGGGAAAACAGTTTTTAACAAGAAACAAAAATATGGTTCGCGTAAGCACGATTGGCTGAGTCGGGCTGGGCATATATACCAAAGTTGCGTCGACCTTAGAAAAGTCGAGTGCGGAAATTGAATAGCGTCGAGCAAAAATGAGTTGAACTCGGATGAGTAAATGTGGGATGACTGTCGATAGGGGTGCTATCGAGCGACGGTATCGTCGATACGATATAAGGTGAGCGTGCTTGAAATTTAAGGAATCATTCGGACAAAAATTTGAGGGAGTAGCTTTTGATTCGAATAATAAGTTGATGATTTGTTGAATGACTTCATCCCTGAGTGGAGTATGCGATAGCCTCAGGGATGTCGATCGATTGATTGAGGAAATTGATGTTGTGAACGATTCGAGGAGTAATGATCGAATTTGAATTTGAATGTCGAGATATTATCCAGTCGGACGATAGCATCATTTGCACGACTCAGAACTTGTCGCAAAGGAAGATCGTCAGGTTACGCATATCGTCGATGGTATTGAGGTGTATCAAAGATCGATATACGATAACTCGAGGGTACTCTGACTCGGCGAATGACGATCGTGCAAGTGTTATTGTTCAGTTGGATACGATACTTAGGATTTTGATCGAGATGAATGTTGGATGAAAATGATCGTGTCTTGATGGTTACGTTGATAGCCACAAAGTCGACGATCTTGTCTTGCGCGAGCGCAACTCCAGCCTCGTACATGCGTTACATCGGATTTGGGACGATTGTTCCGCGTGAGCGCTGACATGGTGATTCATATCGCGGGAATGATCGAACTCGGAGAATCAGGATGCGGCAACTTTGATTGTCTCGACTTGTCGGTTTGACGCGAAGGTGAATTCGAGGATGTTTGGACTTGCGACTGATGAATGAAAGAAACTTGAAGATTGAGTAGGTCCAATCTGTGCATCAAGAATGAACTAGTCTAGACGCAAAACAAGAGTTACGTCCCGATGAGGATGATTATCCCGCGGGAGCGTGCATGGTGATTCATGCCCACCGTAGAAAATCTAACTCGCGTGAGATCGGGACACAACATATTGTTAAGCTAGACGACCTCATGATCGATTACGTGAATTGGAATAGATAATTTAGGGAATATGGAATGTGAAATTTTGGTTAGCGACAATTTGTGTCATAACGTGCTTGATTCGAGAATGATTGATAGGCGTATTAGTTCGAAGAAATAGACTATGCGAAACGGCTTGATGAACGAGCGATATATTCTTGGCAAAGATTGGTTGAACGTGAATTATCGTAGGATGGCTTTGTTGAATGACTCGGACCCCGTGCGATAAAATATTGGGATGTGCGTAGGAAATCGATGCTCGATGTTTAGAAATCAGAGTGATGCGAGCTTGGATAGAAAACTCCATACTATCAACTTGGTTTGACCTTAGGATGGGGTCAGTGTTGATATCGTTGTTTGGGAACTATGATTCCAATACTGACGGAAAGACATAGCCAAGCAGTTAGGCAGACGTTCCGGTGCAGAGCGATAGGAATGGTGAAGGCACCACTCATGAGGCTCGGTTGACATGCATGTATATCAAGGATGCTTGAATGTGTGCACGATCCGACTCGAATGGTGATGGCGGGATTCGTTATCACGAGGCTTGGTTGAAATACATCTATTTTGGAGACGCCTAAGATATGTGCACGATCCATACTAAGTGATACGTTGAATTCAAGTAAGATTTAAGGAACGAGGAAGTATCGAGGATTTTGAGATCGTAAGTTTTGAAGAAATGATTGAAGGTAGCACGAGCGTGGCTCGGATTTGAGTAAGGCATAGGAGAATTGTGTGCGAGAGTTCTTGAATGTTGAATAAAGTGATAAGTCGATAAGTGTACTCAGTTAGTTTCGAGGACGAAACTTTTTCTGAGTGGTGTATGATGTAGTACCCCGTCCCGCTCAGTCAATCGGAGGAATCGAAACGTCGATGGCGTTCGGCCTTAGCCTTGCAACGGCTGCTGGAAGACTTCGCTCGGTCGAGGCGACCGCTCGCTCAGGTAGGGTAGTTTCGGTGAACTTGCCTCATCTTAGCCTTCACATAATAAATTGCATGTTTTCAACTTGCACAAGTAGGCTTAATAATAAAAGAGATGAATCCACATTGCTAAAGAGAATAATCCCGACGGATCGAATTGAGTTAGAATATGAAAAGGTCCAACGGTCGGCTTAGAGTTGGTACACGGCGTGCTTTGAAAATGACACTCGATCCTTCGTTCCGTGGCTTGGGAGAAGGAAAGTTGGTTGAGTAGGCGAAGTATGAACGTAGCCTAAGTCATAGGCGTCGCCCGCATGAATGCTTCATAAAGCATGCACGGTCCTGTCGTCCAAGGCTTGGCATAGCCTTGGCTTGCCCATGAGTTAAGTTGCGTTGAGCGGCTTGTGACCTAAGTCTAGGCACCCGAGTGACTTGGTTGTTCAAGTTGGATGCGTGCACGGCACGATCCGTTAAGGCAAAGCTGGATGCAGCCTTTGCTCGTTAAGTTGTTGCGAAGTTAAGTTAGGTAAAGTTATGCCGGTCGACCTAAGACATTACAAGTACTGTCCTGTACCTTCGCGGCTTGTCAAGTTATGTAGTCCTACGATCTCAAGGCCCGTCGACTTGGGCAGGAGTGTCGCGTAGAGCACGATTGGCTTAAGGTACGATGTATGAATTTAATGTTTTAAGGCATGGGCCACGGTTGAGTCAGTGAGTTTGGAAAGTGTCTTGGTAGTTGTTCTTGAGTGAGTGAAATGATAGGGCAAGAAAGAAAGAATGCTCACGACTGGGTCGTTGAGGCAAGAAAGAAGAATGCTCGCGACTACGGGTCGTCGAGGCAAGGTCTCAGATGTGAGAAGTATTGAAATTAGCCCTGAAAGAGATGGTAACACTAGAAGTAGCTTTGACTGTGTGAGACGTCAGTTTGAGTCGAGTCTTGCATGGTCATTGGACAACTTGTACAAGGTAAAATAAATCTGTTTTTCGGACGGCGACCCCGGCGGCCCAGGGGAACCGTTGCGATGGAGACATTCGTAGCTGTGCTGGATGACCGCACGGGTTAGGCGAGGACTTGCCGCGGAGCTAGCTACTCGCGCTGGCAAGGAGCGTCCGTCTAATCAAAAGCTCAAAAGGAATCCATTATAGGCTGGGCCCTAGTGACTAGTTCATATAGATGAGTCGGCATGGGCGACGATCCGCGTGTATGCCTTTGGATTGAGTCGAGTATTGAGTGTCATATATCAAGGAAGTTGGGTTGAATGTGTGTGTAAAGTTGGAACACAAAATGTTGGGCCTAAGATTTGGCTGCAACGTAGGCGACGTGCTTCGGGACGAGATGTGGCATCAAGTCTTATGTTGTCCACATATAAGTTGCATGGTTATGGTTGAGTTATTGAGTTTAAGTCAGAAAACCGCCGCAAGGCAAAGTTGTTTGAGTGACACAAAAATTCACAAGTCTTGATTGGGTCAGTTGGGGATCAAAGTAGCAAGGGCCGTGAGGCGGCGATATGGTTGAGTCGTACATAGTTGCGAGGCACGGCACAAAGGATTCGAAGCACGGTCATACGGAAATGGAGCCTCATCGCGTAGTTGCGTCTCTGATTATGGCCGTAAGGAAACATGACTTGAGTTAACGTTGATGTTGCAAGCACGAGATGGTCTAGAGACACGAAATAGGCCAAGGCGTCGGTCCTAAAACTGATCCTAAGGCAAGAGTAGAAAGACAATCATAAAGGGGACTAAGTTGCACAAAAGTAAATCAAACGTGTCGGGTTTGTATGGGTGGGCGAGGAGCTCATTCCACCAGTACAGTTGAGTACTGACACCCACATAGTTTACATGTGCAGGCACAGGTAGAAGCTCGTGGCGCAGAGCTCGCTTGGATGCGTCGAGGCACGGAGTTCCTTGGCGATTCGAAGCGCACGGCCACATGGAATAAAGACTTATACAGGACATAATGTATGGACGTCGCCTTCCGAAGCATCCGCTGGCTAAAGACTTGTAATTGAGAGATGAGAGAGAGCTGAGTGACTTGTCATGTGAGATTGAGTGAGCTTGAGAGACTTGTAATCTTGGTCTTGCGCCCCCAATGTAACCGTTGTTTCAATATTAATAAAGAGCTTCTTCGTATAACTTGTGTTTGTGTAATGGCCCGCTCCGTCCTAGCGGAACGCCGATTCAAACGGCAAGTGCAACGACTCAAACGAGCCGTCGACCCGAAGAGTTGGCATCGACCTGATGATGAATCGATGCAAGACTTACATTGGCCCGTCAAAGATGAATCCAGACTTAGACTTTCAAAGGCGCACTCGGAGTGTCGCTCGGCCAATACGAACATCACTAAGGTGGGTGGCTCCGATGAACCCGTCTTTGCTTAGCCTAGACACATAACAATACGGACACTATTGCTAGAATCGCTAGGCGATAACAACGTGTATGCTAATAAAGGACTCAACGCACCTAGCTAAGGGAATAATCCTATCTTGTATGCTTGTATAGAATATAGAAAAGAACATGGAAAATACGAGAACTCTCGCACCGTGCTCCACGCTCGTTCTATGGCACAAGCATGCGTTCAACAATCAAACAATGAATGGGTTACAACAATGAAACGGGAAGACTATTGACATAGTCGTTCCGAGTAGAGTTAGCAACATTGAAAGACTATGGGACCGATGGATCGCCAAGGCGACTCCCGCACGAGGAGTTGCAAAATGTATGAATGAATGAATCAACGAATGAAAGAATAAATACGTGAATGAATCGATGAACAAATGGCCAAGTGAAAGAAAGAAAAGAAAGAATGAATGAAAGATAAGAAAAGAAAGAATGGTTAGCGACAGGTGTGACGGGCACGTGCAACGGGGCTCGCTACCCGCGCTGCACGGACGCCAACCTGGTCGATAACGCATTATGGCTAAGGGTTAGCCTACGGGTCGGAGATGGCCGCTAAGTTAAAAATGTCAAGATAATACGAAATGGTCGTGGACAAACGGCACGGGCGAGGGGTGGCGATGCCGTGGCCGTGCAATGATTCTGCGGCACGGGCGTTGTGTGGAGTATACCGTGGCCGGCCTAGGCGGAATCAAAAATCGGGGCTTACGGCCTGCCTGGGTGCGGGTTTGGGCACCGGGAGACGTAAGTACAGGGTATTTCAAGAGACTTAACGGGGTGTACCAGCCATCACCCTATGCTAAGTTGAGAAATACCAAGGAGAATGTCCAAAATGGCTTGTAAAGCCAGCGACCGGTGCATATAGATTAAGTGGACTTGCTGGTGGCCATCCACGTGCAAGTCCTTGTATTGAAATCAAAGTAATCTAAGTTAAATGAACAAGCGCCTACTGAATGGCTTGAAACGTATCACACCAAAATAACAAAGAGTGCTTCATGCAAATGAGTTAGAGAACGTGCCTACGACGCGCTAGGACCCGAGGCAGGGACACGCCCTTGAATATTGAATGTTACGCAAATTTTATCAAGTTGTTACATATGAATTGTTGACTAACTTGGTTTACTTTGGACAGGGAAGGCCGGACGATAAGTATGGATAAGTTGTGCATGTAATTCCGTACGACACTTGTATTCGGCAACACGAGATAGGCTATAAAATATGCCATGTAAATGATCCTAAGGCAAGATTAGAAAGACAATGAATGATAGTCGGTGCACGAAAGTAAATGGAACGTGTTGGGTAATGATAGCATTATGGGCGAGCTAGCCTCCCCACCAGTGCATAACAATGTACTGATAACCCCACAGTCTGCTTGCAGGATGCAGGAGATGCCGGCGGGTGCCGAGCTTCCATCGAACGTGTTAAGACGCGGAGCCAACATCCGGGGCCTTGGGACGTTGCAAGAAGCTGAAGCACCTATACAGGACATAATGCATCGGAACATCGCCATGAATCATTCCATGTTGTAAGCCACTTGGCACGCCTTTTATGTTTCAGAGAGAGAGAGCTTGAGCGATTTGTAATATCGGCCTAGCGCCGCTTGTAAACTTCTTGAATATCAATAAAGAGATTGAATTCGCTTCAATTTGTGTTCGTTTACTTTCCGCTGCAAAATGGGGACACTCTGTGCGACTCTGTGGCCTAGCTCAAATCGGCCGTTTCTGGACTTGGCCTTGCACGGGCGCAACCTAGGCCCGTGCGGCATCACGCCTTAGCGAGGACGATCGCTCCTACGGGAGCGGGGCGTGACAGATTGGTATCAGAGCACGGCTTTACGTCCTTGGACTTTATTTCGATTTTCTCAGTTTTGAAAGCTCGGTTGGAAACAAAAGAAGTGTACGCTCTCTCTCGTTGTGCCTTGGGATGTTCCATACAATAAGGCTAAATATTTTCAAAAGCTCGTACGAGTACTTGGTTGGACGGGATCGATAGGCGAAGGCCTTTGTGCCACCACGACGGACTTGAGTTGGAAGGAACCGATGCTAAGAGTTAGCAAACGCTGTGCGTGCTTGCATGAGCTTACGCTGACAGCAAGCGAGTACACGAGACCGAAGTATAGTGCGAACGACTTAGTACGTCGAGGCGACGTGAGCGATTACGCTAGAGATTCGTCGAACGAATCTGAAGGGTGTCTTAGTGCATGACGCGAACGTGATTGAGGATTTGATCGTATGGCTTGAATCCCACTGGTGTATGTGATAGGTTCGGAGATGAATAAAAATGAATATCGACAACTAGATCGTATGGCTCGAATCCGAGTGGTGTATGGATGTTCTTGGAAAATCATTCGAGCGAAAATTGAGGATTACGAAGCGCAACGAGTACGTCGGCGAGGCGATGCGATCGCGCAAAGTCTTAGAACGCACCACGCTTAGTTGGTCGTGACTTCGTGTGTCCCGAACGAGATGTCATTCGGACAACTTGTGAATGAGAAACGCGAGTTAGAAAACGGTTCGGAACGATGAATGAAAATGAATGGTCTTGATCGAAGAAACGTAGAGGATCGTGCGTACGATTTCGGATTGATTCAAATGAGTTGTGACTTGAGTCTGAACAACGATCTTGAAACTAGCTTGAGGAATAGCAGTTGAACTTGATCTTGAACTTAGTAACGCATGTCAAGACTGTAACTGAGTGCAAGAACAAGAAAATAGTATATATCATGTACAAAAATTTGGAACTATATCTATGTGAGTTTAGTATTAGTTTCAACATGTGATCGGCTTAGAACTTGATACAATGTTTGGCCTGGCTAATCATACGTGAGTGTATGATTAACACTATACAATGATGATACAATAATCTGTGGGGTATTGATCACATATCTACGCTAACAGTACCCCCATCCCTGACTAATATAGTAGATCCAGTCATGACACGTCATGACACGTGATTCTCTGAGAAGGTAGCTAGCCTTCGCAGGAATCCTGTCTATACAATGCACAAGGAACAAGGAAGACTTGCACAAGGCATACCATATATAAGAGGAATAACATCTTATGACGGGATCCAGACAAATACCAATCCGTGTGAACAATGTGTCAAGAGAACAAGGATATCTACACTAAATACTAGAAACAAAGACGATATCATAAAACAGAAATATTATCAGAGAATGTACTCGCCTGAGATCTGGTGAAATATGTCAACTGGTCCAAGAACCGTGCCTCGAGGACCTATAGGTGGAAATACTGTATCAATATAAGGGTTTGGAAGTAAAATCAGGTCATACTAAGTCAAACTAGGTCAAGACAAGTCAAAGCAATCAAACTAGGTCAATCTAAGTCAAGGGTTGACTTACAGTTGACTTTGGTCAACTGGTCAACTCTGGTCAACTCTAGGTCAAACTTGACTAATGTTGACTAACAGTTGACTTTGGGTCAACTGGTCAACTTCGGTCAAGTTTTAATCAATTTTAGGCTACGGTTGACTTTCGGTTGACTTTTGGTCAAAAATAGTCAACTGTGGTCAACCAAGGTCAAAACTAGTCTAACCTATGTCAAATGTTGACTCTACTTCGACGTTCAGTCAAAGTAGTCAACCATGGTCAAACTGTGTCAAAGCTAGTCTCTATAAACATCTACAAGATTAACACATTCAATTTCAGTGGTTGTGAAATCACTGGAATCGATGGATCTCAAAATACCACAAAAGGAGAAAGATTATAATAATAGGATGACACAAAAAGGAAAGAAATCTACAGATATTGTCGGATGATGAAACTAACATCACCAACGTGTTCAGAATAGTCAAATCAGCTAGGATAGCCTGTCCAAAAGTCCAATTTGGACACAGGGGCAAAACGGTAATTTTGGGCCAAAATGATGTCCGCCGTTGGACACACTTTGCACCGAAAAATGTGCCAAAATAAAAGTGTACAAAATCTAACAAATTATATGTCTACGAATCCAGAATGATGATACGAACCCAACGGTATATCCAGAATTGGATTCCGTTGACCCGATCTCAAATTGGTCCGTTGACCAGGACATTGAAATTCCGATTTGCACGAAAAAGCGTGTCGGAGCCAATGTCCTCAAAACTCAGCAAATTATATGTCAACGAGTCCAGAATGACGATACGAACTCAACGGTATATCCAGAATTGGATTCCGATGAGCCGAACTCAAAATGACACGTTGACCCAGAAAGTGGGACCCGCTTTGCACCGAAATGCGTGCCAGGGTCCACGTTTTCCAAATATAACAAACTTTATATGAAAACAGGCCAGAACGATGCCACGAGTCTACTGGTGGTGTCAGAATTTGAAT
Organism: Iris pallida; assembly: GCA_029216955.1. Lineage (NCBI taxonomy): Eukaryota > Viridiplantae > Streptophyta > Magnoliopsida > Asparagales > Iridaceae > Iris > Iris pallida. The sequence continues at coordinate 2,131,887 of JANAVB010024598.1, forward strand.
CCGGAGTCCCGGGTTCAAAAATGGAATTTTACAAGTGCAACACTAAAAATTCGAACAGCCAACTTTGGCGTCGAATTCGATCGACCTAACAAGCTCAAACTGAAATGAAATCTAAAGGGAGCAGGAAGAGGGTTATACCAGCTGTACACCAGAACTAGTAGTGCACAAAATGGAGCTGCGACAACGAAGATACGAACCCGCGAAGTTGGCATCACGAAACTGTCCAAAAATAGTTCAATTAAAACGTCAACTTGGTGGCCAGTTTTGATGTATCAAACGACGAAATTAATGGTTCAAATTTGACAGAGGTGAAGAGGGATATACCGAGATTGAGACAGAGCAAGGAGTTTGCCGATCCAACGGTCGAATTTCCTGAAAAATGCGTACAAAGTTGCTGGTTCGAGACGCGATTCTAAGTTCGTTTCCGAGCTCGCGTCGACGGGATTTTGTGCGAAATGCACGAATCTTCTCGGCAACGCGTCGTAGGAGACGACGCACGCCACGGAAGAGATCGTTGGGGCTCGCCGACCAGGGGTGGCCGGCCACGCGGTAGCGGTTGGCCGCACGGCAGCGCCGGTGGCGGCGACAGAGCGCGCGGTCGTGCGCTTGCTGCTGCTGCGAGGCTGCGCTGCGGCTGCTGCTGCGTGCGGGTGCATGCACGCTCGGCGGCGGCGGTGCTAGCCTGGCACGACGGCGGCCATGCGGTGGCGGGGTGCCCGACGGTGGTGCACGGGAGTGGTGGTGGCGGCGGTTTGAGGTGGTGGCGGTTTGAGGTGGCGGCGGTTTGAGGTGGCCGGCCATGCGGTGGCGGGGTGCCCGGCGGTGGTGCCTCTCACACTATCAATCACCTATTTAAGACCATTCTCTCTTCACTGTTATTGAACAATTTTTCTACAACTTTATCTTCCCCAAAACTCTGATCCAATCGGCCATGGCGGAGGGTTCTGAGGATCGACCATTACAAATGGCAGAGCAAGATCAGTAGGTAATTTTTCTGATCTTCTTGTCTCCTTGATCGTTCTGATCATTCTGAAGTTGAGCTTGATCAATCAATGATTTGATCGTTTGGTTCTTCTGGATCCAGTCAGTCGACTCGATCAAGAGAAGAATAGATCGAACAATAATTATTGATTCGATCCTTTTTCCAACAATCCTTCATTTTTGGAATCAATAATTTCTGATCGCAATGTGTTTGTTTATTTTCCTCCATGAACCAGTCGATCCTTCATAAACCCAACTAGGAATAGTTGATCGTTCTTGCGTTCTTCTGATCTAGATCTAATCTTCCAGCTATAGCCGACACTACAGGTAAATCCTTATTTTGATTTCGTAAATTCTATTTAAAGTTATGGAGAAATCTATATGTGATACACTGAGAATCCTGTTGTGTGTTCAAATATGTGTTTTCATATATAGATTCATATGGGATTTTATATATAGATTCATATGTGTTTTTATATATAGATTGATATAAGATTTCATATATAGATTTATATGTATCCTCATATGTAGATTGGTATGAGCTTTCCATATACAGATTTATATGTGTTCCTATATAGATGTGAATGTGATTCCATATGCTGTTACGAGAGCAATTCATGTGACTTGGTATGTGATCCTTATGGACTGACATGTGATTCCATGGGACTGAATTTACTGTGCTATTATTGGGAGGCTATGACTCTCAGTGATGAAATGTGGAAATCAGAATTGAAGTCCAGTTTATGGACTGAATCACACCAGTTCAGTCTATGGTCTGATCCATATCAGTCCTAAGAACTGAAAGGGTCCTGATTTAGGACTAGGTGTATCCACCAAGTACTGGAACATGTATTTTCCTATTGGGACTGACTGATACCTACATCAGGGAACCTTTTGCAGGGCTGAACCATCAGCCAGTTGTAACAGTTGCCCCTGTCCTATTTAGAACAGTATAATTTAGATTGATAGGTCTTTTATTGAGTTAAATGGTTTAGTGTTCAGGACTGTGGATACCAATTCTGATACTAGGTTTGAATAGAGTATTGTTTAGGACAGTTAACCCATCCTGAGGCTTGTTTAATCCTTCTTTCTGTCAATGAGTAGCATGAGTTGAGAACTACAAATTTCTGAACCACTAAGTACAGTATTGCTCTTAGGGTGGTGCTTGGTAGGAGACATACATTTTACTGATTGCTCATACCTGCTACATTAAGAGAAGTGCTGGAACATGAATCAGTATTCAGGTTCAGAAGTCTGGACAGGACTCAGGATTTAGCTAGGGATTCTGGGCTAAGGTATACTTACATGACTTAGGATTGAACCTCCCTGTTATAATTTATCTTCTCTTAACTCTCATTTGGATTAGAAATGGTGAAGCTAGCAGTAGTAAGGGTAGATTACCCATACCCTGTTTTCTGGGAAAACGAATGGGACAGTTATGGTTTTGATCATATGGGCATGTTTTGATTTACATTATATCAGTCCTTCCAATATTGATTAAACCTTAGATATGTTTTCTGTTATAGGTTACTAAATATAGGAGCAATCCATGGTTGTCCTGCAAGTAGAGGTTGGGAAATGACATGATTCACATTTTGAACTGATTGTCTCAGCCTTGTAATGCATATCAGTTGGTAGAGGCTGAGTTCTTGATGGTACTGATCAAGGAAAATCAGTTCCACTTGGGGACATGAATCGTTCAGTCCAGTCTTGACTTATTGGAATCTACCCACATAGTTCCTTAGAATCTGTGCTAAGTTGTGGGAACCTTCAGGTTAGATCAGATTGTACAGGCATCTTTGTTTGAGTGCACATAAGTGAACTTCGAAGGATACATCCTACTTCCTGTATAGGACATCAGAAGATTGTAAGTTGAACTTTACTGTAAATTGATATTTGTTTACTATGTTAGACTTGGTTAGGAATTTTGGATATGGGTATCAACTACATCCTGAGATTGAACCATTCTCAGTTCTGATTAGGAACTGAGACATGAAAAGCCTAGTTAGGATTTTTCCTGGAACCATGGTACAGGACTGAATGTCCATTAGAACTGGAGTACCTATGGTTCAGTGAACCAGGACTCTTGAGTTTAGGTTACTTTGAAACACTTGACTCATAGAAATTCTTGTAGTATGTTGTTATATGTATAGGGGTTCCTGCCAGTTATAACATGGTTAATGATATTAATCATGAATAGAAACATTTGATAACCAGTTAGAACTACCCATTTGATAGATTACCCTTGTATGATCTATAGCTCTGTTAAACAATGCTTGTTAGGATATTACATAGTCATAATAATAAGTTGACTATTATTATAGGTTTAAGAAAGTATTTAGCTAAGTTTAGTCTAAACTAGACTATAGATAATTACTTTCAATAGAGTAGATTGTTTTATCAAATGGAATCTAGGATTGTTTTTATAATCTTAGACTTAAAACATCAACTTTACATTGTTTGACTCATCAACTGTAAACCATAAACAGGAGGATTTCCAGCTTTACTACCTTTTCTCGATCATCCGGCGCAGGCAAGTATACTCCTCTGATTTGTTCATTTCTCATGTCTTCATATCTTTTCTTGTATCTCCTTGATGACACTATAGTTCACGATATTGTCTCATTTCATGTTCCTTGTATCATTGTGTCTGGGAGGAGAAATACTATACATATGTGATCAAACCCTGTTACTACTCATGTGAATAGCTTGGGTCCCGTACCGTGCACGCGGGGCCAAAGCCGTACCATTTCATGTTCATTGCATCTACCCAAGCCGATCAGAATCTAGATGTATTTCATTATTGCACATGTCAGGATTCAGGTTGTATTTTAGGATTCATGGTTGTATTTCATGTTCAGGTTGTATTTCATGATTCAGGTTGTATTTCATAATTCAGGTTGTATTTCATGCTCGGGATTCATACAATGTTCCCTGTTTTACTTTCAGTATTCCTATTCAGTTCATGTCTTGTTCTCATTTCCTGTACTTTACATTTATTTCTATTTTTTTGATTCATACCATGATGTATATGTTCATTCAGAAGGGTCAGAGATCATATTCGAATTGCCTAAGATCGCCAGCGCCATTGGGCCGATTCCCATCGGCGCCCTCTTGAGTTTTCGGTCAGTGACCATGTATTCCTGAGGATTTTGCCTAACCGTGGTGTCATTCATTTCGGCGTACGAGGAAAGCTTAGTCCTAGGTATATAGGGCCGTTCGATATTCTGGAGCGAGTAGGAGATGTATCCTATCGTCTCGCTCTTCCGCCGTCGCTAAGCGAGGTGCATGACGTGTTCCATGTATCCCAATTACGACGGTATATTCCGGACCCGAGCCACATCCTAGATCATTCAGAATTGGTTGTTGGTACCAACCTTTCGTATGAGGAGAGGCCCGTGTCTATATTGGACCGGAGAGAGAAGACACTCAAGAACAAGACTATCAAGTTAGTTCGAGTTGCTTGGGGCCATCACTCTTTGGGTGAGTCAACGTGGGAGCGAGAGGATGACATCCGATCACGATATCCCGACTTGTTTGACTCGTGAGGTATAATATCCTTCTTATGCCTCATGCCTTCGATTCCTTGCTTGCATGATTGATTGCTTGATTGATTGTCTAGTATAGCTTGCCTGTGATTAGTGTAGCTTGTCCTTGTCTCTCTAGCCTCTTAATTAAATTCCGAGGATGGAATTCTTTTAAGGTGGGTAGAGTTGTAATGCCTGTTGTTCGTATTACGTATTTGGAATACGTATACGTATTTTATCTCGTATTTGCATATCTCCTTGGTTTGGTTTGGCTTGGTTATTCTTGACCCGGGTTAGCTTGGTTCGGTTGGGATTATTTTGGTTCATTATGAACCATGGATGAACCCCCTACCTACCACCACATTTGGTATTTATTACCATTCTTCCTTCTCTCTCTTCATTAATCATCTTCTTCTTCCTCATTTACTTCCTTACCTACCAAAGAGAGGAGAGAGAGGTCTAGGCAAGTACAACTTGCTTCATGGAGGAACTCCAATTTTATTGTTTCATTTTCTTCCTTACAGCATTCTAACTTACTTTAGAACTTGGCATTTTCACTTTCCATGGCTAGATTCTTATAGATCTATATTTACCTTATTTTCAGATTCCTTGGGTTTTGATCTACTTAATCTTGTTATTTTCGAGTTTTGATGGTTCCATGTTGTAGAGAATTTCGTTCTACCCTATTTTGACCTATGGAAGTTCGGATTTGGGCTCCGGATGATAGAGTTATGCAGCTTGGAAGCCATGGCTTATGGTGTACTTCTTTTTGGAAATTTGGAGAAGAAGCACAGTCCCGAGCCGCATGGTAGCACTTGACCGCAAGAACATTCATGCGGCAAGTCAGTTCCAACCGCATGCGCTATTGCCTTGACTTGACCGCATGACAAGTTCATGCTGCAAGTATTCCTTCTCAGCCGCGTGACTGAGGCCCAGTCCTTCCTGGCCGTATGGATTTCCAGCAACCCTGAGCCGCATGAACTTAACGCTCGCGAGCCGCATAGACCGCAGTTTTCCAGCCGCATGGGTTTACTTCCCTTGACCGCATAGTCATTGCTCCCTGCAGCCGTATATGTTGCTCCTCTCCGGCCGCATGTACTTGATTGGTCAGCCAGCCGCATGGACCCATCCCCGCCAGCCGCATGAGTTCCTATCCTCCTGGCCGCATATGCCTTGCCTTTTTCAGCCGTATGACTGAGTGGATCTCCGAGCCGCATATGACTGATGCCCCTTTGACCGCATAAACCCTTCCCTTTTAGCCGCATGCGCCTGACCCTATTAGCCGCATGGGCTGTTCTCTTTCCAGCCGCATGAGAGCATTCCTGGCCGCATATGCTTGAGCCGTATGCTTCTCCAAATGCCCTGTGTACTATTATTTAATTATTATTTGCCCATGTCTTGTAACCCCTATGGTATATTTTTATGCCCATTTTATATCCTTATGCTTTTTGTCATGAACTTGATAATCACGAATTTACTTGATATGTTTGGGCATGATAATTGAGCTTGACATGGCAGTGACCCATAGTGGTGCACTCCTGGCATGACTAACCTGACATGACCTGATAGTAGCCCATCGCGGCGCACTCCTGACCAGTAAAATGGATATGATAACCTGACATGATATATCTGATAAGCTGTTGCGACGGCTACCTGACATGACATGACCTGTATAATTAATCCTGGACACCGTGGGCGATTGTGCTTGTACAAATAATCCAGTCCTGTCTTGCATCATGTCTAGGAGGGGACTCCTGAGTACCACGGTCAGGAGTACCTATTGAAATGGACTAAAGCTAATAACTAGAATAATACATTAGTCATGAAGAGATCTTCCAGCTACAGGCAATCCCGTTACCTGGGCACGCCTTGGGATCTGTAGCCTGCCGTCGAGTAGGGCACATTTCCAGCACACTGTTATGTGTTGCACCCTTCAAGCTACCTAAGGGTACATTCGTTTCCTGGACGGTGTACCCACCTGAATTCAACCCTAATCTTTTAACCCGGGTAACCTGGATGGTCTGCAGGGCATGTGGCTATGGAGTAATCTCACTGCATCTTGCTAGTAACTAGGCCTGTGATAACCCTAGTTAGTTAAAGTATGCTTGGCCGTGAATTGATTGGATGTAGTCTAACATGTCTAGTCTTGCCCTGATCTTGTTCAAATTACTGCATGACCAGAATGCTTGTGTTTATTTTACCGATAAATGGTGAGAATTCTAAGTTCTGTTCAGATGAAGTGTTATAACCCCGGTCCTTGTTTGGTTTACGGATTGTAACCTGGTTATCTGAATAGCTCCATGGTTATCTCATCGTATATCCTCCTGATGTATTTTCTTTATTTCCAGTTTTTACTTTTATTTATACTCTTGTGCTGATTGCTGGTTTTAGTTCCTAAGTGAAGCTTCCTTTGTGGCACTTGCTCTTTCTGGGATCTGATCCAGCTGGTTTTGTATGGCCAGATTTTGTAGCAGCTCCAGAGGATCTACCGACCTTCCAGCCAGATGGTGGCCACTAGACGGAACCCTGGCAACGAGTGGGTTTTTTTGGCTCTCCCACTCTATTGTAAAAATATTCTTTTGAGGCGTTTAGCCGGCGAGCACCTGTTTAGCTCGATTGCACTTTACTTACTGTCTGCCTACGGGCTGTAAAATGATTAACAGATCCTAGGGTTGATCATGTATGACTAAACTCTTGCTAGTCATGACATTTTGTAACGACTAGCTTCATGATCAACTGAATATGTAATGTTTGGGATGCCTTACTATTGTATATTTAATGATCATACATCTTGTAACATTTACTTACTTGCTTGTGATTGAGACATTAGGCTTGTTCATGACCATAGGAGACTGTTGGCTTGTAGTAAACCCTCATGTATCTAGACAGCCATGACCGTATAGCGAGATGGAATCCATTTCATATACGTAGCTGGCTATGTCTGCCCCCGCTCTCCAGTATTCTGGTTCTGGGGCGTGACATGGTTTAAGTGGTGGCCCATGCAGGTCTTGTAAATCAAGATATGTGAGGATTTACCGAATAGATGTCTCAATCAGAATTCGCCCTTGATCTCTGCTCGTATCTTCTGAATCCCTGGATTCTTGTCCTGATCATATGCTTGTATCATTAATCTTTTTTGGTCCTTCCTTATTGTTCCCCATGTCGTCTTCTTCAGCGGCATTGTTTCTAGACCTGCCGGTCAGCAAGGCGGAGCACTTTCCGTAGATCAGCAGCAACCCGGAGATCAAGCCCAGCATTCCGGAGTAGCCTCCAGAGTCGTTCCTTCTGATGGAGAGCCACCAGTCCAGCCAGTTCAGCCTGCCGAACCTGATGATGGCACTTTGGTAGGACTCGTCAGGACCTTGATAGCTTCCTAAGATCGTCGTGGAGACGCCTTGCACTAGGCAGTGACGGATGCTTTGGCCAGAGGAGGTCATCAAGGTAACAGCGCGGCCAATAGCTTCAAGCGCTTGAACCCTCCCTTCTTCGACGGTAGTGAAGATGCTATCGCAGCAGATGCTTGGCTTCAGGACACAGAAGTGATTCTCGAAGCAGCCAGGACCCCAGAGAACGAGAAGGTAGCCGTGGTGTGCCTGCATTTGCTAGATCTTGCCCGCAGCTGGTGGGCGGCTCAGGCCGTTGGATTAGTAGCACCCATTACTTGGACAGTATTCAGAGAGAGATTCCAGACCAAGTACTTCGATGTTGTAGCTCGGTACGATCTACAGACGAGATTTACTAATCTGAAGCAGATGGGCAGGACGGTCGATGGATATGCGACCGAGTTTTCGAGACTCAGTCGGTTTGCTCCCACCTTGATGGCAACCGAGTATGATAGAGCCCTGCGATTTCAGCAGGGGCTTCACCTGGAGATTCTATTGGCGGTTGAGCAGTTTGAACATCAGACTTTTGATGCAGTCTTGAGAGCAGCTAGGAGGCATGAGTACACCTCCCAGAGGATTGTGGATAGGGCCGGAGGTCGGAAGAGATCCCACAGCCAGATTAATCAGTCTTCAGCACCAGCCCTGGCAGCCAGGGCTTTGACTATTGGAGTTCCGAGGCGGGCGGCCTCAGTAACGTCGGTTCAGCATTCCACCCCGACGTACCCTCAGCAGCAACAGCAGAAGCAGAAGCAGTCTTCCGCAGTGGGATGTTCTCATTGTGGGAAGCCAGGCCATATAGTGGCAGAGTGTCGCAGGGCACAGAGATTGTGTCTGGCTTGTAGAGCAGCAGACCATAGGGTTGGGTCCTGCCCGAATAGGGGTGGTTCATCATCGTCCAACCTTTCTAGCTCTTCAGTGAGAGGACCAGCTCCGGTCCAACAGCAGCAGCAGTATCCATTGCCGAGGCCCTTGCCGCCTCAGTCTCAAGTATTCCAGCAGCAGAACCCCCAGCAGTATGCTCAAGCCCAATCCCAGAGTCAGAATAGGCAGCGAGGATTTCAGCAGAGGGGACCAGCACCCCGAGGGCATGGTCATGCTATGGTGATGACCGCAGAGGAAGGATTGGCACCAGGAAAGGTAGTGGCAGGTACTGTTCTCGTCAACTCATTTCCAGCTTCAGCTTTATTTGATTCTGGTGCGTCATATTCTTTTATGTCTGCATGATTCGCGACACGGATAGGATTGGAACCCGAGTCATTATCAGTAAGGCTTAATATACTTACTGGTAACGGACTTGTGGGAGTCGATAGGGTATTTTCCTCGTGTCGGATTGTAGTTAGCGGTAGAGAATTTCTCGCCAGATTGATAGAATTCTCGATGGCCGATTATGATGTGGTCTTAGGGATGGATTGGTTGAGGAACCAATATGCTAGAATAGACTGCCATATTGGTAGGGTTGTTTTTAGCATTCCAGGCGAGCCAGAGTTTTTATTTTCCAGAGGCGCAGTTGTGCCTTCTTCCCCAGTGTTGCGGATGGCAGTAGCAGCAGTTCAATTGCCTCGGATAGTTGAAGAGTTTCCAGATGTTTTCCCAGAAGAGCTTCCAGGTATGCCTCCAGAGCGGGAGATTGAGTTCACCATAGACTTGATTCCTGGGACAGCCCCAGTATCAGAGAGAGTCTACAGGATGGCGTCGTCAGAATTGGAGATATTGTACAAGATGATTGAAGAACTTCGAACCAAGGGATTCATTCGTGCTAGTAGATCGCCTTGGGGAGCCCCAATGCTTCTTGTCAAAAAGAAGGATGGTACGTCCAGGTTATGTGTTGATTATCGTACCTTGAACTCAGTGACAATCAAGAACAGATATCCTCTTCCGAGGATAGATGACTTGTTTGATCAACTCAAAGGGGCATCAGTATTCTCGAAGATCGACTTGCGCTCAGGATATCACCAGATCAGATTCAGAGAGCAGGACATCCCGAAGACAGCTTTTAGATCGAGGTATGGGCATTGGAAGTTCCTTGTTATGCCCTTTGGAGCAACCAATGCGCCGGCAGTATTCATGGACCTCATGAACCGTATCTTCATGCCTTACTTGGATCAGTTTGTGATCGTGTTTTTGGATGACATCCTAGTTTATAGCAGGAGTGAAGCGGAGCATGAGCAGCATCTCCGTGTGGTTCTTCAGATTCTTAGGGAGCACCAGTTATATGCCAAGTTCAGTAAATACGAGTTCTGGCTCGATCGCATTTCGTACTTGGGTCATATCATCACCAGAGGAGGAGTAGAAGTGGATCCCCAGAAGATTGTGGCTATTGAGTCATGGCCAGTGCCTAGCACCGTTGCAGAAGTTTACAGTTTTCTTGGATTGGCCGGCTACTACCGGCGGTTTGTTTTAGATTTTGCTCGGATATCAGCGCCATTGACCCAGTAGACCCGCAAGGAAGTGCAGTTTGCTTGGACAGCAGAGTGTCAGAGTTCTTTTGAACAGTTGAAGCGAGGCCTGATAATGGCTCCTATTCTCACACTTCCAGATGGAACAGAAGGATTCTCAGTGTATTGTGATGCTTCAGGCAGAGGTTTAGGATGTGTTTTAATACAGCATGGGAATGTAATAGCTTATGCGTTACGACAACTTCGTGATCATGAGAGGAATTACCCAACCCATGACTTGGAGCTGGCAGCAGTGGTGTTTGCACTTAAGTTGTGGAGGCACTATTTGTACGGAGATAGGGTGGAGATTTTCACCGACCATAAGAGCCTGAAGTATGTTTTCACCCAGAAGGATCTTAACATGCGTCAGAGGAGGTGGCTGGAGCTGCTTGTGGATTATGATGTCGACCTGCAGTATCATCCTGGGAAGGCCAACGTCGTTGCAGATGCATTGAGCAGGAGAGCCGGAGCTTATTTCCTAACAGCGCAACCAGAGCTGTTAGCAGATCTTCAGAAGATGGGTATAGAAGCTGTTCTCCCTTCCAGTATGGCATTGATGGCCAGTATGCAAGTTCAGTCCACCATAGTCGAGAGGATCCAGATGGCACAGTCAGCAGATTCCAAGCTTCAGCGACTCAGAGCAGAGTATGAGGCAGGACGAAGACCAGAGTTATGCATTTATGAGGATGGTACACTTAGGCATGGTAAGCGTCTTTGTGTACCCAGTGAAGATATCAGACAGAAAATCATGGCAGAGGCTCACAGTTCTCAGTATTCTATCCATCCTGGCAGTACGAAGATGTACCGTGATATCCGTCAGCACTTTTGGTGGAATGGCATGAAGCGAAAGATAGCTCGGTTTGTCTCTCGATGTTTGGTTTGCCAACAAGTTAAAGCTGAACATCAGAGGCCCGCTGGACTTCTTCAGCCCTTGTCGATCCCAGAATGGAAGTGGGAGCATGTGACCATGGATTTTGTGACTGGATTACCTAGATCCCCAGCTGGTAGAGATGCTATCTGGGTTATAGTTGATCGGCTCACGAAGGTGGCTCATTTTCTTCCGTTCAGAATCGGTCAGCCGACAGCTCAGCTAGCCGAGATGTACCTCAGACAGATAGTCAGAATGCACGGAGTGCCAGTCAGTATCACTTCGGACAGAGATTCTAGATTTACGTCGCACTTTTGGCGTAGCCTGCAGGAGAGTTTGGGAACTCATCTCCAGTTCAGTTCAGCCTATCATCCACAGACAGATGGTCAGTCGGAGCGTACGATCCAGACTCTTGAAGACATGTTGCGGTCTTGTACACTTGACTTTGGTGGTTCATGGAAAGATCACCTGTACCTGGTGGAATTCTCGTACAATAATAGTTTTCAGGCCAGTATCCAGATGGCACCGTTCGAGGCACTGTATGGCAGGAAGTGCAGATCCCCGTTAGCCTGGGATGACGTTGGAGAGAGACAGATGTTCGGTCCATAAATAGTTGCCTAGACAGTTGAAGTGGTCAGAAGGGTCAGAGATCATCTTCGAATTGCCCAAGATTGCCAGCGCCATTGGGCCGATTCTCATCGGCGCCCTCTCGAGTTTTCAGTCGATGACCATGTATTCCTGAGGATTTCGTCTAACCGTGGCCTCATTCGTTTCGGCGTACGGAAAAAGCTTAGTCCTAGGTATATAGGGCCGTTCGATATTCTGGAGCGAGTAGGAGATGTATCCTATCGTCTCGCTCTTCCGCCGTTGCTAAGCGAGGTGCATGACGTATTCCATGTATCCCAATTACGACGGTATGTCCCGGACCCGTGCTACATCCTAGATCATTTGGAATTGGTTGTTGGTACCAACCTTTCGTATGAGGAGAGGCCCGTGTCTATATTAGACCGGAGAGAGAAGACACTCAAGAACAAGACTATCAAGTTAGTCCGAGTTGCTTGGGGCCATCACTCTTTGGGTGAGTCAACGTGGGAGCGAGAGGATGACATCCGATCGCGATATCCCGACTTGTTTGACTCGTGAGGTATAATATCCTTCTTATGCCTCATGCCTTCGATTCCTTGCTTGCATGATTGATTGCTTGATTGATTGTCTAGTATAGCTTGCCTGTGATTAGTGTAGCTTGTTCTTGTCTCTCTAGCCTCTTAATTAAATTTCGAGGACGGAATTCTTTTAAGGTGGGTAGAGTTGTAATGCCTGTTGTTCGTATTACGTATTTGGAATACATATACGTATTTTATCTTGTATTTGCATATCTCCTTGGTTTGGTTTGGCTTGGTTATTCTTGGCCCGGGTTGGCTTGGTTCGGTTGGGATTATTTTGGTTCATCATGAACCATGGATGAACCACCTACCTACCACCACCTTTGGTATTTATTACCATTCTTCCTTCTCTCTCTTCATTAATCATCTTCTTCTTCCTCATTTACTTCATTACCTACCAGAGAGAGGAGAGAGAGGTCTAGGCAAGTGCAACTTGCTTCATGGAGGAACTCCAATTTTATTGCTTCATTCTCTTCCTTACAGCATTCTAACTTACTTTAGAACTTGGCATTTTCACTTTCCATGGCTAGATTCTTGTAGATCTATATTTACCTTATTTTCGGATTCCTTGGGTTTTGATCTACTTAATCTTGTTATTTTCGAGTTTTGATGGTTCCATGTTGTAGAGAATTTCGTTCTACCACATTTTGACCTATGGAAGTTCGGATTTGGGCTCCGGATGATAGAGTTATGCAGCTTGGAAGCCATGGCTTATGGTGTACTTCTTCTCAGAAATTTGGAGAAGAAGCACAGTCCCGAGCCGCATGGTAGAACTTGACCGCATGAATATTCATGCGGCAAGTCAGTTTCAACCGCATGCGCTATTGCCTTGACTTGACCGCATGACAAGTTCATGCGGCAAGTATTCCTTCTCAGCCGCATGACTGAGGCCCAGTCCTTCCTGGCCGCATAGATTTCCAGCAACCCTGAGCCGCATGAACTCAACGCTCGCGAGCCGCATAGACCGCAGTTTCCCAGTCGTATGGGTTTGTTTCCCTTGACCGCATAGTCATTGCTCCTCGCAGCCGCATAGGTTGCTCCTCCCTGGCCGCATGTACTTGATTGGTCAGCCAGTCGCATGGACCCATCCCCGCCAGCCGCATGAGTTCCTATCCTCCTGGCCGCATATGCCTTGCCTTTTTCAGCCGCATGACTGAGTGGATCTCCGAGCCGCATATGACTGATACCCCTTTGACCGCATAAACCCTTCCCTTTTAGCCGCATGCGCCTGACCCTATTAGCCGCATGGGCTGTTCTCTTTCCAGCCGCATGAGAGCATTCCTGGCCGCATATGCTTGAGCCACATGGTTCTCCAAATGCCCTGTGTACTATTATTTAATTATTATTTGTCCATGTCTTGTAACCCCTATGGTATATTTTTATGCCCATTTTATATCCTTACGCCTTTTGTCATGAACTTGAGAATCACGAATTTACTTAATATGTTTGGGCATGATAATTAAGCTTGACATGGCAGTGACCCGTAGTGGTGCACTCCTGGCATGACTGACCTGACATGACCTGATAGTGGCCCGTTGCGGTACACTCCTGACCAGTAAAATGGACATGATAACCTGACATAATATATCTGATAAGCTGTTACGACGGCTACCTGACATGACATGACCTGTATAATTAATCCTGGACACCGTGGGCGATTGTGCTTGTACAAATAATCCAGTCCTGTCTTGTATCATGTCTAGGAGGGAACTCCTGAGTACCAAGATCAGGAGTACCTATTGAAATGGACTAAGGCTAATAACTAGATTAATATATTAGTCATGAAGAGATCTCCCAGCTATAGGCAATCCCATTACCTGGGTACGCCTTGGGATCTGTAGCCTGCCGTCGAGTAGGGCACATTTCTAGCACACTGTCATGTGTTGCACCCTTCAAGCTACCTAAGGGTACATTCATTTCCTGGACGGTGTACCCACCTGAATTCAACCCTAATCTTTTAACTCGGGTAACCTGGATGGTCTGCAGGGCTTGTGGCTGTGGAGTAATCTCACTGCATCTTGCTAGTAACTAGGTATGTGATAACCCTAGTTAGTTAAAGTAGCAAGCCGTAATTCTTGCTTGGCCGTGAATTAATTGGATGGAGTCTAACCTGTCTAGTCTTGCCCTGATCTTGTTCCAGATTACTGCATGACCAGAATGCTTGTATTTATTTTACCGATAAATGGTGAGAATTTCAAGTTCTGTTCAGATGAAGGGTTATAACCCCGGTCCTTGTTTGGTTTACGGGTTGTAACCTGATTATCTGAATAGTTCCATGGTTATCTCGTCGTATATCCTCCTGATGTATTTTCTTTATTTCCAGTTCTTACTTTTATTTATACTGTTGTGCTGATTGCTGGTTTTAGTTCCTAAATGAAGCTTTCTTTGTGGCACTTGCTCTTTTTGGGATCTGACCCAGCTGGTTTTGTATGGCCAGATTTTGGAGCAGCTCCAGAGGATCTACCGACCTTCCAGCCAGATGGTGGCCACTAGACGGAACCCTGGCAACGAGTGGATTATTTTTGGCTCTCTCACTCTATTGTAAAAATATTCTTTTGAGGCATTTAGCCGGCGAGCACCTGTTTAGCTCGATTGCACTTTACTTACTGTCTGCCTACGGGCTGTAACATGATTAACAGATCCTAGGGTTGATCATGTATGACTAAACTCTTGCTAGTCCTGACATTTTGTAACGACTAGCTTCATGATCAACTGAATATGTAATGTTTGGGACGCCTTACTATTGTATATTTAATGATCATACATCTTGTAACATTTACTTACTTGCTTGTGGTTGAGACATTAGGCTTGTTCATGACCATAGGAGACTGTTGGCTTGTAGTAAACCCTCATGTATCTAGACAGCCGTGACAGTATAGCGAGATGGAATCCATTTCATATACGTAGCTGGCTATGTCTGCCCCCGCTCTCCAGTATTCTGGTTCTGGAGCGTGACAGGTACAGCTTACTTTGTTATTCTAATGACAAAGGCTGGGCGTGTCCGACTCGTATCCGATTATTCGGGAGCGGGTCGTTGTAGTGCCCCGTCCCTACATCGTGCCCCGTACTTGTCCACGGGGTGCACGAGAAAGGAATACTGTCGCTATCGATTCGATCGGGACCGATAGGTCGGGACCGGCCGAGTCGATCGAACGGGAACGGTTGAATTAAGATCCATTCCTCGTTATGGAATGTCTTCTTCGGAACCAAGTCCCATATTCAGCGGGTTGCGCCTCGAGGATTGGCTCTGCGGCTGAGTCGGGAGAGACCTCCCGTTGCTCTGCTTTTCACGCCGCTTGCGTTGGTTTTGGCTTTGTTTTCTGAATGCGTTTTCGTGAATGTTTTCGATGGTTTTCATGGCTTGCATTTCAAACTCGCATTTCCTATCGAACTCCTTGAATAATGCAGTGTTCTAATCGGTTGCTTGTGCGATTTCAGGTAATCGCGTAGGCGACGTCTAGCACGACCAACAAGTTTCCTCGCCAAGGTAAACTCAAGGTGAGTGGCTGACCCTTCTCTTCTCGACCCTTTGCTTAGGCAAAATCAATAGTGTTGTTGCGAAGGAAAGGATAAATGCAAGGGCACGAACACGGGAAAAAGGATTGAGTTTTCAAAGAAAATGTAGGCTAATGTCTTAATAACTAAAAAGGAAATGTGTCTTCACACGGTTATGGACAACTTGTCGACAAGGCGATAGTTTCCTCGAGCGGCAACCCGAGGCCACGGGACCGTTTCGGCCTAGGAGGAAACAGGGTATGGTCGTGCATAAGGTTTCAGCAGAGGTTAAGCGGGGACTTGCAACGGAGCTAGCTACTTGCGTTGAAAGGATCCCGATTAACAAAGCTATACGTCCAGGATGGCTTGTGATGCCAGTGACCAAACACACGTAATGTTGCACTTGGAATATAAATGATAACAATGGACAAGGAAGAACATGGTAAGTTTCTAAAGGTGCGGCGCGGTCTGCCGGGGTAAGTTTCAACGTAAAAGTTCACTATGCTTGTCATTACTTGTTTGTAATCCATTAGGATGGTTAGAAACATTCATACTCTAATGTCATATAAACTCTTCAACCAAATGAGAGCTTAGAATTTAAATAGCCACGCACCAGTACAAAGTGTAATGTACTGATCCTCGCTCTCCACGTAGGTACCCCGAACTACGAAGGGCGTGCCAACTAAAAGCTCAAGGCGGCGTGCATTCTTTTGAAGCCTCGTCCGTGTGAAGGCTTGTTTTTCTGGATTTCCTTTTGAAGAAGACCCGCACATCAGTCCAAAGAAAAATGACGACTCGACTTCCCGCCATAGCAGGTGGAAATATGTATTGGTTTTTGCTTGTATAAAAGGGTGTAATGTATGGAACGACTATCTCATCGGCGTTCATTTTTGTAAGTCGAAGTCATGTTGTAGCCCGCGCGGCAATGATTGTAAAAAGAAGTCTATGTAAAGTTCATATTATCAATGAAAAGTCTATTTCCATTTCAAATGTGTTATTCAATTTCTCTACGTACTCTAAATTGATGTTGTGTTTCGGATAACCTTATGTATACGCCTTGTGCGATCACAACTTAGGTTCGCACGGCATCACGCCCGGGGGACGACTATCGATTCTACGGAATCGGGGCGTGACATAATGGTATCAGAGCACGGCTTTACATCCTTTGACCTCGTATCGATGAGATACGTTGTTCCATACAATGAGTCCGTAATATTTTGTGACTGATGCGTTTGCCTTCGTATCGCAGAAGTGACGGAACCCACGACCGAGCAAAACAGAGCGCTTCAAGCGGCTCTAGTAGCTCGCATCGTCCGCAGGCCGGACCTTCTAACGATACCATCGAAAGGATGCTGCGCATGATGGAGGCGCAGCGGAACCAGTCCGAGAACCGACATCAACGAGTAGAGGAACGACAGGCCCAGTTCGAAGCTCGCTTCGACGCGCACATCAAACTTCAACAAAAGCAGATGGATACCCTGCAGCAGATCGTCCAGACGTTTACGGCCAACAGAAATTCTGCGACGGCACCTACCGTCACCGTGCCTACTACCACCGTGCCGGCGAATCCACCCATTGAAGTCGACACGGCGGAGCTCGAGCTTCAACCAGCGGCACCGAAAAAGTACAACTTTGAAGTGTCAAAATTCAAGAAGGCGTGCCGCACTTCCTTCAGCGGCACCGAGGGCCCTTCCATTGCGATCGACTGGCTGAAAGAACTAGAAGACCACTTCGAGCTTCTCAGCATCGAAGAATCAAAGCAAGTCGCCTGCGCACAACTTCAACTACGGTTGAAGGCGCACGACTGGTGGGCCGTGCGCAAGCGAGCGATTCGACCGGACAACACTACCGCACCGATCTCTTGGGCCACGTTCCGCAAGGCTTTCGAACTCGAGTACCTTTCGTCCGCCGTTCACCAAGCAAAAGAAAATGAATTCATGTCATTGAAGCAGGGGAGCAGGACGGTGCAACAGTACGCCGCAGAGTTCAATAAATTGTCCAAGTTCGCTGGTGCGTTTCTGCTTACTGAAGAGTGCCGCGTGCGACGGTTCGAAGTGGGACTGCGACAATCTATTGGTGCGCATGTCGGCGTCCCGGAGTACAAAACCACGAGCGAGGCTCTAAACCACGCTCTCCGTCTTGAGAGTCTGCATCCTTCCGGTGCTGCCGACGTTGTGCGTCACTCAAATCACAAACGTCCTAGCTATACGGGAGGCAACATTCACGCATCAAAGCGTCCGAACCATGGCGGTTACCATGGACATAACTCATCATCACGATGTGCCAAGTGCGGTTCCATTGGGCATGAGACGAGCAACTGCTTGGTCGCCGAGGGGGATGCTTCTTTTGCGGACAAAAAGGTCACTACAAACAAGATTGCCCCCGGAGAGGAAATCGTAACGCCCCGCCCCAACCACCCCGTCAAGAGAATCGGGGACAGGCGCCCCGACCTCCTCAGCACACTCAACCCGACAACCAAGCCCGATGCCCTAATGCCCAGGGGCGTGTCTTTGCTCTGACTCGAGACGAGGCGTTCGCTTCCGACACGGTCGTGACAGGTATATTGAACTTCAATGATGTACCTGCTCGTGTGTTATTTGATTCAGGCGCATCACATACTTTCATATCGGCGGACTTCGCCGCCGAGCACAAATTTCCTGTAAAGTTGTTAGATCTTGATCTTAGCGTAAGTATGCCTTCGGGCGTGCCACTACTCACAAATTTAGCTTGCGGGGGAGGAACCATATGTATTGGGGGTCAAAAGATCGGTCTAGATGCGATAGTTCTAGATATGAAGGACTTCGACATCATACTGGGCATGGATTGGCTCGGTCCTTGCAACGCCAACATCGACTGCGCAGGAAAGAGGGTCACCTTCCGCATACCTGGAGTGCCCGAATTCTGCTATTCATGTGGTGAAGCATCGCCGACGTGCATGGTGATCTCGGCAATCTCGGCTCGGAGGCTACTTCATTCTGGATGCGAAGGCTACTTGGCGTCCGTTCGTGACACGAGGCAGGATGGTGCGAACGCGGGTGATACCGACGTTGTGGCAGAATTCCCAGACGTGTTCCCGGACGAGCTACCTGGCATGCCGCCCGATCGAGAGATAGAGTTCACCATCGATACATTCTCCGACGCCCGGCCGATCTCGAAGGCTCCGTACAGGATGGCTCCTGCAGAATTGAAAGAATTGAAGGCACAACTTCAGGAATTGCTCGACAGAGGGTTTATCCGTCCGAGTGTCTCGCCGTGGGGTGCGCCCGTGCTGTTCGTAAAGAAGAAGGATGGATCGATGCGACTCTGCATCGACTATCGGGAATTGAATAAAGCCACCGTCCGAAACAAATACCCTCTGCCCCGCATCGACGACTTGTTCGACCAGCTCCAAGGTGCAACCGTGTTTTCGAAGATTGATCTACGATCGGGTTATCACCAACTCAAGGTCAAGCCAGATGACGTGCCGAAGTCTGCCTTCCGCACTCGTTATGGCCACTACGAGTTCTTGGTAATGCCGTTCAGTCTGACAAACGCCCCTGCCGTCTTCATGGATCTAATGAATCGGGTGTTCCATCCGTTCGTTGACAAGTTCGTAGTAGTCTTCATCGACGACATCCTCGTCTACTCGAAGGATCGAGCGCAACATGCAGAGCATCTGCGGACGGTACTCCAAACCCTTCGAGAGAATCAGTTGTATGCGAAGATGAGCAAGTGCGAGTTCTGGCTGGACAGCGTCTCATTCCTTGGGCACATCATCTCCGCCGCGGGCATCGCAGTCGATCCGAAGAAAGTCGAGGCAGTTGCCGATTGGAAACGGCCCGCATCAGTTGGCGAAATTCGAAGCTTCCTAGGCTTGGCGGGATACTACCAACGCTTCATGAAGGACTTCGCGAAGATTACATCGCCGTTGACTCGCCTCACCCAGAAAGGAGTCGCATTCAAGTGGTCAGACGACTGTGAAGCTTCCTTCCAGGAGCTCAAACAACGGCTCGTTTCGGCCCCGATACTTGCTCTTCCTGAAGGGACGGAGGGATTTCAAATCTTCAGCGATGCTTCTGGCCAGGGCTTGGGGTGTGTGCTCATGCAGCGGGATAAGGTGATATCTTTTGCTTCCCGGCAGTTGAAGCCGCACGAGAAGAACTACCCCACGCACGACCTAGAACTAGCGGCAATTGTGTTCGCGTTGAAGCTGTGGCGTCACTATCTCTATGGCGTGGCGTGCAGGATTTATACGGACCACAAAAGCCTCAAGTATCTCTTCACCCAGAAAGAACTGAATTTGCGGCAGAGGCGATGGCTCGAACTAATCAAAGACTGACTTATCAATCGACTACACGCCGGGCAAGGGAAATGTGGTAGCGGATGCGCTGAGCCGAAAGTACTTAGCTTCATTATGCATCAACGATCGACTGCTGCGTGACTTAGAAGGAATGGGCATTGAACTTCGAGTTCGTTTCAGAGACGTGAAACTGGCGCAACTGCGGGTGGAACCGAGCCTACTGGAGAGGATCAAGTCTGCACAGAAGGACGACCCCTACCTGGAGAAGATGCGGAAGCTGATATCGACAGGAAAAGCGTCTGACTTTGCAGAGGACGAGTCGGGAGTGTTGCGCGTGAAGGGACGGCTATGCGTACCGGACGACGTAGAACTTAGAAAGGAGATAATGACGGAGGCACACTATGCAAAATATTCCTTGCATCCTGGCAGCACCAAGATGTATAAGGACCTCCGCGTTGTCTTTTGGTGGCACGACATGAAGAGGGACGTAGCGCCCTTTGTGTCAAAATGTATGGCCTGTCAGCAAGTCAAAGCCGAGCACCAGCGACCGGGCGGGGAGATGCAGAACCTTGCCATTCCAGAGTGGAAATGGGATCATATCACTATGGACTTCATTGTTGGCTTGCCGAGGACGCCGTGGGGAAATGACGCCGTCTGGGTCATCGTCGATCGACTAACCAAGTCAGCGCACTTTATCGCCATCAAAGTTACTTGGAGCGTCGACCGCCTTGCTCAGATATATCTTGATGAAATAGTTCGGCTGCACGGGGTCCCAGTTTCTATCGTCTCGGATCGGGATGGACGGTTCGTAGCACGTTTCTGGAGTAGTCTACATTCAGCACTGGAGACCAAGTTGAAGTTCAGCTCAGCTTATCATCCTCAGACTGACGGCCAAACAGAGCGGGTGAACCAAATTCTCGAAGACATATTGCGACTCTGTGCTATCGACTTGAAGTCAAGTTGGGACGTCCATCTACCGCTGGCTGAGTTTGCATACAACAACAGCTATCAGTCCAGCATCCAAACGGCGCCGTATGAAGCTTTGTACGGCCGGAAGTGTAGATCGCCCATTTGCTGGGATGAAGTCGGGGAACGACAGATACTTGGTCCGGAGCTGGTGGAGCAGACTGTGCAGAAGGTCAAATTGATACGAGAAAGATTGAAGATAGCACAAAGTCGGCAGAAAAGCTATGCCGACACGCACCGACGCCCCCTCGAGTTCTCGGAAGGCGACCATGTATTCCTGAAGGTGATGCCTATGTGTGGAGTATCCCGGTTCGGTGCGAAAGGAAAGTTGAGCCCAAGATTTGTTGGCCCGTTCGAAATATTGAAGCGAGTCGCCCCGGTAGCTTACCAAATCGCCTTGCCGCCTGCATTGTCAGAGGTACATGACGTCTTCCATGTCTCGCAATTGCGGAATTACGTGCACGATCCGGGGCATGTGGTAGATTTGGGTAAGCTGGACCTGAAGGCGGACTTATCATATGTCGAAGAGCCGGTGCAAATCTTGGAGCGCAAGGATAAACTTCTCCGCAACCGTGTTATTCCACTAGTCCGCGTCCTTTAGAGAAACCATTCCGTCGAGGAGTCGACTTGGGAGCTTGAGTCAGAAATGAAGGAGAAGTTCCCTTCATTGTTCTCGTAGAGGTAGGTTCTATTTTAAGTTTCGAGGACGAAACTTTTTCTTAGTTGGTTATGGTGTAGTGCCCCGTCCCTACATCGTGCCCCGTACTTGTCCACGGGGTGCGCGAGAAAGGAACACTGTCGCTATCGATTCGATCGGGACCGATAGGTCGGGACCGGCCGAGTCGATCGAACGGGAACGGTTGAATTAAGATCCATTCCTCGTTATAGAATGTCTTCTTCGGAACCAAGTCCCATATTCAGCGGGTTGCGCCTCGAGGATTGGCTCTGCGGCTGAGTCGGGAGAGACCTCCCGTTGCTCTGCTTTTCACGCCGCTTGCGTTGGTTTTGGCTTTATTTTCTGAATGCGTTTTCGTGAATGTTTTCGATGGTTTTCATGGCTTGCATTTCGAACTCGTATTTCCTATCGAACTCCTTGAATAATGCAGTGTTCTAATCGGTTGCTTGTGCGATTTCAGGTAATCGCGTAGGCGACATCTAGCGCGACCAACAAGTTCCCTCGCCAAGGTAAACTCAAGGTGAGTGGCTGACCCTTCTCTTCTCGACCCTTTGCTTAGGCAAAATCAATAGTGTTGTTGCGAAGGAAAGGATAAATGCAAGGGCACGAACACGGGAAAAAGGATTGAGTTTTCAAAGAAAATGTAGGCTAATGTCTTAATAACTAAAAAGGAAATGTGTCTTCACACGGTTATGGACAACTTGTCGACAAGGCGATAGTTTCCTCGAGCGGCAACCCGAGGCCACGGGACCGTTTCGGCCTAGGAGGAAACAGGGTATAGTCGTACATAAGGTTTCAGCACAGGTTAAGCGGGGACTTGCAACGGAGCTAGCTACTTGCGTTGAAAGGATCCCGATTAACAAAGCTATACGTCCAGGATGGCTTGTGATGCCAGTGACCAAACACACGTAATGTTGCACTTGGAATATAAATGATAACAATGGACAAGGAAGAACATGGTAAGTTTCTAAAGGCGCGGCGCGGTCCGCCGGGGTAAGTTTCAACGTAAAAGTTCACTATGCTTGTCATTACTTGTTTGTAATCCATTAGGATGGTTAGAAACATTCATACTCTAATGTCATATAAACTCTTCAACCAAATGAGAGCTTGGAATTTAAATAGCCACGCACCAGTACAAAGTGTAATGTACTGATCCTCGCTCTCTACATAGGTACCCCGAACTACGAAGGGCGTGCCAACTAAAAGCTCAAGGCGGCGTGCATTCTTTTGAAGCCTCGTCCGTGTGAAGGCTTGTTTTTCTGGATTTCCTTTTGAAGAAGACCCGCACATCAGTCCAAAGAAAAATGACGACTCGACTTCCCGCCATAGCAGGTGGAAATATGTATTGGTTTTTGCTTGTATAAAATGGTGTAATGTATGGAACGACTATCTCATCGGCGTTCATTTTTGTAAGTCGAAGTCATGTTGTAGCCCGCGCGGCAATGATTGTAAAAAGAAGTCTATGTAAAGTTCATATTATCAATGAAAAGTCTATTTCCATTTCAAATGTGTTATTCAATTTCTCTGCGTACTCTAAATTGATGTTGTGTTTCGGATAACCTCATGTATACGCCTTGTGCGATCGCAACTTAGGTTCGCACGGCATCACACCCGGGGGACGACTATCGATTCTACGGAATCGGGGCGTGACAGTCGTGACATATTTTTAGTGGTGGCCCATGCAGGTCATCCTAATGGTACCTAGGTCTTAGCGTACTATTGAGGGACTTGATTATACTAGGAAAACTTGAACACAGCATAAAAAAATCGGGAAATAAGGGTATATCAGGTATATCAGGTATATCAGGTATATTGATATCAATAAACACTTGTATTTTTAGGATTAGGACATTTTAACAGTTTTCTGTTTTTCAGATGATTCAGACACACAAATATCAGAACCGTCGATTCACCTGCACTTGACGCTTTCGAGCTTCCACTACCTTCTACCACTCTACTATCCCCATGGGTAGTACGTAGATGACGGAGACGTTTGAAGAGTCCCTTGACAACCAGAGGGAGTATGCCATTCTTTCCAAGCGAGACTTGTGGATGCACTTCTCGAGCCAGAAAAGACTTCTGCTTTCCAGACTCCCAGATCTTTGGACTTCTCCGATACCGAGCACATATCTTAAATCGAGGAGCAGATCGAGAACCTGGAGTCACAACTGAAGATCATTCAAGTCCCTGAGAACCCGACTCCTTTGAAGATTGAAGTCACCAACCGAGAGATCCAGCTTGTAGCACATACAACAAGATGGAAAGCTAAAGCCCATGAGTGACATGAAGACTTATGACGAAGACAACAACTATCCTGGACCCGCAAGGCGTCGCAACACTTAGTCTGCGCTTCTTCGGTCACACCACCAGTCGCATCATCGGAGTAGATCTCAACGACCAGCACGCCGGCAAACGTATATTCCTAACAGAGGCTTTGCGCTTCAGCCCAGCGGGAGACCCAGACTCAGATTCAGATGACGACCACCTGTAATTTCTGCCATCGCCAGGACATCACCATAAAGAGTGCCACCAGAGACGAAGGCTACGCCTGCACTGCGGATCACCTGCCCATCAAGTCAAGGATTTCCCGGAGATCGTTGATCGCACTGCCCAAGAACAAACACGAGGAGCATCGGACTACAGAAGAAGTATCACGCCCCGATTCATAGAGTCATTTATTCACATATTTTATCTCTTGGAATCGATCGTCCTCGCTTGGGCGTGATGTCGTACAAGTCTGGTATTGCACTTGTACAAGGCAAAGATGGTACATAATCGATTATTCTTCAAATAGGAATACATCGCAGCGGCAGAAGCAGATAAATTGAATTTAATGAGGACAATCTTTCTTATTGAATAGAAGTACATCACTTCTTTATAGCAGTGGAAAAAAAGAGTAACTTGAAGCCACACAAAGATATGTAGAACTTTATTCTCTTTATTGATAATTGAAGAAGAGTACACGACTTGTATTGAAGTACATTGATTACAGCATATCTCACTTTACATTGGAAACCAACTGAACAATGCTATACAGCTTACATTTGATATTTGGATACAATGGATTACAACTCGATATACCGACTTGGCTTACAATCTCACTGGTACAACTGATTACAATGTTCCATACATTATGCCATTTATAAACAGAAGACATCATCTTGTGCAAGGAGAGCTTCTGTATGCCCAACAAATCTTCGATACCGCGGGACCAATCCAGCTAAACTTCGTGTGTAGAACATTCCAAGCACAAGCACCTGCCCACAAAACGTGGGTCAGCACATCATCTATGTACTGGCGAGCAGAATCCAACCCACTCGCATAAACCAACATTTAAGTGATCATTTAAGCATGCATTTATTAGAGTGATCTTTCTATTTGGGGCCTAGCATCAGTTTACAGTTTATGGGCAATAATCAGAGTGAAGCATGTAAACATATTCTTAGTAGCATTCATGTGGACATATCATTTATCATTCTTGGTGTTATCATGCAAATGCATCATTGAGGCATACTAGGTGTTATCATAAAAAGGCATCATTGAGGCATCGTTAACATTAACATTTTAAGCATGTTATAACAGTTCTCATTTCAAGCATCACTTAGCATGTATGTTGTGTTTGAGCAATGATTATAGCAAGGCATCTTTCTAGCATACTAAATGGAACATGTTAAGCAGGCAAGTTAAACCAACTTATACAATATCACAATTTTATGATTTCTTACCGATAGCCGACTCCTCGTACCTGTATCAATTACAGGTTATCTGATATACTTACTCTGCCTGCACAAAACATTCATTAGCATGCATCCTGACTACATGGTCACTGGTGTTGTTAAACCATATGGACTCTTCTCATTTCATTTCATTTTAAGATAATACGGTCAGCATAGTAGGTGGCGAGCCTCTATGCCACCCTACCTTATTCGTGCTCCCATAGCACTCATCATTATTTCCTCCTAGGCCGAATCGGTCCCCAGGGCCCTAGGAACAGTTCGAGGAAATTATTACTCAAACCTTGTATACAAGTTGTCCATGACCATGCGAATGCGTGTTCGACTCGATTGTGAACAAAAATCGCATGGTAAAATATATTAAGGAAAGTAAAGGCAACAGTGCATCATTAGTCATATTCAATGACTTATTCATTTCATCATTTCCATCATTTCATTCGGTGATCTCAACGATCCCAGCTTTATCATTTCTTATTTATTACTTTATTGCAACGTATCTCATATCATTCCTTTCTTAAGAGGAATGTAACATTCATTCATTTCATGGGGACATTTATTCATTCCTAACTTTCTTATAAGGGACATGCAGCATTTCATATTCTTGCAACAGATATACAGAGAGTACATGATTCTAGTGTTTCATTCAGTTCATTGGTTCGATAGCATAGCCAGTTCATTTCTTATTCTATCATTCATAAGGCATCTCATTATTCAAGTGTCCACTTGTTCCAGCAGTGTTAAGCATAAGGGGCAATGTTATCAATTCATTCTTAGGCAGCGAATCACATTAACAGTTCAATGTGTTGTACATTTCAATAATTCTCAACAAAAGCATCTCTATTATTCAGCAACTAACATAAGGGACATTTAGGGGCAGTTCATAGCATTTCAATACTTCATCTATTAAGCATGAAGGAGTAAGGAGGAGGAAGGACAGTTCCACTCACCCAAAATTCTACTAAGCGTAGCTCCTCCAGCGAGCCACGTTCTAATATCCATTCCGTCTAGCCAGCTAAGAGAGACTGCATCAGTCTCAATTCTCCCGATTCCTAACATAAGTCACGGTCCAATATTCTGATCCCATCCAATAAGCCAACCAAATGCCTCGTGCGGAGCGGGGCATTACAAGAAGGACCCGCCTCTCCAGATTTAGCAATCACATGGAGCACTACCGTATGGACCAGTCTACGTCAGGACAGTTGAAGAAGATTGAAGAGATTCTAGTTTCGGAGGGATATTGACGATAGACTGAAGGCAGAAGATTTCTTTTGCATGGTTAGAAAAACCATGTATCTTGATTAGCAACCCAGTGTTTCTTAAATTTCTTTTAGCATCTAGACCATTTTTTGGAACTTCTTATTTTCTATTTTGGAATCTTGGTTGGTATTCGAAACTTAATTCGAGATATTATTTCCTATTCGTTGATTGGTACTCCTCCATCCATTCTTCGTAACCTTGCTCTTTTCGAGATTCTACTCAGGAATTTTGTTTCCTATTCAGGACTAGTTACCATTTGTAAATTTTATTTTCTTTCCGAAGTTCAGTTTTCTATTTGGGGATTGTTGGAATTTGATTTTTATTCAATACTTGTTTCTATTCACCATTCAAGACATCGTTTGAAAACTTCGGTTTTGACCTGTTCCCTACGTGAGATTTCGTTTCCTACGTGGCTTGTTTTTACTTGGAAATTGTTCCGTTCACAACTTTGCTTCGATCTTGTTCCCTATTTGAGGTATCGCTTGTTTCATGGATATTGTTTTATTCACCCATTGATTCTTTTTCCTACCCGTAACTTGATTCCATTCGAGATTTTAAGATCCTGTTTCCTATTTCGAGACTTTATTTTTGTTCGTGATTTTGTCTCCCATTCAAGATTTACCGGACTTTGAATTTCAGTTCCTACTCGCGACTCGTTGAGACCGTGTTCCCTATTCCAAATCTTGTCTCCTCGTTGAGATTTTCTATTCGAGAATTTGTTCCTTATTCACGACTTTGTTGATACTTGATTTTCTATTTTCCACTGTGTACCTTATTGGAGATTTCATTTTCTATTCAAGTTTTACTTGAGATTTCATTGTTATTCAAAATTTTATTGAAACTCGTTTCCGGTACGAGATTTTATTTCTTATTTTTGAAACTTGTCTCCTATCTGATACCTTGCTTCCGTTCATCCTTCGAGACTTTGTTATCCCTTCGGGATAATGTCCCATATATGGAATCTTGTTACCATTCCAGATATCAGTTGGAATTCCGTTATAATTTGAAACTTCGCTCCCTGTCTGAAATTTTAAATCTCCCTAGTTGCCCTTTTGTACTCACCAATGGGATCCCTTGTCGTCTTTTAGTACCTAATAAATCCTTGTATTCTAACAGTCAGGTAACTTCACCATTTCCGTGACTTGGACTATTGAAACTCATTTTGAATTCCTTGAAACTCTTTTGAAATTCCTAGGGATAAAGTCGAGAAGCTATTCGATGACCTACTATGGCATGACAGTTGCGCGCTGCAGCCATTAGCTGGATTATGGAGACTGAGGGTTCACTGCAGCCAGTGGCGCGCTGGCGAGGCAGGAACTCTAAGTTGAAGTGATTTCAGACACCCATAGGTTTTCGAGTATTGTCGAGACTTGTCATATTCTTCATATCTTGATCTCTTGGGTTGTTTCGTCAATGATTGTCAGAAAATGGATAAGGTTGATAGAGTATTCGGAGACATATTGTTATTTGAGTCAAGGAGCCGAAAGTCCACTGCAGTCAGATACATACTGGCGGGGTAGGGATTCTAAGCAAAGTGATTTCAGATACCAACATGTTCTTGGATATTCTGGAGACTATATTTCCTTTTTCATATGATTATTGGTTTTCGAGAATCACAGATCCTTGCACGTTCATTCTGATTTGATATTGTATCTCCTGAGTATTTCGTACGCCTCCTCAGTCAATCATTGCTAAATTTTACTTCTAACATTTTATCGTTAGATCATTGAATTCCTCCAAATAGTATATTACCATATTGTGGTTCCGTACTGCGTTTGTGACTTGTCTAAACTCCGATCTAAAGTCATGTCTATCTAACCATGATTTTCTATCTTGTTCTAGTCTACCTGTGTTGAACTATCGATTTTTGATCGTACCTAAAAATTGTGTCTTCATGATTTTGATCCTCTAAATTGTAATCGAAACTTCATTCCATTCGTGCCTATTTAACTCTTGATCATTGTTAGATCGTATTATTTCAATTTCTTGTGTGTAATTATCATACATGGTCTCAAAGGCTCAGGGCGTCTCAGAGTTGCACATGATCGACAGAAGTACTAGGCGGACAGCAGCAGACGGCCACTGGAGTTCACAGTTGGAGATAGAGTGTTCCTGAAGGTCTCACAGATCAGAGGCATCATTCATTTTGGTAGAGACAGGAAACCCAGCTCCAGTACATCGGGCCTTTCGATGTGACAGCACGGATTGGCGAGGTGGCGTATCGACTAACGCTTCCAGCTAGCTTGGAGGGAGTACACAGCGTCTTCCACGTATCTTAGCTTCGACGTTACATTCCAGACCCGAGCCATGTGGTGGACTATTCTGAGCTGGAGGTGGGCCCGAGATTGACCTACGAGGAGCAGCCAGTGGAGATCCTGGACCGAAGGGAGAAGCGATTACGGAACCAGACCATTCCTCTTGTCCGCGTCATGTGGAGACACCACTCTCCTGGAGAGTCCACATGGGAGCGTGAGGACGAGATGCGTGAGCGATATCCTAGTTTGTTCATTTGAGTCTTTTGTATTTCAAATATATTGAATTCAATAAACAACTCATTAGATTCACTATTCTTGATAATCTGTGTCTACATTCCAATTTCGAGGGCAAAATTTTTTCAAGGGAGAGAGATTTGTAACTCCACGGGAGAGATCGTCGGGGCTCGCCGACCAGGGGTGGCCGGCCACGCGGTGGCGGTTGGCTGCGCAGCAGCGCCGGTGGCGGCGACAGCGCGCGCGGTCGTGCGCTCGCTGCTGCTGCGAGGCTGCGCTGCGACTGCTGCTGCGTGCGGGCGCATGCATGCGCGGCGGCGGCGGTGCTAGCCTGGCATGGCGGCGGCCATGCGGTGGCGGGGTGCCCGGCGGTGGTACACGGGAGTGGTGGTGGCGGCGGTTTGAGGTGGCCGGCCATGCGGTGGCGGGGTGCCCGGCGGTGGTGCCTCTCACACTATCAATCACCTATTTAAGACCATTCTCTCCTCACTGTTATTGAACGATTTCTCCATAACTTTATCTTCCCTAAAACTCTGATCCAATCGGCCATGGCGGAGTGTTCTGAGGATCGACCATCACAAATGGCAGAGCAAGATCAGTAGGTAATTTTTCTGTTCTTCTTGTCTCCTTGATCGTTCTGATCATTCTGAAGTTGAGCTTGATCAATCAATGATTTGATCGTTTGGTTCTTCTGGATCCAGTCAGTCGACTCGATCAAGAGAAGAATAGATCGAACAATAATCATTGATTCTATCCTTTTTCCAACAATCTTTCATTTTTGGAATCAATAATTTCTGATCGTAATGTGTTTGTTTATTTTCCTCTATGAACCAGTCGATCCTTCATAAACCCAACTGGGAATAGTTGATCGTTCTTGCGTTCTTCTGATCTAGATCTACTCTTCCAGCTATAGCCGACACTACAGGTAAATCCTTATTTTGATTTCGTAAATTCTATTTAAAGTTATGGAGAAATCTATGTGTGATACACTGAGAATCCTGTTGTGTGTTCAAATATGTGTTTTCATATATAGATTCATATGGGATTTTATATATAGATTCATATGTGTTTTCATATATAGATTGATATGAGATTTCATATATAGATTTATATGTATCCTCATATGT
Source organism: Iris pallida (assembly GCA_029216955.1). Lineage (NCBI taxonomy): Eukaryota > Viridiplantae > Streptophyta > Magnoliopsida > Asparagales > Iridaceae > Iris > Iris pallida. The sequence continues at coordinate 2,162,267 of JANAVB010024598.1, forward strand.
AGATTGGTATGAGCTTTCCATATACAGATTTATATGTGTTCCTATATAGATGTGAATGTGATTCCATATGCTGTTACGAGAGCAATTCATGTGACTTGGTATGTGATCCTTATGGGCTGACATGTGATTCCATGGGACTGAATTTACTGTTCTGTTATTGGGAGGCTATGACTCTTAGTGATGAAATATGGAAATCAGAATTGAAGTCCAGTTTATGGACTGAATCACACCAGTTCAGTCTATGGTCTGATCCATATCAGTCCTAAGAACTGAAAGGGTCCTGATTTAGGACTAGGTGTATCCACCAAGTACTGGAACATGTATTTTCCTATTGGGACTGACTGATACCTATATTAGGGAACCTTTTGCAGGGCTGAACCATCAGCCAGTTGTAACAGTTGCCCCTGTCCTATTTAGAACAGTATAATTTAGATTGATAGGTCTTTTATTGAGTTAAATGGTTCAGTGTTCAGGACTGTGGATACCAATTCTGATACTAGGTTTGAATAGAGTATTGTTTAGGACAGTTAACCCATCCTGAGGCTTGTTTAATCCTTCTTTCTGTCAATGAGTAGCATGAGTTGAGAACTACAAATTTTTGAACCACTAAGTACAGTATTGCTCTTAGGGTGGTGCTTGGTAGGAGACATACATTTCACTGATTGCTCCTACCTGCTACATTAAGAGGAGTGCTGGAACATGAATCAGTATTCAGGTTCAGAAGTCTGGGCAGGACTCAGGATTTAGCTAGGGATTCTGGGCTAAGGTATACTTACATGACTTAGGATTGAACCTCCCTGTTATAATTTATCTTCTCTTAACTCTCATTTGGATTAGAAATGGTGAAGCTAGCAGTAGTAAGGGTAGATTACCCATACCCTGTTTTCTGGGAAAATGAATGGGACAGTTATGGTTTTGATCATATGGGCATGTTTTGATTTACATTATATCAGTCCTTCCAATATTGATTAAACCTTAGATATGTTTTCTGTTATAGGTTACTAAATATAGGAGCAATCCATGGTTGTCCTGCAAGTAGAGGTTGGGAAATGACATGATTCACATTTTGAACTGATTATCTCAGCCTTGTAATGCATATCAGTTGGTAGAGGCTGAGTTCTTGATGGTACTGATCAAGGAAAATCAGTTCCACTTGGGGACAAAAATCGTTCAGTCCAGTCTTGACTGATTGGAATCAACCCACATAGTTCCTTAGAATCTGTGCTAAGTTGTGGGAACCTTCAGGTTAGATCAGATTGTACAGGCATCTGTGTTTGAGTGCACATAAGTGAACTTCGAAGGATACATCCTACTTCCTGTATAGGACATCAGAAGATTGTAAGTTGAACTTTACTGTAAATTGATATTTTGTTTACTGTGTTAGACTTGGTTAAGATTTTCGGATATGGGTATCAACTACATCCTAAGATTGAACCATTCTCAGTTCTGATTAGGAACTGAGACATGAAAAGCCTAGTTAGGATTTTTCCTGGAACCATGGTACAGGACTGAATGTCCATTAGAACTGGAGTACCTATGGTTTAGTGAACCAGGACTCTTGAGTTTAGGTTACTTTGAAACACTTGACTCATAGAAATTCTTGTAGTATGTTGTTATATGTATAGGGGTTCCTGCCAGTTATAACATGGTTAATGATATTAATCATGATTAGAAACATTTGATAACCAGTTAGAACTACCCATTTGATAGATTACCCCTGTATGATCTATAGCTCTGTTAAACAATGCTTGTTAGGATATTACATAGTCATAATAATAAGTTGACTATTATTATAGGTTTAAGAAAGTATTTAGCTAAGTTTAGTCTAAACTAGACTATAGATAATTACTTTCAATAGAGTAGATTGTTTTATCAAATGGAATCTAGGATTGTTTTTATAATCTTAGACTTAAAACATCAACTTTACATTGTTTGACTCATCAACTGTAAACCATAAACAGGAGGATTTCCAGCTTTACTACCTTTTCTCGATCATCCGGTGCAGGCAAGTATACTCCTCTGATTTGTTCATTTCTCATGTCTTCATATCTTTTCTTGTATCTCCTTGATGACACTATAGTTCACGATATTGTCTCGTTTCATGTTCCTTGTATCATGGTGTCTGGGAGGGGAAATACTATAGATATGTGATCAAACCCTGTTACTACTCATATGAATAGCTTGGGTCCCGTACCGTGCACGCGGGGCCAAAGTCGTACCATTTCATGTTCATTGCATCTACCCAAGCCGATCACAATCTAGATGTATTTCATTATTGCACATGTCAGGATTCAGGTTGTATTTCAGGATTCATGGTTGTATTTCATGTTCAGTTTGTATTTCATGATTCAGGTTGTATTTCATGATTCAGGTTGTATTTCATGCTCAGGATTCATACCTTGTTTCCTGTTTTACTTTCAGTATTCCTATTCAGTTCATGTCTTGTTCTCATTTCCTGTACTTTACATTTATTCCTGTGTTTTTTGATTCATACCATGATGTACATATTCATTTCTCTGGATATACTTTGCTCCGCTCCTGAATAGGATATGTTGCAGGTGAGTTGGAGGCCTTGTGCGACACTTACTATGGTCAGGATATTGCTTTTCCTGCTGAGCCAGCTGGAGCTGCTTGTGACCTAGAGGCTACAGAAGCCTAGTGCTTCTCTTAGTTTTCCCTATTATTTTCCATGTATTGAGACTAGCAGACTTCTTTCATTTGTTGAATGTAATAATTCAGATATTGTACTTTACTCTGGGATACATTTATATAGATGCTGTGTTTCATACTTGTCTTGATATCTGGTTAGTTTTCCTAGAAAGGTACAGCTTACTTTATTATTCTAATGACAAAGGCTGGGCGTGTCCGACTCGTATCCGGTTATTCGGGAGCGGGTCGTGACAACCGGTACTGGTGGGGCAACTGGTACGAGCACTACCGCAGGGGACTGCGGCTCAGTTCGGGGGAGTGCAGGTTCTACCGTTTGTGCGGTAGTAGCATAAACGGGACAGGGTGCTGGTGCAGCATGGGGACGGTCAGTCAGCTGCAAGGGAGGAGGGTCCCGACGTGCTTGAGGAGGTAGGGTGTGATTGGTAAATGACACTGTAGAAGTATAGAATTTCAGGACCAGAAATCCTATGTGCCAAACATTACATGCGCCAGGGAACTCAGATGAAGTACTTGGCACAGCAAATAGCAAAAGCATAGACATTAAAAGAAGATTTTTATTTTATATAAAAGTCTATTACATGTCTAAAAAAAAGCTGTAGAAAGGAGAATTTCTATAAAGAAAAGACCCTAAGTCTACAGCTAGGCGCAGCAACCACCATGCGCTCTCAAACAGGCGTATCTCGCCATGCGCTCTCAGCCAGGCGCATCCCTTCAGCAGCTCAGTTATGTGCATCCTCAGTTATGTGCATCCCTTCAGCAGCTCAGCTATGTGCATCCCTTCAGCAGCTCAGTTATGTGCCGTCCTTTCAGTCAGGCGCATCATGAAGTCTCAGCATATACGCCATCAAATGCTTCGACTAATGAAGCATTTATTGAGCAGAACGAGGGTGGACAATCAATCCTCTAGCTGGAGGAAGAGCTCTCCAAATCAAGGAAGAGGAGAGCACCGCAATCGACCTACGGCTAAAGGAGCAGCTTTTAACCCAACCAGAATGGGCAACACCCACTCTAGCGGGAGGAGGAGCTCTTCCAAAGCCCAAGGAAGATGATCGGAGCACCGCAATTTCGATCTGTGGCTCTTTCAGTATAACGGAGACGAGGCTCGAGCATTCCGATCTTTGGATGCAACAGGCACCTTCCGCCTGCCTCAGAAGCCCTCGACTCCGACTTTTGGATGTAACAGTCACCTTCAAGTGCATCAATGAAGACAGTGCGTCGGATCTTCACCCTCGGGAGCATCTCGTCAACAGAATGTCCTCGAGGAAACAAGTTCATTTCGGGAGGACGTGAGAGAACGAGAAGCAAACTCTCTCCATGCCACTATTTATAGGCTGGGCAAATCAAACCCATGCGCCAAGTGGCTGGCTCTCCGAATCCCGTGCAATAAATTTGTATTAAATAGGTGATGAACCTGACGCTTCAAATTCGGCCAAGAAATGGCTATTTAAAGCACTCGAAGAACGTAGCAGTCGGACCAATAAAGACGTGTCATACAAAGCGGATGCGCCGGTCAGACCGTGTATCATACAGATGCGTCCATCAGCACCAAGCGCCTTATGAGGATGCGCCCACATGCGTCCCCATGTGCCTAGTGGAACGCAGATCGATACAACAACTCAAAGGCCTATCACCTGTCAAGAACATTAAATGTTGAAGTCTGACAGAGTTGGCAGCACGTCCCCCGAGGACTAAACAGTTGACAGCTTTTTCAGAAGACGAAGCGTCGCCGACGTCAGCATCATCATTACTTTTCTCCGGCGGTTACAAGCCACGTGGCCGCCCAACCATTCGCATGTGCCTCCGCAGCTATACGCCCAAATCTCTGCATGCGCCTCAAAAGCCGTGCGCCTCAGACTTTTCTCTGATCCCTAAAGACAGAAGTCAAGTCACTACTGAAGTCTCGCATGCGCCTCAAAAGCCGTACAACCAGACTGGTTCGTGACTCCTAAAGGTTACAAGCCAAAGTCTCCTCATGCGCCCAATCCCAGGCACATCCTATCTGATCACTCTCCACCAAATCTGAGATCTTTGAGCCATGGACCTACGACACGTGTCCTTTGACTCGATTCAGCCTATGAAGGGGTGCTAATCACCCAAGATCTCAGCAACTGAAAGATCCTCTCCATTGCTACGTGTCAGCTCGGTCGCAGCCCACAAAGGCAACAGGAAGGGTTCAACTCCTCAATCAGAGCGCATCGCCCATGCGCCTCCATCAGCAATCACCACGTGGCATCCCCACAAACAGGCGTATCCTACATATGCGCGCATAAACTGCCAGCCTGCAAGATATAAATAGAGGGATCATTTTTTTCTTCCATACCGACCTACATATACAAAGACAGACCTACAAACACACACAGAGAGGCAGATACAGACACTCAACGTCTTCTTCCTCTCCGCAAGCTCTAGCACCAAGAGCAACTCAGACCTTCAGAGAACCGAGAACCGTCGTCAGATCGTCAACGAATTCAATGCATTACCACTCGCTCCATCGGCACAAGGGACCCAGATAAACAAAAATGTACTCCTAGGACTACGTCTAAGTCCTACATTGTAACATTGTTCTGTTTGTAATTGAAATTTGCAATCAAAAGATTTTAATGGCAAACAAGTTGGCGGCTCTCCTGGGGACCTCTTTCTCCTCCACCGAGAAAGCTGTGTCGCAATCCGACAACGTGAAGGTGGGCTCCTCCCACAAGACGCTGGTCGTACGCCTCAATCAAAAAGGCGTATGAGGAGTTCATCTCTGAAGACAGTACGAGTCCTTCGAAGCGGCTGCTGAAGTCGAAGAAGACTCGCCAAGTCTGGGTGCGCAAGGTCGACGCCTCTGGCACCACCACCGAAGGGGATGCTCCAATACAGCCTTCCCTTCCTGCTGACTTCCTCAGCGACCAAGATGCGCCCACCGGTGCAGCGCATCTCTCGGGGAAACGTGCGGCTGACCACATTCTCCAGCCATCTCCCTCTCAGGCGAGGAAGATACGTCGACGGAGTAGGAGCACAGCTAATGCCCTGCGCATCACCTCTGATACGCCATAGAAGGTCTCTGTCTTTGACAGACTCACACGCTGTAGTGGCAAAGAGAATTTGGACTCTGAGTACTATGCACCCCAGCGGGCTGGTACGAAGAAGTCCAAGGCAGCACGGGCCATGCGCCTCAAACCTGCTATGCCGACAACAAACCAGAAGCATGCGCTTACAATCATGTGTGCTGCTGACGGTAAGATGTATAAGGTCGACTCGGGTACTTCTGTGCCGAAAATGAGTCGACCTTCAAAGTCCTTGTCTCACTTGGGCGCATCTGTTGCGTTCGCAACCAAGTCGAGTAAGGCAAACCCTGTGGTCTTGAACTCCCGCACCTCCACTGGTTGTGCGTCTGAGGTTCGTTTAAGTCACTGTAAATGTTGTTCTCCCACTACTGATCTGAGCGCCTGTTTGGTGTTGGATCAGGGGACGCAGCATTCACTTGACCACCCCGACGCTTGGCCTTGCCATGCGCCTGATGGGGGTACGAAGGTGGCACTCTCCTCCAATGATCTGCGTAACATGATCACTCATAAATGTCGATCAGGAGAGTCGATTGACAAGCACAATATGCCCCTCACATGACACACCTGTGCTGTAGTCACCATCAACTGTTGTTGCAAGGTAGCAGTCCAACCAAGACAGTCGGTGTTCCAGCAGCTGCAATCATCAACACCCCTCCGCCGTCGCCTCGGAAAGAAGGTATCAATAAAAGAGGAGCCAGAACTAAAGGTTGCTTCATGCAACGTAATCTCTAACTCCTCGTCAATCCGAAAGGTGACTGGCAATTCCATTTCCTCGTCCAAGAGCCAGCCGAGGAAAACCAAGACAACTGTCCCGTCCTCCGGAGTGTTTGAAGACACTCTGGGGAGAAAGATGTCATGACCCGTACCCTAGAGTAAGGACACAAGAAGTGGGTACGTCCAGCCTACGCCGTAGTGTCGGCGGTAGAACGTTATCCTAGGTCAAACATCTAACAATATAAAGGTACCTGTACAGTATATACACTCCGAATGGAGGTGACATAGCAAATACAGTCTCAATCACATCTAAAGTAGAGCATGATAAGAGATAGATAAAATATGAAATCCATAAAGAGATACCGCAGATAGAAGTCTAAGTGTCTAAGATACACAAACCCAAAAAACATCTCAAAATTCAAATACAGTAATCCATACGGTAAATACAACTCAAGACAACTAAAATAACTATCTATACAACCTCTACCGTGTCTCCTTTAGGCTAGCAGGCAACCTCCAAGCTATCTGTAAAATTTATCAACAGGTCCAGTCAGGACAGGAACGAGTACAACTCATCAAGAAAACCCAAGTAATGACAGAGAACTATAAAGCAGTTATAAACAGTTTTATTGATGAATATGGCAGTTTATATTTAGGTGATAGTATAGAGAAGCAGTAAGATACAAGGAAAGTAAAGTAACTAAAACAAGAGAAGAATGATGGCAATAAAGACTGTAAAATAAATCTAGCTGAACTGAAGTAACATAATAAGTTCAGACAGTAAATGCAAAACAAGTGTAAAACTACTATAAGTTCAGTACGAGATGAATCTAATACAAGATGAATCCAGTACAAGATGATTCTAGATAGTGATCAAGAATCCAGGTGAGCCCGGCTATTCTAACAGTGTGTTTTAAAATACCGAGATCGACATGTAAACGGCTGTAGGTAATCAGGCACATCTCTCACTGATCAGGCGAGAGATGGCTATGCTTCCAGTAGATTCTAGTTAGGAGATTCCAGATTTGGGGTATATCTACATGTCTTACTCGATATTTCCCCGCCCCACAATACAAATGAATCCAGAATTCGATACGAGAATCGAGATGAGTCCAGCCAAAATATAATGATTCCAGAAATAGATTCCGGAATGATTTCAGTGATTCCAGTAATAGAGGCCAGATAAGTAAGGTATGTGTGTCGCATACATGAATCCAGAAATATCCATACGTGCTGTAACAGAGAATCACATAAAACTAACTATAACTGAAGTACAGTAATTGACAATTAAATGAGAGAACTATCAGAGAATGTACTCGCTTGATAACCTGAACAGCTGATAGGTATAGAGGTCCAAACTGAAGCCACAGAGTCCTATTTAGAGTAACACAGGTCAAGATATATACGAGAGATGATAAATGAAATGTACAATGCATCTGCATGCTGTCAAGGTCAAACTAGACTAAAGTCAACACTTGGTCAACTCTAGTCAACCACACTAGTCAAATTAGGTCAACTAGGTTAAGTCCTAGCCCAACAAGTCTAACAAGTCTCACTAGGCCTAACCAAGCCTAGGCTAGCACTCACACAATCACAAGACAATGTGAACCACAATAATGCATAATATAAAATAGATAATATATATAAATATATACCTTCATACATACATGCATATCCACATTATATACATATTTATTTATATAGGCATATGTTACATCATGCATATTTACATAGTTACATATATATATACATTCATGCACATTTACATACATACTTTTATACATTATATATGTTAACATTCATTACAATGCATTATATTTTACTTATACCTTTGATTGATTCATTCATTCATATATGACATTCATTCATGCATATTACATACTTACATGCATCTATACATTATATACATTGTATATAACATGTAAAAATAGAAGAGGAAAAAAAAGGGGGAAAAACTGAAATGGAAAGGAAAGGGAAGAAAAATGTAAGGAAAAGGGAAAACAGTGGACATATACATGCTTGCATCATATATTCTACATTACCATACATGCTATCATTATATATTGCATTACAATATTTATACATTATGCATTCATATATATCATTACATATATACCTTGCATTCATATCTAGCATTCATTATATACTTTCATGCATACATTGTATATCATTCTTTCATTCATGCATTTATGCATTGCTTACATACATTATATTAATTGCATTCCTACATGCTTGCATTCAACCATATATATACATTAATGTAAAAAGAATATATATCATATATATATTATTTTATTCATCTAACATATCATGCATTACATACTCTATATTCATTTAATACCCATACTACATAGGCTCATAGGTTACACAAAATGCATATATCGTATAGTCACTCTTCTACTTAAAATCAATACTGTACCAATTGGGCCTTTACTAAACTCTAGAATTAAAGTATGTTGTAGCCCTTCGTGTTAGCTTTCCGAAACTTCAAACGGATCACATTTTCGTGTCCGGAAGCTCCTGAAATCGCTAAAATATCGAAACACGTTCGTCTTTCGTACATCTGACACTCAAATATTTCTACAGAATGTTATAGAAAGGATTTGGCTTATTAAAATATATATTTGGAAAGCTAACTTCGATACGGTTCTTTTAAAAAAAATGGGAGATAAATCGGAGTTCTAAGCTAAAAGTTATGATATTTTCAAGTTGTTTTGGTTAATAAAAACGTGGATAAAAATTATGACGAATTTGACAAAAAGAACACATATAGGCCAAGATACTTGGATACAAACATAGGTATCCAAATAAAACTCTTTCTAACCATCCTAACTAAGATCAATCCACTCTCTAACCATTGTAAAACTGAATTTAAATATCTATTTAAACTATTATCATACATACATACACATGGGGTGTCCTAATTTGGGATCTATCAAGTAGGACACAAGACACATATCTAAAATCCTCAAGAGAGCTCCAAATGGCCTCAAATTTGAATCTAAATGGGACACATGCATGAGGATGGATCCTACGGATTCAAAACTAATTTATATGCAAAGGAAATCGATTTAGAGGATGGATTTTACCTATTGGGAGTGGAATCCCAATAAAATCCTTTAGGACACGGCTCCGATACGAAGATCCCTCAAAGTGGACACTCCTCCTTGCACTCCTCTTCCAATCCTTGGTAGCATCCTTCCCTTGGAGAATGGAAATGATTGAGGGAAGGTTTGGTGAAGGAATAATTTGATTTGGAGATCAAATCAATGGGAAGGCTCTCTAAAATTGGGGAAGAACAAAAGAAAAATAAAAGAGGCAAGATTGTAATGAATGAAATGAATCATTCTCTCCTAAAGGTGGCTACCATAAAGAGTCCATTAGGGCTAATGGAAAATGTCCTAATTGCCCCTCTCTAGTCTCATATGGTTAAGTCTAGACTAGGTTCAAGTTTGGGGTCAAAATGATCTAGTTTTGAGTCTCTAACTTAACCATTCTAACATGATAAAAATTAGTTTAATTAACTAACTTAATGTTGGGTCTTGTGAGCCATGCTTAACTTAATATTGGGTCCCATCTAGAGTTCAAGCTACCCGGGTCACAATACAAGTCGAAACGAGACGAAACTCAAACCCGACTAAACAAATCCAATAAAAACAATATTAAAAATATAAAATTTTCCCAAAATATTAAAATATGAAAAATGACCAAAATCATAATACATCAATTTAATTATTATTAAAATAATCTAAAATTCACCAATTAATCAAAATCCTAAATAATTCAAAAGTCACAAAATGACCAAAATATCCTTAGCCTAAAAAGTTGTAAATAGTCATTCTAATCACATGGTTAGGTCTCCATGGTTAGTCTCTAAGCTTAGCAAAACTAGGGATTAACTAGTTAATCATCAAAATCACAATTCAACATTTTAAATAGTTTTAAATTGATTAAAAAAATTACCAAAAAGCATAACATGAGTTAAATCTTATTATCGATTAATCAAAATTATAAAAGTTCAAAATTACCCTCATTTTAGAAAAGTAGATGTTACAAAAGAAGATCTTGGAGGAAGCTTGGGGTCGTCAAGCCCTTGTTGATCCTCCTTCTGAAGACGAAGATGTCCTCCAGAGCACAGCTGGGGTGGATCTTCATCCTGGAGACGAAGTCAGCCTCCCGGACGTAGCTGGGGGTAGTCTGGCCCCTGTGGATCTGCGTCTCGAAGACGAAAAAGTCCTCCAAGACAGAATTGGGGGTAATCAGGCCCTTGCGGATGCTCCTGAAGATGAGGATGTCCTCCAGAATGTAGCTGGGGGTAGCCAAGACGAGGCTCCGGAGGAAGTTTCTCTTCTACAAGAGAGCGAGGCCGAAAGCGAAGCCTCAACTGATCCATCCGACTCCAGCCGTGTCATGACAGTATACATGACTGGGGGTGATACCGAGCCAGATGCGCCGCCAGCAGACCTCGTCCAGCGCATGGATACCCTGGAGGGAGGACTCAAAACTCTCTCTGCCTCCATACAAACACTGACTCAAGCAGTGTTTGAAATACGGTCTGCTTTGGCCAGAGCGCCTTCTACCGGTCCTGACCCAGGGGCCAATGGAAAATCAAGTGTACCCCTTCAACGGGTATCCTTGGATACAAATCTCCGTGAAGCACCACAGACGTCGGAGCCTTCAAATGCTCAACTCCAGATGGTACCACCTTCCCCGATTCCCAGCTCTATGGAAGACCTGGTCGAAATGATCAGGGATTTGCGCGAGCGCTTTGAGTCCAAGAATAGACAAGAGGAGCGCCAAAAGATGGGGATCTCCCAACCATATCCCCTCGAATGGAACAAATTGGTTTATCCTCCTAAATATAAACCTCAAACATTGACGCCATACGACGGGAAGGACTCTCCGCGTCGCTATCTGACGTACTTCCAGTCTCAAACGGGACATCTCCCGAAGGAGGATGCACTACTCACCAGCATATTTGTCGGGGCACCGAAGGGAGTAGCGTACGACTGGTACTGCAGTCTCCCCGATAACTCCATATCTTCCTTCGATGACTTGACGCGTCTCTTCCTCGACCATTTCTACGACGACGGAAAGGACGTGACAATGGCGTCTGTCATAGAGATACGCCAGAAGGAGAAGGAAACAGTTCGAGTATTCATCGAACGCTTCCGACAGGCCTGCTTCAGACTGCCCCCGGGCATGTCAGAACATGCACTCATCTTCTCCGGCAGCATGAACATGCTGTCTGTGATCAAACTTTGGCTCAACTCTACTCATCCTCCCGACTGGAGTTCCTTGATCATCGAAGCCGAAGCAACAGAAAAGAAGGCGTCCAATGCTCGCCTTCTGGGAGTTAGTTTCCCTGCCTTTGAGGACAAGGGGAAACGGACTGCAGCCAACAACCATGGACGAGAGACGAAGGGGAAACAGGCGTTGACTGTCAATGCCTCCAAAGGTGCATCAGCACCTACTCAGAAGCCTCCACTTGCACCAAGGCCAAAGGAGGTTTATTCTTTCAACGATGAAGACACCCTGCAACTCTTCGAGATACTGAAGCAGGGTAGCAAGATCAAGTTACCGGACCCGAAGCGTCCCGACGAGGTTGGAAAAGTGGACAATCCGAGGTATTGTCACTACCATCGGTTTGTTGGACATCCAACTAAGGACTACTACGTCCTCAAAAACTACATCCAGCACATGATCAATGCGGATGTTATCTCCGTCGACTACGAAGAGAAAACGGTCTCGGCCAACCTGGTGTCACTCTAATTTGGCACCTTGCCACCAACCACAACACAAGATGACGTCGTCCCCATCCCTAAGGCGACAATAGAGGTGGTCAATCTACCACCTACTCGTGACAACGTGAGTGGACTCATCCCACTCACCACATCTCGAGAAGCGGTCTTATGGGTTCACCCTGATCTCGTCTCCGAGGTTACTCAACCGGAGGTACGCTCTGTCTCCAAAACTAAGGACAGGAAGATCAAGTCTTGCTGTATGGTCTCTTCCTCTGCGGAAGAGGCACTTCCTGTACAGACGCGTTCACATCAGAATACCCAACCTGACGAAGCTGCCGTCGAGGTGGTGCCTCCTTGTACCGTCCCTGCTGTCCAGGAAGAGGGCCCTTCTAGGCCTCCAGAAGCCAATAAGCAGAAGCATGTAGAGGCCCGTTTCGATAAGCCTCTGCGAAAGGAGAATGCTTCGGGGCTATCCAAGCCCCACAACTTCGACATACTGGCACAACTTGCCAGTACTCCTGCCCGCCTATCTCTGTTTGAGCTCCTTCGTTTTTCCAAGGACACTCGTGAAGCTCTCTGTGAAACCCTGAAGGATGCTGAATCCTTTATCAGTCAGGTCAAGCAGCCTGAGGATACTCCGACTACATGTGCGCACTGTCATTATACGGATGAAGTTATCCCCAACAAAACCTTCACCCAACAAGACATGCTGCTTAAACACAACCAACACAACAGGCCACTGTATTATACAGGGTATGTCGGTTCCATCAAGGTAAAGCGGATTCAGATCGATCCGGGATCTACCCTCAGCATCATCCTGAAGATGCTGCTCTCAACACTGGGGATCCCAATGTACCGACTGGCGCCTTCCAACACAACAATCAGTGGCTTCAATGCTAGCAAAAGCGAGCCGGTGGGCAAAATACGGTTGAAGTGTCATAATGGTAACCTCAGAACCGAGGTGACTTGCTATGTCGTGGACGCTGACATCAACTATAACCTCCTACTGGGTCGTCCCTGGCTGCATGAGTACATGGTGGTGCCATCTACACTCTACCAACGTATGAAGTACGTGTCCACCAACGACATCATTCAGACGGAGTTCGCAGACATTGACCCTTTCAAAGGGGTCGAAGCCTACTTCACTGATGCTACCCTATATAAGTCACTCGACGAAGGGGCAGCCAATGATGCTGATGATGAAGCAAAAATAGTGGCAGAGCCGGACATGGAGCCAGAGATGACTCCCGACGCTCCTTTGAAGATACGACTCAAGGGGAAACCGCCTCAGATACTGCCTCCTATGACTATCAAGCTACCTGGAAAAGCACCAACTGCTCTAGGTAGAACACCTACTGAAGCTTCCTTGAAGATACGGCTCAAGGGAAAGCCGCCTCAAACATCGGCTCCCCTTGTGGCAAAACTCAGGGGAAGGCACCAGCCACTGAAGGCGCAGTTGAGGCACCTCTGAAGGTGCATCTTAAAGGCAAGCCTCCGCAATCATCTGCCTCATCCAAGCTGCCAGAGAAGGCCCACATAGCCCTCTCGGACCCCAAGATCAAAGTTGCGGTGGATTCTCCCGATCCAACCCCAGTACTCACAGATGAAGAGCTAGTGGAATATATCTCTGCTGATGTAGATGCACCTTCTCTGGACAATGTAATCCCGTGGGACAAAATCTCGTGTTTCATCAATAATAGAGTATCTTTTAATTATTTTAGTCTTCCACATTGGAATGCCATGAATACATTAGATAACGCTCTACGGTCGTTGCAAACACAAATAACGACCATCTATCATGTAAATCGAGTAGTCCCGTCCCAAAGGGTCTATTTTGTAGTCCTACCGCGGAATCGAGACGAAGAATCCATCATCTTCGGCAAAGTCGAGCGTCATCAAGACCTTCCGCCACTCGAGCAAGAACCAGATACCGGCAGAATACAAGTCTATCGGTATACGGACAAGCAAAGAACCTCATCCAAAAGATGGGGTACGATCTAAAAAGCAACAAAGGCATGAACTACGGCAAGGGTCGACGTCTTCCTCTCTGGCTCCCAACACCTAAAGGAAAGCCGCAGGACTACTATCATCGAACTCGACGGGGGGTGGGCTATGTCACGCCGCCGTCAACTCCAGAGAGTTTCGAGGCAGAAGAAGTGGAACATTCTCATTCATCCGAAGCATCAACTTGGGATTCCGATACCAGTATCGAATCAGTCTTCAAGAAAGTGCTATCAGCCAACATGACATCTGTACAATCTCAAGAAGAACCTCCGAGAACTTTGAGGCCTGCAGGGGCGTCTGGCATACATCTGGAGGTTTATAGCAAACATTTCCAGAAAATGTCAACCCTTCACCCAGCTCATGAAGAAGGGAGTCTCTTACGTCTAGACAGAGGAATGCCAAAAAGCTTTCGACGATATCAAGGCTTACTTGATGAGCCCGCCAGTCCTGGTGGCACCCGTCGCCGGCAAACCATTTCTTCTCTATGTCCGTGCCATGGATCATTCCTTCGGCGCTCTGCTGGCTCAGAATAGCGATGCAGGCTATGAGCAAGCCATCTACTACCTCAGTAGAACACTGATCGGGGCCGAACACCGGTACAACCCCGTTGAAAAAGAGTATTTGGCTTTGGTATTTGCCATCCAGAAGACTCGCCATTATGTCTCGGGCCTGACAATTCATATCATCTTTCGAGTCAATCCACTCAGAGTTCTCATGATAAAGCCAGGGTCATTGAACTCCCGCCTAGCTACATGGACGATCCTGCTAACGCCATACAACATGGTGTTCGTTCCACAAAAAGACGTCAAGGGTCAGGCTCTGGCCGACTTTTTAGCTGCACACCCCATCGCAGAGTCCTCAAGACTCTATGAAGACATCCCGGATGAGGTCCAAGAATCAAACGTCATCGAAGAAAGCTCCGTCTGGCGGATGTTTTTTGATGGCGCTTCAAGAACAGGCCCCAAAGGCCAAATCATCGCAGGAGTAGGGGTAGTCTTAGTCTCCCCCGATCAGCTGGTCATCCATCGTGCCTACTCCCTTTTGAAGCCGTGCTCCAATAATGTTGTCGAGTACAACGCGCTCATCATGGGACTCCAACTGGCGCAACAGCTGGGGGTGAATCATCTGGAAGCCTACGGCGACTCAAAACTCGTCGTTAGCCAGATCAGTGGGCAATACGAAGTTCGCCATGAAGATCTGATTCCTTACCATGAAGTTGTATTGAACATCATTTTAACCTTTGCCAAATTCTTCATCGAACATGTACCTCATTTATAAAATCTGGAGGCTGACGCTCTGGTTGGCCTCGCAGCCTCATTGGCAGCACCCCTCGGGACTCAACACTACGTCACGGTAGTTGGTCGAGACTTGGTCTGTCCTAAAAATAACCTATGCTCACAAATGGACCATGCCATGTCAACAAGTGCTGGTGTTAATATCCGAGACTGGAGGTTTCCATTCATCGACTTTGTTGTCTACGAAATTCTTCCAGAGGACCCGAAAGAAGCCGTCTCGGTCAGGAGGTGTTCCCTTCGATTCTATTACGATACAGCTACTAAAATGTTATACCGACGCTCCTACGATGGACTTCTCCTTCGATGTTTATCCAACGAAGAAGCAGCCGAAGCCCTTCGAGAAGCTCACTACGGAACCTGCGGGGCCCATCAACATGTCCTTAAGTTGCAGGATCGACTGCGACGCATGGGCTACTACTGGCCAACCATGGTAGCCGACGCTGTCGACTATGCTAAAAAGTGCCATGCGTGCCAGCTTCACGCTGACTTCATCCATACACCGTCAGAACCACTACATCCTACGATCGCCTTCTAGCCCTTTGAAGCCTGGGGCATGGACATTGTAGGACCGATCACCCCTCCTTTATCAAGGGGACACCGCTTCATCCTAGCCATTACCGACTACTTCTCCAAATGGGCAGATGCAGTTCCACTGGCGGAAGTGAAGAGCTCCAGGGTGGTCAGCTTCATCAAGCACCATGTCATCTACCGTTTTGGGATACCTCGGAGGATTATCCACGATAACGGTCCTTAGTTTATCAGCCATGTTTTCAGCAGATTATGTGACAAGAATCGCATTCAAAACGTGGCATCAACCGCCTACAATCCGGCCGCAAACGGATTGGCTGAGGCATTCAACAAGACTATCGTCAGGCTACTCAAAAAGGTCGTGTCATCCAACAAACGCGACTGGGATGAAAAGCTTGGCGAATGCCTTTGGGCCTACCGCACAACGGTACAGACCCCGACGGACAACACACCATTCTTCCTGGTCTACGGGAGCAAAGCGGTAATGCCTCTCGAGATCCAGATACCCTCACTCCATGTAGCGATCATAAATCAACTAACAGAGGAAGACAATCAACGTCGACGTCTGCGAGAATTGGAGGCACTTGACGAAAAATGTCTCCTAGCTCAATAGCGCATCGAACTCTAACAAGCCCGTATATCACAGGCTTTCAACAAGAAGGTCAAGCAGAGGACTTTCCAAGTAGGCGACCTGGTTCTGGCAGTCAGGAGGCCGATGGTGTTGACTCACAAGACACCAGAAAAGTTCGAGCCCAAGTGGGAGGGGCCTTTCATCATAGAGACGGTATACTCAAACGGTGGTTACCGCCTCGCCAAACCCAATGGGAACTTGTTCATGATGTCCATCAACGGAAAGTTCCTAAAGAAGTACTACTCTTGACATCCTTCAGACATGTACTTCTATCTTCACCCAATAAGGGAGTCTGTGGACCCAATCATCGGGGCTCATATACAATTTCCTTCCATAAAATCTTACGCTTCCGGAACCCAGCTGTTCCGTGGCGTTCTATCCTCCAGTAGAAGGACAACCACGTCCACATTACCTATGAGTGGTTCCCCTACGCCCTATAAAGTAGAATCTTACACTCCGTAAGACTGCGCTACCCATCATGTTTACCATGTCCACATTACCTCTGAGTAAACGTCCCGTACAGACAACCCCTACGTTGCCGTACATTGATCACAGAACTTCCACGTCCACATTACCTCTGAGTAGTTCCGCGTATCCCCCCAGAGTCATTCCTACCACGTCCATAACATCTCTGAGAAGGAAGATTCCATCATTTGAACCCCATATTTGCCACGTCCACATCACCTCTGAGCAAACATGTCGGTTCTCTCGAACTTATTATCTGTAGCTAAAAACCAAGGTACACAAAAGATAATAGGTCCACACAAATTATTAAGTTCATGACAGCAAAAATGAACACACCACAAAACTCTTCATTCTTTATTTAAAAGTAAAGAAATACATCCCCAGCAAGAGTTTCAAATTACACAAAATAACAAAAAAAAAGAGGCTACAATCCCTAAGCATAGTGACACCAACCCTCTATCCGAAATTCACCTTTCGGGTACGACCTCTCCAACAACAGCAAACAATTTACAAAAGTGCCAAAAGCAAATGTGTTGATGGAAATGTTACTGTAAATGCTCTCAGGACGTAGAGTCCGCCAGGTGAAAGAAGGCCCAGCCCGTACGGCGGCCAAAGTATCCATCTGATCGGAGGTAGCGTCGATCTTGATGGTGCCTGCCACCGCTCCCCCCTGAGATGGGGTTAGCTTCCAAGACATCCTCCTCTTGGAAGCAAGACGACAGAAAGCCGTCAAAGGCCAATGACGCTCAAGTTGATTAACAGTCATATGCACCCTCCTGCTGTAAAGAACCAATCTTCCTTGACCTTTAACACCTTTGCTTCAATAGAAGTAAGGCGGTCCCCAAACAGGAACTCAGGCTTCAATAAAGTCACATTATCAGAAGTGGCATATTTCAAAATGCCACGCTCCATCATCCGTTGGAGGAACCCATGCTGTTGTTCCCGGATTTGAGTCATTCTTTCGGGAGGCTGATCCAGCATAATGGCAGCTTGGGCAGGGTTTATCACCATCTCATTATAATCTACTCCCATCTGTCAGAGGACAGCGTCCAGAAGCACTTCATTCAAGAGCGGGACAGTCATTGACACTGGTGGTCAACAAAAGAAGGCAAAGATTCAGATATGTTAGAAAAAACAAAAGAATCTGAGCCACGTTCTCATCAGAAGCGTATACCCTGAACCAAGGCTCAGACGCATCTGAAAAAAAGCTTCGGTGCATCATCAGTGTAGTTCCCCGTCCCAACATCGTGCCCCATACTCTATCCATGGGGTACGCGAGAAAGGAACACTGTCGCTATCGATTCGGTCGGGACCGATAGGTCGGGATCGACCGAGTCGATCGAACGGGAACAGTTGAATTAAGATCCATTCCTCGTTATGTAATGTCTTCTTCGGAACCAAGTCCCATATTCAGCGGGTTGCACCTCGAGGATTGACTCTGCGGCTGAGTCGGGAGAGACCTCCCGTTGCTCTGCTTTTCACGTCGCTTGTGTTGGTTTTGGCTTTGTTTTCTGAATGCATTTTCGTGAATATTTTCGATGGTTTTTATGGCTTGCATTTCGAACTCGCATTTTCTATCGAACTCCTTGAATAATACAGTATTCTAATCGGTTGCTTGTGCTATTTCAGGTAATCGCGTAGGCGACATCTAGCGCCACCAACAAGTTCTCTCGCCGAAGTAAACTCAAGGTGAGTGGCTGACCCTTCTCTTCTCGACCCCCATCTTAGGCACAATCGATAGTGTTGTTGCGAATGAAAAGATAAATACAAGGGCACGAACACGAATGAATGAGCAAGTTTTTAAAGAAAATGTAGGCTATGTCTTAACAACTAAAAATATGTCTTGCACGGTCATGGACAACTTGTCGACAAGGTAGAGTTTCCCCGTACGGTAACCCGGGGCCACGGGACCATTGCGGCCAAGAAGAAAACATCTCATAAGCTGTGCTGGACACAATGTTAGACGAGGACTTACAGCGGGGCTCGCTACTCGCGCTGAAAGGGCCTCGTCTAATAAAAGCTAAAGGAGTCCACGATGGCTCTGGGAGCCAGTGACCAACATACGAAATATTGCACTTGGTATAAAAATGATAACAATTGACAGGGAAGAACATGATAAGTTTCATAAGGTGCGGCACGGGCCGCCGTGGGTAAGTTTCAACGTAAATTTCATTATGCTTGCCATATGCTTGTTTGAAATTCATTAGGATGGTTAGAAACATTCATACTCTAAGTCATATAAACTCTTCAACCAAATGAGAGCTTGGAACTTAAATAGCCACGCACTAGTACAAAGTGTAATGTACTGATCCTCGCTCTCCACACAGGTACCCCGAACCACGAAGGGCGTGCCACTTGAAACTCAAGGCAACGTGAACCCTTTTGAAGCCTCGTTCGCGTGTAAAGGCTTGTTTCTTGATTCCTTTTGAAGAAGACCCGCACTCAGACCAAAAGAAAAGATGGCGACTCGACTTTTTGCGATAGCAGGTGGAAATGTGTAATAGTTTTTGCTTGTAAAAAGGGATATAATGTATGGAACGACTATCTCATCGACGTTCATTTTGTAAGTCGAGTCATATTGAAGCCCACGCGGCAATGAATGTAATGAAGTCAATGTAAATGAAGTTTTATTATCAATGAAAAAGTTTACTTCTATTTCAAATGTGTCAATCAATTTCTCTGTGTACTCTAACTTGATGTGTTTCGGATAACCTTATGACTATGCCTTGTGCGATCGTAACTTAGGTTCGTACGGCATTACGCCCGGGGAACGACTATCGATTCTACGGAATCGGGGCGTGACATAATGGTATCAGAGCACAGCTTTACATCCTTTGACCTCGCATCGATGAGATAAGTTGTTCCATACAATGAGTCTGTAATAATTTGTGACTGATGCGTTTGCCTTCGTATTGCAGAAGCGCCGGAACCCACGGCCGAGCAAGAACAGAGCGCTTCAAGCAGCTCTAGTAGTTCGCATCGTCCGCGGGCCGGACCTTCTAACAATACCATCGAAAGGATGCTGCACATGATAGAGGCACAGCGAAACCAGTCCGACAACCGGCATTAACAGGTAGAGGAATGACAGGCCCAGTTCAAAGCTCGCTTCGACGCATATGCCAAACTTCAACAAAAGCAGCTGGATACCCTGCAGCAGATCGTACAGACAATAGCGGCCAACAAAAATTCTGCGACTGCGCCTACCGTCACCGCACCTAATGCCACCGTGCCGACGATCCAATCCATTGAAGTCGATACGGAGGAGCCCGAGCGTCAACCAGCGGCACCAAAAAAGTACAACTTTGAAGTGTCAGAATTCAAGAAGGCGTGTCACACTTCCTTCAGCGGTATCGAAGGCCCTTCCATGGCGATCGACTGGTTGGAAGAGCTGGAAGATCACTTCGAGCTTCTCGGCATTGAAGAATCAAAGCAAGTCGCCTGCGCACAACTTCAACTACGGTTGAACGCGCACGACTGGTGGGTCGTGCGCAAGCGAGCGATCCGACCGGACAACACTACCGTACCGATCTCTTGGGCCACGTTCTACAAAGCTTTTGAAGTCCAGTACCTTCTGTCAGCCGTTCGTAAAGCGAAGGAAAATAAATTCATACAATTGAAGCAAGGGAATCGGACAGTAGAACAGTATATCGCAGAATTCAACAAGTTATCCAAGTTTGCTGATCAGTTTCTGCCTACAGAAGAGTGCCGTATATGACGGTTCGAAGTGGGTCTGCGACACTCTATCGGTGTGCATGTCGGGGTCCCGGAGTACAAGACCGTGGACGAGGCTCTGAATCACGCTCTCCGCCTTGAGAGCCTGCATCCTTCTGGTGCTGACGATGTTGTATGCCACTCCAATCACAAACGTCCTAGCTATATGGGAGACGACAACTACGCGTCAAAGCGTCCAAACAACGACGGCTATAGGGATCAGAATCCGTTACCTCGTTGCACCAAATGTAATCGCCTCGGGCACGAAGCCAGCAACTGCTTCCCCTTCAGAGGGGAATACCATGCTTGCGGACAAAAGGGCCACCTCGCTCGAGATTGCATGAACCCCAGACTGAATCGCAACGTCCCACCACAACAAAACCGTCAAGAGAATCGAGGACAGGTGCCCCGACCTGCTCAACCCACTCAACTCAACAACCAAGACCGACGTCCTAATGCACAAGGGCACGTCTTCGCCCTGACTCGAGATGAGGCATTTGCTTCTGACACTGTTGTGACAGGTATATTGAATTTCAATAATGTACCTGCTCGTATGTTATTTGATTCAGGCGCCTCATATACTTTCATATCGGCAAACTTCATCGTCGAGCATAAATTCCCTGTAATATTGTTAGACCTTGACCTTAGCGTAAGTATGCCTTCGGGCGTGCCACTACTCACAAACTTAGCCTATGGGGGAGGAACCATATGTATTGGGGGTCAAAAGATCGATCTTGATGCGATAGTTCTAGATATGAAGGACTTCGACATCATACTGGGCATAAATTGGCTCGGTCCGTGCAACGCATAGACTGCGCTGAAAAGAAGGTCATATTCCGTATACCTGGAGTGCCTGAATTTTGCTACTCGTGTGGTGAGGCGTCGCCGACCTGCATGGTGATCTCCGTAATATCTGTTCGACGGATGCTGCATTCCGGGTGCGAAGGCTATCTACCTTCCGTTCGAGACATATGACAGGATGGTGCAAACACGGAAGAGACCGACATTGTGGCAGAATTCTCAGACGTGTTCCCGGACGAGCTACCCGGCATGCCGCCCGATCGAGAAATAGAGTTCACCATCGACACATTCCCCGACACCCGGCCCATCTCGAAGGCTTCGTACAGAATAGCCCCTGCAGAACTGAAGGAACTAAAGGCACAACTACAAGAATTACTCGACAGAGGGTTTATCCGTCCGAGTGTCTCGCTGTGGGGTGCGCCCATGCTATTTGTGAAGAAGAAGGATGGATCGATGCAGCTCTGCATCGACTATCGGGAATTGAATAAAGCCACCGTCCGGAACAAATAACCCATGTCCCGCATCGACGACTTTTTCGACCAGCTCCAAGGTACAACAGTATTTTTGAAGATTGATCTACGATCGGATTATCACCAACTCAAAGTCAAGCCAGATGACGTGTCGAAGTCTGCCTTCTTGTCATTCCCCATTCCCGGAATACGTAAATTTTTAATTTTTTATGTATATGGTATCTGGCACATGTATCTTTTTTGCATGTATCATGTATTTGTAACTGGCCATGGCTTGGAACAGTATCTCGTCGCGGATTAGTGTGCCACCCCTTATCCTTGTTTGGTTGTAGGCGTGGTTCACTGTTTCGATGATAGAATTTCTGAACCGTATTGTGGTTAGGATTTTATTTAATTAATTTAATTAGTTGTATCATGTAGCAATTAACATGTCATTAGTCACATGGTTAGAGCATGTTTAGGGCTTAGTGTTTTCTTAAACCAACCCCTATATATATTCTCTTTCTCACTCTCTCTCCTCATTCACTCTTTTCATTTCTTTTTCTCCCAACCAATTGGCAAGTACATCTTGCACCAAATAAAGAGATTCTTGTATTTTTTTATTTCTTGATTTTTCTTTGATATGATTTGTCTATATTGTTCTTCTCATCATCCTCTACAAGTTTAGTTCTTGGAGTTTTTGATTTTAATGGCTAGTTTTGTGTAGATCTAAGTTTGTGCCATTTTCGGTTTTCTTGGGTTTTGAATTATCAAACTTCTTTGTTTTCAAAATCTAGTTGTTCTATGTTGTAGAGAATTTCGTTCTACCCCATTTTGACCTATGGAAGTCTAAATTTAGACTTAGAGTGAAGGTTTTATGGAGCTTGGAAGCTGTGGGTTCCATGGCCATCCTTCTCAGATTTTCGGAGAAGATGGGTACCCATTTACCCAGCCGCATGAGATTCACTTATCCAGCCGCATAGATGGGTACCCACTTACCCAGCCGCATGAGATTCATTCACCCAGTCGCATAGATGGGTACCCACTTACCCAGCCGCATGAGATTTATTTACCCAGCCGCATAGATGGGTACCCACTTACCCAGCCGCATGAGATTCATTCATCCAGCCGCATAGATGGGTACCCACTTACCCAGCCGCATGAGATTCATTTACCCAGCCGCATTAATGGGTACCCACTTACCCAGCCGCATGAGATTCATTTACCCAGCCGTATAGATGGGTACCCACTTACCCAGCCGCATGAGATTCATTCACCCAGCCGCATAGATGGGTACCCACTTACCCAGCCGTATGAGATTCATTCACCTAGCCGCATAGATGGGTACCCACTTATCCAGTCGCATAAATGAGTACCCATCTACTGCCGCTCATAGTGCCTATTTTGGCTATTTTTGTATGTTTTATGTCCTATTTGGCTGATTCGTGGCCAGAATTTCTTCCAACTCCCAACATAAAAGTTGTAGATCTTTGTCTTGGCTTCAAGGACCTTCATGTCTCATTTTAACCTGAATTCATATGTGACTTTTATGTCACGAGGGGTCCACGTGACTTTCTGACTTGACCGTGTTCCTGACCTGATTACCTGTATACGTGCTGGTACCTATAATAAGTGTGTATTGAGATGCAATATTAGTATGTACTGCAATACTATTTAATGAGTGCACTGAGGTGTGACTCTACGTGCTATGTGATCATTCATGTTATACGTTAATACATGTGTACCTTCCAGCAAGTCATGGTAATTGGTCAGTAATAGTGTCGTGGTAAAGTAATTTTTGTTTGATGCATTACACTAAGCATAGATCTAGATTAAGCCGATGTAGATTCATACTTAGGGTACACGTACTATGGTACGACATATAGGAGGATGACCGTGTGACCACGATATATAATTCCAATATCGAGATAGGGTTAATCTAAGCAACTTAAATTGGTAAAAGCATTGGAAGGGAACATAATCTCGAGATCGTACGTCACCAGCCGCCCTGGGTCCCGTCCTGGCACGTTGGGTTGGCCGCCTCGGATACTGTATAGTCATCCGCACTAGTGGAGTGCAGTATCTGATTTGTGACTGCCGAGCCAGCTCTTCTTATAGGAGAGCTGGAACTGTTACTGCATATTCTAGTACGGTAGCCTTTCGAAGGACCGGTGTATTTCGTGCTTGCTTGTATATAATGGTTTAGCTAGCCCTGCTGGAATGCGATACAATCTGAGGATTCCTATATATATTGCATTACTGGGATAACCCAGGCAAATCATAGAAAGCCGTAGGATTGATTGGCCGCTTGTAAGCTGACTTGTTTTGTGAAATATTTTCTTCTGTTAGCAACTAAGGAACATGGACTATCGTGGTGCGTGGTCCAACCCATGTCCTTGTTTGGTTGTTGGGTTGGGCTATTATGCTGCGATAGGCTATGGACCGAAGTTGCTACCAGAAGCCCTTCACCTGCCCATGGTTATAAGATATATCTTATCTCGGCACGATATTGGCACCGTTTGTCCTTATTTGGTTGTAAGGGTGTCATATTGTCTCGATGATATGGTATAAGCCTATAACTCGTGAATCAGGTCTTATTATTACGCTTGGGTTTTATCTCACTCTTTTGTGCTTCCTTGTGGTGCTTGCTATTCGGGGCCTGACCCCGCTGGTTTTGTTTGGCCAGATTTCGTAGCAGCTCCAGAGGATCCAGCCTTCCACCTGAACAATGGTGCACACTAGGAGTATGGGCGCCAGGGACCATGAGTGGGTTCCTTCTTCACCGCTCTGATATCTTCTATTTTTACTTGGCATTTAGCCACCGACACCTGTTTAGCCGGCAGTTCTGGACACTAGTTTTCTTTTGCATAATTGTAATTAAATCAGACTGCAGCTGACTATAGTTATGTACTATTGACTCTCTGAACTAGCTCATCGTTTTGTATAGCTAGACTCATGAATCATTTTGATGAAGCGTCAGGGACGTCTTACTGCTTTGTCATATATGATCATTATTTACTGCTTATTATTTTTATTGATTGAGACATAGATGCTCTGTGGGACCATAGGAGACCTGATTGTAGCATGCACCCCCTAGTCTCCTGACGGCCATAATCGCCGTATGACGTTTATATACCTCATACGGTGTAGCTGGCCTAGTCTGTCTCAGTATTCCGGTACTGGGGCGTGACAAGGTTTTAGTGGTGGCCTATGCAGGTCTATTTTTCAGACTTGTGGGGTGTTGCGATTATAGGAGTCTCAATCAAAACATGTTCCCTTTGATCTCCTGATCCGTCTTCTCTTTCTCTTATCTTGATTACTAACTTGATTACCATCCTCGATTCCTTCCCGTCCTGTCTTTTGATACCTTGTATCCTTTCTTTTAGGGGCACATCGTTCTCGGCTATTGGAGGTGCTGGCATGGAAGAGAATCCAGTAGAGCAGGGACCAGTTGGAGATCAGCAAGGGGTAGCCCCTCTACCTGGACAGATTCACATCGAGAACGTTACCGAGCATCAGTCAGTTGAGCCACAGAGGCCAGAGGTTCCTGTACCTCCAGTGATGCCGGTAGTACCAGTAGCACTAGACGTACCGGCACTATTACAGATTATCAGAGGGTTATTGGAGACCCAGCAACGCCAGACGGCAGCCCAACAGCAACAACAAACCCGGCAGCAGGAACAGAATGTGCTACTGAATCAGGGGTTGCAATTAGCCCTTGAGAGAAGTGTCAGGAATGACTCAGGAGCGTCCGGGAGGTTTTGTCGACTTAACCCGAGATATTTTGATGGCACGGAGGATGCCATCACGACGGATGCTTGGCTTCAGGATACAGAGGCCATATTGACCGCAGCAAAGGTTCCAACAGAAGAGAAGGTTGACCAGGTCAGACTTTTACTTCAGGATCTCGCCCGCGATTGGTGGGCATCGGAAGAGGTTGGAATGAGGCATCATGTTCCCTGGGATAGCTTCAGTACCAGATTCAAGGCCAAGTACTTTGGCGTGGTAGCGCAGTATGAGCTACAGCAGAGGTTTATCAGTCTCAAGCAGGTTGGTAAGACGGTGGATGGTTATGCAGCAGAGTTCTGCAGGTTAAGTAGGTTTGCTCGGATGATGGTGGCGACAGAGCCAGAGAGAGCAATGAGGTTCCAGCAGGGACTTCACCTAGAGATTTTGCAGCTGGTCGAGGGATACGGCTACCAGACATTCGATGCAGTATTGACGGCGGCTCGGAGGCACGAGCTTATAATTCAAAGGTTATCAGTAAGGACTGGAGGCCAGAAGAGGTCTCATACGCAGAGTGCTGGGGAAGGAGCAGTACCTCGGACGTCAGCACCAGCACTTAGCGTCCGTATTCGTGATGCAGCACCAATCACGACAATTGTGACTGCACCAGTTCGACAGCAGCAACAGAGGAACTAGCAGCAGCGTCAGGAAGCACCAGTGGGTTGCACTTACTGTGGTAAGGGAGGGCACACTAGGGATGTGTGTCGTTCAGCTAATGGATTATGCTTGAGGTGTGGCAGTCCAGATCATAGGATTGCCAATTGTCCTATGATGCATAGGCCAGGAGGGCCAGCTCAACGGTTTCCGACGTTGCCAGCTCCAGAGGTAGCACCGTATCAGGGGCCAGCACTAGCAGTGAGGCCACTAGCCCAGTGCCCATTACTGACGCAAGCTCAGATGTACCGACAAGTGCAACATCAGGTTGGACAGCAGGGCCAGGGAAGGCAGGGGCAAAGGCAAGAAGAATTTGGAGTATTAGAGCAGAGGTTGGCTGAAGGTGGTCAAATTTTGGGTAAGTTTTGAGTATTATTTATTATAATTCCTTGAGTTTTATATTCGAAGAGTGAAGGCGACTTTCTCATCTCACTCATCTGCTCTCGTATCATGTGATACGTGATATTCATCATGTGTCTTGATTACGAGAGTACATCCTGGGCAGAGTCTCGTTCTTGATTTAGTCATTGGTACCGACTTATCTCAAGCGTTGACCCTTGTCCACTTTGGGAGTCAGTGTAGGACCTCGAGGACGAATTCCTACCTGACTTGAGAGGCATATTTTATTCGTATGTCTCCGATCATTTCCTTCTAGGGTATGATTATTGTTTGTGCTCTTACTTAATTATTCTTGCTTTCTTAAACTGTTCATGTGCCATGTGTTGTTTGATAATTGTGCTTGCTATATGTTATGAGTGTATTTCGTGATCTGAGAGCGCGCTCGGCTAGCCTTATCGAAATTTCGAGGACGGAATTTTTCTAAGGAGGGTAGAGATGTCACTCCCCATTCCCGGAATACGTAAATTTTTGATTTTTTATGTATATGGTATCTGGCACCTGTATCTTTATTGCATGTATCCTATATTTGTAACTGGCCATGGCATGGAACAGTATCTCATCACGGATTAGTGTGCCACCCCTTGTCCTTGTTTGGTTCTAGGCGTGGTTCACTGTTTCAATGATAGGATTTCTGAACCGTATTGTGGTTAGGATTTTATTTAATTAATTTAATAAGTTGTATCATATAGCAATTAACATGTCATTAGTCACATGGTTAGAGCATGTTTAGGGCTAAGGGTTTTCTTAAGTCAACCCCTATATATATTCTCTTTCTCACTCTCTCTCCTCATTCACAATTTTCATTTCTTTTTCTCCCAACCAATAGGCAAGTACATCTTGCACCAAATGGAGAGATTCTTGCATTTTTTATTTCTTGATTTTTCTTTGATATGATTTGTCTATATTGTTCTTCTCATCATCCTCTACAAGTTTAGTTCTTGGAGTTTTTGATTTTAATGGCTAGTTTTGTGTAGATCTAAGTTTGTGCCATTTTTGGTTTTTTTGGGTTTTGATCTATCAAACTTCTTTGTTTTCAAAATCTAGTTGTTCTATGTTGTAGAGAATTTCGTTCTACCCTATTTTGACCTATGGAAGTCCAAATTTGGACTTTGAGTGAAGGTTTTATGGAGCTTGGAAGCTGTGGGTTCCATGGCCATCCTTCTCTGATTTTCGGAGAAGATGGGTACCCATTTACCCAGCGGCAAGAGATTCATTTACCCAGCCGCATAGATGGGTCCCCACTTACCCAGCCGCATGAGATTCATTTACCCAGCCACATAGATAGGTACCCACTTACCCAGCCGCATGAGATTCATTCACCCAGCCGCATAGATGGGTACCCACTTACCCAGTCGCATGAGATTCATTTACCCAGCCGCATAGATGGGTACCCACTTACCCAGCCGCATGAGATTCATTCACCCAGCCGCATAGATGGGTACCCACTTATCCAGCCGCATGAGATTCATTCACCCAGCCGCATAGATGGGTACCCACTTACCCAGCCGCATAGATGAGTACCCATCTACTGCCGCTCATAGTGCCTATTTTGGCTATTTTTGTATGTTTTATGTCCTATTTGGCTGATTTGTGGCCAGAATTTCTCCCAACTCCCAACATAAAAGTTGTAGATCTTTGTTTTGGCTTCAAGGACCTTCATGTCTCACTTTAACCTGAATTCATATATGACTTTCATGTCACGAGGGGTCCACATGACTTCCTGAGTTGACCGTGTTTCTGACCTGATTACCTATATACGTGCTGGTACCTATAATAAGTGTGTATTGAGATGCAATATTAGTATACACTGAAGTGCTATTTAATGAGTGCACTGAGGTGTGACTCTACGTGCTATATGATCATTCGTGTTATACGTCAATACATGTGTACCTTCCAGCAAGTCATGGTAATTGGTCAGTAATAGTGTCGTGGTAAAGTAATTGT
Source organism: Iris pallida (assembly GCA_029216955.1). NCBI lineage: Eukaryota > Viridiplantae > Streptophyta > Magnoliopsida > Asparagales > Iridaceae > Iris > Iris pallida. The sequence continues at coordinate 2,191,112 of JANAVB010024598.1, forward strand.
TGTTTGATACATTACACTGAGCATAGATCTAGATTGAGCCGATGTGGATTCATACTTAGGGTACACGTACTATGGTACGACATATAGGAGGATGACCATGTGACCACGACATGTAAATCCAATATCGAGATAGGGTTAATCTAAGCAACTTAAATTCGTAGAAGCATTGGAAGGGAACAGAATCTCGAGATCGTACGTCACCAGCCGCCCTGGGTCCGTGTCATGACCCGCACGCTAGAGTAAGGGCACGAGACGTGGGTACGTCCTGTCTACGCCGCAATGTCGGCGGTAGAACGCTGTCCTAGGTCACAACATCTAACAGTTGAAGGTAAAAGCAGTTATACTCCCCGAATGGGGGTGACATAACAGAATATAACTCAATCACAGCTAAGGTAGAATAGGAATAAGATAGAATGATAATAGATGATAATATCCAGGAAAGAAACATCACAGAGATACAAATCCAGAATTCTAAGTGTCTAAAATAAGTACATATCCCAAATCTCTGAAATCCAAATACAGTAATCCAAGTAAAGTAAAGACAATCCTAGTCTAAGAGAGTGTCATCTACTGCTAGTGGATCCTGCTGCTGGTCCAAGTCCAGGCACTCGTCTAGTGTAGCACCGTAGTAGGTAGGGCAGAACGCCTCAGCCTCGTCCTCTGTAATATTTCAACAGGTCCAGTCAGGACAGGAGCGAGCACAGTACATCTCAACAAATCATAGCAGGTCAGGATATATAATCATGCTAGAGAGTAAGATACAAGAAACTGAAGAATAATATGATAAACAGGAAAGACTGTAAATAAATAGCTACAGTATATAGAGAACTAACAGTGTCTAGTGAATTCAGAGCACAAGATGGTTATGTAAACGGCACGATGTTATACACGAGTAATCTACAGAGGTTGTACACGAGTAATCTACTGGATTGAATACATAACCACTTCTACTCCCCCGCCCCAAATCAATACACAAGGATCTGGCTAAGTTACACGAAGGTCATGTGAATACATGATTATACACGATTTCACACGTTTCGTACACGAATGTCACAAATACAAGGAGTACACGTTGTTCATGATAAAGTACACGAACACGAAATACCCGATGTATCTGCTAAGGGGATAACATCGCCCAACAAGATCCATATAGTACTAATCCGTGTTTTCAACGTGTCAGCATCATGTAAAGTAATCTAAAGCAGGAAATATACTCCTAATACAGGATATAAAATGATCAGAGAATGTACTCGCCTGTATCCGGTGAATCTGGAGAATATATACTGTCCGAGGAGTGGTGTCTGTCTCATATAGAACAGTACAAGTCACTATAAGTCTACAATGATAATAAGATACAAATCAATGCATTCTACATGAATCTAGGTCAATCTAAACCAAAGTCAACTCTTGGTCAACTCTGGTCAACCCTAGAAGTCAAACTAGGTCAACCAAGTCAACCCTAAGTCAAACTAGTCTAACTAGTCTATTCTAGGTCTAACAAGCCATTCTAGGTTCTAACAAGGCTAAACAGTCTACTCTACACTCCAAACTAGGTCTGACAAATATACCCATAGGCTAAGAGCCTAGGCCATAGGCTATACCATGCCTATGAACCAAATCATACTCACATAATACATGTCAATATATATATAATATATATACACATATAGATATAGCTATAATCTAATATAGAACATACATTAGCTATAGGCTACCTATATACATGTCACACATACATATATATAACTAATATATATAAAGTACAACACTATATAATATAGGATACCTATACACATACCCCTCAATACATATATATATATATATATATATACATATGTATAGAGAGAAGGGAACACATGATACTCAAGTGTCAAATGGGTGTGTGAGATATCACAAGAGTGTGTGAGGGATTACATGTGTGTGTGGTAGGCATATAGAACAGTAGGTACAAACAGTATGGTATGGCATATACATGTGAGTGTAGAGTGTCAAGAGAGGCAATAGGGTGTGTAGGCATATATGGGTGTGTGACTAGAGGGTGTGAGAGAAAACTGAAATCAGTGAGCTAAGGCATGTGCAAACAGTGTGGTAATGTTCAAATAGGAAAACTGGAAGGGTAAACAGGGTGTATAGGCATATCCTTATGAAACAGGGAGAGGGAAATCAGTGATTCAAAACTCAGTTTTTGAAGAAGAACAAACCCAGTTCAGTTACAGTAGACAACCTATACAATATCCATCCCATGTCCAATCTCATTCTCAGGTTAATATAACAATGGCAAGACTGGAAATGTAACAGTGTGCATATTTGAGATATCTTGAATCAGAAAAACAATGTGGCATGTGAAAGAGTCATTCCCATATCAGTTAAATATATAAACTGAACATCAATCAATGTAACAGTCCTTAGATTGAGACCAATCACCAAGTCCAATACTCATTCTCAAATTCTAAAGCCAATTCATTCAATCTCAGGTTAATATTGAACATTCAATTTCAGTTTAATATGAAGAGATTCTCAGGTTATTTGAAAACTGGAAAACAGGAACACATTTGCCTATATGAATACACTCTCAGGAATGGGAATTAGTCTCAGTTTCAGTCTCAGGCATTCAGTAAATCGAAAAGGGAAAACTCAGTTCATAGTTGAAAGGAAGGGAATCAATATATCAATATTCATTCAAATCAAGTCTAATGCATATAATTTAATCATTGAAAACAATGGCATGTGAAGAGAAAGTTCAGGAAACAGTATGAAACAAGGAAATCAGTGAACCAATTAACCAGTCCATACAATCTCAGTTATGTATCAATTTAGTTCAAAATCAAACTCAATGCCTAACATACCCTTCACAAATCCAAAAGCCCATTCAATTTGTAATATGAACTAACATGACAATGATGTGTGGGTCATATGAAATCAGGGAAAACAACATCAATAGGAATAGGATTTAAGGTTCAGAATCCTGAAACTGTGTATGTAACCTGTCAATCCCATATATCAAAATCCTGATTACAAACCAAGAGCCAATTTCGAATGCCAAAAATTAAACCACATGACCAACCAAACATGTGGAACATATAACAGTTGAAACACCATCATTCAAATCAGAAAATTAAGTTAGGACAACACTGAAATGACAATGTATCAGAAATGTATCAGTGAATGCCAAAATCCCATGTTCGAATCCAAATTCCTTATTAAAACCTAAGTTAATCATGTAAACTAATATAACAGAGATTATACTACATATATAGGATCTAATTAATCAATTAAACCACAGTTTAAAACATTTAAAACGAATTAAACAAGAAACCAATATCCAGTGTACTGAACCACACAGTGCACGAACAGTGCAGGCACAAATCCGTGTCCGACACGACACAAGGGTTCGTGTCAGCCTGGGGTTCTCGTATCAGTCATGAGAACGACACATGTGTCAAGTCTCGTGGGTCGAAACGCTGTGTGCACAGAGCAGTTCTGCCCGAGTAGTAGGGCATTAACCTGCAAGCGCGCGTGTGCACGACCGTGTGTCCGCGTGTCCGTACGATGCGACACGATGCTAATTCGTGCTCAGTGCAAAAGAAATCCATAAACGAGGTGAAGACCTAGCTTTTTATTCAAACACAAACCTAAAATTAGGTCGAAATGCCCTTTGAGGCAATTCACCAAACACCTACACACATGGGTTGATACGTGTCCGATACGGACACGAAATGGACTCGAATTCTAGGGGTAGCTATTCCTACAGCTAGGTTAGGGATAGGGCATCCTAGAAATGCAATTAAACAGAAATTACATGGAGTAGATTAAAATATACCTATTGATGAGCAAAGGGTCAAAATCCCCAAATAGAAAGGGTTCCTCAAGCCACCAAACTCCCACAAATTGTTTCTTCCCTGCAAAAACTCATTACCAACAGCAAGTAGACTAAAATTAGGTCCTATTACAATTGGTTTGGAGGAAAATGGAGTTGAAATGGATTTTCTATGATTTTAGAAAGATGGAGACTTACCTCTTCCAAAATAGCAAATAATTCCTAAGGAGGCTAGCCCTAATTTATAGGAGGGGATTAAATAGGGGGAAAGGATCAATGTGGCTGCCATGGTCTGATTAGGGTTAGGGTTGGTTCATGGTGTGGGTCTATGGGCTATTAAGCCTAAGTCACAAGTCATGACTTGTGAAATCACAAGCCATTTCTAAATCAATTCAAATCCTAGTTCTCCAAATTGATCCTAATGATTAATTATCACTAACTTAAGTCAACCTAGGTTTCCATATCCTAATCACATAGTCATGACCCAGGTTAGTCCCCAAAGTCAACATAAGTCAAAGTCAACTAAAACACCAAAATCAATTATACTAAAAATCTCCAAAAATTACATTAATTCCAATAAATCTAAATAATACATAATAATTCTAAATAATTCTCAAAATTTCAAAAATGACCAAAATACCCTCAAGCTAGAAAAGTGGTAGTGACAAATCTACCCTCCTTAAAATAATTTCGTCCTCGAAATTAAAGGCAAAACTAAACTGCTGAGAAGGATAGAAAAGTATACCTCAAGGTCCAAAAAGATAGGGGTACCGCTCGCACATCTCATCCTCCTGCTCCCAGGTAGACTCTCCTGGAGAATGATGCCTCCATACGATGCGTACCAAGGGTATCACCTGGTTCCTCAATACCTTCTCTCGGCGATCCAGAATCTCCACAGGCTGCTTTGGATAACTGAGAGTAAGTCTAACCTCAATCTCCGAATGATCGAGCACATGGCTAGGGTCAGCCACATACCATCTTAACTGTGATACGTGGAATACGTTGTGAACTCCTACTAGTGCAGGTGGCAAGTCTAGCATGTATGCCACATCACCGACTCTCCCGCTGACAACGAAAGGGCCGATGAAGCGCGGGCTAAGCTTCCCACCTCCACCAAAATGTATCATACCACGAGTCGGAGATATCCGTAGAAAAACTATGTCTCCAACCTAATCACAAGTAAGGTCTCAAGTTACTAAAAATCAAACACGATCAATCAAACAAAACAAAAAAAAACCTACTTCTAATCCTATCTCTAAATCTGTACCTCAAACTCCAGCGGCCACCGGTGGCTATCGGCCCAGTGCCGATGTCTGTCCTGCGCCACGTGAAGTCTGTCCCTGATGAGCTTCACCTTCTCGGCTGCGTCAACAACCATCTCTGGTCCCAGTAAAGCTCGCTCTCCAACATCATCCCAAGATAAGGGTGTACGACACCTACGCCCGTACAGAGCCTCAAACGGTGATATCTCAATGCTGACCTGAAAACTGTTGTTGTAAGCAAACTCCACCAAATGTATGAGATCCTCCCAGGAACCTCTAAAATCCAGGACGTACGTCCGCAGCATATCCTCAAGTGTCTGAATAGTCCTCTCTGACTGTCCGTCCGTCTGGGGGTGGTATGCAGTACTAAACTTGAGTTGAGTGCCCAAACTAGTCTGCAGACTCCTCCAGAAATGGGAAGAAAAGTGACTATCCCGATCTGAGACTATGCTGACGGGAACTCCGTAAATCCTGACTATCTGCCTCATATACAACTCCGCGAGCCTCTCTGTAGACGTACCCACCTTGAATGGCAAGAAGTGGGCCAATTTGGTCAACCTGTTAACAATGAACCAAATCGCATCTTTTCCTCCTGGTGTACGCGGCAACCCCGATACGAAATCCATGGTGATATGTTCCCACTTCCACTCTAGAATAGGCAACGGCTGCAATAACCCTCCGGGCCTCTGCCTCTCTGTCTTGACCTGCTGACAGACCAAGCATCTAGCTATGAAGTGGGATACCTCCCGTTTCATCCCGTACCACCAGACATGCTCTTGCAGATCCCTGTACATCTTGTTGGCACCAGAATGTATAGAGTACTGCGATCTATGAGCCTCCTGTATGATCTGCTCTCTGAGCTCCCCGCTGGGCACACATAACCGGGAACCGTGCCTCAGGGCACCATCCTCTGCAAGTGAAAACTCGCCATCCTCCAATTTTGCACTGAACTGCTCTCGGATACACCGCAGAGCCACATCCTCGAACTGTGTCGCCTTGATCCTGTCCATCAAGTCTGACTGTATCTGAAGGCCCCATAACTGCATCTGCACTCCGGGCACAATCACCTCAATCCCAAGGCTCTCCAAGTCTGCAAGCAAGTGCCGATCCATAGTCAAACACATGGCTGTCGGATACCTACTCAAGGCATCGGCAACCACGTTGGCCATCCCTGGATGATACTGAAGTGAGATGTCAAAGTCTGTCACTCCCCGTTCCCAGAATAAGTAGTCTTATTCATGTACAACTCATGTGTATTTATTTTAGTACTTATCATGTATTACCCTGTATTTAAAATCCTTTAATTCATGTTAATTAAGTTTCTATTAATTAATTATCTGCTCTTTAATTCTTATGTTAATTTATTTCCTGCAATTAATTTTCCGTAATTTATTTCTGTATTTTATTTCCTGCAATTTACTTCTCTGCTTTAGTTTTATTTTCGGTTGGATGAGCCCTTTAAACCCGACCTATTAAGAACCCAGCCCAACTCCCACCTACCACCCCTTTGCTACTTAAAGCTACCCTCTCCCTTCTCTCTCCTCATTCACTCCTTCTTCACCATTACTTCTTCTTCTTCCTTTCATTACTCTCTCCACCTACCAACTAGACAAGTACATCTTGCTCTACATGAGGACCATATTTTATGGTTCAATATTCTTTCTCTCATGATTCTAAGAAAGTTTAGTGCTTAGTATTTTTGATTTCATTGGTTCATTTCTTGTAGATCTAAGTTATTGTATTTTCATTTGTCTATGGGTTTTGATCTAGCAAACTCCTTTGTTCTCAAGATTTGATGGTTCCATGTCGTAGAGCAGTTCATCCTACCCAATTTTGATCTTTGGAAAGTTGGATTCAGACTTATTTTGACCAAGTTATGAACTTTTGAAGCTTTGGGGTGCAACCATGGAGTTCTTGCTGTTTGGAGAAGACAGTGAGCAGTGTACGCTAGCTTTTTAGCTTGCGTCACTGAGCTATGCGTGCTCTTTAGCGCAGCGCAGTATGGAGTCCATACGCTGCCTTTTTAGGAAGCGTGTGTCTTGCATACGCTACCTTTTGGAAGCGTATGTCGTATGGAGTTCATACGCTGCCTTTTGGGAGCGTATGACTTGCATACGCTGACTTGAATGGTCAGGAGTCGTATGAAGTCCATACGCTGCCTTTTGGGAGCATATGACTTGCATACGCTGACTTGAATGGTCAGGAGTCGTATGGAGTTTATACGCTGCCTTTTGGGAGCGTATGACTTGCATACGCTGACTTGAATGGTCAGGAGTCGTATGGAGTTCATACGCTGCCTTTTGGGAGCGTATGACTTGCATACGCTCACTTGAGTGCCAAGGAGTCGTATGGAGTCCATACGCTGCCTTCCTGAGCGTAGCCTGACCTAAGCGTATGACTCTTGCACTGAGCGTATGGCCTTTGGTTGACCTGGTCTTATGTCAGCATGTCAGTTTGGTTTCATTTTCCTTGCCTAGATCTTTTATAGCCCTGTATATTAATATTTTATTAGACATTTTACGCCCATTTTATATCCTTACGCCTTTTGGCATGAACCCGATAAATCATGATATGTTAATATTGTTATATTGATTGTTATATGGAATGTGTCCTGTGTCTTGATTGATTCACGGGTACCCAGTAAGACTGGAACTTGACCTTGAGAGTTATAGACTCGACCCTATTTAATGTAAATTAACTTTCATGCCTTGTCACCATTAATGACGATGGTTATCTTGACTAAATTGATCATGTGTTCCTAGTTGGAACTACGAAACTGGCTAGTCGTCTTATTGAAATGAATGAATGAGACACGTTCATGTAATGAACTATTGTGATCGATTAGCCGATCTCGAATATTGACATACATGCACATGCAGGCTTCAATCTATTTATTTATTTATTTATTTTCTACAAAAGAAGCATGTGTACTTATGGTCAAGGCATGATTACCGTGGTTAGATTTGATTGTTGCATTACGCTATGTAAGACCTGCAACCTAACCGCACTGGTATCGTTGTAGAGTTGTGCATACCGTACCCTGTACGAAAGTACTCATTTGAATGACCATGATCCACGACATGGGATTTCACTCAACATAGGGACTATTAAGTTAAATAAAAATAATAATTACATGGAGAGAATGGATTACCGAGTTCTTATATGGCAGCCCCCTTGGGACGGGTAGTATCCGACGGGCCGACTGGTTCCCACAGATACTGTAAACCTGCCACACGGACATAGAGCAGTATCTGGTTATATTATTTATTGTATATTATATATTGATGACGGGCGTCCTGCTGGGACTCGTCTAATTCATGCATGGCGCACATGATTCATTGGATAGACTAGCCTTGCTTGCACATAGTAAGAACTGAGGAATCCCTAATTGCATTATTCTAGGATAACTTTGGACTCAAAATAGTAAGCCGTAGGATTTGATTGACCGTTCAAGATGATTTGTTTGTGCACTGTACCTACTCTGTTACTTAACTGGGATGATCAGAATGTCAGGAACATGACGGGCCAACTTCTGTCCTTGTTTGGTTGGGAGGTTGGTTCGAAGTGTCATGATGTTATGTGAATCCTAGTAGCCAGCAGAGATCTATTTATCATATTTCACATTACTGGTTTTAGTTCTCATGTCGTGCTTCCTTGTGGTACTTGCTATTAGAGGTCTAACCTCTCTGGTTTTGCATGGCCAGATTTAGAGCCAGTCCCCGAAGATCCAGCTTACTTCTACCTCCAAGATGGTCAACACTCATGATCGCAGGAGGATTCGAGTGGGTTTCTTACTTCCCCGCTCATTTTGTTATCTACTTTATACTTTGCCGTTTGGCACCGACATGTTAGTCGGATTGTCTTGTACTTACTTTTTACATAATTGTAACTAAAGTCAGGCTGCAGCTGATAACAATTGTGTATACTTTTGCTACATCAATCTGGCTATGTTTTGTAAAGCCAGATATCAAGAACATTTTGACTAAGCATTTAGGACGCCTTACTGCTTTATCTCACATGTTCTCTATTTCTGTTTCTTGTTTGAATGATTGAGACAATAGATGTGTAATGACCATAGCAAGACTTTTATGTAGAATGCACCCCCTCGTCTGGTTAGACAGCATTGATCGTATTATACGGTATTCATCTACCCGTAATACGTAGCTGGCTGAGTCATTCCCCCGCTCTCCAGTATTCTGGCTCTGAGGCGTGACAAGGTTTTAGTGGTGGCCCATGCAGGTCTGATTTCAGACTTGTGGGGTGTTTTGTTTAATAGGATGTCTCAATCAGACATATTTCCCCTTGATCTCATGATTTGTTACTCTCAACTCTAGCTTGACATTCCAGTATCCTTTGACTTCATTGATTCTTCATGTCCGGTCATTTGATTGTTCTCTTGTCCCTTTTCTTAGGGGCACCTCGTCCGTATCTGTCAGAGCTGGACAGCAACAACATGGACAGCAGCATGGACAACCTGACCAGATTGGTCAGCAACAAGGATCAGAACCACTTCATGAGGCTATTCAAGAAGAAGTGATAGTGGAACCAGCAGCTGGGTCACAGTATCCGGACATTCCACCCCCACCGACAGTTCCACCTACCCAAGTGGACACTACCAGCCCTTCTGGAGATCATGAGAGGAATGATGGCTACTCAGCAACACCAGATGTTGGCCCAGCAGCGCATGCACGCTCAGTTGCAAGAGCAGAATGTACTACTCAACCAAGGATTACAGACGGCAATAGAAAGAGGGACGAGGCCAGATTCAGGAGCGTCAGCCCGGTTTTGCAAGTATAACCCCCGCCGTTTCGAGGGCACGGAGGATGCCATCTCAGCAGATGCATGGCTTAAGGATATTGAGGCTATCCTGACAGCCGCTAAGGTACCGGCAGAAGAACGTGTGGATCTAGTGAAGTTGTTACTTCAGGATCTTGTACGTGATTGGTGGGAAGCAGAGGAAGTAGGCATCAGACGTCCCGTTGCTTGGGACGATTTCACAGCAAGATTCAAGACGAAGTATTATGGAATTGTGGCACAGTTTGAGCTACAACAGAAGTTTATTAGCCTCAGGCAGGCTGGCAAGACTGTAGATGCTTATGCAGCGGAGTTCTGCAGATTGAGTAGATTTGCCCCAGAGATGGTAGCGACGGAGCGCCAGAGGGCTATGAGGTTTCAGCAAGGGTTTCATCTTGAGCTCTTGCAATTGATAGAAGGGCACAATTACCAGACTTTTGATGAGATATTGACGGCGACTCGAAGGCATGAGATCACCATTCAGAGGCTTGCAGTAAGGACTGGGGGTCAGAAGAGATCCCACAGTCAGATTAAAGGAGGAGGGGGAGCAGCGCCCCGAACAACAGCACCATCCACTGGTATTCGTATCCATGATATGGCGATACGAGGACCAGTACCACCACCCAGGCAGCAGCAACAGCAACAGATAAAGAACCAGCAACCCCCGACGGGCTGCACTTATTGTGGGAAGATGGGACACACTAGAGATGTGTGTCGGACATTGAATGGACTATGTCTGATATGTGGGAATCCAGACCATCGGGTTACCACATGTCCCATGAATTCGAGGTCAGGAGGACCAGGGCAGCAGTTTCCTGCTCTGCCAGCACCAGGGACAGGGCAGTACCGAGGACCAGCGGTAGCAGTGAGGCCGTTGGCGCAGCGTCCGTTAGTACCGCAGGCTCAGATGTATCGACAGCAGGGACCACCGATACAGCAACACCAGCATCGACTACCCCAGCATCATCAAGGAAGGGGCCAGCAGCAGCACCAAGCTAGGCCGCAACATGGGAACCAGCAAGGAGGTCGAGGGCAAGCATTCACTTTATCCTTGGAGGAGACATTAGCATCGGGAGATGTTGTGGCAGGTAACATTCACGTCGCCTCATATCCCGCAGTAGCATTGTTTGTTTCGGGAGCATCACACTCATTTATATCTGCACAATTTGCAACACGGCTAGGAATGGAGTTCGAGGCATTGCCAGGAAGGTTGAATATACTCACTGGTAATGGGCTCGTAGGAGTTAGTAGAGTTATTCTAGCGTGCAGTGTTATAGTTTGCGGGCATTCCTTACCCGCCCAGTTGATAGAATTTCCTGTTGGAAATTTTGACGTTATCTTAGGCATGGACTGGCTGAAAGACAGTCATGCGATAATAGATTGTCGTAGTGGGAGTGTATCTTTTGATATTCATGCATAAAGAGGTTCACCTTAGTCAGGTCAGAGGCAACTCAGCAAGAGCAGGGAGTAATAACAGCAATGGAAGAAGTTCAGGTTCCGAAGGTAGTTGAAGAATTTCTAGACGTATTTCCCGAAGAACTTCCCGGTCTGCCACCAGTTAGAGATATTGAGTTCAGTATAGAATTGGCACCTGGAACTAAACCGATATCAGATCGAGTTTACAGAATGGCGGATTCGGAACAGGCCAAGGTTTATCAGCATATAGAGGAATTGAAGGAGAAGAAGTTCATCCAAGCTAGCATATCACCATGGACAGCGCCAGTGGTACTTGTAGGGAAGAAGGATGGGTCATCCAGATTATGTATCGATTACAGGAAGCTTAACGCGGCGACAGTAAAGAACAAGTACCCACTACCCAGGATCGATGACTTATTTGATCAGTTGAGCAGGGCTAGAGTTTTCTCCAAGATAGATCTTCGTTCAGGGTACCATCAGGTGAGGGTTAGGAAGGAAGATATTCCCAAGACAGCATTCAGGTCGAAGTATGGGCATTATGAGTTTTTAGTAATGCCGTTTGGTTTGACCAATGCTCCAGCTATCTTCATAGATTTGATGAACCGCATCTTTATGCCGTATTTAGATCAGTTTGTCGTAGTATTTTTCGACGACATTCTTGTGTACTCTGCTAGTGAAGAGGAGCATGAAGACCACCTCAGAAAAGTGTTGCAGGTTCTGAGAGAGAACCAGTTGTATGCTAAGCTCAGCAAGTGTGAGTTCTGGATGGACCATATTTCATTTTTGGGTCATATCGTATCAGGAGTTGGAGTAGCAGTGGATCCCAAGAAGGTAGAAGCAGTAGAGAGTTGGCCAGTACCCAAGACCGCAGCTGACGTACGGAGTTTCTTGGGATTGGTAGGATATTACAGAAGATTTGTGTCAAATTTTACAAGACTTTCAGCACCCATGACCCGCTTGACACGGAAGGATGTGACATTCGTTTGGTCGGCAGAATGCCAGGCATCATTTGAGAATCTGAAGCAGAAGTTGATATCAGCGCCCATTCTTACATTGCCAGTTGGACCTGGAGGTTTTACCGTATATTGTGATGCGTCAGGTAAAGGACTTGGATGCGTCCTCATGCAGCACGGGAAGGTGATAGCATATGCATCTAGGCAGCTTCGGGACCACGAGAATATTATCCAACTCATGATTTGGAGTTAGCAGTAGTAGTGTTTGCTTTGAAGCTATGGAGGCATTACTTATATGGTGATCGAGTAGACATGTACACAGACCACAAAAGTCTGAAGTACATCTTTACTCAGAAGGAGCTGAACATGAGGCAGAGAAGATGGTTGGAGTTGATCAAGGATTATGACGTAGAGCTTCAGTATCATCCAGGCAAGGCTAATGTAGTGGCAGACGCTCTCAGCATGAGAGACGGCACATTTATGTTGACAACGCAGAGACATATCTTAGAAGACCTTCAGGAGATGGGCATAGAAATTATACTTCCTTGTGATGTAGGAGTTCTGGCTAGTCTACAAGTCTAATCTGACTTGGTAGATAGGATCAAGGCAGCTCAGGCACAAGACCCAAGGATTCAGAAGCTTAGGGCAGAATGTGAGTCAGGACTCAGGAAGGAGATGAGAATTCATGAAGATGGTATACTTAGATTTGGATCACGTCTATGTGTGCCCAGTGGAGATATCAAACAGGAAGTTATGGCAGAAGCTCACAGTTTCCAGTATTCTATACATCCTGGAGGGACCAAGATGTACCAAGATATCAAGCAGCACTTCTGGTGGAATGGAATGAAGAGAGAGATAGCTAGATTCGTTTCCCGTTGCTTGGTATGTCAGCAAGTGAAGGCAGAACAGCAGAGGCCAGCTGGATTATTGCAACCGCTTCCTATCCCGGAATGGAAGTGGGAGCATATCACGATGGACTTTGTGACCGGTTTACCGAGATCGCCAAGTAGTAAGGATGCCATTTGGGTGATAGTAGATCGGCTTACGAAGGTGGCACATTTTCTTTCTTTCAGAGTAGGGCAATCTACAGAAAAGTTGGCAGAGTTGTACATGCAACAGATAGTCAGGCAGCATGGAGTCCCTGTCAGTATTGTGTCAGATCGAGATACCCGTTTCATATCACATTTCTGGAAGAGCTTGCATCATAGTCTGGGTACCAAGTTGAGATTTAGCACGGCTTACCATCCGCAGATGGACGGGCAATCAGAAAGGACAATCCAAACTTTAGAAGATATGTTACGAGCTTGCACTCTAGATTTTGGAGGATCTTGGGAAAGCCACCTGCACTTAGTTGAGTTCTCATACAACAACAGTTATCAAGCCAGTATCCAGATGGCGCCATTTGAAGCATTATATGGTAAGAAGTGTAGATCGCCATTTGAAGCATTATTCGGAGAAAGGAAGATGCTAGGCCCAGAAATGATTGTTCGGACGGTTGAAGTGATTAAGGGAATTAGAGAACGACTTCGTGTTGCGCAGGATCGGCATCGTCATTGGGCGGACCAGCATCGTAGGCCGCTAGAGTTTTCTGTTGGGGACCACGTGTTCTTGCGGATCTCACCTACCCGTGGGGTCATTAGATTTGGCGTTCGCGGGAAGCTGAGTCTGCGATACGTAGGCCCATTTGTTATTCTTGATAGGATAGGCGATGTTGCTTATCGTTTGTCCCTTCCACCTTCGTTACGAGAGGTGTATGACGTGTTTCATGTATCTCAATTACGGAGGTATGTATCGGACCCAAGCCATATCCTCGATCATTCTGAGCTGGTTGTTGGTACCAACCTGTCTTACGAGGAGCAGCCTGTGTCCATCTTGGACCGAAGAGAGATGGTACTCAAGAACCGAACAATTAACCTTGTCCGGGTTGCTTGGGGTCATCACTCTTTGGGAGAGTCAACGTAGGAACGTGAGGATGATATCCGATCACGGTATCCACATCTGTTTGACTCACAAGGTATATCTTTTTCTGTGTACCTTGATTGTCTTGATTCCTCATGCTTAACCCCTTATGGGTAGAATTGCTAGATAACGTAGATTGTTAAATATGGATATGTTACTTGCTATGGACATTGTAAAATGATTGCTTGATTGAATTGCTTGTACTTAGATTAGTTTAGCCCCGATGTTTCTATTCTGCTTGGATTTCAAATTTCGAGGACGGAATTTTTCTAAGGTGGGTAGAGATGTCACTCCCCGTTCCCAGAATGCGTAGTCTTATTCATGTACAACTCATGTGTATTTATTTTAGTATTTATCATGTATTATCCTGTATTTAAATTCCTTTAATTCATGTTAATTAAGTTTCTGTTAATTAATTATCTGCTCTTTAATTCTTATGTTAATTTATTTCCTGCAATTAATTTTTCGTAATTTATTTATGTATTTTATTTCCTGCAATTTACTTCTCTGCTTTAGTTTTATTTTCGGTTGGATGAGCCCCTTAAACCCGACCCATTAAGAACCCGGCCCAACTCCCACCTACCACCCCTTTGCTACTTAAAGCTACCCTCTCCCTTCTCTCTCCTCATTCACTCCTTCTTCACCATTACTTCTTCTTCTTCTTCCTTTCATTACTCTCTCCACCTACCAACTAGGCAAGTACATCTTGCTCTACATGAGGACCATATTTTATGGTTCAATATTCTTCTTCTCATGATTCTAAGAGAGTTTAGTGCTTAGTATTTTTGATTTCATTGGTTCATTTCTTGTAGATCTAAGTTATTGTATTTTCGGTTGTCTATGGGTTTTGATCTAGCAAACTCCTTTGTTCTCAAGATTTGATGGTTCCATGTCGTAGAGCAGTTCATCCTACCCAATTTTGACCTTTGGAAAGTTGGATTCGGACTTATTTTGACCAAGTTATGAACTTTTGAAGCTTTGGGGTGCAACCATGGAGTTCTTGCTGTTTGGAGAAGACAGTGAGCAGTGTACGCTAGCTTTTTAGCTTGCATCACTGAGCTGTGCGTGCTCTTTAGCGCAGCGCAGTATGGAGTCCATACACTGCCTTTTTAGGAAGCGTGTGTCTTGCATACGCTACCTTTTGGAAGCGTATGTCGTATGGAGTTCATACGCTGCCTTTTGGGAGCGTATGACTTGCATACGCTGACTTGAATGGTCAGGAGTCGTATGAAGTCCATACGCTGCCTTTTGGGAGCGTATGACTTGCATACGCTGACTTGAATGGTCAGGAGTCGTATGGAGTTCATACGCTGCCTTTTGGGAGCGTATGACTTGCATACGCTGACTTGAATGGTCAGGAGTCGTATGGAGTTCATACGCTGCCTTTTGGGAGCGTATGACTTGCATACGCTCACTTGAGTGCCAAGGAGTCGTATGGAGTCCATACGCTGCCTTCCTGAGCGTAGCCTGACCTAAGCGTATGACTCTTGCACTGAGCGTATGGCCTTTGGCTGACTTGGTCTTATGTCAGCATGTCAGTTTGGTTTTATTTTCCTTGCCTGGATCTTTTATAGCCCTGTATATTAATATTTTATTAGACATTTTACGCCCATTTTATATCCTTACGCCTTTTGGCATGAACCCGATAAATCATGATATGTTAATATTGTTATATTGATTGTTATATGAAATGTGCCCTGTGTCTTGATTGATTCACGGGTACCCAGTAAGACTAGAACTTGACCTTGAGAGTTATAGACTCGACCCTATTTAATGCAAATTGACTTTCATGCCTTGTCACCATTAATGACGATGGTTATCTTGACTAAATTGATCATGCGTTCCTAGTTGGAACTACGAGACTGGCTAGTCGTCTTATTGAAATGAATGAATGAGACACGTTCATGTAATAAACTATTGTGATCGATTAGTCGATCCTGAATATTGACATACATGCACATGCAGGCTTCAATCTATTTATTTATTTATTTATTTATTTTCTACAAAAGAAGCATGTGTACTTATGGTCAAGGCATGATTACCGTGGTTAGATTTGATTGTTGCATTACGCTATGTAAGACCTGCAACCTAACCGTACTGGTATCGTTGTAGAGTTGTGCATACCGTATCCTGTACGAAAGTACTCATTTGAATGACCATGATCCACGACATGGGATTTCACTCAACGTAGGGACTATTAAGTTAAATAAAAATAATAATTGCATGGAGAGAATGGATTCCCGAGTTCTTACATGGCAGCCCCCTTGGGACGGGTAGTATCCGACGGGCCGGCTGGTTCCCACAGATACTATAAATCTCTCACACGGGCATGGAGCAGTATCTGGTTATATTATTTATTGTATATTATATATTGATAACGGGCGTCCTGTTGGGACTCGTCTAATTCATGCATGGCGTACATGATTCATTGGATAGACTAGCCTTGCTTGCACATAGTAAGAACTGAGGAATCCCTAATTGCATTATTCCAGGATAACTTGGGACTCAAAATAGTAAGCCGTAGGATTTGATTGACCGTTCAAGATGATTTGTTTGTGCACTGTACCTACTCTGTTACTTAACTGGGATGATCAGAATGTCAGGACATGACGGGCCAACTTCTGTCCTTGTTTGGTTGGGAGGTTGGTTCGAAGTGTTGTGATGTTATGTGAATCCTAGTAGCCAGCAGAGATCTATTTATCATATTTCGTATTACTGGTTTTAGTTCTCATGTCGTGCTTTCTTGTGGTACTTGCTATTAGAGGTCTAACCTCTCTGGTTTTGCATGGCCAGATTTAGAGCCAGTCCCCGAAGATCCAGCTTACTTCTACCTCCAAGATGGTCAACACTAGAGGGATGATCGCAGGAGGATTCGAGTGGGTTTCTTACTTTCCCGCTCATTTTGTTATCTACTTTATACTTTGCCGTTTGGCACCGACGTGTTAGTCGGATTGTCTTGTACTTACTTTTTACATAATTGTAACTAAAGTCAGGCTGCAGCTGATAACAATTGTGTATACTTTTGCTACATCAATCTGGCTATGTTTTGTAAAGCCAGATATCAAGAACATTTTGACTGAGCGTTTGGGACGCCTTACTGCTTTATCTCACATGTTCTCTATTTCTATTTCTTGTTTGAATGATTGAGACAATAGATGTGTAATGACCATAGTAAGACTTTTATGTAGAATGCACCCCCTCGTCTGGTTAGACAGCATTGATCGTATTATACGGTATTCATCTACCCGTAATACGTAGCTGGCTGAGTCATTCCCCCGCTCTCCAGTATTCTGGTTCTGGGGCGTGACAAAGTCCTTCATCAACTCTAGCCATCTGCGCTGCCTCATGTTGAGCTCTTTCTGTGTAAACACATACTTCAAGCTCTTGTGATCTGTGAAAATCTCCACCCTCTCGCCATACAGATAGTGCTTCCACAACTTCAAAGCAAAAATCACCGCCACCAGCTCTAGGTCATGGGTAGGGTAGTTCTTCTCATGGGGACATAATTGCCTGGAAGCATAGGCAATCATCTTCCCATGCTGCTGCAAGACACAACCCAGCCCCTTCCCTGAAGCATCACTATAAATAGTGAATCCACCTGATCCTGAAGGCAATGTTAGAATCGGAGCTGTCGTAAGCCGCTTCTTCAACTCATCAAAATCTGCCTGACACTCCTCTGACCAAACATACTCAGCATCCTTCCGGGTCAACCGAGTCAACGACTCTGCAACCCGGGAGAAATCCTGTATAAATCTCATATAGTATCCTGCCAGCCCCAGGAAACTCCTGATCTCTGCCACTGAAGTCAGCGCTGTCCAAGCCTCAACTGCTATAATCTTCTTGGGGTCAACTGAGATACCATCTCCAGTCACCACATGCCCCAAGAAGTCCACTCGGTCCAAGAAAAACTCACACTTGGAGAGTTTCCCATAAAGCTGCTCCCTCCTGAGAGTCTCTAGCACTATCCGCAGATGCTTCTCGTGCTCCTCCTCAGTCTTAGAATATACCAAGATATCATCAATGAACACCACCACGAACTTGTCTAAGTACTGGTGGAACACCTTGTTCATTAGATTCATAAACACTGCTGGTGCATTGGTTAGCCGAAACGGCATAACCAAAAACTCAAACTGCCCGTACCGCGTCCTAAAAGCGGTCTTGGGAATATCCTCCCCCTTCACCTTCACCTGGTGATAACCCGACCTCAAATCAATCTTGGAGAACACCCGAGCTCCGCTCAACTGATCAAACAGATCATCGATCCGCGGCAGTGGGTATCTGTTCTTGATTGTCAGGTTGTTAAGTGCCCTGTAGTCGATACACATCCGTACCGACCCATCCTTCTTGGGTACGAAGAGTACCGGTGCACCCCAAGGTGAAGAACTAGATCGGATGAAGCCCTTGTCCTGCAGCTCATCCACCTGCTTCTTCAGCTCCACCAACTCGCTGTTGTTCACTCGATAGACATGCTGAGAGATCGGTTCCGTGCCGGGAACCAAGTCTATCGAGAACTCTACATCTCTATCCGGTGGAAGCCCTGGCAACTCCTCTGGAAATACGTCCATAAACTCTGCGATCAAGGGATGCGGAGCCACCTGCTCCTCAACTGAAGCTCCACAGAAGACTCCGTCGTCCTGCTCTGTCTTTCGCCTGGTGTACTCAAACTCTGGCTCTCCTGGCGCCCCGAACAAAACTCTACCCCTACGACAATCAATGCGGGCATGGTGTCTACTCAGCCTGTCCATACCTAATACTATATCGTAGTTCGGTAATGGCATGACGAGTAAACTCACTCCCAACTCTCGGCCTCCCAATATGATGCTCCGCCCTCTGCAAACATCACTCATGAGGATGACCCCACCCCCGGTCGTGATCTTGTAGGTCCTAGGTAATGGTTCAGAAACCAAACTGTGTCTAATAGCATACGATACTGACACAAAGCTGTGGAAAGCCCCGGAATCAAAGAGTGTAAATGCTGGAAGGGAGTCGAGAAGAACCGAACCTGCTATCAGCTCTCCTATGGTCTCGGCATCCTCAGCTGCCATGGCGAAAGCTCGCCCCTGCTGTCCACCTCGTGCCTGCTGCTGGTGCTGCTGGAACCTCTGCTGCTGGGTCTGCAGGGCTGGTCCCCTCTGCTGGCCTGCTGGAGCCTTGGCTGCCCCAGCTCCTCCTGGTATCGGACGTATCGACGCAACTGGACACTCTCACATCTGATGGTCTGCTGATCCACACAACAAACATCTGCCAAGTCTCTTCCTACACTCGTCCCACTTGTGCCCAGGCCTCTTGCAGAAAGTACAACTAATAGCCTACTGCCTGGGTGCCTGCTGCCCTCTCTGCTGAAAAGGTACACGGCCCTGATGCCGGTACTGCTGAACTGGCCTCTGCTGCTGAAAGTGCTGCTGGAAGTGAGGCCTCTTGGCCTGTCCCTGACTGCTACTGCCACCCTGGAAGTCGCGACCCCTCTTCTGCTTCAGCCCTAGGTCGTCTTCCGCCGCCATGGCCCCAGAAAATATCTCAGCAAATATGGCAATTCGGTCGCTCTTAGTCAGTGACCGAATCTCTCTAATCAGACCTCGGCGAAACTTCCTCGCCTTCGTCTTCTCGGTCAAGTCATCTATAAACCGGGCCAATCTGCTGAACTCCCCGGCATACTCAGCTACCGTCTGGTTCCCCTGAACCAGACCCTCGAACTGTGCCTCGATACTCCCAAGGCAACATCAGAAAAGAACTATTCCCTGAACAGCTCCTTGAACTGGGCCCAAGTCTGGCCCTCAACTCCTATCCTGGGATCTGCCTGATACCACGCACGGGCTAAGTCCTGCATCTGGCTGCCCGCCGCCTCGATCTGGAGTCGATCTGGTATCTCCGCCAGTCGGAAGATCTCCTCAATATGCTCTATCAAGTCGTCTGTAATGTGAATGCCCTCCGTGCCGAAGAACTCCCGAGGATGCATCTTCTGGAAGTCCTGAATGTCCTTCTCCCTCCGACGGGACTGCTGCTGGGCCCCCTGAGCAGTAATCATCTCCACTGTAGTACGAACCAGCTGGTGTGCCTCGTCGATCCCCTAACGGAAATCGGTAGTCTGCCTCGTCTGCTGCTGCCGGTGGGACTCCAGAATCCTCTCCACAAAGGAGAAGAGATGTGCAGCATCTACCATCCCTGTAGGCGGAGGCTGCTGCAGAGGAAAGATCTCAGGAATCACTGGGCTCTGCCTCCTGGCTGCTGGAGGTGCTCCTCCAAAAGTTGCAGAGACATTGACTCCTGAGGGCTGCACTGGCCCTATGGTACTGGGAGCTGGCTGCTGGACACGAGAGGTGGCAGACCCCTCTCCAGCCTTTTCCCGTCACGGGGCGATGCGATCGCGTCTCAACCATCCTGGAAACACAGATCAAACAAGAAACAATTACTGAGAATGAGTCAAAAAAATCAAAGGAGGATAGTTTAAAATTCTAAGAAAGATAATAAGCAGCAAAATAGATATACGGAATCTGATAAGGAATTTTTCCTAGTGTGATTGAGTACCTTCAAAATTTACTAATTTCTACTGCATGCTGCAGCGATATTCTAGTTCGAATACCACTACATTTCCAACCTAGACCTGCATGGGCCACCACTAAAAATGTGTCACGACCCGCACCCTAGAGTAAGGGCACGAGACGTGGGTACGTCCAGCCTACGCCGCAGTATCGGTGGTAGAACGTTGTCTTAGGTCACAACATCTAACAGTTGAAGGTAAAAGCAGTTATACTCCTCGAATGGGGGTGACATAACAGAATATAACTCAATCACAGCTAAGGTAGAACAGGAATAAGATAGAATGATAATAGATGATAATATCCAGGAAAGAAACATCACAGAGATACAAATCCAGAATTCTAAGTATCTAAAATAAGTACATATCCCAAATCTCTGAAATCCAAATACAGTAATCCAAGTAAAGTAAAGACAATCCTAGTCTAAGGGAGTGTCATCTACTGCTAGTGGATCCTGCTGCTGGTCCAAGTCCAGGCACTCGTCTAGTGTAGCACCGTAGTAGGTAGGGCAGAACGCCTCAGCCTCGTCCCCTGTAATATTTTAACAGGTCCAGTCAGGACAGGAGCTGGCACAGTACATCTCAATAAATCATAGCAAGTCAGGATATATAATCATGCTAGAGAGTAAGATACAAGAAACTGAAGAATAATATGATAAACAGGAAAGACTGTAAATAAATAGCTACAGTATATAGAGAACTAACAGTGTCTAGTGAATTCAGAGCACAAGATGGTTATGTAAACGGCACGATGTTATACACGAGTAATCTACAGAGGTTGTACACGAGTAATCTACTGGATTGAATACATAACCACTTCTACTCCCCCGCCCCAAATTAATACACAAGGATCTGGCTAAGTTATGTTATTGTACACGAAGGTCATGTGAATACATGATTATACACGATTTCACGCATTTCGTACACGAATGTCACAAATACAAGGAGTACACGATGTTCACGATAAAGCACACGAACACGAAATACCCGATGTATCCGCTAAGGGGATAACATCGCCCAACAAGATCCATATAGTACTAATCCATGTTTTCAACGTGTCAGCATCATGTAAAGTAATCTAAAGTAGGAAATATACTCCTAATGCAGGATATGAAATGATCAGAGAATGTACTCGCCTGTATCCGATAAATCTGGAGAATATATACTGTCCGAGGAGTGGTGTCTGTCTCCTATAGAACAGTACAAGTCACTATGATTCTACAATGATAATAAGATGCAAATCAATACATTCTACATGAATCTAGGTCAATCTAGACCAAAGTCAACTCTTGGTCAACTCTTGTCAACCCTAGAAGTCAAACTAGGTCAACCAAGTCAACCCTAAGTCAAACTAGTCTAACTAGTTTATTCTAGGTCTAACAAGCCATTCTAGGTTCTAACAAGGCTAAACAGTCTACTCTAGACTCCAAACTAGGTCTGACAAATATACCCATAGGCTAAGAGCCTAGGCCATAGGCTATACCATGCCTATGAACCAAATCATACTCACATAATATATGTCAATATATATATAATATATATACACATATAGATATAGCTATAATCTAATATAGAACATACATTAGCTATAGGCTACCTATATACATGTCACACATACATATATATAACTAATATATATAAAGTACAACACTATATAATATAGGATACCTATACACATACCCCTCAATACATATATATATACATATGTATAGAGAGAAGGGAACACATGATACTCAAGTGTCAAGTGGGTGTGTGAGATATCACAAGAGTGTGTGAGGGATTACATGTGTGTGGTAGGCATATAGAACAGTAGGTACAAACAGTGTGGTATGGCATATACATGTGAGTGTAGAGTGTCAAGAGAGGCAATAGGGTGTGTAGGCATATATGGGTGTGTGACTAGAGGGTGTGAGAGAAAATTGAAATCAGTGAGCTAAGGCATGTGCAAACAGTATGGTAATGTTCAAATAGGAAAACTGGAAGGGTAAACAGGGTGTATAGGCATATCCTTATGAAACAGGGAGAGAGAAATCAGTGATTCAAAACTCAGTATTTGAAGAAGAACAAACCCAGTTCAGTTACAGTAGACAACCTATACAATTTCTATCCCATGCCCAATCTCATTCTCAGGTTAATATAACAATGGCAAGACTGGAAATGTAACAGTGTGCATATTTGAGATATCTTGAATCAGGAAAACAATATGGCATATGAAAGAGTCATTCCCATATCAGTTAAAAATATAAACTGAACAACAATCAATGTAACAGTCCTTAGATTGAGACCAATCACCAAGTCTAATACTCATTCTCAAATTCTAAAGCCAATTCATTCAATCTCAGGTTAATATTGAACATTCAATTTCAGTTTAATATGAAGAGATTCTCAGGTTATTTGAAAACTGGAAAACAGGAACACATTTGCCTATATGAACACACTCTCAGGAATGGGAATTAGTCTCAGTTTCAGTCTCAGGCATTCAGTAAATCGAAAAGGAAAAACTCGGTTCATAGTTGAAAGGAAGGGAATCAATATATCAACATTCATTCAAATCAAGTCTAATGCATATGAATTTAATCATTGAAAACAGTGGCATGTGAAGAGAAAGTTCAGGAAACAGTATGAAACAAGGAAATCAGTGAACCAATTAACCAGTCCATACAATCTCAGTTATGTATCAATTTAGTTCGAAATCAAACTCAATGCCTAACATACCCTTCACAAATCCAAAAGCCCATTCAATTTGTAATATGAACTAACATGACAATGATGTGTGGGTCATATGAAATCAGGGAAAACAACATCAATAGGAATAGGATTTAAGGTTCAGAATCCTGAAACTGTGTATGTAACCTGTCAATCCTATATATCAAAATCCTGATTACAAACCAAGAGCCAATTTCGAATACCAAAAATTAAACCCATGACAAACCAAACATGTGGAACATATAACAGTTGAAACACCATCATTCAAATCAGGAAATTAAGTTAGGACAACACTGAAATGACAATGTATCAGGAATGTATCAGTGAATGCCAAAATCCCATGTTCGAATCCAAATTCCTCATTAAAACCTAAGTTAATCATGTAAACTAATATAACAGAGATTATACTACATATATAGGATCTAATTAATCAATTAAACCACAGTTTAAAACATTTAAAACGAATTAAACAAGAAACCAATATCCAGTGCACTGAACCACACAGTGCACGAACAGTGCAGGTACGAATCCGTGTTCAACATGACACAAGGGTTCGTGTCAGCCTGGGGTTCTCGTGTCAGTCATGAGAACGACACATGTGTCAAGTCTCGTGGGTCGAAATGCTATGTGCACAGAGCAGTTCCGCCCGAGTAGCAGGGCATTAACCTGCCAGCGCGCGCGTGTGCACGATCGTGTGTCCGCGTGTCCGTGCGACGTCACACGATGCTAAGTTGTGCTCAGTGCAAAAGAAATCCATAAGCGAGGTGAAGACCTAGCTTTCTATTCAAACACAAACCTAAAATTAGGTCGAAATTACCTTTGAGGCATTTCACCAAACACCTACACACATGGGTTGATACGTGTCCGATACGGACTCGAAATAGACTCGAATTCTAGGGGTAGCTATTCCTACAGCTAGGTTAGGGCTAGGGCATCCTAGAAATGCAATTAAACAGAAATTACATGGAGTAGATTGAAATATACCTATTGATGAGCAAAGGGTCAAAATCCCCAAATGGAAAGGATTCCTCAAGCCACCAAACTCCCACAAATTGTTTCTTCCCTGCAAAAACTCATTACCAACAGCAAGTAGACTAAAATTCGGTCCTATTGCAATTGGTTTGGAGGAAAATGGAGTTGAAATGGATTTTCTATGATTTTAGAAAGATGGAGACTCACCTCTTCCAAAATAGCAAATAATTCCTAAGGAGGCTAGCCCTAATTTCTAGGAGGGGATTAAATAGGGGGAAAGGATCAATGTGGCTGCCATGGGCTGATTAGGGTTAGGGTTGGTTCATGGTGTGGGCCTATGGGCTATTAAGCCTAAGTCACAAGTCATGACTTGTGAAATCACAAGCCATTTCTAAATCAATTCAAATCCTAGTTCTCCAAATTGATCCTAATGATTAATTATCACTAACTTAAGTCAACCTAGGTTTCCATATCCTAATCACATAGTCATGACCCAGGTTAGCCACTAGGTTAGTCTCCAAAGTCAACATAAGTCAAAGTCAACTAAAACACCAAAATCAATTATACTAAAAATCTCTAAAAATCACATTAATTCCAATAAATCTAAATAATACATAATAATTCTAAATAATTCTCAAAATTTCAAAAATGACCAAAATGACCAAAATACCCTCAAGCTAGAAAAGTGGTAGTGACAGTCCCGTCCTGGCGCGTCGGGTTGGCCGTCTCGGATACTGTATAGTCATCCGCACTAGTGGAGTACAGTATCTAATTTGTGACTGCCGAGCCATCTCTTCCTATAGAAGAGCTGGAATCGTTACTGCTTATTCTACCGCGGTGGCCTTTCGAGGGACCGGTGTATTTCGTGCTTTCTTGTATATAATGGTTTGGCTAGCCCTGCTGGAATGCGATAGGATCTGAGGATTCCTATATATATTGCATTACTGGGATAACCCAGGTAAATCATAGAAAGCCGTAAGATTGATTGGCCGCTTGTAAGCTGACTTGTTTTGTGATATATTTTCTTCTGTTAGCAACTGAGGAACATGGACTATCGTGGTGCGTGGTCCAACCCATGTCCTTGTTTGGTTGTTGGGTTGGACGATTGTGCTGCGATAGGCTATAGACTGAAGTCGCGACCAGAAGTCCTTTACCTGCCCATAGTTATAGGATATATCTTATCTCGGCACGATATTGGCACCGTTTGTCCTTGTTTGGTTGTAAGGGTGTCGTATTGTCTCGATGATATGGTATAAGCTTATAACTCGTGAATCAGGTCTTATTATTACGCTTGGGTTTTATCTCACTCTTTTGTGCTTTCTTGTGGTACTTGCTATTCGGGGCCTGACCCCGCTGGTTTTGTTTGGCCAGATTTCGTAGCAGCTCCAGAGGATCCAGCCTTCCACCTGAACAATGGTGCACACCAGGAGTATGGGCGCCAGGGACCATGAGTGGGTTTCTTCTTCACCGTTCTGATATCTTCTATTTTTTACTTGGCGTTTAGCCACCGGCACCTGTTTAGCCGGCAGTTCTGGACACTAGTTTTCTTTTGCATAATTGTAATTAAATCAGACTACAGCTGACTATAGTTATGTACTATTGACTCTCTGAACTAGCTCATTATTTTGTATAGCTAGACTCATGAATCATTTTGATGAAGCGTCAGGGACGCCTTACTTCTTTGTCATATATGATCATTATTTACTGCTTCTTATTTTGATTGATTGAGACATAGATGCTCTGTGGGACCATAGAAGACCTGATTGTAGCATGCACTCCCTAGTCTCCTGACATCCACGATCGCCGTATGACGTTTATATACCTCATACGGAGTAGCTGGCCAAGTCCGTCTCAGTATTCCGGTACAGGGGCATGACACTTTCGCACTCGCTATGGCCACTACGAGTTCTTGGTAATGCCGTTCGGTCTGACAAACGCCCATGCCATCTTCGTGGATCTAATGAATCGGGTGTTCCGTCCGTTCGTTGACAAATTCGTAGTAGTCTTCATCGACGATATCCTCGTCTACTCAAAGGATCGAACGCAACATGCAGAGCATCTGCGGACGGTACTCTAAACCCTTCGAGAGAATCAGTTGTATGTGAAAATGAGCAAGTGCGAATTCTGGCTGAATAGCGTCTCATTCCTTGGGCACATCATCTCCGCCGCAGGCATCACAGTCGATCCAAAAAAAGTTGAGGCAGTCGCAGATTGGAGACGGCCCGCATCAGTTAGAAAAATTCGAAGCTTCCTAGGCTTGACGGGATACTACCAACGCTTCGTGAAGGACTTTGCGAAGATTGTATCGCCGTTAACACGCCTCACCCAGAAAGGAGTCGCGTTCGAGTGGTCAGACGACTGTGAAGCTTCCTTCCAAGAGCTCAAACAACGGCTCGTTTCGGCCCCTATACTTGTACTTTCTGAAGGAAAGGAGGGATTTCAAATCTTCAGCGATGCTTCTGGCCAGGGCTTGGGGTGTGTGCTCATACAGCGGGATAAGGTGATATCTTTTGCTTCCCGGCAGTTGAAGCCGCACGAGAAGAACTACCCCACACACGACCTAGAATTACTGGCAATTGTGTTTACGTTAAAGCTGTGGCGTCACTATCTCTATGGCATGGCGTACAGGATTTATACGGACCACAAAAGCCTTAAGTATCTCTTCACCCAGAAAGAATTGAATTTGCGGCAGAGGTGATGGCTCGAGCTGATCAAAGACTATGACTTATCAATCGACTACACGCCGGGCAAGGAAAATATGGTAGTGGATGCGCTGAACCGAAAGTACTTAGCTTCGTTATGCATCAACGATCGACTGCTGCGTGACTTGGAAGGAATGGGCATTGAACTCCGAGTTCATTTTAGAGACGTAAAGTTGGCGCAACTGCGGGTGGAACCGAGCCTACTGGAGAGGATCAAGTCTGCACAGAAGGACGACCCATACCTGGAGAAGATGCAGAAGCTGATATCGACAGGGAAAGCGTCCGACTTTACAGTGGATGGGCTGGGAGTGATACAAGTGAAGGGACGGCTATGCGTTCCGGATGATGCAGAACTTAGAAAGGAGATAATGTCGGAGGTGCACTATGCAAAATATTCTTTGCATCCTGGCAGCACCAAGATGTATAAGGACCTCCGCGTTATCTTTTGGTGGCACGGCATAAAGAGGGACGTAGCGCTCTTTGTGTCAAAATATATGGCCTGTCAGCAAGTCAAAGCCGAGCACCAGCGACCGGGCGGGAAGATACAGAACCTTGCCATTCCAGAGTGGAAATGGGATCACATCACTATGGACTTCGTTGTTGGCTTGCCAAAGACGCCGCGGGGAAACGACGCCATCTGGGTCATCGTCGATCGACTAACCAAGTCAGCACACTTTATTGCCATCAAAGTTACTTAGAGCGTCGACCGCCTTGCTCAGATATACCTTGATGAATTAGTTCGGCTGCACGGGGTCGCAGTTTCTATCGTCTCTGATCGGGATGGACGGTTCGTAGCGCGTTTCTGGAGTAGTCTACATTCAGCGTTGGGGACCAAGTTAAAGTTTAGCTCAGCTTATCATCCTCAGACTGACGGCCAAATAAAGCGGGTGAACCAAATCCTTGAAGACATGTTACGACTATGTGCGATCGACTTGAAGTCAAGTTGGAATGTCCATCTACCGCTGGCCGAGTTTGCATACAACAACAGCTATCAGTCCAGCATCCAAAAGGCACCGTATGAAGCTTTGTACGACCGGAAGTGCAGATCGCCCATTTGCTGGGATGAAGTCGGGGAACGGCAGATACTTGGTCCGGAGCTGGTGGAGCAGACCGAGCAGAAGGTCAAGTCAATACGGGAAAGATTGAAGATAGAACAAAGCCGACAAAAGAGCTATGTCGACATGTACCGACGCCCCCTCGAGTTATCGGAAGGCGACCATGTATTCTTGAAAGTCTGCCCATGCGAGGAGTTTCCAGGTTCGGTGCGAAGGGGAAATTGAGCCCAAGATTTGTTGGCCCGTTCGAAATATTAAAGCGAGTCGCCCCGATAGCTTACCAAATTGCCTTGCCGCCTGCGTTGTCAGAGGTACATGACATCTTCCACATATCACAATTGCGAAAGTACGTGCATGATCCGAGCCATGTGGTGGATTTGGGTAAGCTGGACCTGAAGGCGGACTTGTCATATGTCGAAGAGCCGGTGCAAATCTTGGAACGCAAGGATAAACTTCTCCACAACCATGCTATTCTCCTCGTCCGCATCCTCTGGAGGAACCATTCGGTCGAAGAGTCGACGTGGGAGCTTGAATCAGAAATGAAGGAAAAGTTCCCTTCATTGTTCTCGTAAAGGTAGGTTCTATTTTAAGTTTCGAGGACGAAACTTTTTCTTAGTTGGTTATGGTGTAGTACCCCGTCCTTACATCGTGCCCCGTACTCTGTCCACGGGGTGCACGAGAAAGGAACATTGTCGCTATCGATTCGGTCGGGACCGATAGGTCGGGATCGACCGAGTCGATCGAACGGGAACGGTTGAATTAAGATCCATTCCTCGTTATGGAATGTCTTTTTCGGAACCAAGTCCCATATTTAGCGGGTTGTGCCTCGAGGATTGACTCTGCGACTGAGTCGGAAGAGACCTCCTGTTGCTCTGCTTTTTACGCTGCTTGCGTTGGTTTTGGCTTTGTTTTCTGAATGCATTTTCGTGAATGTTTTCGATGGTTTTCATGGCTTGCATTTCGAACTCGCATTTCCTATCAAACTCCTTGAATAATGCAGTGTTCTAATCGGTTGCTTGTGCGATTTCAGGTAATCGCGTAGGCGACGTCTAGCGCGACCAATAAGTTCTCTCGCCGAAGTAAACTCAAGGTGAGTGGCTGACCCTTCTCTTCTCGACCCCCCTTCTTAGGCACAATTGATAGTGTTGTTGCGAATAAAAAGATAAATACAAGGGCACGAACACGAATGAATGAGAAAGTTTTCAAATAAAATGTAGGCTATGTCTTAACAACTAAAAATATGTCTTGCACGGTCATGGACAACTTGTCGACAAGGTAGAGTTTTCCCACACGGTAACCCGGGGCCACGGGACCGTTGCGGCCAAGAAGAAAATATCACATAAGCTGTGCTGGGCACAATATTAGGCGAGAACTTGCAGCGGGGCTCGCCACTCGCGCTGAAAGGGCCTCGTCTAATAAAAGCTAAAGGAGTCAACGATGGCTCTGGGAGCCAGTGACCAACACACGAAATATTGCACTTGGTATGGAAATGATAACAATTGACAGGGAAGAACATGGTAAGTTTTATAAGGTGCGGCGCGGGCCGCCGTGGGTAAGTTTCAACGTAAATTTTATTATGCTTGTCATATGCTTGTTTGAAATTCATTAGGATGGTTAGAAACATTCATACTCTAAGTCATATAAACTCTTCAAGCAAATGAGAGCTTGGAACTTAAATAGCCACGCACCAATACAAAGTGTAATATACTGATCCTCGCTCTCCATGCAGGTACCCCGAACCATGAAGGGCGTGCCACTTGAAACTCAAGGCGACGTGAACCCTTTTGAAGCCTCGTCCGCGTGTAAAGGCTTGTTTTTGGATTCCTTTTGAAGAAGACCCGCACTCAGTCCAAAAGAAAAGATGGCGACTCGACTTCCCGCGATAGCAGGTGGAAATGTGTAATGGTTTTTGCTTATAAAAAGGGATGTAATGTATGGAACGACTATCTCATCGGCGTTCATTTTGTAAGTCGAGTCATATTGTAGCCCGCACGGCAATGAATGTAATGAAGTTAATGTAAATAAAGTTTTATTATCAATGAAAAAGTTTACTTCTATTTTAAATATGTCAATCAATTTCTCTGCGTACTCTAACTTGATGTGTTTCGGATAACCTTATGACTATGCCTTGTGCGATCGCAACTTAGGTTCGCACGATATCAC
This sequence comes from Iris pallida, assembly GCA_029216955.1. Lineage (NCBI taxonomy): Eukaryota > Viridiplantae > Streptophyta > Magnoliopsida > Asparagales > Iridaceae > Iris > Iris pallida. Next base: position 2,221,446 of record JANAVB010024598.1, read on the forward strand.
GTCCGGGGGACGACTATCGATTATACGGAATCGGGATGTGACAATCAGGGTCTAAACCCATGCACGTCAGCAGTGGAGCTTCGGCGCATCATCAGGGTCTAAACCCATGTGCATCAGCAGTGGAGCCTCGGCGCATCATCAGGGTCTAAACCCATGCACGTCAGCAGTGGAGCCTCGGCACATCATCAGGGTCTAAACCCATGCGCGTCAACAGTGAAGCTTCGGTACATCATCAGGGTTTAAACCCATGCGCGTCGACAGAAAAGCTTCAGCACATCATCAGGACTCAAGGTCCATGCGTGTCGGCGTATATGAGTTCTAAAAATGGTACAGAAAGATATGGTAAAGAATGATGAAACCCACCAATCACGCCGGCCGAACGTCGACGGGCGTCCGGGGGACATCATCCGCGGCAGCCACTACAGGCTCTTTTCCTTTGCCTCGTCCTCGGCCAGCACCGTCGCGAGGAGTCTTGGAAGCCATTTCGTGAAAGAAGAAAGTTAGGGTTTTTCAAAAGCAGAACTCTAAAAGAGAAAGCAAAAAGAGGAAGAACTCTCTCTCTCCATCAGACGTCTATTTATAGGCTTAGTTGCACGCGTGAACCGATGAAGTGTGACCTCAGCCGCCGCCTCGGGTTCTGTGAGAAGATAACTGTAAATAAATCCAAAAAGATCATCATTAATCTTCTTGGTTATCGAAGCGTTTGTGCCCCATCACTGATGTGCGGAGTATCTATCACGACCCGTACCCTAGAGTAAGGGCACGAAAAGTGGGTACATCCAGCCTACGCCGCAGTGTCGGCGGTAGAACGCTGTCCTAGGTTACTATCTAATCAATAACTCACGCAATTATATAATGTACTTGTCAAATCTCAACTCCGAATGAAGGACAAGTATAGATGTAATGAATCTCAATCACAGTCTAAGAACGATAAGATAACACAGAAGTTTATAACTAAAGACTAACAACAACATTTATAAACTACTAAATAATAATATCTCAAACAAACTCAAATACAAACTCGTATCTCAAGTTATTACAATTCAAGTTCTAAAACATGAAAACTAAACCAAGTCTACTAGCTAGTCTTCCGATCACTCCTGAGTGTCGGGGCCAAAGGTAGCTAAGCCATCTCCTACTCCAAGGCAAGTAGGGCAAATGTCCTCAGGGCAATCATCTGTAATATTTTCAACAGGTTCAGTCAGGACAGGAACGAGTATAAATTATCAAGAAATTCCAAGTAAATGACAGAGAACTATAAAGCAGTTATAGACAGTTTTATTGATGAATATGGTAGTTTGTATACAGGTGATGGTATAGAGAAACAGTTAAGATACAAGGGAAGTAAGGTAAGTAAAACAAGAGAAGAACCATAGCAATAAAGACTGTAAATAGAAACTAGTTGAACTAGAACAACATGATATAAGTCCAGAATGTAAATGTAAATGTAACAAGTGCAAAACCCAGGTAAATTCAGACAACATGAATCTGATACCAGGTGATTCCAGTACAAGATGAGTCCAGTATGAGGTGAGTCCAGTATGTGATCAAAGGTTCCAGGGTGATTCCAGCCTATACTCTAACAGTGTGTTTTAAAATACCGAGATCGACATGTAAACGGCTGTAGGTAATACGGCACACCGCACACTCGGCCAAGTGTGGGATGGCTATCGTTCCAGAATAATTCCAAGGGAGTGGTTCCAGTATTTGGGAATGTTCACATGTCTACTCCAATATTTCCCCGCCCACAAGTACAAGTGAATCCAGAAAACGACACGAGAAATATAGATGAGTCCAGCCAAACATAATGATACCAGCAAAAGATTTCAGAGGGTGGTTCCAGTAGTGATTCCAGAAGGTGGTTCCAGTAGTGATTCCAGAAGGTGATGCCAGTAGTGGTTCCAGAAATAGAGGCCAGACAAAATAGTATGTGTGTCGCATACATGAATCCAGAAATATCCATACGTGTTATAAGAATCACATAAAACTATCTAGAACTGAAGTACAGTAATTGACAAGTAAATAAAAGAACTATCAGATAATGTACTCGCCTGATACTCTGAAAAGAGTAATATAATATCAAATGTCTGCACCGGAGTCACAATGTCCTAAATAGAGCAGTACAGGTTATAATGTGTTTAAAATAAAGTAAATAAAGTTTACGATGCAATCTACATGATTTCTAAGCCAATCTAGGTCAAAGTTAAACTTGGTCAACTCTGGATCAAAGTCAACTATGTCAGACTCTAGTCAACTTAGGCCAATTGGTCATATATAGACTTAATGTTGACTTTTGGTCAACTGTCTAGTCAAATTAGGTCAACTAGTCCAATCTAGGTTAAAGAGTCAACTCTGGTCAAACTCTGGACTATTGGTCAACCTTAAGATAACTAACGTATGCTTCTAGGCTATTTCTATGTCAAGGATTCCAACTAATCTCAAAGCTAGTCAATCTAGGTTAAGACTCTAGATAGCTACCTATATGTTCCCCAAGCTCTTGGTTTACTAAGATACCAAATGCCAAGTCCAACCCACATTCCATAACCTAACCTACATAGCCTATAGTTCAAGCATGATATAACCTACCCAAAACTTATGCACAACACCCAAACCCATATGTATATATATAACAATTATCCCTATAACTAAGAACACACATAATTACTATTTAAACCATATACCCTCATATGAATAATATATGCAAATGTCTATATAACATATATGAAATGTAATGCATGGGTGTGTGTGTAATAAACATACACATGTGTGTGTAGATACAACATAGGTTAGGAAACATCAACCATGTGGATAGGTTATGTTGTACCCAGGAAATAGGTAATGTAGTGTGTACATTTGTGTATAACACATGTTCTCAGTTTACCATTCTCAATTCTCTGTCAAAAGAAACATGTTCTCAGTTTTATACATATGAATCATTCAGGATTTCATTACATTTATCTCAGGAATGACCTTAGTGATTGACAGTTAAATACCCTCTAATCTTAGGTCCTCACTATCATGAACTCTCAGGTTTTTCACTCAATATTGGCTCTCAGGTTTCCCAGAGATTTGAATCTCAGGATTATACAATGAACCTCATTTCAGTTTTAAAACAACATTTCATTTTACATGTGAATCCTTCTAAATCTCAGGATTATATCTCAGTGTTTCATCATAAACTCAGGATTATACATAGGTATCTCAGGAACTACAAATGTGTGTGATAAAATCAGTGATTTAATGTGCCAATGTGAATAGGTTTGTGTGTGTAGAACCCACACAGGTTCAGTCAATATTTTTAGAATCCCCATCTCCTCTAACCTACAAGCCTACACTCAAGTGTTCACACCCCTCTCTTCACTACCCATATTACCTATACAAACATCCTATCCTCTAAAAACCTGAGAACTCAAGCCTTAACCCAACTAACTTTAAACCCCAAACTCTCACAGCTCACCTCTACAATATACCTATACTAAATATATATATATACTCCTAGATTGTATACATACAAAATATACATAAATTCTCACTGAACAGGTTTTTCACAAAACTTATTCTGAACTTAGTCCTTGAGTTCAAAACCAACACAAATCATAAAAACCAATTTCAAAACAAACTGAACTCTGGTGAATCATACAAAGACACAATTAAAACCCAAACAACTAGGAAACAATTTGGAAACAATGAATCCAGGTAGAATGTATGAAATTTATTGAACCTCTAACTGAAAACCATTCGAAAATAGTATATGTATCAGAGCCATACCTATTGAACCCAAAACATTTGAAAAACCAATTTCTCAATCACGAACTATAAACTAACATTCCAGCAATCTAATACTCATATATAGAAATCAACATGGCAATTCAAAATATGGAAAAAAAATGGTTGGAAACATATTTGGACTCAGAAATTGTAAATAGGAATAGTGTATCAGTAAATGGGAGGAAAATTGGAAATCGACAGTTAAAATAATGCTAATATCCAAATTAACTGGTTGGTAATTAGTCATGCACATTCATACGTGTCCTATAAGTGGTTTTGTGTCCACACAACCAGACACGAAGTATGCAGACATGAAAAACACAGAGGAGAGGACAAGTGAATACAGTGTGGTGCGCGTGTGTCCGTGTCTCGTGAGCACGACACAAAGTTCGACACGCCTCGTGGTCATACCCACGTGTAGCCCAACACTAGGGCTACCCACTGGACATGACACGAGGTATCCACGGGTCGCGTGTCATAAGCACGAGACACGTATCAGTGGCTCGAAACTGGTATACTCAGCACAGTACGAAATCAGTGCGGGCCAAAATCCTACGTGCACACACATCGAGGTCCCACAAAATTTTGTAGGTAGGATGTCAGTCATATCTCCTAGTTGTGTGTCAATTTTCACGTGTCCAAGTGACACAGACACGGAGAAATCATGATCGAGCAGCAGGACACTGCACGACAGTGTCGTGCAGCGTGTTCGTGTCCATTTTGGACACGGACACGGCTCTAAAACGTGCTCAGTGTATATGATTCGTGATCAGCATGCCAAGGGCTTCAAAATCATGTAATTAGTTTTTGAAATTAATAATATTTATTTCTCACAAGCATTTCAACAAACACGTTATTAAAAACACCGATACGTGTCCGATACGGACACGAAATGGACACGGATTCCTACCAAACTTGGGCTACACCTAGGGGAACCCTAAATGAATGCATCTATGAAGAAAAATCATGATTTCAATGGGTGTAGATAGGTTTACCTATTGAGAGCTAGAATCTCAATGTAAAGAGCCTCGATTCGATGTCTTATTCGATTTTCTCCGGTTCAATCGTCCTCGAACCTTGCTAGCAAGCACCCACAAGTATCCTCTACTATTGGGGATGATGATACAATTGATTTGACTCAATTTGGGCTCAATTTGGATTAATAGAGAGAGTTTTAGGGAAGAACAAGTAGGGCTTTTTTCTAGGTTTTCTAAAGGAGGCAATTATTTCTTAAGTGGGATACTTATAGGAGGGAGGGGGCTTGTATGGCTGTTGAAAACATTAGGGTTAGGGTTTTAGATGAGTGGTTGAGGCTCCTCCAATAATTTCCATGGCTTCCTATTGGTTAAGGCTTCTTTTCACAAATATCTCAAAAAGAAAATATCTTTCCCAATAATATCTAGATATTACTAACCTTGGCACTTAGTAGGAATATTCTAACCCTAATTTTAACCTCATGACTAATCTAGGTTAGGTTAACTTCTAGGTTAAGGCTTCACTAAAAGACTAGCACAATATTTAATTAATATAAATTACAAATTCACAAAATTGTCAAAATGACCAAAATACCTTTAGGCTAAAAATTAGTAATATAAAATTCTAATCACGAGACTAGGTCTCTATGATCATGATTAATCTTCTAGGTCATGCATGACTAAGGTTTAACTAGTTAACCATCAAAATCACCAATCAACATTTTAAATAGTTTTAAATTGATTAAAAATCACCAAAAATCACAATATGATTTAAATATCATTATTAAATGATTATAATCACAAAATTTCAAAATTACCCTCATTTGGAAAATTGGGTGTTACAGTATCCATGCGCCCGAACAGTCATGCGCCCCGACCACCATACTTCTTATTCAAAGTATTCCAAAACTTGACAAAAAAGTTTTAAAAACTTTGAAGGGGGTCTTGTAGAAGCATGGAATTTCAGGACCATAAATCCTATGCGCCAAACATTACATGCGCCAGGGAACTCAGATGAAGTACTTGGCACAGCACATAGCAAAAGCATAGACATTAAAAGAAGATTTTTATTTTATATAAAAGTCTATTACATGTCTAAAAAAAATCTGTACAAAAGAGAATTTCTACAAAGAAAAGATCCTAAGTCTACAGCTAGGTACAGCAACCACCATGCGCTCTCAAACAGGCGCATCTCGCCATGCGCTCTCAGCCAGGCACATTACTTCATCAGCTCAGTTATGTGCATCCCTTCAGCAGCTCAGTTATGTGCCGCCCTTTCAGTCAGGCGCATCATAAAGTCTCAGCATATGCGCCATCAAATGCTTCGACTAATGAAGCATTTATTGATGTAATGTCCCTAATTCGTGATACGTATTTAGTGTACGTATACGTGTTTTGGACCCATATTTTATTTAGTCATGATTAGTTATCTTGGTTTATTTTGTATTAGCTTAGTTTTATTGGAATTGATAGTTCAATTGGTTTTAATGGTTCACTGGTTTATTTTTGGATTAGTGAGGCTTGGTTTATTTCATGATTCATTTGGTTTAAATTGCTAGAGAGAGAGTTTATTGGCCTTGACTTGGTTCACCATGGTTTATCTTGGCTTGGTTTATTTTGGGTTTGACATAGAGAACCACCACCCTACCATAAATATCAATTTCTCCTCTCTCTCTCTCCTCATTTATTTTCTTCATCTTCTTCCTCATTACTCTTTCCTCTCCACCATTAACACCCACCAACCTAGGCAAGTTGCATCTTGCTATCACTTGAGGGCTACATTTTATTTGTCTAATAGCTTTATTAGCTCATTTTAAGCAACATTAGAACTTGGGTTTTTTCAATTTGGAGCTTGGAATTTTGTAGATCTAGGATTGAAGTATTTTCGGATTTTGGTGGTTTTGATCTATAAAACTTGTTCATTTTCATGTTTTGATTGTTCCATGTGGAAGAGAATTAAATTTTACACAAGTTAGAACCTTGAAAATCCAAATTTGGTTTTGTTTTGGTCAAGATATGAAAATTGGAATTTTAAGGTTCTTGAGAGTTTCCTCTCGGCCTGGAGAAGAAGACCCCCTCGGCCTGCGCTCTTTAGCGCAGGGCTGACTTGCGCTCGGCCCCCTGGGCTGAACTGCGCAACCACCCTCTCGGCCAGCGCTCCTTAGCGCTGGGCTGACCCGCGCTCGGCCCTCTGGGCCGAACCGCGCACCCTCCTGCGCAACCTGATCCCTGCGCGCTTGGATCCAGCGCAATCTGACCCTCGCACAATCCATCCTCTACGCAACCCGACCTAGCGCAGTTGGCTCCAGCGCAATCCAACCTAGCGCACTTGGCTCTGGCGCAGTTCGACTCCAGCGCGCTTGGCTCCAGCGCAATCCAACCCTGGCGTAACCTGTTCCTCTGAACCCCATGCGCAATCCAACCCTGGCGCAACCTGACTCTGGCTGCCCAGCGCAGTCTAGTCTTGGCACCTATTTGTATTATGTTTTATTTCATCTTCTTTTAGTGTATGGTATTTTCTGTTTATATCCTTACGCCTTTTAACACGACTTTGATATGAGCATAATGTGAGCATAGCATGGTTGATGTATTAAATTCTGTGAGCAACTTGATAGTGATCCGTGGTAGTGCACTCCAGATAAGTGAATGGCATAGTTTATTGAGCGCCGTTGCGACGGCTCTATTGATATAATAACGTAGTATTGACCTGGACACCGTGGATGACTTGTGAATGTAATAATAAATGAACCAGTGTGTCTTGCATCATGTCTAGGGCATGGATCCCTGAGTACCACGGTCAGGGGTACATATTGAAATAAACTAAGGTTAATGACTAAAATAAATTCACTAGTCATGAAGAGATGTTCCCCAGTTACAGGCGATCCCGTTATTCCGACCGCAATTGTTTGGACTTGTAGCCTGCCGACGAGTAGGGCACATTTCCAGCCCACTGTCATGTGGGGCACTCTCCATTGTCACTTTAATGATTGAACTCTATTGTCACTCTAGTATATTGTTCTCTCTCTGATTGCCACTTTAATGATTGAACTCTCTAAATTGTTACTATAAAGTTCACCTGGATAACCTGGATAGCTGCAGGGCCTGTGACTACTTGGAGCATCTCATTACATCTTTATAGTAACTAGGATTGTGATAACCCCACTTAGTTAATATAGAAAGCCGTAGGTAATGATTGGCCGTGATTGATTGGATGGAGTCTAGTCCAGTATAGTATTGTCTAGAAGTGATTGATTGAAAGATTGTACCAGAATGATTGAATGATTGTCACTCCAGATTGTTACTATAAGGATTGTACCTTATTGTCACTCTAGCGTATTGCACTCTTCATTGTCACTTTTATCATTGTACTCTCTCATTTTCACCCTAATGATTGTCACCTTTAGCAATAAATAATCAGAGACTAAGTTCTGTTCAGGCGAAGGGTTACAATCTTGGTCCTTGTTTGGTTTAAGGATTGTAACCTGGCTTCCGGAATAATACCTTCGTTTTCTCTTCATATATTGCCCAGCTATATTTTATTTAGCATGATTCTCCAGTTGTCTTATGTCAAAGATGCTTCACTCAATTATTTTCTCTGATTGGGACAAGTGCATTGGTAGTGCACAAACCTCAATCTGTATTACTTATTGTTTTCTTACATGTTGAATGCTAATGATTTGTTAGTTTTAGTCCTTAAGTGAAGCCTCCTTTGTGGCACTTGCTCTTTCTGGGGTCTGACCCAGCTGGTTTTGTATGGCCAGATACCGGAGCAGCACCAAAGGATATCCCTGCTTTCCAGCCCGATGGTGGTCACCAGGCGTAACCAGGGCATCGAGTGGGTTTCTCTTGTTCTTCCACTGTAATATTGTAAATTATTCTTTTGAGGCGTTTAGCCGACGAGCAAGTGTTAGCTCGATTGCAGCTTTTACTTATTGTCTGCCTACGGGCTGTAACATGATTGACAAACTCCGGGGGTTGATCATGTATAACTGAACTCTTGCTAGTCCACACATTTTGTAACGACTAGCTTCATGATCATTCCGAATATGTAATGTATGGGACGCCTTACTATTGTGTATTTGGTGGTCTGACATCTTGTAACTATTATTAGTTGGTTGAGATTGAGACAATAGGCTATTTTATGACCTTAAGAGACTGATGGATTGTAGTGAAACCCTCACATATCTAGACAGCCGTGACCGTATAGCGGTGTGGATTCTATTCCGTTATACGTAGCTGGCTATGTACGCCCCCGCTCTCCAGTATTCTGGTTCTGGGGCGTGACATGGTTTAAGTGGTGGCCCATGCAGGTCTTGTTAATCAAGATGTGTGAGGGTTTACCGGATAGATGTCTCAATCTGTACTCTCATTTGATCTCCACTCGTATCTTCATATCTCCTTGAATTCCTGACTTGATAACATGCTTGTATCATTGATCTATCCTGGTCCTTCTTTAATATCCATGATGTCATTGCTTCAGTGACATCGTTCCTGTTGATCAGCCAGAAGGAGCTCAGTCCTTAGCAGCAGCCTCCCGAGTCGTGCCTCCTGGAGAACCAGTACCGCCAGTTCAGCCCGTCCAGCCAGCAGGGTCAGAGGCTGAAGACTTGGAAGGACTCATCCGTGAGTTACTTGCGTCCCAAGATCGTCGGAGAGATGCCCTGCACCAAGCAGTACGAGATGCTATGAGTAGAAGTAGTCCTCGAGGAAACAGTACGGTCAACAGTTTCAAGCGCCTGAACCCTCCATTCTTCGATGGCAGCGAGGATGCCATTGCTGCCGATGCTTGGCTACAGGATACAGAGGTAATTCTCGAAGCCGCAAAGACTCCAGAAGACGAGAAGGTGGCTGTGGTACGCCTACAGTTATTAGATCTAGCCCACAGTTGGTAGGCCGCACAAGCAGTAGGATTGGCAACACCTGTCTCCTGGAAAGTGTTCAGCGAGAAGTTCTAGACCAAGTATTATGATGCAGTGGCTCGATATGACTTGCAGACCAGGTTCAGTAATCTTAAGCAGATGGGGAGGACGGTCGACGGTTATGCGGCCGAGTTTTCCAGACTCAGTCAGTTTGCTCCCACCTTGGTGGCAACCGAGTTTGACAGAGCGCAGAGGTTCCAGCAGGGACTTCACCTGGAGATTATATTGGCAGTAGAACAGTTCGAGCATCAGACCTATGATGCGGTATTGCGAGCAGCGAGGAGGCACGAGTATACCTCCCAGAGAATAGTGGACAGGACCGGAGGTCGGAAGCGGTCCCATAGTCAAATGAACCAGTCTTCGGCACCACCCCCAGCAGCTAGGACTTTAACTATTGGAGCTCCGAAGCGAGCAGCTTCAGTTACGTCAGACCAGCACTCAACCCTGATGTACCCTCAGCAAAAGCAAAAGCAAGCGCAGTCTTCCGCCGTGGGCTGTTCTTATTGTGGGAAGCCTGGACACGTGGTAACAGAGTGTCGCAAGGCATTGGGATTGTGTTTATTGTGTGGAGCACCAGACCATAGGGTGGGGTCCTGCCCATTCAGAGTTGATTCAGCCTCGATAGTATCTAGTCCCTCGGTTAGGGGACCAGCACCAGCACCAGCACCAGCTCCAGTTCACCAACAACAGCAGTTCCCATTTCCGGGGCCATTGCCGACTCAGGCACAGACTTTCCAGCAACAGAACCCGCGGCAGTTTGCCCTAGCTCAGGCTCAGGTTCAGAATTGGCCGAGAGGTATATGTGCCCTCTCATCTTGCTTTCCTACCGTCATTATATGGGGTACATGATGTATTTCATGTATCCTAATTACAACGGTACATCCCGGACCCGAGTCATATCCCAGGTCATTCGAAACTGGTTATTGGTACCAACCTTTTCGTATGAGGAGAGGCCCGTGTCCATGTTTGACCAAAGAGAGAGACCTCAAGCACAAGACTATCGGTTCAGTCAATGTTGCTTAGAGTCATCCCTCTTTGGGAGAGTCAAACTTGGGAGCATGAGGATGATATCTGATCAGGTCATCCCGGCTGGTTTGACTCGTAAGGTATAATTTCTTCCTTATGCCTTACGTTTCGAATCCTTCCTTGCATGAATGATTGTATGATTGATTGGTAGTAGTAGATTGCCTATGATAAAATAGCTTTCCCTTACATCTCTAGCCTCTTGATTAAATTCCGAGGACGGAATTCTTTTAAGGTGGGTAGGATGTAATGTCCCTAATTCGTGATACGTATTTAGTGTACGTATACATATTTTGGACCCATATTTTATTTAGTCATGATTAGTTATCTTGGTTTATTTTGTATTGGCTTGGTTTTATTGGAATTGATAGTTCAATTGGTTTTAATGGTTCATTGGTTTATTTTTGGATTAGTGAGGCTTGGTTTATTTTATGATTCATTTGGTTTAAATTGCTAGAGAGAGAGTTTATTGGCCTTGACTTGGTTCACCATGGTTTATCTTAGCTTGGTTTATTTTGGGTTTGACATGGAGAACCACCACCCTACCATAAATATCAATTTCCTCTCTCTCTCTCCTCATTTATTTTCTTCATCTTCTTCCTCATTACTCTTTCCTTTCCACCATTAACACCCCACCAACCTAGGCAAGTTGCATCTTGCTATCACTTGAGGGCTAAATTTTATTTGTCTAATAGCTTTATTAGCTCATTTTAAGCAACATTAGAACTTGGGTTTTCTCCATTTAGCGCTTGGAATTTTGTAGATCTAGGATTGAAGTATTTTCGGATTTTGGTGGTTTTGATCTATAAAACTTGTTTATTTTCATGTTTTGATTGTTCCATGTGGAAGAGAATTCAATTTTACACAAGTTAGAACCTTGAAAATGCAAATTTGGTTTTGTTTTGGTCAAGATATGAAAATTAGAATTTTAGGGTTCTTGAGAGTTTCCTCTCGGCCTGGAGAAGAAGACCCCCTCGGCCTGCGCTCTTTAGCGCGGGGCTGACTTGCGCTCGGCCCCCTGGGCTGAACTACGCAACCACCCTCTCGGCCAGCGCTCCTTAGCGCTGGGCTGACCCGCGCTCGGCCCTCTGGGCCGAACCGCGCACCCTCCTGCGCAACCTGATCCCTGTGCGCTTGGATCCAGCGCAATCTGACCCTCGCGCAATCCATCCTCTGCGCAACCCGACCTAGCGCAGTTGGCTCCAGCGCAATCCAACCTAGCGCACTTGGCTCTGGCGCAGTTCGACTCCAGCGCGCTTGGCTCCAGCGCAATCCAACCCTGGCGCAACCTGTTCCTCTGAACCCCATGCGCAATCCAACCCTGGCGCAACCTGACTCTGGCTGCCCAGCGCAGTCTAGTCTTGGCACCTATTTGTATTATATTTTATTTCATCTTCTTTTAGTGCATGGTATTTCCTGTTTATATCCTTACGCCTTTTAACACGACATTGATATGAGCATAATGTGAGCATAGCATGGTTGATGTATTGAATTCTGTGAGCAACTTGATAGTGACCCGTGGTGGTGCACTCCAGATAAGTGAATGGCATAGTTTATTGAGCGCCGTTGCGACGGCTCTATTGACATAATAACGTAGTATTGACCTGGACACCGTGGGTGACTTGTGAATGTAATAATAAATGAACCAGTGTGTCTTGCATCATGTCTAGGGCATGGATCCCTGAGTACCACGGTCAGGGGTACATATTGAAATAAACTAAGGTTAATGACTAAAATAAATTCACTAGTCATGAAGAGATGTTCCCCAGTTACAGGCGATCCCGTTATTCCGGTCGCAATTGTTTGGACTTGTAGCCTGCCGACGAGTAGGGCACATTTCCAGCCCACTGTCATGTGGGGCACTCTCCATTGTCACTTTAATGATTGAACTCTATTGTCACTCTAGTATATTGTTCTCTCTCTGATTGCCACTTTAATGATTGAACTCTCTAAATTGTCACTATAAAGTTTGCCTAGATAACCTGGATAGCTGCAGGGCCTGTGACTACTTGGAGCATCTCATTGCATCTTGCTAGTAACTAGGATTGTGATAACCCCAGTTAGTTAATATAGAAAGCCGTAGGTAATGATTGGCCGTGATTGATTGGATGGAGAGTCTAGTCCAGTATAGTATTGTCTAGAAGTGACTTATTGAAAGATTGTACCAGAATGATTGAATGATTGTCACTCCAGATTGTTACTATAAGGATTGTACCTTATTGTCACTCTAGCGTATTGCACTCTTCATTGTCACTTTTATCATTGTACTCTCTCATTTTTACCCTAATGATTGTCACCTTTAGCAATAAATGATCAGAGACTAAGTTCTGTTCAGGCGAAGGGTTACAATCTCGGTCCTTGTTTGGTTTAAGGATTGTAACCTGGCTTCCGGAATAATACCTTCGTTTTCTCTTCATATATTGCCCAGCTATATTTTATTTAGCATGATTCTCCAGTTGTCTTATGTCAATGATGCTTCACTCAATTATTTTCTCTGATTGGGACAAGTGCATTGGTAGTGCACAAACCTCAATCTGCGTTACTTATTGTTTTCTTACATGTTGAATGCTAATGATTTGTTGGTTTTAGTCCTTAAGTGAAGCCTCCTTTGTGGCACTTGCTCTTTCTGGGGTCTGACCCAGCTGGTTTTGTATGGCCAGATACCGGAGCAGCACCAAAGGATCTCCCTGCTTTCCAGCCCGATGGTGGTCACCAGGCGTAACCAGGGCATCGAGTGGGTTTCTTTTGTTCTTCCACTGTAATATTGTAAATTATTCTTTTGAGGCGTTTAGCCGACGAGCAAGTGTTAGCTCGATTGCAGCTTTTACTTATTGTCTGCCTACGGGCTGTAACATGATTGACAAACCCCGGGGGTTGATCATGTATAACTGAACTCTTGCTAGTCCCCACATTTTGTAACGACTAGCTTCATGATCATTCCGAATATGTAATGTATGGGACGCCTTACTATTGTGTATTTGGTGGTCTGACATCTTGTAACTATTATTAGTTGGTTGAGATTGAGACAATAGGCTATTTTATGACCTTAAGAGACTGATGGATTGTAGTGAAACCCTCACATATCTAGACAGCCGTGACCGTATAGCGGTGTGGATTCCATTCCGTTATACGTAGCTGGCTATGTACGCCCCCGCTCTCCAGTATTCTGGTTCTGGGCGTGACAATTGGCAGAACGAGAGTGGACAAACAACTCTCTAGCTGGAGGAAGAGCTCTCCAAACCAAGGAAGAGGAGAGCACCGCAATCGACCCGCGGCTAAAGGGGCAGCTTTCAACCCAACCAGAATGGGAAACACCCACTCTAGCGGGAGGAGGAGCTCTCCCAAAGCCCAAGGAAGATGATCGGAGCACCGCAATTCCGATCTGCGGCCCTTCCAGCATAATGTTGACGAGGCTCGAGCATCCCGATCTTTGGATGCAACAGGCACCTTCCGCCTGCCTCAGAAGCCCTCGACTCTGACTTTTGGATGTAACAGTCACCTTCAAGTGCATCAATAAAGACAATACGTCGCATCTTCACCCTCGGGAGCATCTCGTCAATAGAATGTCCTCGAGCAAACAAGTTCATTTTGGGAGGACGTGAGAGAAGGAGAAGCAAACTCTCTCCATGCCACTATTTATAGGTCGGACAAATCAAACCCATGCGCCAAGTGGCTGGCTCTCCGAATCCCGTGCAATGAATTTGCATTAAATAGGTGATGAACCTGATGCTTCGAATTCGGCCAAGAAATGGCTATTTAAAGCACTCGAAGAACGTAACAGTCGGACCAATAAAGACGTGTCATGCAAAGCGGATGCACCGGTCAGACCGTGCATCATACAGATGCGCCCATCAGCACCAAGCGCCTTATAAGGATGCGCTCCCATACGTCCCCATGCGCCTAGTGGAACGCAGATCGATGCGCCCACTCAAAGGCCCATCACCTGTCATGAACATTAAATACTGAAGTCTGACAGAGTTGGCAGCACGTCCCCCGAGGACTGAACAGTTGACAGCTTTTTCAGAAGACGAAGCGTCGCCGACGTCAGCATCATCATTACTTTCCTCCGACGGTTACAAGCCACGTGGCTGCCCAACCATTTGCATGCGCCTCCGCAGCTATGCGTCCAAATCTTTGCATGCGCCTTAAAAGCCGTACACCTCGGACTTTTCTCTGATCTCTAAAGACAGAAGTCAAGTCACTACTGAAGCCTTGCATGCGCCTCAAATACTGTACGCCCAGACTGGTTCGTGACTCCTAAAGGTTACAAGCCAAAGTCTCCTTATGCGCCTAATCCCAGGCGCATCCTATCTGATCACTCTCCACCAAATCCGAAATCTTTGAGCCATGGACCTACGACACGTGTCCTTTGACTCGATTCAGCCTATGAAGGGGTGCTAATCACCCAAGATCTCAGCAACTGAAAGATCCTCTCCATTGCTACGTGTCAGCTCGATCGTAGCCCATAAAGGCAACAGGAAGGGTTCAACTCCTCAATCAGAGCGTATCGCCCATGCGCCTCCATCAGAAATCACCACGTGGCATCCCCACAAACAGGCGCATCCTACATATGCGTGCATAAGCAGCCAGCCTGCAAGATATAAATAGAGAGATTATTTCCTTCTTCCACACCGACCTACATATACAGAGACAGACCTACGAACACACACAGAGAGACAGATACAGACACTCAACGTCTTCTTCCTTTCCGTAAGCTCCAGCACCCAGAGCAACTCAGACCTTCAAAGAACCGAGAACCGTCGTCAGATCGTCAACGGAGTCAACGCATTACCACTCGCTCCATCGGTACAAGGGACCCAGATAAACAAAAGTGTACTCCTAGGACTACGTCTAAGTCCTACATTGTAACACTGTTCTGTTTGTAATTGAAATTTGCAATCAAAAGATTTTAATGGCAAACAGACACCTCATCTTCAGCAGGGCCAGAACGGATGGTCTTTCCTTTGGCCATGCTCTGAAGCAAGATATCCTACCAGTCTATAATCAAACAAAACTATTTATATATATAATTCGAACCTATGTTGTGACAAATCAATGTTCTAGTGTTCTAATTGTTTCTAGGTATGTTTTCCTAAGTTGTTGTTTCAGAACCTGTATGGGCCACCACAAAAAACATGTCACGACCCGATCCAAAATTATTGGGTCGAACCGGATCATGTTCAGCCTGCATCGTTGTGAGACGGCGGCAGTAAGCTGTTCTATATGCAGGTATTCACAACAACATCTATACATTTGTCACAACTCAATATACGGAAAATTTAAAACTTTTATTCAACATTTGAAAAGTACAACTGGAAATAAAAGAACTGAAATAAAGTGCTGAATTCAAAATTAACAAAACTCCAAACAATAAAATTAGAAAGAACTAGAAACGACTAGCTAAGCGATCGGCTCGTCGGCCTCAGGTCCTGCGTCCTCCAAGGGGGACTCTGGCAACACCACAGGGTACAAAACCGGGTCATAATATCTATTGTACAATAGCTCAGCATCCTCAATGTCACCTAAAAATGTTGTCTCCAGTCAGGAGGGAGCAAGTACGAATATGTATCTTATATTTCAAGTAATAATAGAAAAGTGCAAGCTAAACAGTTGAAATAATATTTTTCAGCATTTTAATAATTGAAAATAATGTGATTTGAATGTGTAATCGTCTATGACCGGCTTGGGTTATACAATAGCGTCCTAGCGACACAATATGGCTTATCCCCGTGTATAAGAGGGGTAAGCTCGCACAATATGCAATATGACGGGTATTGGCCATAAACGTTATACTATTCCCCCAATCTCCACAATCAATATCAATCAATATCTGAACCCTAGGAGAGGGTTCCGTGTAGCAATGTGGTTTAAAACATGCAGCTAGACAATTACTAAATAAAATACAAGAAAACATAACCGTAACTTGCCCATGTTAATTGACTGAATCGAGAATGTTGGTACCGAGGAGGATGTCAGGTTCGTCTCCGAGATCCTACAGTTGAGAACCTTGGCTTAGAACCATAATGAAACCATTCTAGGTGTGCTAGTTACAATCTCTAGAAGTAGACCCTAGTCAGGTTTTAAGTTTATTAATTAATCTTCCAAAAATCGTCTAACGTCGGAATCTACGTGCGTTGTCAATTAGTTGGATATCCGGTTTCTAATTTACTTGGGAAAAATTAGCCGTTACCGATTAATTTGCAAAATATTGTATTTTTATATCATATGTATAAAACTATATTTTTCTTTTAGTGATAAAACACGGACTTCGTTAACTTACTAATATTTTATTGAGTTAATTTATCGTAAAAAAATCTTATTAATTTTATACAAAATAATTAATACCTAATTTATAATTACGCGTCTAATAACGAAACCAACTCAGAAAAAGAAAGTAAAAACCTAAACTACACAATACAGGGTCACAGCGAAATAAAATAGAAAACTGGGCTTATGCCCTTTTACAAATTTTTATATAAATTAATTAATCATCTAGGCGACTCTGAGTGCCGCGAACGGTCCAAACAGTAGGCCGAAGCCCTGCACCAAAAATACTACAGCAGTACCAGTTCTAAAAATAATTATAAATATAAATATAGTTGTAAACTGCGTCTCAGACTTGGTCCAAAGGTCATGTTGCTGGCTAGCGCCTCAACGTACAGGAACCCTGTAGCGTTTGCGCTTCGCCGAGGCTCATTCGACCGATACGGTCGTCGCCTAACGGGGATACGAAACTCCAAAAATCCACTTTCAAATCGACAAAACCACTTTTGTAATCCGTTTACAAAATACCAAATTTGAAAATAGAATCCCATTTTAAAATATTTTAAAAATTTGGGCAGCATCCCCTCTGTAATTGGGACAACCCAATCCTGGGACGGTGCCAAAAGTCAACATAAACAATATCCCGAACCAGGGAAACAATCCAAACCATCCATAATAATATTCCACACAGAATAATATCCCACAGCCAACACAATAAAGATAAAAGCCGGTATAAATATAAAATCGAACCGTAATCGAAACTAATCGAAACGTATGCATCCAGCGTAAAACCGAACTACCGAAATAAATTCGGGAATCCCGAAATAAAGTTCGGGAAACCGAAAGCCACAGAACCGAATCATTCTGAAATGGGATTCGAAAATTCTGAAACTACAATCACCTAAACCGAATCCCGTAACTGGATCGGGGACCGTATCATCATCGACACTAAAGTAGGGACACGGGGACACGAGATATACCTTGGGTTGCTCAGCTAGAGCTCTTAGATGATAATAGGAAAAAGAAAACCACGTTCCCGCGGACTCGAAAAAAATCCCAAACTCGCGGACAGCAGCGGGAAATCGCTGGATCAGCGCTGGACAGCGCTGTTGGAACAGCGGGGCACTCGCAAAACGGCGCTCGCGGGAGGGCGCGCACGGCTGGACCGGGTGCGGACAGCCGCGGGATCGGCCGGGGAAGCCGCTGGAGGTCGAGGTATTGGCCGGAGAGAGCCGGGGGCGAGTGGGAGAGGGCGGCGCTCTGGCCGGCGCGGAAGGCGTCCGGCGAGACTAGGGAACGGCGTCACAGGCACGGGAGGCGCTGGGGCGCGGCCGGGAGGCGCTGGCTTGGGCGCCGGAGGAGGCTGCGCTCGCGGGCTGGTGGCGAGGTCGCCGGAGGCCGGCGGGAGGCAGGGCCGCGTGGTTCGGGCGCCGGAGTTCGGGGTCGACCGGAGGGCTCGGGTGGAGCCAAGTTCTGGAGGGGGAAGGGGGAGCTGGGTTTGAGTGAGAGGGAGAGTGAAAGAAGGAGAGGGGGATGGGAAGAATGGAGTGCTGGTGGTGAGTGTTGGTGGTTTTATAAAAGGAGAAGAAGAAGGAGTGGAGTAGTTAGAGGAGTTAGAGGAGAATAAGTAGGGGGTGGCCTGGTCGTGGGTGACCAGGCCAATCGTGGGGATTTTGTTTTTGTTTTTTAATAGAAATTAAATATATAATCAGAATTTAAAAGAAGGAAAAAAGAATGGGTTCGGAACCGGGATCAGGTGTTCGGAATCGGGGTCGGAGTCCGGACTCGGGATCGGGGACAGGGCCAAAATCAAAAATCAACGATCATTTTAAAAATATCTTTTCCTAATTCCGACTAATAAATAATAATAATAATAATAATAATAATAATAATAATAATAATAATAATTAAATTAAAATTACACTACAATCCAATAATATATAAATTCTAAAATTTTGGGTTTCACACTTAGGCACCAAGGTCAGGAAGGTGTGGTTCAGCTCTTTCAGCAGCTTCCCTTTGGTGAAGAATTCATGTACCACCTCCAAGACCTGATGCTTCAAAGTGTCCCAGTGGCATTTGTAGAACCCACTGCTAAAACCATCCGGTCCGGGAGCCTTGTTGGGATCCGCCTGCTTGACAATAGCTTCCACCTCTTCTAATGTAACAGGGGCAAGAAGAATGCTATTCCCAAACGGAGTCATCAATCTCTTCGTAACTATCTCTGGGAATACAGACAGGTAGTCAGTCTAGAAATATAACTCAGAGTAGTACCTGACCGCCTCGCCCTGAATCGCAGTCGGCTCTCCCACAAGATTGACATCTACATCCAGAAGCTGGAAGATGTGATTCCTATGCTGTCTGGTCCGGATGACATCATAGAAGAACTTGGAGCACCGGTCACCGTCCTTGAGCCTGGAGCATTTGGCACGCTGAGCCGTACTAATCTTCTTCTGCAGCCTCAAGATGTTGACTTCTGCGATCAGCTCCTTCTCTCTTGCCGCCAGGTCCCCATTGAGCATGTCAGCTTGCATGTCTTGCTGAATAGCCCGCAACTCCACCTCCTTATCTTCTAAAGAAGTCTTAGGTAACCCCTTCACCCATCTCCGAAGAACCTGCTTCGTGGCCTTGAGACGACGAACCAAGCGGAACTGAGCCGTCCCCTCCTGTCCGCTAGTAAGCCCCTCTGAGACAGCCTCCAGGTAACCCTCCGAGAGGTACCAACTGTTGTTGTACCTAAAAGGACGGAACTTCCCAGGAGACCGAGAAGTGAAGCCAACCCGGATGGGGGAATGATCGCTCGTCCCAGCAACCAGGCCCTCCGCCGAAGTGTTGGGAAAATGTCGGAACCATTCCCCGTTACCCAGAGCTCGATCAAGCTAACACGCAACCCTGTTTCGGATTGCTTTGTTATGCCAAGTCCAGATGAAGCCAGAGCGAGATAAGCCCTGGAGTCCCTCCTGGAGAAGGCATCTCTGAAAATCATACATGATAGAATCTGTAACTGGCCGACCACCCACCTTCTTACCTCGGAGCAGAAGGGCATTGAAGTCCCCGATCATAAGAAGAGGAAGGGACGACGACTCTGCTGCAGCTGCGACACAGAAGATGTCGCTCCACAGGGACTTCCTTCTCCGTCTGTCGTTGTGGCCGTAGACCGCCCCCAGTAAGAACCGAAAGCCACCCTTGTTTGAGAAGGAAATGGCAATCAACTGCTCCGACATCAGAAGCAAATCTCCATCCCAGTTCTTCAAGTTCCATCTAACCCAGATCCTGGCCATGTCACACAGAGCCAGGTTGTGCAGTTGGGCCCAATAGGATGGGGTCCTCCGAGCAAGAGTCTTTTCACCTTTAATCTTGGTTTCTAATAGAATAAAGATGTCACATTTCTCTCTGAGCAGCAGCCCACAAATCTCTCTCCACCTTCCTAGCGAACACGCCCCCCTCATATTCCAGGCGATAATAGCCATTAATTAATGGGAGGGTGGGTCCTCTGAGGAAACACCCGGATCTGCACCTGGGGAATGTGCCGCACCCGTCGCTAAAAGATCCTCCTCCATCCCGGTCGGGATAGTCTGCTGGAGAATAACCTGAGAGAGTACCAACGCCCAGGAAGGATTGTCAATACACACCGTCTCCTCTCTGTCAGTAGGATGCCTCCCCTCCCTGGAGGAGCCGTCACTCAGCGGCCCGACAGTACGTCTCTTCCTACAGTAAACATGTCCCTCAGCCGAGCGGCCACCCCCTCGCACCTCGATCCCCGACGCCGCCATGCCTCTAGTGACAATACTATTCTACCCCTGGTAAGTGAACAACGCTCCACTCGTGGGAGCAAGCTGGGTAGAGACAGTGAGGCTCGTCCCCTCTCACTCACTGGATGAGTATCCTCTCCCACCAAGGCCTCTTCTCCACTGTCAACTCTGAAATCCATGTCACAGGGTGAGTCTGGAGCCACACTCAGGGGAACAGTAGGCTCTACCTGAGATCCCACCGCCGTACAAGCACTGGCAGATGTCCGAAACAGGAACAGCGTGAACAGGTAGGTGGAACTCATTTATATTCCACCTTCTGGGTAAGTACCTCTCCAGAAGGAATCTCATATTCCACCACTTTCGGTAGCTCCCCCCAGCCCGAATCTCCACAAAAATCCTGGCGTACATCAATCTAGACCGAAAGACAGTAGCTTCATCCGCCTTGATCGGGGTGCCCACCAAGCTCGCCAGACGCATCAGCAATGGTATACTCCAAAACCAGACAGGGAACTCAGGGAAGCAAATCCATACTGGTATAGCATTCAGGACTTCCCGCTCACATCGAAGCTCCGGGGTCCATTCCTTTAGAATGATAAGCCTGCCGTCAAACGTCCATGGGCCGCCCTGAAGGATCCTAGCGACATCCTCCGTAAGTCCGAACTTACATAATAGAAGCCGTTCTCGCGGGCAAAGAACTCCATACTCCCCTTAGGCTGCTAGACCCGCGCTGCATAACCCCGGATCAGTCCATAGAACGGCTTATTGCCTAGGACGTACAAAACCAGAGTGTTCTCCCAGTATGATGTCACCTTCTCTCTCTCCTCCGTAGGGAACGAGGCCCGAAAACCCCTTTCTGCCTTGATTGGCGGCACATACTCCATCGAAGTGGCGGTTTTCAGCCCCCATGTTTGCAGATATCTGTCGAAGACCTTTCAGCCGGCCGTTGTAGCACCCCGCTTTCGATAGGCGACGGAACTTCATAATATGCTTGCGCCGAGTCAGATCGGCCGAGAACTTAGATGGCCATCTGACTCGATCGCTAAGCTTGGTAAACGTTAACGCCTTGCGGCATCGATTCAAATTGATTTAGACGGAAGTTACGAGAATCGATCCAACTAATGGAACGACTTCTGTTGGAATAAGTCCTAGATGCAGCGGGCTGCGTCTCGGCGAGTGAGCTCTCTATAAGAGTCCCTTCGACGGGATCGGACCGCTGTATGGTTTTCTTGGAGCTTTGCCGCTGGGCTTGATAAAGTGCTTTCGCGTCGTTTTCATGGATGCAATTATAAATTTTGATACAAGAGGAAAAGAAGGAAATCTAACAAAGTGTTGATGCATTGCAGGAGCTCGCGTAACTAAGGATTGACGTTGCGTAGCGCTTCGACGACCTGCACAAAGCGAAGTGATCGGTGGGTGATTCGGCCCCTTCTTTTCTACTCTGTCCCGCAAACTTATTCTTTGCTTCGAATTCATTCAAATCGAACGATCCAATTTTTTGCATGCCAATCCACTAAGTCCAAGAACTCGGGAAAACGTATCGATTTAGAGAAATTTACTCTGAAAATACAAGTCTATCACATAAACCAGAAAGTTTAAGGTTCTAGTAAAAAGATAGACTATTTTACGTGCTGCAAAATATTATGAAATGTCGATCGTGGGTTATGATGCCTCGGACAATTTGGTGCCTACGGGACGCTAAATCGGAGTACGACTTAGGGAAAATGAAACGTTGCATGAGTTGGGGGAAATGATAATGTCGTTCAATACCGTCCGTGTTATACAAAACTGGTTGCATATATAAACTGTTCACGCATTGGCATGGTCATGGACAGCTTGTGCACAAGTTGATATTTTCCTCGAATCGATATCCGGGGCATCGGAATCGACTCGACCTAGGGGGAATGATTAATCGTGCTTCGGCACTGATACATTTCGGACCATCTGTCAGGCTTGCAACCTAGACTGAGCGGGCCGAAATGCCATTCAGATAGTCCCATGTGATGTGTAACATCAATGACCGCATATAAGATAGTAGCATGCTCACCTATTGTCTTATGCAGGTGTAAATATTATCTCTATTTTTATGCAGGAACGAGCACGGCCGTGGTAAGAAATATGATAAACTGCTATGGTTCACTGTATGCTTTATTACGCAAAGATGGCTATCGAATATGAATTGAATTCATTTAGTTCTAATAGAAAGACAACTCTAAAGCATGCCTACCCTAACGATCAGAGTCGGTTTAGACGAGTGGGTTCATCTCGTCCACTTAGCAAGTGTGCTAATCCCATTCCTCCAATTTCCCCAGGTGCGACGGGCGTGCCCAACTAAACTGGAGCTGGAGTACGGAGAGGCGTTTTGAAGCTCTTCTTATGCTGAAGTATTTTGAAGCCAATTCAAGTCGACGGCTTTGTATAAAGGGTCGAATGTATGGGACGACAAGCGTAGTTCAGGCAACTTGTCGAATGTATTCTCTTTATGTTTTCAATCAATGTAGCCGCAACGGATCCAATGTAATTATGACTTGCACTTCGTTGTAAGCTATGAATGAAAAGCATTTCTATCTTCCTATACTGCGTTTTATATTCTGATGTGAATTGTGAAGTTTCGACTTGGCGTATTAATATCAAAATGAAAAGATAACCATTTGAGAACTTGTTATCTTGCCTTGCATGAGCGCAACTCCAGGCTCGTGCGGCATCACGCCTTAACGAGGACGATCGAATCGGCAAAGTAACACCGGGGACGAACGGTTTGTCGACTCGGGGCGTGACAAATTGGTATCAGAGCTCAGTTATGTTCCTCGGATTTTCGAAATATGTTTTATTGTTGGAATGTCTGTTGCGATGGCTTGATTGAATGCTTGTCGGCATGCTGCATGAAATACAAGTTCCATACAGGTAAGCCCGTAGATATTTTTGAAAAATACTAACGGGTTTATACTGTTTGTAGGAATGACTAAGCGAGATAAGAAAATTGTTGGCCCAACAACCCAAACTGTAAATAGTACGTCGAGCATAAAAAGTACTGAGCCTAGCGAGACGACAATGCAGAAGATGCTACAGTTGATGGAACTGCAGCAGCAGCAGCTTCAGACACAATTCAAAGCCCAATTTGATGCGCAACAAAAACAGATGAATGCCCTGACTCAGATAGTGAGCAGAATGGCAGGCAATACCAAGACGACGGACGAAGAGCCCGAGGAAAAGCAAGGTGATCAAGAAGAAGACGAGGAGGAAGATGGCTCTCCGCAAATGATGAACGCTCCTTCCATGTTCAAAGTGAAGGAGTTCCGCAAAATGAATCCGCCGAAGTTCAACGGCCGAGCAGAGCCCGACGTGATAGTAGGATGGCTCACAGAGGTGGAAGACTTGTTCGATCTCCTCTGCATCGAAGGGTCCCAGAGGGTGGCCTGTGCGGCGCTGCAGTTACAACTAGGAGCACATGACTGGTGGGCGGCGAAGAAACAAGAGATCTGTGAAACCGATTCCAACAGAAAGATTTCTTAGGAAATGTTCAAGACAGCCTTCCTTGAGCAGTACGTTCCTCGTGCCATCCGTCGACAGAAGGCGGACGAGTTCATGATGTTGAGGCAGGGGAATATGAGTGTCGAAGATTATGATGCAAGCTTCTCAAAACTTGCAAAATTTGCCGGCGCCTTCCTGCCTAACAAAGAAGAATGGTGCGAGCATTTTCAGTAAGGCCTCAACGAAGAACTGCGTAGGGACGTCATGAACCAACGATGCCGAACTTATCGTGATCCTACGAAGCCGCACTTGATAGCGAGTGAATCTTTGGCCGTATGTCACAAAGGGCCGTGCCTGTCGTTCGCAACAACTTCAACAAGCGTCCTAACGACGCCGGGGGATCGGGAATATCTAAACGTCCGAACATATTTGATAACCGGCCCAATGGCGGACCACATTGCAGTAGATGCGGTAGGCGTGGGCACCGAACCACCGATTGCTTGACCAGAGCCTGCTTCAAGTGTGGCGAGGTAGGCCACATATCAACGTATTGCCCGCAGAAAGTTCAAAATCAACATAACCTACCGAGGAACGTCCCGAATCCGCATAAAGCGTCGACACTGTAAGGCGCGAATGCGGTGCCCGTCAACCATCAGAACCAACGCCACGGAGCTCAAGGCCGAGTTTATGCCTTAACTCGGGATGAGGCGCTTTCGTCCGATACGGTTGTAACAGGTATATTACTCTACAAAGATATACCTGCTCGAGTATTATTCGATTCGGGTGCGACGCATAGCTTTATATCTGCTGATTTTGCGAAAGAAAATAAAATAATCATGCAATCACTAGATATAAATATTAGCGTTAGCACGCCGTCGGGAGTCGATATGCCTGCGAACTTTATTTGTAGGGATGGCCACCTTTGCGTCGGGGGAAGATATCTATCCTTGGATGCCGTCGTGCTAGACATCAAAGATTATGACATAATCCTGGGCATGGATTGGTTGGGCGCTTGTCGTGCAACGATCGAGTGCGCGGAGAAGAGAGTGGTGTTTCGCCTTCCTGGCAAGACAGAGTTCTCATATTCATGCGGTACGACCTCGAAGACGGCGATGATAGTGTCGGCAATCTCGGCAAGGCGTATGCTGCGTTCCGGCTGTGCGGGATACTTGGCCTCAGTTCGAGACACGGGGACGGATAATACAAACACAATGCAGACTGATGTTGTGGCAGATTTTCCTGACGTTTTTCCTGACGAGATGCCCGGAATGCCGCCGGATCGAGAAATTGAATTCAGCATCGACACCTTTCCGGATACACGGCCGATATCAAAGGCGCCTTACCGAATGGCTCCAGCAGAACTGAAGGTGCAATTACAAGAGTTGCTAGACCGCAGATTTATTCGCCCTAGCGTCTCTCCGTGGGGAGCTCCCGTACTGTTCGTGAAGAAGAAGGATGGGTCGTTGCGGCTATGCATCGACTATCGGGAACTCAACAAGGCGACCGTGCGAAACAAGTATCCTTTGCCGCGGATCGACGACTTGTTTGACCAACTGCAAGGCGCGGCAATATTTTCAAAAATCGATCTTCGTTCAGGCTATCATCAATTGAAGATCAAGTCCGACGACATATCGAAGTCTGCCTTCCGCACTCGATATGGTCATTACGAATTCCTCGTCATGCCGTTCGATTTGACGAATGCCCCAGCCGCGTTCATGGATCTGATGAACCGAGTCTTCCGACCTCAAATAGATAAATTTGTAGTCGTATTCATCGACGATATCCTTGTCTACTCAAAGAATCGTGAAGAACATGCGGAACATTTGAAGACGGTACTGCAGATTCTGCGTGAAAACAAATTGTACGCCAAGCAGAGTAAGTACGAGTTCTGGATGAGTAGTGTGACATTCCTCGGGCATGTAATCTCTGCCGAAGGTGTTATGGTGGACCCAAAGAAGATTGATGCGGTTGTGGATTGGAAACGACCTGCCTCGGCTAGCGACATTCGGAGTTTCCTGGGCTTAGCGGGCTACTACCGTCGATTCGTGCGAAGCTTTTCAAAACTAGCGTCGCCTCTGACTTGCCTCACCCAGAAGGGAGTAGTATTTGAATGGAGCGATGACTGTGAATCCAGCTTCCAAGAGTTGAAGCGACGACTCGTCTCAGCTCCAATCCTTGCACTTCCAGACGGTCCAGAAGGCTTTCAGATATTCAGCGACGCGTCGGGAGCTGGCCTCGGGTGCGTACTCATGCAGAGAGACAAAGTCATCTCCTACGCTTCACGGCAGTTGAAGCAGCACGAGAAAAACTACCCGACGCATGACCTAGAATTGGCGGCGATCGTCTTTGCATTGAAGTTATGGCGGCACTACCTCTATGGCGTGGCATGCAGAATCTACACAGATCATAAAAGCCTGAAGTACTTATTTATGCAACGGAAACTCAACCTACGACAGCGACGTTGGCTCGAACTCATAAAAGATTACGAGCTAACGATCGAGTATACACCGGGCAAGGGGAACGTGGTGGCCGACGCACTCAGCAGAATGTTTATGGGAACACTGGCCATAAACAAGGAGATAAAGCGAGACCTTGAAGCGATGGGTATCGAACTCGGAATTGAGTATCGACACCTGCACCTAGCTCAACTGAAGTTAGGATCGAGCCTGCTTAGCAAGATAAAGACCGCACAAGGGGGACGACTCATTCCTGAAGAAAATGTGCGAGCTGATTTCAACGGGAAGGGCGACTGACTTTGCGGAAGACGGAGACGGGACGATGCGACTAAAGGGAAGGCTCTGCATTCCTGAAACTGCCAAACTCAGAAAAGAAATTCTGACGGAGGCGCACTATGCGAAGTACTCGTTACATCCTGGAAGCACCAAGATGTACAAGGACTTGTGCACAAACTTTTGGTGGCACGGCATGAAGAAAGACGTGGCTACGTTCGTATTGCAATGCATGGCGTGTCAGCAGGTGAAGGCGGAACACCAACGGCCAGGCGGTGAGCTGCAGAACATCCCCATTCCCGAGTGGAAGTGGGACAATATCTCGATGGATTTCATTATGGGATTTTCGAAGACGCCGCGGGGGAATAACGCGATTTGGGTCATTGTTGATAGATTGACCAAGTCGGCTCACTTCATCGCAATTAAAGTAGGATGGAGCGTCGATCGGTTAGCACAAATCTACGTCGATGAGATTGTTCGACTGCACGGGGTACCGGCCTCTATAATTTCGGACAGAGATGGGCGATTCCTATCGCGTTTCTGGACGAGCCTCCAAGCGGCGATGGGGACCAAACTGAACTTTAATTCGGCGTACCATCCCCAAACAGACGGTCAGACGGAGAGGGTAAATCAGATCCTAGAAGACATGCTACATCTGTGTGCGATCGACCTAAAGACTAGTTGGGATACGCATTTGCCGCTTGCGGAGTTTACGTATAACAACAGTTATCAGTCGAGCATTCAGATGGCTCCATACGAAGCGCTCTACGGAAGAAAGTACCGTTTGCCGATATGCTGGGATGAAGTTGGAGAGCGACAAGTGCTTGGACCAGAACTGGTGGAACAGGCCGTCGAAAAGGTCCGCTTGATTCGAGATAGACTCCGTATCGCGCAAAGTCGACAAAAGAGCTACGCAGATCTTCGTCGACGTCCGCTAGAGTTCTTGGCCGGGGACCATGTGTTTCTAAAAGTAATGCCCATGTGCGGTGTGATGCCGTTCGGGTTAAAGGCAAGTTGAGCCCGAGATTTGTAGGCCCCTTCGAGATCATTGAGCGAGTTGCGACGGTCGCTTATCGGATCGCACTACCTCCTGCCTTAGCTGATGTGCACGATGTTTTCCACGTTTCACAACTTCGAAAATACATGCACGATCCAAGTCATGTGGTTAGCTTCGATCAGTTGGAGCTACGTACTGACTTGTCTTACTCGGAGGAGCCTATTCAAATTTTAGACCGTAAGGAAAAGGTGCTGCGAAACCGGTCGATGTCCTTGGTCCGCGTGCTTTGGCGGAACCATTCAGTCGAGGAGTCGACATGGGAGATGGAGGCGGAGATGAAAGAGAAGTATCCCGCGTTGTTTGTCTAAATTAAGGTCAGACCCTTGTTCTTAAGTTTCGGGACGAAACTTTTTCTTAGTGGTATATTATGTAGCGCCCTGCTTTCGATAGGCGACGGAACTTCATAATATGCTTGCGCCGAGTCAGATCGGCCGGGAACTTAGATGGCCATCTGACTCGATCGCTAAGCTTGGTAAACGTTAACGCCTTGCGGCATCAATTCAAATTGATTTGGACGGAAGTTACGAGAATCGATCCAACTAATAGAACGACTTCTGTTGGAATAAGTCCTAGATGCAGCGGGCTGCGTCTCGGCGAGTGAGCTCTCTATAAGAGTCCCTTCGACGGGACCGGACCGCTGTATGGTTTTCTTGGAGCTTTGCCGCTGGGCTTGATGAAGTGCTTTCGCGTCGTTTTTATGGATGCAATTACAAATTTCGATGCAAGGGGAAAAGAAGGAAATCTAATAAAGTGTTGATGCATTGCAGGAGCTCGCGTAACTAAGGATTGACGTTGCGTAGCGCTTCGACGACCTGCACAAAGCGAAGTGATCGGTGGGTGATTCGGCCCCTTCTTTTCTACTCTGTCCCGCAAACTTATTCCTTGCTTCGAATTCATTCAAATCGAACGATGCCAAGTTAATTGCATGCCAATCCGCTAAGTCCAAGAACTCGGGAAAACGTATCGATTTAGAGAAATTTACTCTGAAAATACAAGTCTATCACATAAACCAGAAAGTTTAAGGTTCTAGTAAAAAGATAGACTATTTTACGTGCTGCAAAATATTATGAAATGTCGATCGTGGGTTATGATGTCTCGGACAATTTGGTGCCTACGGGACGCTAAATTGGAGTACGGCTTGGGGAAAATAAAACGTTGCATGAGTTGGGGGAAATGATAATGTCGTTCAATATCGTCTGTACTATACAAAACTGGTTGCATATATAAACTGTTCACGCATTGGCATGGTCATGGACAGCTTGTGCACAAGTTGATATTTTCCTCGAATCGACATCCGGGGCATCGGAATCGACTCGACCTAGGGGGAATGATTAATCGTGCTTCGGTACTGATGCATTTCGGACCGTCTGTCAGGCTTGCAACCTAGACTGAGCGAGCCAAAATGCCATTGAGATAGTCCCATGTGATGTGTAACATCAATGACCGCATATAAGATAGTAGCATGCTCACCTATTGTCTTATGCAGGTGTAAATATTATCTCTATTTTTATGCAGGGACGAGCACGGCCGTGGTAAGAAATATGATAAACTGCTATGGTTCACTGTATGCTTTATTACGCAAAGATGGCTATCGAATATGAATTGAATTCATTTAGTTCTAATAGAAAGACAACTCTAAAGCATGCCTACCCTAACGATCAGAGTCGGTTTAGACGAGTGGGTTCGTCTCGTCCACTTAGCAAGTGTGCTAATCCCATTCCCCCAATTTCCCCAGGTGCGACGGGCACGCCCAACTAAACTGGAGCTGGAGTACGGAGAGGCGTTTTGAAGCTCTTCCTATGCTGAAGTATTTTGAAGCCAATTCAAGTCGACGGCTTTGTATAAAGGGGCAAATGTATGGGACGACAAGCGTAGTTCAGGCAACTTGTCGAATGTATTCTCTTTATGTTTTCAATCAATGTAGCCGCAACGGCATCCAATGTAATTACGACTTGCACTTCGTTGCAAGCTATGAATGAAAAGTATTTCTATCTTCCTATACTGCGTTTTATATTCTGAGGTGAATTGTGAAGTTTCGACTTGGCGTATTAATATCAAAATGAAAAGATAACCATTTGAGAACTTGTCATCTTGCCTTGCACGAGCGCAACTCCAGGCTCGTGTGGCATCACGCCTTAGCGAGGACGATCGAATCGGTAAAGTAACACCGGGGACGAACGGTTTGTCGACTCGGGGCATGACAGCCGTGAGTTCGCCCCCTGTGGCCCGGGGACCCCCTCCGGGGAGGGAGCCCTATGCCACTGATTGCCAATATCAACTACCTTACTCTTTCCCTTATCCACCGCGGTCGCCTCCGGCCGCCAGCCCACCGACCTCCCTGAAGTCACCATAGGGCCACGGGCCGATGGCCGTACCCCTGACCCGCCCTGTCGCCTATCCGTAGGATGTCGATCCCTTACATGTCCATGTCCTCCTCCTACCTTACCCCCGGTCTTCACCACACGGCGACGCGTAACCGTCGTCCAACCTCCTACCTCCATCTGACTCCCCAGGGATCCAAATCCTGCTCCAAATTCGAAGTTAGGGCCGTTTAAGCCACCCCGCAGGATCCGATCCCCTTTCGAACCCGATACCAACCCTGCCGCCACAGAAGGGGGTGCACCGTCGTACGACACAGGCCCGGGGGATCCGCCCGACCTCCCTCCCAATACTGATCCCGCCTCCCCTCCGACCACTTGGGGGGGTTCCGTCGCCCGCCGCTGCTCTGGGGGGTCCGCTCGACCCCCATCCCCACCGTCGGGGGGGTCGCTGCCGTTCGCAGCATCACCGGGGGGTCCGTCCGCCCCCCGCCGAAGTCCCTGACACCCCTCCGACGCCTGGGGGGACTCCACCACCGACCGGGAGGGCAAGCCGCGCCCCCCTTCTTCCACGCGGCCCTAACCCCGCCGGCGAGAGGGTCAGGCGGCCGCGGGGGGGTAGCCCTAGCCGCCACGTGCATATCGCCTCCCGCAGCCATATATATATATATTTTCCATATATATATATATATATATATATATATATATATATATATATATATATATATATATATAATATAAAATATAATATATATGTATATATGTATGTATGTATGTATATACACACACACACACACATCTTGAAGTGAAATTTCAAACAGTCGGTAGACAGAAATCCTTTGCAAACGACTTAAATACGCGACGGGACATTGTAATTGACAAAGTGGCCTTGGTGCCACGATCCACTGAGATCCAGCCGGCCTTTGTCGCACAGATTCCTAAAAAATAAAAAAATAAAAATTATATATATATTCTTATGTTACTTAATTATACTTAGCCTATTAACTTAAGCTAATAAATTCTTATCATAAAAATTTATGTCATCTAATTTTTTGTGTTATGGTATTATTCTCTAATCATTTGCACCTGTGCGAAGCATCTATATTTAAGCATTATAAGTAAAGATCAAGGGAATTATTTACTTATTCAAAATTTGTTTTTAACTGTATGAATACCATATTTCTGTTGGAAACGAAATATGAAAATCTTGTGATTGTGGACTAGCGTTAAGAATAACCTATTTAAATTACCCCAATCTCACAGACATCTGGACTGTTGATTTATATCAAATGGTGTTAATAAAATACCTATTTTCAGCTTCAGTCCCGACACTGGTATATATACCTATATATGCCTATTTTCAGCTTCAGTCCCGACATTGGTATATATACCCATTTAAATTACCCCAATCTCATAGATATCTAGGCTGACTTAGATGAAAAATTAAAAACAAAATTATATAAGAAAAAGGGGAGGAAAAAAATATTTTTCGGTGGGTTGGAGGCCACACCAGTCCCTATATATGTCCTTCCACCTCCGTGCTTGGGTCTACAGTACGGTGTTGGGGATGACTAAATAACAACCTAGATTGATGCTTCACGATCAACGGATGCAGATGGGTTCACGGCGACAGAACTCGCAAAGTCATGGCACGATGGTAGGTGACAATGTGGGTGTGCGCGGCTTGTGTTAATTGTTGAGTGTTTGGCTGCTTGCAAATACAAATAACCCAGGTTGCCATATATTATGTTACAGTCCGCTGAATCGTTCATCCTCGCATCGATTCATTTGAATCGATTGTTCTCGCTAGGGCGTGATGACATACGAGTTCGACATTTCATACAAGATAAGAAGAAAAAAAATTAAAAATTGTTTTCTCAAATTTACATCATTTCGTAGCGAAAGAAATCAAATCATATTAAAGTAAAGCAGAGTATACGAAACAATCTCTTTATTGAATGAGCAGCAAAATTACAAAGGCTCTCAATATCCCCAAATGAATCATGTCGAATTGGTTTACAACACTCATGCTCTCTTGCCCACAAAGGATTTCATCATTCCATACATCATATATTATATATCTCGGTCGCATCATCATGTTGCAAGTCCGAGCGTCAACGAGGATTGCAATCTCGAAACGCTAAGAAACTTCATGTCTCAATGCGTCAAAGTAAAGCTTCGCCACGAGTAAACCATTCCCTGCTTCCTGTAAACAATCTAGTAGGGGATCAGTACTAATCTTCTCTCGTACTGATGAGATCGCCACTCGCCTAAACTAACATTAAGTGATCTTGTGAATCATGTAGCTTAATTCATGATCTTTCTATCTTTGCCTCAGGATCGATTTATTGGTGATTTGTAAGTAGTAAAGCATGTACACATGGTGAACATGTTATCTTTGATGCACGTAAGTAAACAGGATATATATATATATATATATATATATATATATATATATATATATATATATATATATATATATATATCATATTGTTTCGTGGTGACTTCTAACCAACATTGACGCACTCATCCTTGTACCGATGCAAGGTGAATACGCATACCATATTCTTTCCATGTCATGTTAAATGTGATATGCATGATCTGTGTACCTGTACCATTCGGCCCTTTGGCCCCTATCTATATGAATATTACTGGCATTTTCGAGCCATAATGGACTAAAATCTCATCTCATAAGGGTAACCAAGTGTCCTCCCCGTACGGATTGCTATCCCAGTAACCGAAGGATGTCGTATTTATCAATATTGTGGCTTATCACATAAGTAGCCGGTCGCTAATCATTTTAAATGATGTGTACCAATAATATTTATCCACCTCTCCTAGGTCGAACGGTCCCGGTGTCCCGACGAATACACGTTCGAGGAAAACAAACACGTGTACAGGTTATATACTCAAGTTCATTTGACCATGCAATACGTGCAAATAGTGAAGCTATAATAATTGTCAGCATATTCTGAGTTCGAAACTGAGAACTTGCATTAACTCACATTTCCATTCTTTCATCCAATATTTTATCGTCTCAATTCAATATTCTGTGGCTTGAAGCCCCAATCCGATTCCCGTGCCATGAACGACCCGTAGGTCCCACACATTTTGAAGGCAACATGTCACATTCACAGTTCTGTGGTAATTGTGCCACAACTGCTCGCTTCACATCCGAGGCCATATCTCATAAGTCTTGTACTCATATGCACATTTGACTCATTTATTCATTATTCTTCGACTCATGCACTCGTCGATACAATATTTCAATGTCCATGCATTCGATGCACGACTCAATAGAGTCTATCGATGTTCTACGACTTATTTTTTGAGTTGTGCACTTGATGCACGTACGCCTCAATTTTGCTCCTTTCAATGTTCTAAGACTTATGTCCATTTCCTTCAACTCGTGCACTTGAGACATGCCTCAATTATTCAATGTTCTACGGCTCGTGCACTAAGGCACTCGCCTCAATATAATCTTTTAATATTCTAGTCCTCTAACTCGTGCACGGGGGCACGCCTTAATAGATGTCTATGGCTCATACCTTGAGGCATTCACCGATATAGTGATTCGATGTTATATGGCTTGTGCACTAGGGCACTTGCCGTTGCAGTGATTCGATGCTCTATGACGACTC
The DNA here is from genome assembly GCA_029216955.1 of Iris pallida. Lineage (NCBI taxonomy): Eukaryota > Viridiplantae > Streptophyta > Magnoliopsida > Asparagales > Iridaceae > Iris > Iris pallida. The sequence continues at coordinate 2,255,359 of JANAVB010024598.1, forward strand.
GTACATTGGATACACATTCTATTTCAATTGTTCTATATTAGTGTTCGACACGCACTATGATTTCTCTCATTCGAGCCACGTCAGTAGACTCGATAGGTTAACTTAGCTTACAAGGATACATTTTAATTAGGGATGCCGAAGTAGGAAAGAAGAGTCAGAATCCTCCCACCTTAGCCGATTCACCCATTCGTTTTGTCGAGACGATGCGACTTGATTCCTTAATTTTGTTGCATGACCAACTCTTTTGACTTAGCCATTCGAGCACTTCGTGCTCCATTGAACTACCCAACTAATTCGGCCTACCATAGTCCATGCCTTAGCCCGTTGCTAGATTAGCTTCCGTGGACTCTGTTGCAAATAAGACAAAATATCGACCTCCTATAATTTAGTGTAAAAGCTTAGCTTGCACATAAAATCAACTAAAATCAATACTTGTTCGAGTCGAACTTATCATCTCTTCGGGTTAACTTAGTACTTACATCGATTCACATCGATACTTTTTTGGGTCAACTTAACTTTTTGAGTCAACGAATCAGCATAATGCACTGTGCGGAGGTATAGAATGTTGCCATAAAATATAAATTGTGCTTATATAAGGCTATCGCCTACTGAACCAAGATAGACTGATACAATTTGGTATGTAGGTGCTTTGTATCGTGGCGGGTATGTCGGCACCAACGGGTGATCAAGCGACTAGCTAGCGAGTGCAAGAAGGCATGGGCTAACGAAGATCCTGGCAGAGTTAATCGAATTGCTATCAAGCGACGCGTATATTGGTTCAGAATAGAACTCATCAGTGTGGCATGTGCGAAACAGAAAGATTTCTGAAGGGCATACTACCTCATGGGTTGGAGTAATGCGTAATGTAGAACTTGATGTGAGTATTAATCATTGTCTCTAACAATCCCTGTTTGTAGACATGAGATAGAGATGTACATATAAATCCTCCTTTTTTAAGGCTAAATTACAACTTAATACCTTCAACTATTCAAAATTTTCAACTTGATATCCTGAACTTTGATAGATATCAACTTAATACCTCAATTATAATTAGACTACTTAATACCTTAACGAATTTAACAACGAAGTTAAAAAGACAAAAATACCCATTTTTCTTAATCCATTACGGTACAGAGAGATGAGAAATAGGAATTCAGAAAGTCGCTTAACCTAATTTTAAAAATCTCGAAGAATCATTCACTATCTCTTCTCTCATTTGATCTTCCCCCTCATCCCCTCTCTATTCAATTTCAGATCTCAATGGATTTGAAGGTATGTGTTTGTGTTTTCACAAAATGTATTTATCAATTTTTTTTTTTGGGAATTTATGTCAATTTTCTTATTTATTTTGGATTTTCTATTAATTTTCTTATTTATTTAATTATGTATTTTGATGTATGAATTTTGATTTATGGATACTTAGGGTTTTTCTGCCATTGGAAATCAACTTAGGATTTTGATGGTTGGATTTTATGACTTTACAATTTTTCTGACATATGTTTATACTAAACTGGATAGTATGTTTTGTTGAGGATGGTATTTGTTTGCACACTTCTTAATTTGGTTGCACGTCTTAAAATTTGTACTAACCAAGGCAAAGCTCTTTGCATTCAATCAAGAAGGGTGAAGCAGTAATCTTTGGAGTGATGAATTAATAGACCAAGGCGAAAGCTCTTTAGCAAGACAGAGAAAACTGTATTTGACACTGGCGGTCCACTTGTGGTGTACTGCCAGTATACTGATACAATTCTGCTTTCTCTAAAAACATCTAGCAGGTTGTGTTGCACATATTTGTGACTGGCGGTACACAAATCGTCTCAATTTGGCAAAAATAACTCCTCTATTTCTCTTCGACCTTCTTTGAAGAGTAGGTGTTGCTGGACTATAATATTGAGATCTATGACATGACAAAACTAAAAGGAATTGAGAGTATATGAGAGATTAAATGGAAAATAAATAGATTAGAAATAAATTATTATAGAAGAAATATATAGATTAGAAAGAAATTTGAAGAAAATTAGAAAGAGCATGGGATAGGGCAACGGAAAACAGAATGGGGAAGAATTGAACATGGAAGAGCAGGGAATCACAAAGGATCTTTTTAATAAGGTTATTTTTGTCCCAAAAAAAATCACCTTTCTAAGTTGGGACGGAAAAACTAACCCTTGGATGACGGAGGGTTTCAAATTAAACATATAAAGTAGCTGAGAGTATTAAGTTGATACCTATCAAAGTTCAAGGTATCAAGTTAAAAAACTTAAATAGTTGAGGGTATCAATTTATAATTTAACCTTTTTTTAATACAATTATCATTTATAGCTCTTCTATAATAGAGAGTCCTGAAAACAGTTCAAAATGAGTCATTTAAGTCATATGTATATCTTCACGTATGAATAGAGAGGAGAAGAAAAAAAATCTAAATTTTTTCTAACTATGACGTATGTGTGTCTTTAAAAGATATTCCAATTAAAATATATTCAATAAATTCCGACAATTTTTGTCCGTAGACGTTTGGTCTTGCACCACCAACCAGCATGCATGCTACTTCCCCCTGCCAGTTTCTCCAACTATAAAAGCAATGCACCCCCCTCTCGTTCCAGTCCCACGTACTGCTAAACGTTCCTAAGCCTAGCCTCCAAAATAAATGGCACCCCAACTGAGCTTCTCCGTCCGACGCAGCGAGCCGGTGCTCGTCGCTCCCGCCGCACCCACGCCGCACGAGTTCAAGATGCTCTCCGACATCGACGACCAAGACGGCCTCCGCTTCCAGATCCCCGCCATCTATTTCTACCGCAAGGCCGACGCCGCCGCCGCCGACCCCGCGAAAGTCCTAAGGGAGGCCCTGGCGAGGGCGCTCGTCTTCTACTATCCGCTCGCCGGCCGGCTGAGGGAGAGGCCCGGGGACCGGAAGCTCATGGTCGAGTGCACCGGCGAGGGCGTCCTCTTCGTCGACGCCGACGCCGACGTCCGTCTCGACCAGCTCGGGGACGAGGATCAGCTGCACCCGCCGTTCCCGCGCCTCGAAGAGCTCCTCCACGACGTCGAGGGGTCCGGAGGGGTGCTCGGCTGCCCGCTGCTTCTCGTACAGGTGACCCGGCTGAGCTGCGGCGGACTCGTCATCGCCATCCGCGTCAACCACGCCGTGACCGACGCGCCCGGCGTCGTGCTCTTCCTGAACGCCGTAGCCGAAATGGCCCGCGGCGCGCCGGCGCCGAGCGTCCCTCCGGTGTGGCGAAGGGAACTCCTCGGCGCTCGGAGCCCCCCTAATCCGACGTGCGTCCACCGCGAGTACGACGTCGTGCCCGACACGAGGGGCACCATCGTCCCCCTCGACGACACGGTCCACCGGTCCTTCTTCTTCGGCCCCGACGAGCTCTCCGCGCTGAGGAAGCACGTCCCGGCCCGCCTCCGCGGCAAGTGTTCGACGTTCGAGCTGCTCACCGCGTGCCTGTGGAGGAGCCGCACCGCCTCCCTGGGTGCCGGCCCCGAGGAGGAGGTCCGAATCATCTGCGTCGTCAACGCGCGGAGCAAGTTCGACCCGCTGCTGCCCGGCGGCTACTACGGCAACGCGTTCGCGCTCCCCGCGGCCGTGTCGAGGGCCGGGGAGCTGTGCGGCAGCCCGCTGGGGTACGCGCTGGGGCTCGTGAGGGAGGCCAAGTCGAGCGTGACGGAGGAGTACGTGCGGTCGGTGGCGGACCTGATGGTGGCCAGAGGGAGGCCTCACTTCGCCGTGGTGCGGTCCTACTTGGTGTCGGACGTGACCCGGGCCGGCTTCGGGGACGTGGACTTCGGGTGGGGGAAGGCGGTCTACGGAGGCCCGGCGAAGGGCGGCGTCGGGGCCATTCCCGGCGTGGCTAGCTTCTACATACCGTTCCGGAACGGGATTGTGGTGCCGGTTTGCTTGCCGGGCCCGGCCATGGAGAGGTTCGAGGCGGAGATTGGGAGGTTGGTCAAGGAGCCAACTGGTCAGGACGATGACGCTCATGCCTCCTTCCTTCCATCTGCACTTTAAGAGTCACCAAGCTTCCTTCCTTCCTTCTATAGTACTACTATTGCATGCTACATAAGGACCTTATATAGGTCTTGTTTGATCTTTTGGTTTGCCATGGTTTGAAGCTCCAATCTCTCTAAAATGTATTGTTTAGTTAATAAAGATTGGTTACTACTATTATAAGTTTTTGTTGGGTGTTAATTAGGTGTAACTTTCGGGTATGATTTTGCAACATATATGCGTTTCGTCGCAAAAGTCTTGAGTTTGGATCCTCCAGTACGTACTACCAACATCTGGTAAGGTCCTCGTGTGTCAATAGAAAAAAATATGGATTATTTTGTACAAGGGCGTACCAAGTTTAGACCCAATTAGACTTTGGGTACTAGATTTGTCGATTTTATACTTTGGGTACTCGAACTTCTTTAGTGACACATTTTAGTGACGAAATTAGACTTTCGGTGACGAAATAAGTCTTTTAAGACAAGTGTTTCATCATTAAATGTGTCACTAAAAAATTTGAGTACCCAAAGCCTAATTAGATCCTAAACCTGGTATACCTTTATACAAAATAATCCAAAAAGTATATGAGACATTAATCACAATGTTGTAGTCTAATTTCCTATAGTAGAAGATAAGAGAGATGGAGAGAAGAATTCTTAAGTAGCTGGATCCTTTAAGGGTTCTATATAAACAAATATTTATAACAATTTGATGACTTAACAACATGATACAATAGTATTTTTACAATATCACAAAAAGATAAAGATATTCTCTATCCGTTGGTTGAGCACAATCAACCAATTAATTAAGACTAACTGCAAAACTTCCTCTTAGGTTTGCACAAACAAGCTTTAGGAAGGATAAACATCAGTCTTCAAGGGTGATCAGTATATATATCAGTCTTCAGGTAACATATTAACACGAGTTTATGTGGATATACAAATATAGATAGCTAGGCTTCACCAAAATTAAATTTGGTTCAGAAAATCAAGTGGAAACACTACCAAAACAAGAGGAACTAGCGATGCAAAAATACGTCGCTAGAGTACACTACCAAAATAAGTCATATCAGCGACGTAATTAGCGACGCCAACTTAAAACGTCGCCAATATTTTTGGTTTTAGCGACGCCAAATTTAAGCATCACAATACGTCGCTGGTAGCGACATACAGCGACATATTGCGACTACATATAGTCTAATAAAAACCAACGTCGTTGACTTTTTCGGAAAACGTCGCTAGTTTTATCAGTTCAGCGACGTTTAGCGTCGCAAAGATTATAACGTCGCCGAATATTAAACCAATACCGACGCTTTGCGACGTATTTCGGACGTCGCTAATTTCTGCTAAATAGGGTTTCCTCTGTTCCACTTTTCATTTCTCCCTCTCCCCAAATTTTTTGTTCCCGCCCCTCTTCCCCCGACCTCGACGACAGCCCGACCCCCTTTCCTCCGGCGTCGCTCATCCTCCTCCTCCACCGCGAGCTCCTTCTCCTCCCTCCGGCGAGCCCCTTCTCCTCCTCCTCCTCCACCGCGAGCCCCTTCTCTTCCTCCACCGCGAGATCCTCCTCCTCCACCACCGCGAGGAAACTGAAGGTAAACCCTAACCCTAATTGAGATGTTTTTCATGTCCAAAATGGATACGGAGACACGTTATGTCACGCCCCGATCCCGCTAGGGTCGTCCGTCTTGCTTGGATCCCTGCGGGATCGATCGTCCTCGCTAAGGCGTGATGCCGTGCAAGCCTATGTTGCGCTTGCACAAGGCCATGTACCTGCACAAAAACAACTAGTCAAGCAAAAACACACGCATGCACCCATTAGTCAAGCAAAACACACGCACGCACCCATTGCAGAAAACCAAATGTTGGACACAGAGATTTGAAATGGAAATACTCATTTTATTCATAGCTTGATAGGAATACAAGTACAAAGCTTTGCAACTCAGATTTGCCTTATAATTTGGCTACAAGATACTCTTTGAAACACTCTTTTGAAATTAGCCACAATGCCCATACATGATATCCCTTTATTACAAGCTGGAATTGAAAGACACCTTCAGAAAGAAAAGAAACTTGAAACTGGACTGGAATGAAAAGTAAACTTCGAGGCGATCCACGAGCTCTACTGGGCTAGACGAGCTTCGGTGCCTCACTTGAAATCCCCCTGTCTCCTTTTGCTTTCTGAAAAGGATGCCCACAACGTGGGTCAGTACACATCATGTACTGGCGAGCGGCTTTTGGCCGAACTCGCAAATCTCTGCACTAAATCAATATGTTGAGCTAACATTTACTAGTGATCTTTCTACTTGTCTAGGTTCTTTTTAACAATTCATAAGAACATGACAGTAGAATATATCATAAGCAACTTACCCTCGCCGGCAGTCATCCCTGCACAAAACCACGTTAGCACAATTTGCATAATGAGTAATTCATGATTCATTCTTGCAGATATTGAAGTTGTCATTCGGGTCATGCAGGTGAACTATTCTATATGTTGGTCCATGGATTTTCCCCATGATTAGCCGCTGTGACTCTTTGGTTCAGCTCGTCGCTAAGGACACAGATATTCGGCTACACTTTTAACATGGGTCCTTGCACCCAGTGTGCTCATAATCTCTCCTAGGCCGAGCGGTTCCAGGTGCCCCCAGATACCACCCGAGAGACAAATAATTCCTTGTATACAAGTTGTCCGAGACCAAATGCATGCTCTAGCCGTTCTATCAGATGAGACACACTTGGACTTATGCACAGGTATACGACACGTTTGATTCGTGCCTTCAGGTTTATCTCAACACGTACAAGTTCGTCTGTACATGTCTACATTTCAAACATACTGATGACAAGCAGATGATCATTCTTATCAAGCAGATAGAGTAGCAACACATATTCTTGCATTTAATTCAATTCAATTATCTTCTCTTATCTTTTGTGGATGTGGTATCGTTGATCATTGGGACAAGGCAACAGAGTAGACTAGAGATCATTTTTCTTAGGCGTACAGATCAATGTTTGTTCGGTTGAAGCAACTCACCGAGATGAATCTTAGTAGAGAGAAGGAGGGACTTCACGCGCCGTTCACGAGCAATTCACACGGCCTACAATGGCACCAACAGTTGATTAGCATACTTCGTCTCTTTCTCTCAAGATTCGGAATGAATGCGAAATGCGATGAAAGCGAACAATGAAAACCAATCATCGAAAACCAACACGAAAACGCATTCATCAAAACCAAGCAGCGAAGAGAAAACATTCAGTAAAACTCTTGGATTCATTTCAATAGAAGCCAATCCATCAATTGGAAAGGTTCATTGCATTTCATCCGTGATCAATCGATACCGGCAAAGGTTTCACCAAGTACTCAGTTCATGACTGAGTCAACAAGCCGTAGGTATTACATAGTGGGCCGCGAGGAGCGGGGCACTACATAATAACCAACCGAGAAAAAGTTTTGTCCTCAAAACTTAAGAAACAAAACTCACCTCCACTAGTGTTGCATTCTGGGTCAAGCAACGTGGAGAGATTGAAGACGCGTGCATTAGTCCGTTGCGGCTGGTTCTGCGGATTGTCTCGAAGGGGCGATGGGCCTGGCAGCTGCCCACGCTCTTCATTATCATCTCTATTCCGATTTCTCTTCGAACAATTTCGGATGGCGTGACCTTGCTGGCCACAACGAAAACAAGCATGATTTGCGGTACGACAGTCCTCCTTGGTGTGTCCATGCTTTCCACAGTGACTGCATACCAAACCTTTCGCAAAGCGACATTCTTCATTCGTATGCCCTCGTCGATCGCAGTGGGTACATATTATTTCATTTCGTGGTTCCCCATCGGTCTTTTTCTCTCCGTCATGATTTCTCTTGGCAGGCTGATTCCGACTGTTCTGCGTTTTGTTGGACGCTTTGTTCTGCTCGAACTGTTCCACCTGTAGCATCGTCTAAAAGGCTTGAGAATAGGACCCACATTCTTGATTCAGCACACTTAACTGGATGTCGTAATTCAGACCTTCCACGAATCGATTTATGCGAGTCTGTTCCGTGGGGAGCCAAGCAGCGGCAAAATTTGCCAACTTAGCAAATTCAGACTCATAGTCCTCCACGGACATATCTCTCTGTTTTAGCGTGATGAAGTCATCCTCCATCTTCTTGCTCATGGCTCGAGGCAGATATTGATCTAGAAACGCCTTCTTGAACAAGGCCCACGAGATCTTTCCATTCCTAGCCGTTGTGAGAAGCGCCGGCTTCTTCGCCTTCCACCAGTCCTTCGCCCGCAGCCGTAGGAGCATAACGGCACAGACTACCTTTTTGCTACTTGGAACTCCTATGAACGCGAACAGAGTCTCTATTTTATCAATCCAGTCCATCACCTTGTCGGGTGACGTCCTGCCTTAAAATTCCGGAGGTTTCGCGTCCAAGAAGTCCTTTGGCCTAAAGACAGTGTGCCTTTGCGCCGGCTGGGGCTCATCACCCTCTACGGGCTCTGTCACGCCCCGATTCAATAGAATCGATAGTCGTCCCCTGGGCGTGATGCCGTGCAAGCCTAAGTTGCGCTTGCACAAGGCGGTTCATAAGGTTATCCGATACAACAGCATATTCAAGAGTACGCAGAGAAATTGAAGACATTGATTTATAAAAGAAACTTGCTTTTTCATTCATAATAAGTAGGTTACAGACTCGCTTACAAAAGAGGCCTCGCGGGCTTACAACCGACATCGATGAGATAGTCATTCCATACATTTACATCCCTTTTTACAAACATCAAAAATGACTCTCTAAGACCTGGGATCGGCGAGAGTCGGTGACTCATGATGCAGTTGGGTCGGAGTCTTCAAAATGTTGCAGAACAAGCCTTCGCCCTTGCAAGGCTTCAAAAGAAAGGAGCGTCGCCTTCAGTTCCTTGGCACGCTATCCTGGTCCCGAGTACCTGTTGAGAGCGAGGGTCAGCACTTTACACTTTGTGCTGGTGCGTGGCAATTTAAATCCCGTGCTCTCATTTGTTGAAGAATTTAAGTAAGCGTGCAACAATTATTTTCTGAAGTTTCTAGCCATCCTACTCAATTCAACTTATATTTGAAGGCACAAACGTATGACGACGATAGAACTTACCCCCGGCAGAGCGTGCCGTCGTAGCGTGAACTTACCATGTTCTTCCCTGTCATGTTGTTAATAATGATACGAAATTTGAGTACGTTCGTGAGGGTCACTGGCATGACAAGCCATCCTGGACATATAGCTTGGTAGACAGAGGTCCTTCAGCGCGGGTAGCGAGCCCCGTTGAAAGCCACTGCCTACCGTGGCATGCATCCGGCATAGCTATCCGTGTTTCTTCCTAGGCCGAAACGGTCCCGTGGCCGCGGGATACCGTCCGAAGAAACAATCGCCCTTGTCGACAAGTTGTCCATGACCGTGCTAAGTTAATTTTGTTATTTCAAGGCACATCTTATAGTATCGTTGCGACAGTTATTTAATCGATTCCTCCATTCCTTAGCACGGTTCTATATGTTTTGATAATTGCAAGCACGATAATATTGTATGACAAGCATCTGTATAGTTCGTGTTCGTGGGACGTCGTGTGATCGTTCATTGGAATATCATTCATGTCATTGCGTTAACTCAAGCATAGCACATGTCTAGTATTGATAATGTATTAGAGAAGAGGGTCGAGGGAAGAAGGGTCAGCCACTCACCTTAGTATTTACTTGAGGAGAGAAACTGGTTGGCCGCGCTAGACGTTGCCTACGCGATCACCTGAAATCGCACGAGCAACCGATTAGAACACTGTGTTATTCAAGGAAATTCGATACGAATGCGAAGTTCGAAACGTAAGCCATGAAAACCATCGAAAACATTCACGAAAACGCATTCAGAAAACAAAGCCAAAACCAACGCAAGCGGCGTGAAAAGCAGAGCAACGGGAGGTCTCTCCCGACTCAGCCGCAGAGTCAATCCTCGAGGCGCAGCCCGCTGAATATGGGACTTGGTTCCGAAGAAGCCATTCCATAACGGGGAATGGATCTTAATTCAACCGTTCCCGTTCGATCGATTCGATCGATCCCGACCTATCGGTCCCGACCGAGTCGATAGCGACAGTGTTCCTTTCTCGCGCACCCCGTGGACGAACAACGGGGCACGATGTAGGGACGGGGCACTACACCATAACCAACTAAGAAAAAGTTTCGTCCTCGAAACTTAAGAATAGAACCTACCTCTATGAAAACAATGAAGGAAACTTCTCCTTCATCTCAGACTCGAGTTCCCATGTCGACTCTTCTGCCGCATGGTTCCTCCAGCGCACGCGGACGAGTGGGATCGCCCTATTCCGCAACAGCTTATCCTTGCGTTCTAAGATTTGAACGGGCTCTTCAATGTAGGATAAGTCAGACTTTAGCTCCAGCTGGCCAAAATCTACCATGTGGCTAGGGTCGTGCACGTACTTCCGCAGTTGGGAGACGTGGAAGACATTGTGCACACCTTCAAGCGCCGGTGGTAGGGCAATTTTATAGGCCACTGGGGCGACCCGTTCGAGTATTTCGAACGGCCCAACGAATCTCGGGCTCAGCTTTCCCTTCGCGCCGAACCGAGTAACTCCTCGCATAGGCGACACCTTCAGGAACACATGATCGCCTGCCTGGAACTCAAGCGGTCTTCGATGGGTATCGGCGTAGCTCTTTTGCCGACTCTGTGCAATCTTCAGTCTTTCCCGAATGAGCTTGACCTTCTCCACAGTCTGTTCCACCAGCTCCGGGCCGAGTATCTGCCGTTCCCCGACTTCATCCCAGCAAATGGGCGATCTGCACTTCCGGCCGTACAAAGCTTCATACGGCGCCATTTGGATGCTGGACTGATAGCTATTGTTGTATGCAAATTCCGCCAACGGTAGGTGGACGTCCCAGCTTGATTTGAAGTCAATTGCGCAGAGCCGTAGCATGTCTTCGAGAATCTGATTAACGCGCTCCGTTTGGCCGTCGGTCTGAGGATGGTAAGCTGAACTGAACTGCAACTTGGTACCCAGCGCCGACTGAAGGCTACTCCAGAATCGCGACATGAACCGTGAATCCCGATCAGAGACGATGGATACTGGAACTCCGTGCAGCCGTACTATCTCGTCAAGATAGATCTGTGCCAGGCGATCAACGCTCCAAGTAACTTTGATGGCAATAAAGTGCGCTGACTTGGTTAGTCGATCGACGATGACCCAGATAGCGTCGCTCCCCCGTGGTGTCTTCGGCAGGCCAACAATAAAGTCCATCGTGACATGATCCCATTTCCACTCTGGAATGGCCAGGTTCTGCATCTCCCCGCCCGGTCGTTGATGTTCAGCTTTCACCTGCTGACAGGCCATGCATTGCGACACGAAGAGCGCCACATCTCTCTTCATCCCGTGCCACCAGAAGGTCGTGCGGAGGTCCTTATACATCTTGGTACTGCCTGGATGCAATGTATATTTCGTATAATGGGCCTCCGACATTATCTCCTTTCGTAGTTCTTTATCATCCGGAACGCATAGTCGGCCATTCATTCTCAGCACGCCGGTCTTGTCTTCCGCAAAGTCGGTCGCACTACCTGTTGAAATTCGCTCGCGCATTTTCTTCAGGTACGGATCATCCTTCTGAGCGGACTTGATCTTTTCTAGCAAACTCGGCTCCAACTGCAGCTGCGCCAACCGTATATCCCTGAATCGAACCCGGAGATCGATGCCCATTTCTTCTAAATCTTGTAGTAGTCTGCGGTTGATGGAGAGCGAGGCAAGATATTTTCGACTCAGAGCGTCCGCCACCACATTTCCCTTGCCCGGAGTGTAGTCGATCGTCAAGTCATAGTCTTTGATCAGTTCGAGCCAGCGCCGCTGTCGCAAGTTCAACTCCTTCTGAGTGAAGAGATACTTGAGGCTCTTGTGGTCGGTATAGATTGCGCACGCCACACCATATAGATAGTGACGCCACAATTTCAACGCGAACACAATCGCCGCTAACTCCAAGTCGTGCGTAGGATAGTTCTTCTCGTGCGGCTTCAATTGTCTCGAGGCGAAGGATATCACCTTGTTCCGCTGCATGAGCACACATCCCAAGCCCTGGCCTGAAGCATCGCTAAATATCTGGAAACCCTCTGGCCCATCCGGAAGTGCGAGTATAGGTGCCGAAATTAGTCGCTGCTTCAGCTCCTGGAATGAAGCTTCACAGTCATCCGACCACTCATACACGACTCCCTTTTGAGTGAGGCGAGTCAGTGGCGATGCAATCTTCGCGAAGTCTTTCACGAAGCGTCGATAGTATCCCGCCAAACCAAGAAAGCTTCGAATCTCACTAGCAGACGCAGGCCGCTTCCAATCAGCAACAGCTTCCACTTTCTTCGGGTCGACTGCAATGCCTTCGGACGAGATGATGTGACCAAGAAAGGATACGCTGCTTAGCCAAAATTCGCACTTACTCTGCTTCGCGTACAACTCATGTTCTCGAAGTGTCTGGAGCACGGCCCGTAGATGTTCTGCATGCTGCGCCCTGTCTTTCGAGTAGACGAGAATATCATCAATAAAGACTACCACAAATTTATCAAGGAAGGGTCGAAATACCCGATTCATCAGATCCATGAAGGCGGCAGGAGCGTTTGTCAGGCCGAATGGCATCACCAGGAACTCGTAGTGGCCATACCGAGTGCGAAAGGCGGACTTTTGCACGTCGTCTGACTTGATCTTGAGTTGATGATAGCCTGAGCGGAGATCAATCTTTGAAAATACCGAGGCGCCTTGCAGTTGATCGAATAAGTCGTCTATGCGGGGCAATGGGTACTTGTTCCGGATGGTGGCCTTGTTCAGCTCTCGGTAATCGACGCACAGACGCATGGACCCATCTTTCTTCTTCACGAATAACACGGGCGCTCCCCACGGTGAAACACTAGGCCGAATAAACCCTTTATCGAGTAACTCTTGTAGCTGGACCTTGAGTTCCTTCAGCTCGGCGGGAGCCATTCTGTACGGGGCCTTAGAAATTGGTCGAGTATCGGGAAATGTATCGATGCTGAACTCGATTTCTCGATCGGGGGGCATGCCGGGTAGCTCGTCCGGAAACACATCGGGGAATTCTGCCACAACGTCGGTCTGACCCGCGTTTGCACCATCCTGTCGCATGTCTCGGACGGACGCCAAATAGCCTTCACACCCAGAATGCAGCATCCTCCGAGCAGAAATTGCCGAAATCAGCATACAGGTCGACGACGCCTCACCACACGAAAAGCAGAATTCAGGCACCCCTGGAATGCGGAAGGTGACCGTCTTTCTGGCGCAGTCTATGGTTGCGTTGCACGGCCCGAGCCAATCCATCCCCAGAATGATATCGAAGTCCTTCATATCTAGGACTATCAAGTCAAGACCGATCTTTTGACCCCCGATACAGATAATCCCGTCGGCGCAAGCTAAATTAGTGAGTATTGGTGTGCCCGAAGGTGTGCTTACGCTAAGGTCGAGGTCTAACGATATCATCGGAAATTTGTGCTCGGCGACAAAGTCCGCCGATATAAAACTATGTGAAGCACCTGAATCAAATAATACACGGGCAGGCACATTATTGAAACTAAGTATACCTGTCACGACCGTATCTGATGCAAGCACTTCATCTCGGGTCATGGCGTAGACGCGGCCCTGGGCATTGGGGCGACGGTCTTGGCCATTTTGCAGTGCGGGTTGAGGTGCTCGAGGTGCCGGAACTTGATTCCCTGGACGGTGCTGTGGATGCTGAGGCGCGTCTAAGTTGTTTCTTCTACGCTTCGGGCAATCTCCATGAAAGTGACCCCTTTTTCCGCAAATGAAACATCCGCCATTTTGAACTTCACAGTCGACGGCGAGATGTCCGTTCCGGTTGCATTTTGTGCAGTGAGGTCCCTGGTTCCGCGCCTGGTGTCCGCCCTGGGGCCCATTGTTCGGACGCTTGGTCGCGTTGTTTCCTCCCGCGTGGCTTGGGCGTTTGTGATTGTAGGTATGCACAGCGCCGGCAGCACCTGGAGGATATTGGCGTTCAAGGCGGAGGGCGTGGTTGAGAGACTCTCCCATCGTTTTGTATTGTGGAACGGACACATGGGCGTAGATGGATTGTCGTAGTCCCACTTCGAACCGTCGAGCACGACTTGCCAGGGAGGGCAGGAATTCTCCAGCAAACTTGGCCAACTTGTTAAACTCCGCCGCATACTGCCGCACCGTCATGTTTCCTTGCTTTAGCTGCAAGAATTCATTTTCCTTCTCTTGTCGAATGGCTATGGGGAGGTACTCGATCTCGAACGCCTCGCGAAAGGTGGCCCAAGAAATTGCCGTTGTCTCGTCGTCGCGTCTGATCGCTCGCTTTTGCACGGCCCACCAGTCGTGCGCGTTCGACCGGAGTAGAAGTTGAGCGCATGCGACTTTCTTGGACTCTTCAACGCCCAGCAGCTCGAACTTGTCTTCCAGTTCCTCTAACCAGTCAATCGCCAAGGACGGATCTTCCGTGCCGTTGAATGAAGTACGGCAACTCTTTGTGAATTTCGACACGTCGAAGTTGGAACTTCTCGGTGCTGCAGGTGTAAGCTCGGGTGCCTCCGGATCGACTTCGCTTTGTCTGACCGCAGGCTCGGTTACGGCAGGAGTTGTCGTCGAGTTGTTGTTGTTGTTGGCCACCACCGTCTGAACAATCTGCTGGAGCGTATCAAGCTGCTTCTGCTGCAACTTGAATTGTGCTTCGAATCGGGTCTCGAACTGAGTTTGACGTGCCTCCGCCTGCCGTCGATGTTGTTCATTCTGGCGTTGACTCTCCTCAGCTTGTCGTTGTTGCGATTCCAGCATGCGCAACATCCGCTCCATGGCATCGTTTGAGGGTCCGGGCCTCGAGCTACTCGAGCCGCTCGAAGCACTTTCTTCGTTCGCCGCCACGTTCACCGACGTGCCTTCTGGGATTTTGAAGGCAAAATGTATTAGTCACCAAACTATTATGGGCGCACTCGTATGGAACGACATATCTCATCGACACGAGACTAACGATTTTGAGACTAAAAACTCGACACTGGAGGCCAAGGACGTAAAGCCGTGCTCTGATACCATTTATGTCACGCCCCGATTCAATAGAATCGATAGTCGTCCCCTGGGCGTGATGCCGTGCAAGCCTAAGTTGCGCTTGCACAAGGCGGTTCATAAGGTTATCCGATACAACAGCATATTCAAGAGTACGCAGAGAAATTGAAGACAT
The DNA here is from genome assembly GCA_029216955.1 of Iris pallida. Lineage (NCBI taxonomy): Eukaryota > Viridiplantae > Streptophyta > Magnoliopsida > Asparagales > Iridaceae > Iris > Iris pallida. The sequence goes on from JANAVB010024598.1 coordinate 2,270,548, forward strand.
TGATTTATAAAAGAAACTTGCTTTTTCATTCATAATAAGTAGGTTACAGACTCGCTTACAAAAGAGGCCTCGCGGGCTTACAACCGACATCGATGAGATAGTCATTCCATACATTTACATCCCTTTTTACAAACATCAAAAATGACTCTCTAAGACCTGGGATCGGCGAGAGTCGGTGACTCATGATGCAGTTGGGTCGGAGTCTTCAAAATGTTGCAGAACAAGCCTTCGCCCTTGCAAGGCTTCAAAAGAAAGGAGCGTCGCCTTCAGTTCCTTGGCACGCTATCCTGGTCCCGAGTACCTGTTGAGAGCGAGGGTCAGCACTTTACACTTTGTGCTGGTGCGTGGCAATTTAAATCCCGTGCTCTCATTTGTTGAAGAATTTAAGTAAGCGTGCAACAATTATTTTCTGAAGTTTCTAGCCATCCTACTCAATTCAACTTATATTTGAAGGCACAAACGTATGACGACGATAGAACTTACCCCCGGCAGAGCGTGCCGTCGTAGCGTGAACTTACCATGTTCTTCCCTGTCATGTTGTTAATAATGATACGAAATTTGAGTACGTTCGTGAGGGTCACTGGCATGACAAGCCATCCTGGACATATAGCTTGGTAGACAGAGGTCCTTCAGCGCGGGTAGCGAGCCCCGTTGAAAGCCACTGCCTACCGTGGCATGCATCCGGCATAGCTATCCGTGTTTCTTCCTAGGCCGGAACGGTCCCGTGGCCGCGGGATACCGTCCGAAGAAACAATCGCCCTTGTCGACAAGTTGTCCATGACCGTGCTAAGTTAATTTTGTTATTTCAAGGCACATCTTATAGTATCGTTGCGACAGTTATTTAATCGATTCCTCCATTCCTTAGCACGGTTCTATATGTTTTGATAATTGCAAGCACGATAATATTGTATGACAAGCATCTGTATAGTTCGTGTTCGTGGGACGTCGTGTGATCGTTCATTGGAATATCATTCATGTCATTGCGTTAACTCAAGCATAGCACATGTCTAGTATTGATAATGTATTAGAGAAGAGGGTCGAGGGAAGAAGGGTCAGCCACTCACCTTAGTATTTACTTGAGGAGAGAAACTGGTTGGCCGCGCTAGACGTTGCCTACGCGATCACCTGAAATCGCACGAGCAACCGATTAGAACACTGTGTTATTCAAGGAAATTCGATACGAATGCGAAGTTCGAAACGTAAGCCATGAAAACCATCGAAAACATTCACGAAAACGCATTCAGAAAACAAAGCCAAAACCAACGCAAGCGGCGTGAAAAGCAGAGCAACGGGAGGTCTCTCCCGACTCAGCCGCAGAGTCAATCCTCGAGGCGCAGCCCGCTGAATATGGGACTTGGTTCCGAAGAAGCCATTCCATAACGGGGAATGGATCTTAATTCAACCGTTCCCGTTCGATCGATTCGATCGATCCCGACCTATCGGTCCCGACCGAGTCGATAGCGACAGTGTTCCTTTCTCGCGCACCCCGTGGACGAACAACGGGGCACGATGTAGGGACGGGGCACTACAGGCTCAATCTCGGGCGTTCCCCTTGGTTCCGTCGCTGCGGTGGCATCTCGATTTGCCGCAAGCGCCGTGACAAGCTGGGTCAGGGCATCCAACTGCTTTTGTTAGGCAGCCGCTCGGGCCTCATGTATCTGATTTCTTTCCTCATTGTCCTGTCTTTGTAACTCCAACATGTTCATAATACGTTCTACCGTATCGGTCGAGCCAGATGGACGAGGAGGAGCCATTTCTCTACAAAACAGTGTAACTTCTGTCAGTCTCATAAAATATTATGGACTTATTGTATGGGGCATTGGTTTTCATAACTCAAAATCGGGACACTTTTGAAAGCCGTCAAAGTACTTTATATACTTTTTGAAAACGATATTTGCAAGAGTCCAAGGACGTAAAACCTGGCTCTGATACCACTTTGTCACGCCCCGATCCCGCTAGGGTCGTCCGTCTTGCTTGGATCCCTGCGGGATCGATCGTCCTCGCTAAGACATGATGCCGTGCAAGCCTAAGTTACGCTTGCACAAGGCCATGTACCTGCACAAAAATAACTAGTCAAGCAAAAACACACGCACGCACCCATTAGTCAAGCAAAACACACGCACTCACCCATTGCAGAAAACCAAATGTTGGACACAGAGATTTGAAATAGAAATACTCATTTTATTCATAGCTTGATAGGAATACAAGTACAAAGCTTTGCAACTCAGATTTGCCTTATAATTTGGCTACAAGATACTCTTTGAAACACTCTTTTGAAATTAGCCACAATGCCCATACATGATATCCCTTTATTACAAGCTGGAATTGAAAGACACCTTCAGAAAGAAAAGAAACTTGAAACTGGACTGGAATGAAAAGTAAACTTCGAGGCGATCCACGAGCTCTACTGGGCTAGACGAGCTTCGGTGCCTCACTTGAAATCCCCCTGTCTCCTTTTGCTTTCTGAAAAGGATGTCCACAACGTGGGTCAGTACACATCATGTACTAGCGAACGGCTTTTGGCCGAACTCGCAAATCTCTGCACTAAATCAATATGTTGAGCTAACATTTACTAGTGATCTTTCTACTTGTCTAGGTTCTTTTTAACAATTCATAAGAACATGACAGTAGAATATATCATAAGCAACTTACCCTCGCCGGTAGTCATCCCTACACAAAACCACGTTAGCACAATTTGCATAATGAGTAATTCATGATTCATTCTTGCAGATATTGAAGTTGTCATTCGGGTCATGCAGGTGGACTATTCTATATGTTGGTCCATGGGTTTTTCCCATGATTAGCCGCTGTGACTCTTTGGTTCAGCTCGTCGCTAAGGACACAGATATTCGGCTACACTTTTAACATGGGTCCTTGCACCCAGTGTGCTCATAATCTCTCCTAGGCCGAGCGGTTCCAGGTGCCCCCAGATACCACCCGAGAGACAAATAATTCCTTGTATACAAGTTGTCCGAGACCAAATGCATGCTCTAGCCGTTCTATCAGATGAGACACACTTGGACTTATGCACAGGTATACGACACGTTTGATTCGTGCCTTCAGGTTTATCTCAACACGTACAAGTTCGTCTGTACATGTCTACATTTCAAGCATACTGATGACAAGCAGATGATCATTCTTATCGAGCAGATAGAGTAGCAACACATATTCTTGCATTTGATTCAATTCAATTATCTTCTCTTATCTTTTGTGGATGTGGTATCGTTGATCATTGGGACAAGGCAACAGAGTAGACTAGAGATCATTTTTCTTAGGCGTACAGATCAATGTTTGTTCGGTTGAAGCAACTCACCGAGATGAATCTTAGTAGAGAGAAGGAGGGACTTCACGCGCCGTTCACGAGCAATTCACACGGCCTACAATGGCACCAACAGTTGATTAGCATACTTCGTCTCTTTCTCTCAAGATTCGGAATGAATGCGAAATGCGATGAAAGCGAACAATGAAAACCAATCATCGAAAACCAACACGAAAACGCATTCATCAAAACCAAGCAGCGAAGAGAAAACATTCAGTAAAACTCTTGGATTCATTTCAATAGAAGCCAATCCATCAATTGAAAAGGTTCATTGCATTTCATCCGTGATCAATCGATACCGGCAAAGGTTTCACCAAGTACTCAGTTCATGACTGAGTCAACAAGCCGTAGGTATTACATAGTGGGCCGCGAGGAGCGGGGCACTACATAATAACCCACCGAGAAAAAGTTTTGTTCTCAAAACTTAAGAAACAAAACTCACCTCCACTAGTGTTGCATTCTGGGTCAAGCAACGTGGAGAGATTGAAGACGCGTGCATTAGTCCGCTGCGGCTGATTCTACGGATTGTCTCGAAGGGGCGGTGGGCCTGGCAGCTGCCCACGCTCTTCATTATCATCTCTATTCCGATTTCTCTTCGGATAATTTCGGATGGCGTGACCTTGCTGGCCACAACGAAAACAAGCGTGATTTACGGTACGACAGTCCTCCTTGGTGTGTCCATGCTTTCCACAGTGACTGCATACCAAACCTTTCACAAAGCGACATTCTTCATTCGCATGCCCTCGTCGACCGTAGTGGGTACATATTATTTCATTTCGTGGTTCCCAATCGGTCTTTTTCTCTCCGTCATGATTTCTCTTAGCAGGTTGATTCCGACTGTTCTGCGTTTTGTTGGACGCTTTTTTCTGCTCGAACTGTTCCACCTGTAGCGCCGCCTAAAAGGCTTGAGAATAGGACCCGCATTCTTGATTCAGCACACTTAACTGGATGTCATAATTCAGACCTTCCACGAACCGATTTATGCGAGTCTGTTCCGTGGGGAGCCAAGCAGCGGCAAAATTTGCCAACTTAGCAAATTCAGACTCATAGTCCTCCACGGACATATCTCCCTGTTTTAGCGTGATGAAGTCATCCTCCATCTTCTTGCTCATGGCTCGAGGCAGATATTGATCTAGAAACGCCTTCTTGAACAAGGCCCACGAGATCTTTCCATTCCTAGCCGTTGCGAGCAGCGCCGGCTTCTTCGCCTTCCACCAGTCCTTCGCCCGCAGCCGTAGGAGCATAACGGCACAGACTACCTTTTTGCTACTTGGAACTCCTATGAACGCGAACAGAGTCTCTATTTTATCAATCCAGTCCATCACCTTGTCGGGTGACGTCCTGCCTTGAAATTCCGAAGGTTTCGCGTCCAAGAAGTCCTTTGGCCTAAAGACAGTGTGCCTTTGCACCGGCTGGGGCTCATCACCCTCTACGGGCTCGATCTCGGGCGTTCCCGTTGGTTCCGTCGCTGCGGTGGCATCTCGATTTGCCGCAAGCGTCGTGACAAGCTGGGTCAGGGTATCCAACTGCTTTTGTTGGGCAGCCGCTCGGGCCTCATGTATCTGATTTCTTTTCTCATTGTCCTGTCTCTGTAACTCCAACATGTTCATGATACGTTCTACCGCATCGGTCGAGCCAGATGGACGAGGAGGAGCCATTTCTCTACAAAACAGTGTAACTTCTGTCAGTCTCATAAAATATTATGGACTTATTGTATGGGGCATTGGTTTTCATAACTCAAAATCGGGACACTTTTGAAAGCCGTCAAAGTACTTTATATACTTTTTGAAAACGATATTTGCAAGAGTCCAAGGACGTAAAACCTGGCTCTGATACCACTTTGTCACGCCCCGATCCCGCTAGGGTCGTCCGTCTTGCTTGGATCCCTGCGGGATCGATCGTCCTCGCTAAGGCGTGAGGCCGTGCAAGCCTAAGTTGCGCTTGCACAAGGCCATGTACCTGCACAAAAATAACTAGTCAAGCAAAAACACACGCACGCACCCATTAGTCAAGCAAAACACACGCACGCACCCATTGCAGAAAACCAAATGTTGGACACAGAGATTTAAAATGGAAATACTCATTTTATTCATAGCTTGATAGGAATACAAGTACAAAGCTTTGCAACTCAGATTTGCCTTATAATTTGGCTATAAGATACTCTTTGAAACACTCTTTTGAAATTAGCCACAATGCCCATACATGATATCCCTTTATTACAAGCTGGAATTGAAAGACACCTTCAGAAAGAAAAGAAACTTGAAACTGGACTGGAATGAAAAGTAAACTTCGAGGCGATCTACGAGCTCTACTGGGCTAGACGAGCTTCGGTGCCTCACTTGAAATCCCCCTGTCTCCTTTTGCTTTCTGAAAAGGATGCCCACAACGTGGGTCAGTACACATCATGTACTGGCGAGCGGCTTTTGGCCGAACTCGCAAATCTCTGCACTAAATTAATATGTTGAGCTAACATTTACTAGTGATCTTTCTACTTGTCTAGGTTCTTTTTAACAATTCATAAGAACATGACAGTAGAATATATCATAAGCAACTTACCCTCGCCGGCAGTCATCCCTGCACAAAACCACGTTAGCACAATTTGCATAATGAGTAATTCATGATTCATTCTTGCAGATATTGAAGTTGTCATTCGGGTCATGCAGGTGGACTATTCTATATGTTGGTCCATGGGTTTTCCACATGATTAGTCGCTGTGACTCTTTGGTTCAGCTCGTCGCTAAGGACACAGATATTCGGCTACACTTTTAACATGGGTCCTTGTACCCAGTGTGTTCATAATCTCTCCTAGGCCGAGCGGTTCCAGGTGCCCCCAGATACCACCCGAGAGACAAATAATTCCTTGTATACAAGTTGTCCGAGACCAAATGTATGCTCTAGCCGTTCTATCAGATGAGACGCACTTGGACTTATGCACAGGTATACGACACGTTTGATTCGTGCCTTCAGGTTTATCTCAACACGTACAAGTTCGTCTGTACATGTCTACATTTCAAGCATACTGATGACAAGCAGATGATCATTCTTATCGAGCAGATAGAGTAGCAACACATATTCTTGCATTTGATTCAATTCAATTATCTTCTCTTATCTTTTGTGGATGTGGTATCGTTGATCATTGGAACAAGGCAACAGAGTAGACTAGAGATCATTTTTCTTAGGCGTACAGATCAATGTTTGTTCGGTTGAAGCAACTCACCGAGATGAATCTTAGTAGAGAGAATGAGGGACTTCACGTGCCGTTCACGAGCAATTCACACGGCCTACAATGGCACCAACAGTTGATTAGCATACTTCGTCTCTTTCTCTCAAGATTCGGAATGAATGCGAAATGCGATGAAAGCGAACAATGAAAACCAATCATCGAAAACCAACATGAAAACGCATTCATCAAAACCAAGCAGCAAAGAGAAAACATTCAGTAAAACTCTTGGATTCATTTCAATAGAAGCCAATCCATCAATTGGAAAGGTTCATTGCATTTCATCCGTGATCAATCGATACCGACAAAGGTTTTACCAAGTACTCAGTTCATGACTGAGTCAACAAGCCGTAGGTATTACATAGTGGGCTGCGAGGAGCGGGGCACTACACGTTACGACCATGTGTTCACTGATTTGGTCGCACTCATAACTGGACGAAGAGGAGTATATTCTGGGATCTTCCATATTGGAGCACCAATCTGATTAGACATAACCTTGATGTCATGCATATCGAGAAGAATGTGTTTGACAACATAATTAATACTGTAATGGACGTAAAGGGGAAGACGAAAGACAATCCAAAGGCTAGATTGGACTTGGAAGAAATATGTAGACGTCCTGCATTACATTTGATAGAGGACGGGAATAGAAAGTTGAAGCAGCCTAAGGCAATTTTCTCACTGGAGAAAGAGGATAAAGTGAGGCTTTGTAGGTGGATTCAAGGTCTAAAATTTCCAGATGGGTATGTTTCGAACTTGAGAAGATGCGTCGACCTCAAGTAGAACAAACTGACATGTATGAAGAGCCATGATTGTCACGTATTCATGGAGCGGTTAATTCCGATTGCATTTCGGGAATTCTTACCGCAAGCAGTTTGGGATCCATTGACGGAGCTTAGCATATTCTTCAGGGACCTTTGTTCTAAGAAATTGCTCGTTGAATGTCTAGAAAAGCAAGAGAAGGACATTGCGGTTACACTGTGCAAGCTAGAGAGGGTGTTCCCTCCTGGATTCTTTGACTCTATGGAGCATTTACCGATTCATCTTTCCTACGAGGCACGTGTTGGTGGACCCGTCGAATATCGATGGATGTACCCGTTCGAGCGACATTTGAATCACCTAAAAAGAAAGATAAAAAATAAGGCTCGGGTCGAGGGTTCTATTTGTGAAGCCTATATTCTCGAGGAGATTACAAATTTCTGCTCCTCCTATTTCAAACCTCATGTTGCTACGAATAGAACGAGGGCTCCGAGAAACGACGACGGATATCAAGAATTTAATGATGGAATACTGAAAGTATTCAATGCATCCGGAAAGCCTTCGGGGAAAATGAAGAAGAGATATTTGAATGATGAAGAGCTAAGGGCTGCTCAGTTGTATGTATTACTCAATTGCGATGAGGATGAAGTGGAGAAGCTAGAGGGGTAAGTAACTCAGGATGATGAGTTTACGTCATCTCAATGTAATAGTATAAGCTAATATTATTGTACTAATCGACGGTTGCTTCGTTGTTTTCCAGCACATATAATGATGAGTTGAGGCTGGTTAGACCCTACCTAACAGACGAAGCATTAGAACAAGAAATGAGACGTCATTTTCCTTCTTGGTTGAGCGAATATGTAAGTAGCTCGGTAATTACTGGCCTATTTTAATACAACTGCACAATAAATAACTTATTATCGCTTCTTTGATATTCAGGTCGATCGTCTAATTTCACCCGAGATTGAATTAATTAGAACTCTTGCCAAGGGACCAATTACTTTTGTTAAAATATGGCCAAGTTACTGTGTCAATGGCTTTCAGTTCAAGTCGACAAATGCTCCGATCAGAGACAGCTTCCTGGATCTTGATTCCACGAAAAACAGTTGTTTGTGTATCAAGTCTTCGAACTACAAAGACGTCGATCCAGGAAATGATTTCTTTGGCATCTTGCGAGAGATTGTGGAGTTGTCATATAATAATGGCAGAGAACCTGCAAAGATCGTGTTGTTCAAGTGTGAATGGTTCGATCCGATTGAAAATCAAGGTTGGAAAATTGATAAGCATGGTCTTCTGGATATAAACTACAAGCGTAGATATCAAGGCTACGAACCGTTTGTCCTAGCAACTCTGGCTCAGCTCGTGTACTTCACAACTTATCCGAGACGGGGAGCAACGAAGTCTGACTGGTGGGCAGTATGCAAGACTAAAGCCAGAGATACTTTTGATGTTGACGAAAAAGCTTACCAGGAGGACGAGCTACCTCTTGTAACCAATATTGTCGATGTGGACTCCACGGAAGTTACGTATTACACGACACATAATATAGAAGATGTAGAATTATCCGAAGAGGAAGACGAAGCCGACGAAGGCGAAGATGAAAGTGAAGATGAGGAGGAAGAGGAAGATGAGGTCGAGGAAGACGAACAAGATGATTATTCTGAAGATTGAGAGAGATATACTTATCTGAACTTAGATGTTTCTTCTAGAATACATTATCTGGACTTAGATGTTTATTGTAGAATGTATCATCATATGTTGTCTTGGTTATTATCTTGTATTTGTTGTACTTTCATATTTCAAGTCTCTATTATTTGTTGTACTTTCATATTTCTAGTCTCTATTATTTATTGTACTTTCATATTTCTAGTCTCTATTATTTGTTGTATTATCATATGCTGTTATCAGGTATGGCAGGTCATCGCGGAGCGTACCGAAGGGGACAACGAGGTCACTCTCCTCCGGTACTTCCTACAGGTACTGCTAGAGGACGGAGTTTTCCTTCGGTACCTCATTCTGGTACCGTCTTTGGATCCTCGTCGCCGATTACTCCTCCATATCGGACATTAGGTGGGCCTGGTGGGACGACGTCACGTGGGATATCTCCTGGGACGAGTAGTTCCAGGCCTGTTGAGAGTGATCGCCCGTCTAGCGTTCCTACTGCTGATACGATGATGGAGACGGTTGAGCAGATGGCGGAGGCTACGGCGACGGCCGAGGCGGCGGCGCCGACGGCCGACCAGCATCATGCAGATGATGCGTGCGCACCTCCGGAGGAGAGGAGGACGGAGTCTGGGCCGACGGTACAAAGTAGGTGTTTTGGTTTATAATTTTTTTCTTTCTATTTTTATCATAATTTAATTTTTTTCATGAATATAATATGTTTGTATAGATATCGTCCCCCAGAGGTACAGAGACGTCTAGGCCACATGCTGAGGCATAATTATGGTGGTGCTTGGATTAACTACTCTGAGGCTCCGGACGAGAGAATGCCTTCTGGTTTGCGCGCTTCAAGGTTAAAATATATTTGCTTTTAACATGAATCATATAATTTGTGTATATTATATATAACTGATAAATATTTGGTTTGCGCTCTTCTAGGATATGTTTTTCTATCCACCGTACCGGGCCGAGCTTATCGAGGGGATGTTTCCTGCCGTCGCTGCCAAGCTTGTCACCCCAGTTTCCAGAAACAGAGGTATATATATATATATATATATATATATATATATATATATTTTATATATATATATATATATATATATATATATATATATGGCTTATATATGGCTTATATAAGCCATATATAAAAAAATAAAAATAAAAATATATATATATATATGGCTTATATTTATATATATAATATATATATATATATATATATATATATATATATATATATATATATATATATATATATATATATATATATATATATATATATATATATATATGTGGATATATTTTGAGGTGATGGTGTGATGGTTGTGTTGTGTTGGGAGAGGGCATGGAGTTATGTGTGTGTTTGTGTAGTGTAGAGGGGTATAGGAGGAGTGTTTGATTTAATGTGTGAGTGTTGTTTGAGTGTATATAGAGAGGGGTATATAGGGAGAGATGTGGAGTGGTGTGTAGAGAGTGTTGGAGGAGAGAAGAGAGCCCCAAACCACTGTCCAATACCCCCCTACCTGCTGTCCAAGCACAGCCATTAAACCCCACAAATCAGTCCCTATATTACCTACAAAACAGCCCCCAAAAACCCTTCAAAACAGTCCACAAAAACCCCCAACCACAGCCCTTTGAATACCCATGTATCTACCATGTTTCAAGCCATATGTGGCTGTCATTCACTGTCCAAAAACAGCCCATAAACCCACCAAATTCAGTCCCCCAAGTCCCTCAAAACCTGTCCATATTTTGCCTTTGTGTGTGAGTGTGTTTGTGAGTTGTGTGTGTGTGTGTGAGCCTTCTTATGAGTGAAACTAGTACCCTATAGTATAGCCTACATCTAAACTAGTAGGAAACCTATAGGAAACCTATGAGAGTGATAAATATAGGAGTGTGTCATGAGAGTGAGTGGTGTAGGTGAGTGTGGTAGAGAAAAGGGTAAAATTCATGATATAGATTAGGTAATAGGGTAAATCGATACCCCGTATCCTAACATGGCCTAGATACCTAGGATACCCAAATTTCTTGGTAGGTAAACCTTAGATGGGTTGATATCTAGCTACCTTAAGGAGCCTAGGCTAGTACCATGGGTAATTGCGAGGTTTCCTTGGTATTGGGCAAGGTATCGGAATTTACCTTAGAAGGGTAAATGCTAGTTTTGCCTAGAAATAGGATATTGGTGTTAGAAGCCTAAGATAGGGTTAGAACTTGATTCCCGTGGTTGGTAATGATCAAATATGGTACTCATAGACTAGTTTTGACGTCGGTTGACCTTTTTGACCAAAAGTCAACAAAAGTCAACCGAGAGTCAAACTTAGTCTTTAAGCGACCCGATTTGACCGAAACCAATCCAGAGTTGACCACTTGACTGAAAGTCAACAGTTGGTCAACATTAGACTAGTTTGACCTAGGGTTGACCTAGAGTTGATCAGAGTTGACTTTTTGACCAAAAGTCAACAATAAGTCAACCGTTTATCCCGATTGACCTAGTTTGACTTGGAATGACTTCCAGTGACCTAGTATGACCTAGTATGAACCAGTATGACCTAGTATGACTCAGTTTGAACTAGATTGACCTAGTATTGACCTAGACTTGCATTCATGGCTTGTATTAGTTTCCTTTTTCGGTATTAAGCCCTGTTTGACTCATAGTATCTTATTTTAGGTCTGTGATCACTCTGAGCGTCTGTTCACTCTATCAGCTCAGGGCCACAGGCGAGTACATTCACTGATAGTTTTTATTGTCTTGATATCTACTATATCTGATTCAGTCGTAGTGTTTTACTTAATTTCTGACACGACGGTTCACGGACTAGTATACGTCGGATCCTGTCATGAGATGTTATTCCTAAACTCTCTTAGTATATGAGTATGTGATATTCCTGTGTTCCTGTACTTATATAGACACTGATTTGGGAGTGGGCTGGCCCCCTGCTCTTGAACCCCGTGTCATGACGTGCCATGTCCGGATCCGTGATACTATTCGGGGATGGAGGAATTATTAGGGGTTATGTGATCAAGCCTTCATGTAACTATACATTGCTAGTGCCACCCTCACCTCACGTAGGGTATAGCAGACACCCCATTACCAGTTATCCAGGTTGGACGGCATGACTCTCCGTTGAGTACACCGCGGATTACCGGGCCAAGTGGATAACCATCTCTTGCTTCCCTAGCCGATCACATATCGCTCTAATAATTCAAAACACCTTTTTACATTTATTGTCATATCTTATATTCCAGTTCAGCTTCACTCACTGTACTTTCACCATGCTATGATTCATTTCTCACATGCTCTACCTGCCTTTATACTGTACCATGATTTGAGACCAAGTTCTATTTGAAAGAAGGGTTACAATCCCGATCCTTGTTTGGTTCAAGGGTTGTAACTCGGCTTTCAAATGGTTCCCAAGTCGCATATATCTTTTGTCTTGTATTTCATTATTACTGTCTCTTATAGTATTCTCAATTCATATGGAACTGTTGTTGGTGTTTGTACTTGCTCATTTTTCTGACAGGATACCGTTGACAAATTTTACAGATGACTCTAAGACTGACTACCCGACCTACTATGGGGTTGAGTCTGGTGGACTAGATTTAGACCGTGGCTTATTGGTAGAGCCACTGTGTCACGCCCCGCTCCCGTAGGAGCGATCGTCCTCGCTAAGGCGTGATGCCGCACGAGCCCAGATTGCGCTCGTGCAAGGCAATTCCATAACGGCCGATTACATCGGCGGCGACGAGGTCGTCGCACAGAAGTCCCAAGCAGAAACATTGAATACATTGAATACATTGCAGCGGAATTAAAGAAGAACACATGAACCCAAGTAACTCAAAAGAATCTCTTTATTGATATTGAATACAAGATTACATTGTGGGCGCAAGGCCAATTACAAGTCTCTCAGGCTCACTTTTCTCTCGATTACAATTCACTCTGCTCTCTCTCATCTCTCGATTACAAATGCTTGAATCCAGCGGAAGCTTCGGAAGGCGATGTCCATACATTACGTCCTGTATAAGTCTTCAGATCACGCGACCGCACGCTTCGACTCGCCAAGGAACTCCGTGCCTCGACGCATCCAAGCGAGCTCCGCGCCACGAGCTTCTACCTGTGCCTGCATATGAAACACTGTGTGGGTGTCAGTACCACTGTACTGGTGGAGTGAGCTTCTCGCCCACCCATACAAAACCTACACGTTTCATTTACTTTGTGTAACATAAACCCTCTTTCGATTGTCTTTCTATTCTTGCCTTAGGATCAGTTTAGGACCGGCGCCTTAGCGCAACTTGTGTATCAGAACCATCCCGTGCTTGCAATGTCAACGTTAACTCATACTTTGTCGCTAGACCACTCCTCGTGCCAACAACGTTAACCTATCAGGTCGTGTTTGCCTTATGGCCATAATCAGAGACGCAACTACACGAAGGACTCCATTTCCTTGCCTCTAGACCTTTCTCGTGCTTGCATTGTCAATGCACCGACTTATACTTATCTTCCGTGCCAAACTCTGGGACATAACGACTTGGTCGTGCCATAACTCGACTCGTGCTTCAATGTCACCGAGGCAGTACCTCATCGCTTAGTCTCGCATACACTTGTGTTTTGACAACGCGACCGTGCCTCATAACTCAACGTAACTTCACACAACATGCCCTACGGCCCTTTTTGACTTAACTCGCAACTTAACAGTCGACGCCACATCTCGTGCCGAAGCACGTCGCCTTTGCTGTAGCTAAATCTTAGGCTCCGACATTGTGTCTTTTTAACTCATACATATTCAACTCAATCCAAAGGCACGCACACGGATTGCCGCCCGTGCCGACACAAAACTTACCATATTAGTTGAAAACAACAATTATTATTATTAAGTGTTTGTTATGGGATTGGCCTAACCAGCCGCCTTGGACGTAGCCTGGCAGTACGGGACCCTTTCAACGCAGGTAGCGAGCCCCGATGAAAGTCCCCGCCTTACCGATCGCCTAACCAGCGTTGCCTATTACCCAGCTCGGCTACAACCAGTTTCTTCCTAGGCCGAGTCGGTCCCGTGGCCCCGGAATTCCGCTCAAAGAAACCACCCCTTGTCGACAAGTTGTCCAAGTTCATAAGGGTTACATGGAGTATTTTAGGATACAGTTTGGGCTTGTTATGTGATCAATTCATTTACTTGGTTGTTTTAACTCTTTCCATTTTTCATACTTCCTTTGCAGAGCCCCTAACCAGGGTTGCCTCGGCGACTAACCATCGCTTAGACTTAACATTCTTTGAACTCAGGGAACGGCTACTGCATAGCCTTCCAACTTAACTTGAACATAGCGTGTTTCCTTTAAGTGTCGACCGACCGTGGATAACTTTCCACTGAACCAACCGTGGCTCGTGCCTTAAATCGACTCGTGTTCTACGCGACGCTATCGCCCATGTCATACTCCATATGAGGGGCCTTGGAATCGTGGGACTATTTAACTTGACAACCGCAGAATGAGCGGGACAGCACGTAGAATAACTTAGGTCGACCGGCATTACTTTGCCTAACTCACTCAAGCCTACAACTTAACCCAAGGGACGAGCAAAGGCTATGCCAAGCCTTGCGGGACAGAACCGTGCATGCTTTAGCAAGCATTTGTGCGGCGACGCCTATGACTTAGGCTAACTCTCAGCTTTTGTACCGCAGACCAACTTTCCTTCTCCCAAGCCACGGGACGAAGGACCGAGTGTCATTTTCAAAGCACGCCGTGCACCAACTCTAAGCCGACCGTGGGACGTTTTCCATGTTCTAACTCATTTTGACCCGTCGGGATTATTCCCTTAGCTATGTGGATGCGTAGCTTTTATTATCAAGCCTAACTTGTGCAAGTTGAAAACACGATTTATTATGTGAAGGCAAAGATGAGGAGAGTTCACCGAAACTACCCCACCTGAGCGATGTCTCCGAGCAAACCGTTGCAAGGCTAAGGCCGAACGCCGTCGGCGTTTCGATTCCTCCGATTGACTTAGCGGGACGGGGCACTACACACTGGACTTTGCTCACCCTGAGTAGCCTAGTTTAGTTAGGTTTGCCTGGCCTGCGAGCCAGCTAGTATATTTCAGTTTGTAGTATCTTTATACTTATATTATCTGAGACTCTGGATATTTGTGTTAGCTATGACTTGTGGATTTTGGACTCGTTTCATGTTTTATCTATCGTATCTCTTTTCATGCTATCTACCTTAGTTTTGATTATGTGATTGAGACTGTATTGCTATGTCACCTCCATTCGGAGTGTATATACTGTACAGATACATTTATCTGTTTTAGTCATAGTATTTACAGACCCTATATACAGCGTTCTACCGCCGATTCTGCAGCGTAGGCTAGACGTAACCACGTGCTCGTGCCCCTCTTCAGGGTGCGGGTCGTGACACGTTTTTGTGGTGGCCCATGCAGGTCAGTGTCGCAATTAGTGTGATCTCGTAATGGTGTTCAACTTAGAGCGCTAATTACGGGCCTGCGACTAGGACGTAGGATCTAGGGTATGGTAGGAGTTACTCAATCATATTTTAGGAAAATTCTGATCTTTTGATTACCATGACAACTCTTCTTGCATTTGAATTCAATTGTCCTCCTTTGATAATATCTTATCTTGTGCCATATTGATCTCTTGGGTTCAATTCATCTTCAGGATGACGGTGACTCGTTCTCAGGTTGCAGGGCCTAGTAAAGTTCCAGAGAGGTCAGATCCGGAAGGTCTTCCACCTCCGGCTACGGGAGTAGCAGTCGAGAGAGCAGTAGCCTCAGTCCCTGCCCTTCAGGCAGAAGTAGCAGCGACAGTTCCCGGAGGTCTTCTACCTCCAGCTGGGGGAGCTGTAGTTCAGGGAGTAGCCACATCAGTCCCTGCCCTTCAGGCAGGAGCGGCAGCGACGGTTTCAGGAGGTCTTCCACCTCCAGCAGCGAGACCGTCCATGGTCATCCCTGACATTCTTCTACCGCCGCCTCAGCTACCGACAGATGCTCAGGGGATGATAGCCCTTCTGCAGCAGATGTTGCAGATGCAGAGAGCACAGACAGAGGCACAGCACCGTCAGGCAGAGGTGCTGCGACAGACGATGGAGAACTCGCATCAGTTAGCTATGACAGCAGTGGAGAAAGGCGCACCGGCTACAGCTCAGGGAGCACCAGTACAGCAGTAGGGTCAGGAGAGGCCCGGTACACACCTCCACTTCAGAAAGATGAACTCGCAGGAGTTCAAGGTTACCGAGGGTATCTTATACGCGGACGACTGGCTAGAGGATGTCCAGCAGAGTCTGGAGTTGGCAGAGGTCCCGAGAGGTCTGTGGGTGACGTCTGCAGCGAGCCAGTTCTTCGATATAGCGCTGACTTGGTACCGCACGGATCCAAGTGCGTCAGTGAGGGGATTGTTTTGGGAGGACTTCAGGAAACTCTTTAAGGAGAAGTTCTACCCGGACGTAGTCGTGTCAGCTTTAGAGGGACTGTTTGCCAGTTTGGTGCAGGAGAACTCGTCGGTGGACGAGTACGCAGCGGAGTTCTTCCACTTGAGCAGGTTTGCACCCAGTTTGGTTCAGGATGAGGGGTACAAGGCCCGGAAGTTCAGGAGGGGTCTCAACCATGCAGTGCGCACTCGCACATCTGGGCGACGAGACACGACCTTCGAGTAGATCCTTATGGAGGCTCAAATTTCAGAGGAAGATTTCGGCCTCAGGCCGAAGAGGAGGATTTCGGCCTCAGGCCGAAGAGAAGCAGTGACGCTCTTGGAGCTAGTTCGAGTGCAGGGCCAGCGAAGCGCCCACACTTCCAGCAGAGGCAGTTTCAGCAGCAGCAGCCTCAGTTGCAGTTCCAGCAGGCACCGGCACGTGCCCAGCAGCACCAGGAACAGGACGAGAGGTAGGCCATCCAGTGTGCCTTCTGCAAGAAGATAGGGCACACCTGGGAGGTCTGTAGATTGAGGCTGGGAGTTTGCCTGTTCTGTGGGGCTCCAGATCACCAGATGAGGGACTGTGCTGCCCGTGCAGCCAGACAGGCGGGCCAGGATAGAGTGCGGCAGGCTAGAGGAGGCCAGCAAGGGTGCGCGTTCGCCATGGCAGTTGAGCCCACTCAGGCAGTAGCAGAGCAGATAGCAGGTTCTAATCTTTCGATCTCATTTCCACATTGCTTCCTCATAAACTGTCTTGAACTTCGATTCTATCTGTTCTTTGCTCGTTGGATGAAATTTTGTTCTTGTGATGTGACATTTTCTGAGATAAATCGTATGGGCTAGGTCACCTCGATTATGAGATTTAGAATCCTCTAGGGTCATGCTAGCAGGCAGAGTGAGGACATATAGTCAGACTATGGACGTATCTCTCGAGTGTGGGAATTTAAGGTTTTCGCTGCCATGCTAGCGGCAATGCAAAAATTTTAAATACTATAATTCTAGAGGTATGTACCGTAGCTGAGGACTCTGTGATTATCGTAGCCTTGCTCACTGGCATGATGGAGATTCTGAGTATCATGATTATTGGACAGACGCATACGATTATCAAATTGCATAAATTTTCTGTGTTTGTTTCGTTTTAAGTTTTTGGATGATTCTTTTAAGGTGGATAGACTTATATTTGAGAGTAATTTTAAATTTTATAAATTTAGTCATTTAATTTCTATTTTGATTTTTGAGATTTTAATCATTTTAAAATTTTAGCCATGACTTGTAAATCTGAGATTTTACTATTGTTTGGTTTTAAATTTCGAGGACGAAATTTTTTTTAATGTGGATAGATTTGTCACCCCCAGTTTCCAGAAACCGGGGTATTTTTATAATTTTCCACTTTAAAAATTATTTTAGAATTATTTATTTATTATTTGTATTATTTTGGGGTTATTTGAATCGGGTTCGAATTTCAACTCATTCCGACTTATTTTGAATTATTTCTGAGACCCGGGGTAGTTTTGACCTTAGCGGGCCCACACACTAGCTAGCCATGGCCCACAATATTACCATCAAAAGTTAGAGGGATTAATCATGACCCCATGGATTAGGTTAGACCTGATTAGAATATTAAATTTACATTTTTAACCCCAAAACCCTAAGCAACCTTGTAAGGAGCTAATAAAACAATTAGAGGGGCAAACTTGTAAATAGGAAAAAGGGGGTTTTGGACTATACTTGGCCGGCCACACATGTAGGGGGTGGGTAGGAGAGAGAAAATTATTTTCCTTTGTTCTCATCCACTTCTTCTTCTTCTTCTCCAAAGGTTCCTTCCATTTTTTTTAGAGCTCACCATTGTTCCATCTCCAAATAGGTAAAAATTCTTCTCTAAAATAATTTCCATTTCATGTAGAATGGTTAGAAAATCCATAGGAATGTGTCCCATGGTTGTGTCTCCATTATAGACCATTTTGTGTCCTTTTGGACATTTTTAGAGGTGTCCAATATGTAGGTTTGTGTCCTAATGGAGAAAACTCTATTTGGACACTTGTAGAATTATTGGTGTGTTGTTTTGATGCTATTCTAACTTGATTCCATATTTTTACATGTTTTTAGAATGTATTTTTCCATGTATCATAATGTAACATATTCATATTTCCTATATGTATATATATGGATATATATCATTCTATATATATATATATATATATATATATATATATATATATATATATATGTATATATATATATTTTTTATATCATTCTATATATATATATATATATATATATATATATATATATATATATATATATATATATATATATATATATATATATATATTAAAAAAAATATCATTATATATATATATATATATATATATATATATATATATATATATATATATATATATATATATATATATATTTTAAAAAAAATATCATTATATATATATATATATATATATATATATATATATATATATATATATATATATATATATATATATATATATATATATATATATATATATATATATATATATATATATATATATATATATTTTATATATATATATTATATATATATATATATATATATATATATATATATATTTTATATATATATATATATATATATATATATATATATAAAATATATATATATATATATATTTTATATATATATATATATATATATATATATATATATATATATATATATATATATATATGGCTTAAAAAAAATATATATATATATATATGGCTTATATTTATATATGTGGATATATTTTGAGGTGATGGTGTGATGGTTGTGTTGTGTTGGGAGAGGGCATGGAGTTATGTGTCTGTTTGTGTATATATATATATATATATATATATATATATATATATATATATATATATATATATATATATATATATATATATATATATATGGCTTATATTTATATATGTGGATATATTTTGAGGTGATGGTGTGATGGTTGTGTTGTGTTGGGAGAGGGCATGGAGTTATGTGTCTGTTTGTGTAGTGTAGAGGGGTGTAGGAGGAGTGTTTGATTTAATGTGTGAGTGTTGTTTGAGTGTATATAGAGAGGGGTATATAGGGAGAGATGTGGAGTGGTGTGTAGAGAGTGTTGGAGGGGAGAAGAGAGCCCCAAACCACTGTCCAATACCCTCCTACCTGCTGTCCAAGCACAGCCATTAAACCCCACAAATCAGTCCCTATATTACCTACAAAACAGCCCCCAAAAACCCTTCAAAACAGTCCACAAAAACTCCCAACCACAGCCCTTTGAATACCCATGTATCTACCATGTTTCAAGCCATATGTGTCTGTCATTCACTGTCCAAAAACAGCCCATAAACCCACCAAATTCAGTCCCCCAAGTCCCTCAAAACCTGTCCATATTTTGCCTTTGTGTGTGAGTGTGTTTGTGAGTTGTGTGTGTGTGTGTGAGAGCCTTCTTATGAGTGAAACTAGTACCCTATAGTATAGCCTACATCTAAACTAGTAGGAAACCTATGAGAGTGATAAATATAGGAGTGTGTCATGAGAGTGAGTGGTGTAGGTGAGTGTGGTAGAGAAAAGGGTAAAATTCATGATATAGATTAGGTAATAGGGTAAATCGATACCCCGTATCCTAACATGACCTAGATACCTAGGATACCCAAATTTTTTGGTAGGTAAACCTTAGATGGGTTGATATCTAGCTACCCTAAGGAGCCTAGGCTAGTACCATGGGTAATTGCGGGGTTTCCTTGGTATTGGGCAAGGTATCGGGATTTACCTTAGAAGGGTAAATGCTAGTTTTGCCTAGAAATAGGATATTGGTGTTAGAAGCCTAAGATAGGGTTAGAACTTGATTTCTGTGGTTGGTAATGATCAAATATGGTACTCATAGACTAGTTTTGACGTCGGTTGACCTTTTTGACCAAAAGTCAACAAAAGTCAACCGAGAGTCAAACTTAGTCTTTAAGCGACCCGATTTGAACGAAACCAATCCAGAGTTGACCAGTTGACTGAAAGTCAATAGTTGGTCAACATTAGACTAGTTTGACCTAGGGTTGACCTAGAGTTGACCAAAGTTGACTTTTTGACCAAAAGTCAACAGTAAGTCAACCGTTTACCCCGATTGACCTAGTTTGACTTAGAATGACTTCTAGTGACCTAGTATGACCTAGTATGAACCAGTATGACCTAGTACGACTCAGTTTGACCTAGATTGACCTAGTATTGACTTAGACTTGCATTCATGGCTTGTATTAGTTTCCTTTTTTGGTATTAAACCCTGTTTGACTCATAGTATCTTATTTTAGGTCTGTGATCACTCTGAGCGTCTGTTCACTCTATCAGCTCAGGACCACAGGCGAGTACATTCACTGATAGTTTTCATTGTCTTGATATCTACTATATCCGATTCAGTCATAGTATTTTACTTGATTCCTGACACGACGGTTCACGGACTAGTATACGTCGGATCCTGTCATGAGATGTTATTCCTAGACTCTCTTGGTATATGAGTATGTGATATTCCTGTATTCCGGTACTTATATAGACACTGATTTGGGAGTGGACTGGCCCCCTACTCTTGAACCTCGTGTCATGACGTGCCATGTCCGGATCCGTGATACTATTCGGGGATGGAGAAATTATTAGGGGTTATGTGATCAAGCCTTCCTATAACTATACATTGCTAGCGCCACCCTCACCTCACGTAGGGTGTAGCAGACACCCCATTACCAGTTATCCAGGTTGGACGGCATGACTCTCCGTTGAGTACACCGTGGATTGCCGGGCCAAGTGGATAACCATCTCTTGCTTCCCTAGCCGATCACATATCGCTTTAATAATTCAAAATACCTTTTTATATTTATTGTCATATCTTATATTCCAGTTCAGCTTTACTTACTGTACTTTTACCATGCTATGATTCATTTCTCACATGCTCTACCTGCCTTTATACTGTACCATGATTTGAGACCAAGTTCTGTTTGAAAGAAGGGTTACAATCCCGGTCCTTATTTGGTTCAAGGGTTATAACTCGACTTTCAAATGGTTCCCAAGTCGTATATATCTTTTGTCTTATATTTCATTATTACTGTCTCTTATAGTATTTTTCAATTCATATGGAACTGCTGTTGGTGTTTGTACTTGCTCATTTTCCTGACAGGATACCGTTGACAAATTTTACAGATGACTCTGAGACTGACTGCCCGACCTACTATGGGGTTGAGTCTGGTGGACTAGATTTAGACCGTGGCTTATTGGTAGAGCCACTGGACTTTGCTCACCCTGGGTAGCCTAGTTTAGTTAGGTTTGCCTGGCCTGCGAGCCAGCTAGTACATTTCAGTTTGTAGTATCTTTATACTTATATTATCTGAGACTCTGGATATTTGTGTTAGCTATGACTTATGGATTTTGGACTCATTTTCTATTTTATCTATTGTACCTCTTTTCATGCTATCTACCTTAGTTTTGATTATGTGATTGAGACTGTATTGCTATGTCACCTCCATTCGGAGTGTATATACTGTACAGGTATATTTATCTATTTTAGTCGTAGTATTTACAGACCCTATATACAGCGTTCTATCGCCGATTCTGCGGCGTAGGCTGGACGTAACAACGTGCTCGTACCCCTCTTCAGGGTGCGGGTCATGACAAAGCTGATCCGCAACTCTATCAATGATCAGAAGGATCGTGATCGTACCGGAAAGCCGATCCAATGTTGGATCACCCTGATCAATGGAATGCGATGAATGTCATGCCCCGAGTCGACAAACCGTTCGTCCCCGGTGTTACTTTGCCGATTCGATCGTCCTCGCTAAGGCGTGATGCCGCACGAGCCTGGAGTTGCGCTCGTGCAAGGCAAGATGACAAGTTCTCAAATGGTTATATTTTTGATTTTGATATAAATACGCCAAGTCGAAACTTCACAAATCACATCAGAATATAAGACGCAGTATAGGAAGATAGAAATGCTTTTCATTCATAGCTTGCAACGAAGTGCAAGTCATAATTTATATTGGATGCCGTTGCGGCTACATTGATTGAAAACAGAAAGAAGATACATTCGACAAGTTGCCTGAACTAACGCTTGTCGTCCCATACATTCGCCCCTTTATACATAAGCCGTCGACTTGAATTGGCTTCAAAATACTTCAGCATAGGAAGAGCTTCAAAACGCCTCTCCGTACTTCAGCTCCAGTTTAGTTGAGCGCGCCCGTCGCACCTGGGGAAATTGGAGGAATGGGATTAGCACACTTGCTAAGTGGACAAGACGAACCCACTCGTCTAAACCGACTCTGGTTGTTAGGGTAGGCATGCTTTAGAGTTGTCTTTCTATTAGAACTAAATGAATTCAGTTCATATTCGATAGCCATCTTTGCGTAATAAAGCATACAGTGAACCATAGCAGTTTATCATATTTCTTACCACGGCCGTGCTCGTCCCTGCATGAAAACAGAGATAATATATTTACACCTGCATAAGACAATAGGTGAGCATGCTACTATCTTATATGCGGTCATTGATGTTACACATCACGTGGGACTTTATATGGCATTACGACGTGCCTGTCAGCGTGGGTTGCAAGCCCTGCTGCAGGTCCCGTAATGCCTCGTGCCGAAGCACGACTTTAATTTTTCCTCCTAGGTCGATTCGGTTCCGATGCCCCGGATACCGCATCGAGGAAAGATCAACTTGTGCACAAGCCGTCCATGACCATGCCAATGCGTGAACAGTTTAATATGTGCAAGCAGTTTTGTATAGCGCGGACAGTATTGAACGACATTATCATTTTCCCCCAACTCATGCATCAATTCATTTTCCCCGAAACCGTACTCTCGATTTAGCGTCCCGCAGGCACCAAATTGTCCGAGGCATCAAATTCCATAATCAACGTTTCATAATATTTTGCAGCACTTGAAATAGTCTATCTTTTTCCGTAAACCTTAAACTTTCTGGTTTATGTGAAAAACTTGTATTTGTAAATCGATACGTTTTTCCCGAGTTCTTGACTTAGTGGATTGGCATGCAATTAACTTGGCATCGTTCGATTTGAATGAATTCGAAGCAAGGAATACGTTTGCGGGACAGAATAGAAAAGAAGGCCGAATCACCCACCGATCACTTTGCTTTGTGCAGGTCGTCGAAGCGCTACGCAACGTCAATCCTTAGTTATGCGAGCTCCTGCAATGCATCAACACTTTGTTAGATTTCCTTCTTTTCTCCTTGCATCGAAATTTGTAATTGCATCCATGAAAACGATGCGAAAGTACTTCAACCAAGCCCAGCGGCAAAGCTCCAAGAAAACCATACAGCGGTCCGGTCCCGTCGAAGGGACTCTTATAGAGAGCTCGTGCGCCGAGACGCAGCCCGCTGCATCTAGGACTTGTTCCAACAGAAGTCGTTCCATTAGTTGGATCGATTCTCGTATCTTTCGTCCAAATCGAATTGAATCGATGCCGCAAGGCGTTATCGTTTACCAAGCTTAGCGATCGAGTCAAATGGCCATCTAAGTTCCCGGCCGATCTGACTCGGCGCTAGCATATTATGAAGTTCCGTCGCCTATCGAAAGCGGGGCGCTACATAATATACCACTAAGAAAAAGTTTCATCCCGAAACTTAAGAACAAGGGTCGGACCTTAATTTAGACGAACAACACAGGGTACTTCTCCTTCATCTTCGCCTCCATCTCCCACGTCGACTCCTCGACTGTATGGTTCCGCCAAAGCATGCGGACCAAGGACATCGATCGATTTCGTAGCACTTTTTCCTTGCGGTCCAAAATTTGAATAGGCTCCTCCGAGTAAGACAAGTCAGTACGTAGCTCCAACTGATCGAAGCTAACCACATGACTTGGATCGTGCACGTATTTTCGAAGTTGTGAAACGTGGAAAACATCGTGCACATCGGCTAAGGCAGGAGGTAGCGCGATCCGATAAGCAACCGTCGCAACTCGCTCAATGATCTCGAAGGGGCCTACAAATCTCGGGCTCAATTTGCCTTTAACGCCGAACCGCATCACTCCGCGCATGGGCGTTACTTTCAGAAACACATGGTCCCCGGCCAAAAACTCTAGCGGTCGTCGACGAAGATCTGCGTAGCTCTTTTGTCGACTTTACGCGATGCGGAGTCTATCTCGAATCAAGCGGACCTTTTCGACGGCCTGCTCCACCAGTTCCGGTCCCAGTACTTGTCGCTCTCCGACTTCATCCCAGCATATCGGCGAACGGCACTTCCTCCCGTAGAGCGCTTCGTATGGAGCCATCTGAATACTCGACTGATAACTGTTGTTATACGCAAACTCCGCAAGCGGCAAATACGTATCCCAACTAGTCTTTAGGTCAATCGCACACAGACGCAACATATCTTCTAAGATCTGGTTGACTCTCTCCGTCTGGCCGTCTGTTTGGGGATGGTACGCCGAACTAAAGTTCAGTTTGGTCCCCATCGCCGCTTGGAGGCTCGTCCAGAAACGCGATAGGAATCGCCCGTCTCTGTCCAAAATTATTGAGGCCAGTACCCCGTACAGTCGAACAATCTCATCGACGTAGATTTATGCTAACCGATCGACGTTCCATCCTACTTTAATTGCGATGAAGTGAGCCGACTTGGTCAATCTATCAACAATGACCCAAATCGCGTCATTCCCCCGCGGCGTCTTCGGAAATCCTACAATAAAATCCATCGAGATATTGTCCCACTTCCACTCGGGAATGGGGATGTTCTGCAGCTCGCCGCCTGGCCATTGGTGTTCCGCCTTCACCTGCTGACACGCCATGCATTGCGATACGAACGTAGCCACGTCTTTCTTCATGCCGTGCCACCAAAAGTTTGTGCGCAAGTCCTTGTACATCTTGGTGCTTCCAGGATGTAACGAGTACTTCGCATAGTGCGCCTCCGTCAGAATTTCTTTTCTGAGTTCGGCAGTTTCAGGAATGCAGAGCCTTCCCTTCAGTCGTATCGTCCCGTCTCCGTCTTCCGCAAAGTCAGTCGTCCTTCCCGTTGAAATTAGCTCGCGCATTTTCTTCAGGAATGAGTCGTCCTCCTGTGCGGTCTTTATCTTGCTAAGCAGGCACGATCCTAACTTCAGTTGAGCTAGGTGCAGGTGTCGATACTCAATTCCAAGTTCGATACCCATCGCTTCAAGGTCTCGCCGTATTTCCTTGTTTATGGCCAGTGTTCCCATAAACATTCTGCTGAGTGCGTCGGCCACCACGTTTCCCTTGCCCGGCGTGTACTCGATCGTTAGCTCGTAATCTTTTATGAGTTCGAGCCATCGTCGCTGTCGTAGGTTGAGTTTCCGTTGCGTGAACAAGTACTTCAGGCTTTTATGATCTGTGTAGATTCTGCATGCTACACCGTAGAGATAGTGCCGCCATAACTTCAATGCAAAGACGATCGCCGCCAATTCTAAGTCGTGTGTCGGGTAATTTTTCTCGTGCTGCTTCAACTGCCGTGAAGCGTAGGAGATGACTTTGTCTCTCTGCATGAGTACGCACCCGAGGCCAGTTCCCGATGCGTCGCTGAATATCTGAAAGCCTTCAGGACCGTCTGGAAGTGCAAGGATTGGAGCTGAGACGAGCCGTTGCTTCAACTCTTGAAAGCTGGATTCACAGTCGTTGCTCCATTCAAATACTACTCCCTTCTGGGTGAGGCGAGTCAGAGGCGACGCTAGTTTTGAAAAGCTTCGCACGAACCTACGGCAGTAGCCCGCTAAGCCAAGGAAACTCCGAATGTCGCTAGCCGAGGCAGGTCGTTTCCAATCCACCACCGCATCAATCTTCTTTGGGTCCACCGCGACACCTTCGGCAGAGATTACGTGCCCGAGGAATGTCACGCTACTCATCCAGAACTCGCACTTACTCTGCTTGGCGTACAATTTGTTTTCACGCAGAATCTGCAGTACCGTCTTCAAATGTTCCGTGTGCTCTTCCCGATTCTTTGAGTAGACAAGGATATCGTCGATGAATACGACTACAAATTTATCTATTTGAGGTTGGAAGACTCGGTTCATCAGATCCATGAAAGCGGCCGGGGCATTCGTCAAACCGAACGGCATGACGAGGAATTCGTAATGACCATATCGAGTGCGGAAGGCGGACTACGATACGTCGTCGGACTTGATCTTCAGTTGATGATAGCCTGAGCGAAGATCGATTTTTGAAAATACTGACGCGCCTTGCAGTTGGTCAAATAAGTCGTCGATTTGCGGCAAAGGATACTTGTTTCGTACGGTCGCCTTGTTGAGTTCCCGATAGTCGATGCATAGCCGCAACGACCCATCTTTCTTCTTCACGAACAGTATGGGAGCTCCCCACGGAGAGACACTAGGGCGAATAAATCTGCGGTCTAGCAACTCTTGTAATTGTACCTTCAGTTCCTTCAGTTCTGTTGGAGCCATTCGGTAAGGCACCTTGGATATCGGCCGTGTATCCGGAAAGGTGTCGATGCTGAATTCAATTTCTCGATCCGGCGGCATCCCTGGCATCTCGTCAGGAAAAATATCAGGAAAGTTTATCACAACATCAGTCTGCATTGTGTTTGTATTATCCTTCCGCGTGTCTCGGACTGATGCCGAGTATCCTGCGCAGCCGGAACGCAGCATACGCCTCGCCGAGATTGCCGACACCATCATTGCTGTCTTCGAGACCGTACCGCATGAATAGGAGAACTCTGTCTCGCCAGGAAGACGAAACACCACTCTCTTCTCCGCGCACTCGATCGTTGCACGGCAAGCGCCCAACCAATCCATGTCCAGGATTACGTCGTAATCTTTGATGTCTAGTACGACGGCATCCAAGGATAGATATCTTCCTCCGATGCAAATGTGGCCATCCCTACAAATAAAGTTTGCGGGCATATCGACTCCCGACGGAGTGCTAACGCTAATATTTATATCTAGTGATTGCATGGTTATTCTATTTTCTCTCGCAAAATCAGCAGATATAAAGCTATGCGTCGCACCCGAATCGAATAATACTCGAGCAGGTATATCTTTGTAGAGTAATATACCTGTTACAACCGTATCGGACGCAAGCGCCTCGTCCCGAGTTAAGGCATAAACTCGGCCTTGAGCTCCGTGGCGTTGGTTCTGTTGGTTGATGGGCACCGCATTCGCGCCTTGCAGTATCGGCGCTTTATGCGGATTTGGGACGTTCCTCGGTGGGTTCTGTTGGATCGGAACAGTTCTCGTACATTGCGACTTCGAATGGCCCTTCGCGCCACACCCGAAACATATTCTGTGGTAACAATCACTCTGGCGATGCCCATCCCTGCCACAGATATTGCAGTATAATCCCGAAAATGGACGCCGATTCTCAAACGTGTTTGGACGCTTGGGTACTCCCGATCCTCCAGCGTCATTAGGACGCTTGTTGAAATTGTTGCGAACGGCAGGCACGGCCCTTTGTGACATGCGGCCAAAGATCCGTTCACTATCAAGTGCGGCTTCATAGGATTCACGATAAGTTCGGCATCTTTGGTTCATGACGTCCCTTCGCAGTTCGTCGTTCAGGCCTTGTTGGAAGCGTTCACACCATGCTTCCTTGTTGGACAGGAAGGCGCCGGCAAACTTTGCCAGCTTTGAGAAGCTCGAGTCGTAATCTTCGACAGGCATATTTCCCTGTCGCAGCATCATGAACTCGTCTTCTTTTTGGCGACGGACGACGCGAGGAACGTATTGTTCAAAGAAAGCTTTCTTGAATATCTTCCAAGAAATCGTGGCATCTGTATCGGCTTCGTAGATTTCCTGCTTTTTAGCTCCCCACCAGTCGTGCGCCCTCAGTTGCAGTTGTAACGCCGCACAAGTTACTCTCTGGGACCCTTCAATGCTAAGCAAATTAAACAGGTCCTCCATCTCCGTAAGCCATCCCACGATCACATCAGGCTCTGCTCGGCCGTTGAACTTTGGTGGATTCATCTTGCGAAACTCCTTTGCCTTGAACAAGGAAGAAGAATTCATCATTTGCTGTTGAGCTTCTTCTTCCTCGTTTTCTTCTTGATCGCCTTGCTTTTCCCCGGGTTCTTTATCCGTCGTCTTGGTGTTGCCCGCCATTCTGCTCACTATCTGAGTCAGGGCGTTCATCTGTTTTTGTTGCGCCTCAAATTGGGCTTTGAATTGTGTCTGAAACTGCTGCTGCTGCAGTTCCATCAACTGTAGCATCTTCTGCATAGTCGTCTCGTGAGGCTCAGTACTTTTTGTGCTCGACGTACTATCTACAGTTTGGGTTGGGGCGGAATTGTTCCTTTTCTTAGTCATTCCTACAAAACAGAGTAAACCCGTTAGTATTTTTTTTTTTTTTCAAAAATATCTACGGGCTTACCTGTATGAAACTTTTATTTCACGCAGCATGTCGACAAGCATTCAATCGAGCCATCGTAACGGACTTTCCAATAATGAAACATCTTTCGAAAATCCGAGGAAACATAACTGTGCTCTGATACCAATTTGTCACGCCCCGAGTCGACAAACCGTTCGTCCCCGGTGTTACTTTGCCGATTCGATCGTCCTCGCTAAGGCGTGATGCCGCACGAGCCTGGAGTTGCGCTCGTGCAAGGCAAGATGACAAGTTCTCAAATGGTTATCTTTTTGATTTTGATATAAATACGCCAAGTCGAAACTTCACAAATCACATCAGAATATAAGACGCAGTATAGAAAGATAGAAATGCTTTTCATTCATAGCTTGCAACAAAGTACAAGTCGTAATTTACATTGGATGCCGTTGCGGCTACATTGATTGAAAACAGAAAGAAGATACATTCGACAAGTTGCCTGAACTAACGCTTGCCGTCCCATACATTCGCCCCTTTATACATAAGCCGTCGACTTGAATTGGCTTCAAAATACTTCAACATAGGAAGAGCTTCAAAACGCCTCTCCGTACTTCAGCTCCAGTTTAGTTGAGCGCGCCCGTCGCACCTGGGGAAATTGGGGGAATGGGATTAGCACACTTGCTAAGTGGACGAGACGAACCCACTCATCTAAATCGACTCTGGTTGTTAGGGTAGGCATGCTTTAGAGTTGTCTTTCTATTAGAACTAAATGAATTCAGTTCATATTCGATAGCCATCTTTGCGTAATAAAGCATACAGTGAACCATAGCAGTTTATCATATTTCTTACTACGGACGTGCTCGTCCCTGCATGAAAACAGAGATAATATATTTACACCTGCATAAGACAATAGGTGAGCATGCTACTATCTTATATGCGGTCATTGATGTTACACATCACGTGGGACTTTATATGGCATTACGACGTGCCTGTCAGGGTGGGTTGCAAGCCCTGCTGCAGGTCCCGTAATGCCTCGCGCCGAAGCACGACTTTAATTTTTCCTCCTAGGTCGATTCGGTTCCGATGCCCCGGATACCGCATCGAGGAAAGATTAACTTGTGCACAAGCCGTCCATGACCATGCCAATGCGTGAACAGTTTAATATGTGCAAGCAGTTTTGTATAGCGCGGACAGTATTGAACGACATTATCATTTTCCTCCAACTCATGCATCAATTCATTTTCCCCGAAACCGTACTCTCGATTTAGCGTCCCGCAGGCACCAAATTGTCCGAGGCATCAAATCCCATAATCAATGTTTCATAATATTTTACAGCACTTGAAATAGTCTATCTTTTTCCGTAAACCTTAAACTTTCTGGTTTATGTGAAAAACTTGTATTTGTAAATCGATACATTTTTTCCCGAGTTCTTGACTTAGTGGATTGGCATGCAATTAACTTGGCATCGTTCGATTTGAATGAATTCGAAGCAAGGAATACGTTTGCGAGACAGAATAGAAAAGAAGGCCGAATCACCCACCGATCACTTTGCTTTGTGCAGGTCGTCGAAGCGCTACGCAACGTCAATCCTTAGTTACGCGAGCTCCTGCAATGCATCAACACTTTGTTAGATTTCTTTCTTTTCTCCTTGCATCGAAATTTGTAATTGCATCCATGAAAACGACGCGAAAGTACTTCAACCAAGCCCAGCGGCAAAGCTCCAAGAAAACCATACAGCGGTCCGGTCCCGTCGAAGGGACTCTTATAGAGAGCTCGCGCGCCGAGACGCAGCCCGCTGCATCTAGGACTTGTTCCAACAGAAGTCGTTCCATTAGTTGGATCGATTCTCGTATCTTCCGTCCAAATCGAATTGAATCGATGCCGCAAGGCGTTATCGTTTACCAAGCTTAGCGATCGAGTCAAATGGCCATCTAAGTTCCCGGCCGATCTGACTCGGCGCTAGCATATTATGAAGTTCCGTCGCCTATCGAAAGCGGGGCGCTACAATGAAGGCTCGATTCGAGGTGCCAAAGTACAAGAAGAAGTCGGAGAAGGCCAAGGTGGCTAGGCAACATGCCTCGAAGTGGTGCGGTGGGTCGATTCCGATGACAGAATATTTCCGTCGTCTGGTATGTCTTCCTCTTTTAGAAATATTATTTTAATGCAAAATCGATAAATTATTACTAAGATAATATATTTAATTACAGGTAAGGAAGGTCGGTAACGCCGACATCGTGACCGTCTTCCTGGCCACCCATCGTCGCGGCGCTGACCTTATTGACGAGAGGGCCGAGCAGACTTATGTAAGTATTACAATACGTTATCTTAATTTAATACTTCGTGTCAATTTTAATATAACTTAGTAAATATGATGCAAATAAATATTCATGTAGTTAGTAATAATAAGTACATTAATTAAAAATTAGAAATAATAAGTACATTAATTAGAAATTAGTAATAATAAGTACATTAATTAGAAATTAGAAGTTAGTAATAATAAGTACTTTCTAGGCCGAGTATCAGAGGCTGCGGGAACGGGCGGCTGCTAGTGCACCTGATACAGGAGAGGCCGGGTACTTTCTCGCAGCCCACTCAAGCTCTGTCGGAGGACGAGCTGTGGATTGCCGCCACTGGTGGACTCCGTAGGGGTACGTACTACGGTACGGGATCCTATGGCATCCTAGTTACGACCCAGTCCTCTAGGACATCTCCTGCTAGCGTGCATGGTCCACAGCCATCCCAGGAGTCTGGTCGAGTCCACCAGATGATGGAGTCTCTCCGTGATGACCTGCTACGACGGATCGAGGAGCAGTCTCAGCACGACGATCATGCGCTGCTAGCACGATTGGATGCGCTCGACCGCGGTATTATAGACCTCAGGGAGACGACTGAGAGGACAGAGCGCACCGTTGGAGGGTTAGAGCGCACGGTCACGGAGCTGCAGACAGGACAGGTGACCATGGCCGAGAGGATGAGATTGGCGCAGGAGTCGATGGTCGAGAGCAGTGATAGAATGTTATCTATCATGGATTCATACCACCAGCGACTTACAGCGTTGGAGCATGCTGGTCTTCCGGGTGCGCCTTCATCGTCGTCGACTCCGCCGCCTCCACCGCCATCTTCTTCGACACCGACTCCACCGACGTCACTGCCTCCATCGGTATCGATTTTACGTGAGGAGTATGAGTTGTTCTTATCCCTTCGTCGCGGCGGTGCCCCTTCTGCACCAGATTCCTAGTAGTCCTAGTTAGGACTGTTTCTGTGTTTGTTTCATTCTTTGTTTGTGACTTGGATATTTGTTGGTTGTGTAGATTTGGATACTTGGTTGTTTGGATACTTGGTTATTTGGATATTTTGTTATTTGGATACTTGGTTATTTAGATATTTGGTTATTTGGATATTTGGTTATTTTGTTAGTTGTTGTGTGATTGTTGTAAACTTGGTTATTTGGATATTTGGTTATTCGCAATTATCGACGTCAAGTATACAAACTTGGTTAGTTGTGTACAGCGAGAAATGGACATTCTGTGATTGTTTGGATCCTATTCTACAGTGAGAAATGGTTATCTTTTTAAACTGCAGGAAGAAATGGACATTCTGTATTTTATTTTTTTATTTTATTTTTCAGACTTAGCGACGTTTACCGACGTTTACCGACGTACACCGACGTACATTTACGTCGGTAAACGTCGGTAAATATGCGATATTATCCAGTTTACCGACGTTTTAGCGACGTTATAATATGTCGAAAAACGTCGATAAACGTCGGTGCACGTCGGTAATATTTCCAGAAATTTCTAGGATTTACCGACGTTTAGCGACTTTGAACATGTCACTAAACCACCGACGATTCGTCGGTAATACGTCGGTAATTTACCGACGCGTAGCGATACGCAGTAATACGTCGCTAATCCACCGACGTCACGATGGTAGACGTCGGCAATATACCGACGTATATATACGTCGGCAAACGTAGATAATTGTGACGTTTGGCGACGTTTAGAAGATTAGCGACTTACATTTCAGCGACTATCACGAAACGTCGATAATTCCGTCGCTAAATATCTTTAGCGACGAAATTTGTCGTTTTAGCGACGTCTTTATGCGTCGCTAAAACGACTTATTCTGGTAGTGGTATATTAGCGACGTTCTGACTGATGAATCACCTATTTTCTAGTCGCATACAACAAAAACGTCATTGTAGCGACTTAACTATAGACGTCGCTACAAGTCACCAACCTAGCGACATAAAACACGTCATTTTTTGTCGTACATACACGAATGTTTACAAGTTATAAACATAGAAAGTTCAAAATCAACTTTACAACTGGATAATACTAGCCAATGATACAATCATATATACATGAATGTTTACAAGTTAATATTTTTGTAAGATACTAATCAATTCAGGTATCGATAAATCTTGTAGTATAAATACATGCCTATGTTACAAATTTTTATACTTATCAAGTACAAGTAGAAAAGCGTAGAATTCAATATTAAGCCTAAAAAAATAGATTTTCATCAATATAAAATAAATCGTCCAAATCCAAAACTTAGCAACATAAGTTTGATATAAATCGATTTGTCTCGAATTTCCAATATATTGAATATTCGATAGTCCGACATATAACCCTAGATTCCTCTAAGCCATGTGCAGCATTATAAATCATAAGTATAAGAACCTTAAACTTGCATAATAATCACCTTGTATCACTTTCAAAAAATATTTGTGATAGTACTAGGGTTAGATACGTAAATCGTTATCGATATGTAAATCAGGTACGACTTAACATATACACTAGTACTTTTAACATGCTTAGGTTTAGGCTTGCAATGGCACACATAGGTAAGCATTCAAGTGTTTGTTGATAGCAATACATCACAAGAAAAACATGCAATTATAAACACATTTAAATAATTATGTTCGTATCCTACAATTAATTTAAAGTATATATCAAATTTGTGTCCTACGATTATATCGATAAACATACTTGTATGCTACAATCAAATCCTTAATGAAACAGGAGTCGGCTGCTGCGATGATGATATTTCCAAATACCATGAGATCCTCCTGATCATCCTTACCTTTAGCCTTCTCAGCTTTGAGGTTCATGCAGTTCCTTTTAATATGACCACTTCCACCACAATGATAACAGTCCTCATTATGGTCTATAGTCGCAGATTCCGAGAACTCTCTTATATCCTCGTTTGTGACTTGAGTCTTCATTTCTCGTAGGAAGAAACCAGAGCTAACTCTTGTGATGGTTCAACAAACTGCTTATGCCGGACCTGCTCATTTAACATGCTACTTTTGACTGGCTCCATCATGACGACTCCATCAGGCATGGAGTTGCTCACCGATACCACCAACGTTTTCTAGTTGTCTGGTAAAGAATTCAAAAGCAATAGGGCCTAAAGTTCATCGTCAATCATCATCTTCATCGCAGACAACTGATTCATGATACCATGAACCTTGTTCAGATGTTGTTCTACCGAGACACCCTCCATGTACTTCGAGTTGACTAGTTGACGAATAAGAACATCTTGTTGCCAGCCGTCTTCCGTTCGTACAGCGAATGCAACTTCTCCCAAAGTGCTTTTGTATAACTCTCCATGAAGACATGATGAAACACCGAATCATCCAGCCATTGGCGGATTAATCCAATGGCCTCCCGATCCAATCACCTTCGGTCCTTAGCAGACTTGTCCAATGGCTTGGCGCTGTCGCCCTCCAACGGACCATGCAAGTCCTTGCACCAGAGTAGATCCTCCATCTTTGGCTTCCAAATCGTCCATTTTTTTCCTGATGGGTGATCATATGTGTGATCATCTGCTCCGTTGACATGGTTGCACCTTTCCTCTCAAGAACTTGAGAGCTCTGATACGAGATATTGGGAACTTGTGCGTGACCCGAACTGGATTCGGCCACAGAAACGGACGCAGAAGCGATGCCAACTCACCCTAAGATAATGAACGCCAAGACAGATCAAACAACATATTTTCAGTGACTACGTCACATGGACAAATCTCAATCTATATAACTTTCGACAAAAGATACAAGATTGATAAAGAAACTATGTTGAACCCTTTGCCGAAAGGTTCAACCACTTCACCGAACTCAAGTAGAAAAAAGAAAATTACAACTTGAAATTACTCACCCTACCCATAACGATCTCTCTGTGTGGTTTAGATCTACTCTTCATGCTGTCTTGGATATTGGTGAGCCCTAAGAGCAAGTATGACTTTTCCTTAGATTTTATGTTGACAACCACCCTTAATCTCCCACCTTGTGCTCTTCCTATTGCCTCCACCCTATATATATATATATATATTTTTTTTTTTTTTTTTTTTTTTGGGGGGCCCGGGGGGGGGGGGGGGGGGGGGGGGGGGTCCGGGGGGGGGAGGGTAACCCGGGGGGAGGGGGGGGGGGGGGGGGGGCCGGGGGGGGGGGGGGGGGGGGGGAAGGTGTAGGCACGGGGTCGCACCGAGGCCGCGGCCAAAGGCCGCCCAGCCACCTCGGGACGAAGGGGGGGCTCGAACCTAGCCCACCGCTAGGGGAGCCCCTCCACTTAACCACAAGGGCTAAGCCCGCCTACTATATATATATATATATATATATATATATATATATATATATATATATATGAGAAATTTGAAATCCTATTTTAAATGATAGGAAATTCTAAAATAGTCTAGCATTGATTATGGACGTCCAAATCTAATCAAATCAAATATTTAATTTCGATTTCCAAATCGCTATCAATCAAATATATGGTCAGATTTCGATTCCACAAATATGTTGTTATCAAATTCAAACTGGATCCAGCAACAACTAGTGGGGGTAGCTATTACACAGTTTTTGTAGTGAAGTAAGTAAGGTAGTGAATGATTAGGAGGGAATGTATCCGATCGTGAATTCTTCTTTGCTACTTTCAAAGCCAGCCAACAGGATGGAGGTGGTAGATGCTTCAACATGTTATAGAAGAAGAGGAGGGAGGAGCTCCATTGAAGGGCTTCTAGCGAGTCGTGGCCAGAGAGTCTGAAGACTCCATTACTTTGAGGGATATTTCCAACCTTTTGGGAGGATAGGATAGTCTCGAAGCATCCAAGGGGAGCATTAGAGGCTTCCCACTCCGAAGTTTGTTGCTGGGAGGACTGTGGACAAGTGGAAAGGAGGTAGATAGAGGCATAAGAGCATCTACAGTGGAAGAGATTTCAAGTACTACATTTTGACTTTAATCAAATTTTATAGCACTTGAAGACTACAGTGGACACTTGTTCATATATAAAAATTGCTAGAAAGCTAAGAGACACTCCAAATTTGGAGCGTATGCTAGTTCCACTACGTTAATTTCTGGATCCACCAATATTAACTAATTTTTACCAAACATGGAAGAAAAATAAAGAAAATGTATGGAGGAAAAATCTTAGCAAACATGAAAAAAGAAGGAAAAAGATGAAATATGTTAATTTTGAGTATTTATTTGGAGTATACCATTGTGTGCCAATACACAATATTAAGGAGACTCCAAAAGTAATAATTTACACAATTTCTAATAATTTAGAGTACACGTTTAGAGTGTCCCCACTATGGATGCTCTAAGTCCCCACATCAAGTCAAGTTGGTCGTGTTCAATCACGGACATCTGCCATATGTTGCACATATTATGTGTCGGACTTGACCCGGGCCGGCTTCCGGGACGTGGACTTCGGGTGGGTAAACGCAGTCTACGGTGGACGGTGGTGGCATCGGTAGCCTTCTACAACCCAGCCACGGCCAGGGACGCTGTTGTGGTGCCGATTTGCTTGAAGAGCTTGATTGGGGATCCAGCTGGAAGACGACTCCAATGGCTCTGCGCAGCTGCTTCCTTTATCTACTCTGCCATTTGAGATCAACTTGTTATTGATTATGAAACATGAAGTATTATGATCCAAAGAGCTCAGGTTCTAAAGTTTGTCAGTATATATTACACTGAAAGAAAAAAGAAGAGGACATTATTGCTTTGTTTATTTTGATACGAATGTAGGAAGGACCTCCACTCTTTATGTCAAACTTGTAAACCATTTAGAATGATGGCATAACCTGAGCCCAAGCTCTTAACTAACATTCAACTCTAACAAAGTTTCCTGTCATTATAAGGGGCTTTAAGTTACATTTACAGGAATTAATTCAATTACAAGAACATGTTTGCCGTTCTAAAACCGCGGCTTTCGTCCTTGCCTTGCTTTGCTTTGCTTTTGTTTGAGGTGATTCTCTCTTCATCATTGCATGTACACATACAGGAACAGGTGCAAAATCAATCTCCTGATATTCGTCAAGATCCATTATTTCCCCTCTGGTTAAAAGTCTTTCCTTCTGTGTATCATACATGTTAAGAAACTCCAAGTAGCCAAATATCACGATGATGCTCGAGTTAAAAAGTCATTGACTGCCAGGCTCGCGTCTCCATGTGCAACAGCATCCTCTGGTTCCGGCATGTAAAGACTAGAAGATGAAGCCTGCAGGGCAGAAGCACAGCAATAAGAGGTTAAAAAAATAAAAATTTCCATTACTCGAAAAAAAGACCATCACCACAAGAGAAACATGGGAATAGATCTCATTTGGAGTCACTGTCAAATAAATCACTAAGTTAGGGAGTGTTCATAAAACAAAACAAGGAAATAAAAAGGGATGAAAGAAATCGTAAATGCAGGACTCCTAAGCTGCGTCTTCGACGCATGGACCACACTCTCTACAAATTCGTCCGAGTCCAATGATGGTTTCAACACAGACTGGTTTCCAGGTGTGCTCAACCTGAATCAGACAGAATCCAGTACGGGTTCCTATGGGCCATGGGCAAGGGGCATATATGTGCAACATATGGCAGATGAGAGAAAACTGACCACTTCACATTTTGCATGTGAGGTAGTAAATGCAATTACTGCTCCAAGTGAGATACATGACACTATACTTTTTAACTGTTTTATGAAGAAAGCATAACATGGTCATCTCACAACTGATTCTAGGAGTACTTACCAATATAGATCTCAAACAATAAACATTTATATCAAGTGGGATATTTAGGATTACCTTTGTGTCCAAATGCACTTCGCCACTGTTGTCAACAGTAAGAACAGCACCATGTGCCTTTAACCATTCCTCACACTCATCCAATCTGTTTAATTCCTTACCATGTTCTCTTTGATCTACCCTTGGGAACCCTAAACTGCGAGCAATGTACACAACAGGTACCGTTGGGCGACATGATTTAGATATGCATTTTATAGCCTCAAACCTCATCCTCTCTACATACAGATCTGCAATACAACTTGCAAGCAGATGTTTAGAGCAATTTACGAAAATAAGTATTAAAGATGGAAGACATCCTTAACAAACATTTACCCATGAGGCATGTATTCAAGTTGGGACCATCCTTGTACAATCTGAAAAATAGGATATAATTTCCAGATAAAACGGCAGAACGAACAGCAAGAGCATGCTTTACAGCCTGGTCTTCTTTAGCTTCATTTGATAACCTGACAGTAAGTATATGAAATCAGACAAGAAGAGCAAACCTATCATAGTACATGGACATGTAGAGTTATTGAAGATGATCAATGTTGATTAATACCATTGTAAACTTGTTCACCCTTAAAGAAAATTTAGAATTTTGTGGTGGTTGGACTTTTGACACCAGATATTTGTTTCGGTGATTTCAGGTTAACTAAATCAGCAAAGTTGCCTAGTGAAAGGAAAGCCTTGAACTTGTACAGGCTAACATGTAGAGCTATTAGAGATGATTAATGTTGATTAGTCCCATTGTAAACTTGATCTGAAGAGTGAAGAGAACTGAAATTTTGAGAGATCCCAGTTATTCCACTTTTGGCACAAGATATTTGTATAGGTGATTTCAGTTAACTAAACAAGCGAAGTATTATGGGAAAATGAGAACCTTGAACTTATACAGTCTCCAATGCACAGTTATTGAAGATTATCAATGTTTATTACTCTCGTTTTAAGTTGAGCTTGAAGAAAATTTAACTTTCCATAGATCCGGTATATTTACTTTTGATTTCAGGTAACCATACAAGCAAATGAAAGCCTTGAACTTTCACTCACCCATGAACGCTTATAAACATGTGAACAGCTTTACATAAGATAATGATGACCTCTACCTATAGCAATGACGGAAGAATTGGTGCCAAATAATTGGAATATAGCATATTGTGTGGTGGTCTTTGTCGTCATCATCAAGCCTTCACCGATAAAAGAAATGGGGTCGTCTATGGAGCATAAGAAATCTCCATGGAGGAAATGACAATCTTTCAATGACCAACTGTCAACCTGAAGTCAACCCTCATTTTTTGGTGCGAATCTCCTAGACAATGTAGCCATGAACTTGGGAGGGTCATGGCATAAAACCTAAAGCCAGTTGGCAGGTCGGTTGACCTATGTTTTGGCTATGCAATTTAAGCTCATGCAACCAAGTAGCAACCTCCGAGGTCCCGTAGACAAAAAAGAGTCTATATGAAGAGATAAGATGATAAAATCAAATGGAAATGATAGTGTTCAAAGAAAGATATTCACCCTACTCGTCTTAATGTCAAGACAAATCAATAGACGTGTAATTAAGTATTGTTTCTAATGATGTCATACCTACTAAGAAAAAAACAAACACAATACCAAGAATATGCAAAATATAAGTAAATTGCTAAATACCTCCTCATTGCTGATAAGAGGTCTCTATTATTGTTAGAGTGCAGGATAACACATAGCAAATTGTAAGCAGAAAACTCCAAGTGACATCCCTTGATACCTTCCGCATACAAGCTTTTCAACTTTGATTGGCACTGCAAGTCGAATATAATAAGGGTTAGTGACGTAAACCTAGAAAACTTAACTGTAACATCCACGCCTAATGCAAATAATATTTTTTAATCAAGGTTTACAACTAAGTTTCACACACACGCGCACTGGGGCCATCTTTTCCGGTCAATTCAGTAAAGAATACTAAAAGAGAAATGGCAAAAAACATTACCAACATAATGATTCGGTCATGCTTAAGATTAACATGTTACAGTTTGTTAATAATATTTTTATCCAAAGTTCAGGTCTACCCATATGTATTTGACAAAGTTATATATATCTGTAAATTCACAACATTTATTCGTTTAAATTTTATCATTTATCCATTCAAAACTATCCATTGCAGGGGTACTATGTCTAAAAGCAAGTGTATAAACCATAATATCTGTTGCAGGTGAGTGGTTCATAACAATGAATATTGTTCCAATCGAAACTGACTGAAAGTAACGAATAATACATTAGATAGCTAAATGTATCAAATATTTTTCTACTTTTTAAATAATTCTTATTACTTTTTGGCTTTCTGAAACCAGAATTCCTACTAAACTCCGAAACAGTTATTGCACACCACATGCGTGAGCGGTTTGGCCAATTTACTTCGAGCAAAACTTAAAATGAATCTCTGCAAAACCATGCAGTTCAAAACCCGTCCATTCTCAAATCGGTCCAAAAAGGCCAAAATCTTAACCATCTTTTTGCAACTTAGCTTGTCAACATGTAAAGCAAGTGATATATGTTATTTGCCTTCAAAATGCACATTGGAATCGGACATTACATATGGGGTAATTCAAGGGGAGAAGCAAGAACAGAAGAAGCACAAAGGGATGAAGGTAAGATAAGGGAGATGAATGAGACAGATTCCTTCTTCAACAAAAATGATTGTAGAGTCAGCAGGGTATTGATGATTATTTAGCAATAAAATCTTGAATCTTGCGAGTTAACCATGAATCTTGCTCGATCCAGCTTGCCTACTTGGAGTCCTATTTCAAGGTAGAAAGGCTACAAGGTCATGTGCTTCAAGGTGGCGTAAGTCCTATTTCGATGCAGCAGAAACACAAAGAGGTGAAGGTAAAGATAAGGAGATGAATGAGAGGTTTCGTCTTCAACAAAAGTGATTGTAGAGGCAGCAAAGTATTGATGATTACTTAACGATAACTGAACTTGAATCTTGAATCTTGCTGTGTTAACCTTGAACCTTGCTTGTGCTCATCTTGTGGACAAGCACAACAGATTGCCTACTTGGAACCCTATTTCAAGGTAGAAAGGCTACCAGGTCACGTGCCCCAAGGCGGCGCAAGCCCATTTTGCGCATGGTTGAGAATGCGAATTTCCACTAAGTCCCAAAACATAAGAACTTCAGTACAACATCAAAATTGTCCTTCACTTACCTTTGAAGATATTTGTAGAGTGCTGATTCTAGATAACTATCCAAGCGACAAGAAGTGCAATTCGGCTATTGAGAATTTTGAACGCTCTCATCTCCTTGCCAGCTTTTGACAACTATTTAAATAATGGCAAGTGTAATTCAAATACATAGGAATATTATTCTT
Organism: Iris pallida; assembly: GCA_029216955.1. Lineage (NCBI taxonomy): Eukaryota > Viridiplantae > Streptophyta > Magnoliopsida > Asparagales > Iridaceae > Iris > Iris pallida. The sequence continues at coordinate 2,311,592 of JANAVB010024598.1, forward strand.
TCACTTTTGCTGAAAATACAAAAAATAATTCTGAAGTAAATTAACTGAGAAATGTAGTTCAGAACTACCAAGAATGTTTTTTTACCAATGTTAAGAGTTTGTCTAGATGATAATCTTATTAAATGACTAGGAAAAAGTCTAGACTATTGAGGCTATTCTAGGCAAGAAAAATGAAGATGGAATCATAGAGGGCATCTATTGCGTTACAATATTAACCATTGGATGTATATTGAATATTCTTCAGGTAAAGAGGAAGTGAACTCGAACTCCAGGGCAAGTTCTTCTCAAGTCGGGGAGGGAGAATAACGCAGACCTGATATGCATGGGCCAATGTTGTCACACAACCGAACTTACCACAACCAACCCGAATATGGCATGATTTCAAATAAAGATTTAAGAGAAATAACAAATCTGTCTATTTACAGTTATGGATATCGGATATATCAGTCGATAAATAGGATTGAGAGCCTAATCGACATATGTCGGCTATATATATCATAGATAGTGGTTTGAAAAAAATCGGCCAATATATCGGACGAAATGTGATATATCGGCCACTATGATATTTGACAATATCGTCCACTATTGTTGAACTAACAGATATTAAGAGGCAGTTCTGTTTTCGGGTCGGGTTTGGTCCTATCCTACCCGTTAAAATTTAAATACTTCAAACCTATAACTGAAAGCCCCAAATCTGAGGCCCCAAAGCTAGCTCTCTATTGAGGAGGACAGACTTCAAACCTATCACTGAAAACCCCAAACCTGAGGCCCCAAAGCTAGCTGTCTATTACTGAGGACTCAATTATAAGCGTGTGCAAAGGTTAGTTTGTTACCATGTTATGATGATATAGTAGTTAGCTAATGAGTTTTAGCCTTTTAAAACATTTAGGACATTGTATATCTAAAATTAGAATTTGATAGAACATTAAATAAATTAAATACTTAATATATTATATATTTATTGGTATCAGATATTTCACTTTGCTCCTATATCTGGCATTCGGTGTCTCAAAATTCAATCCGACATGAACCCAATATCCGATATCTCAAACATTGGTATTATGCAAATATCCCAATAAGTGACTTAATAGGAAGGAATATGTTATTTGGAAACTTTTCTACTTCCCGAAAAACTGATAAAATTCTCCTTTTAGCAAAAGTCCAAATATTAAGAATGGATTACATACTAACAATCAGTTTTGGAGTTGATCAATTAAACTAAAATATTGGTTGTATGTCTTTTTCTCCTGTCCAATTAGTGCCTCAATAACTTTATTCTCTCTCATATTCTGATTTCATTGCAACCTTGTCCTAGGGAAGGTTTTAAAACTCTTCCAATACAGTAAGTATAGGCCACTTTGCGGCGGGTTTCCACGTACCTTATCCACTACAACTTGGTACAGGTCAATTATCTTTATCATCGTCATTTAATTTATAGTTTTGGCTGGTTTAGGTTGGGCATTGGCCAGAACAGACAAAAACTCGTTTAAACATATGAAACTAACTGAAATTAAAAAGAAAAACAAATATGGAAAATGGAATTACATTCTTTTAGGTAAAAAAAACCTCAAGGTGACACAAGCTATTTGGCAGTGAGGTAAGATACGGAATTATGCCAATTATTGCCAAACCCTAACATTTTATCATTTACTTTTTTTAGTTGTATCATTTTTCAGAATTCAGAAGTGCCGAGGCCCAAAACTCCGATACTCTGATCAGGATCCGTCGAAACTGTCAGATATGGATTAAGGGCCCAAAACCAATACTGAAACTGTCAATATGGATACGATACGATATGGATACTCAGAGGTTTTGAAATAGGGCACTGAAAACATGCTTTTGAATGTTGGCCCTAGGATGCATCACGATGTCACTTAGTACCTCGGTGTCACAATTCCAAAAACGACATATTCCTTCCAAAATTATAAGAGAGAGAGAAGAAAGGGAACATTATCGCATTCTAATAGAAATAGGAGAATATATAATTGTATGCAAAAAAATTCCTCCTTGTTCTATGCTACCACAATACAATTATACTTTTGTTTATGGGATCAACATTTAATCTACATCTCTCTCAAAATAACATTCCATTTATTTTAGTATTTTATAGTATACCAAAAAGACAAGTAAACAAAGTTATTCTCAACAAGGATACATTATATTCATAACCTAATAAATTTGTAAGGGTAAATTGCACATACCTCCCTTGAAGTATGAGGTTATATCACTAACCACCCCATGTAAACGAAATATCTTTTGATTAGGTTGTACCACTTCAGGGGGGTTCTGTTTATAGCCCTTCTAACGTAAAATCCACATTAATAAACATGGTTAAATGCTCTTCCTATTCTAATTTACATTGTGTTTCCTCCTTACACCTGTTAGCAGTGTTTTAAAAAACAGTTCAACCTGGCCAGTTGAACCGATTGGAGCATGACCCAGCCAATTTTTGGGTCGGTTTGATGGATTGAACTGTGTGAACTGTTGAACTGTTCAAAACCAGATAAAACCATTCAAACCCATCCAAACAGCTTGACCTGCTCAAGGTTCAATTGAACCAACTGGTTTACTTAAAAGTCATTACAATTTCAAATTGTGCTATTGTGGAGAATCATATATAGGACCTACTCCAACACAAATTAATGTCTTACCCACTGGGCTGCTTGACTCATAATTGACACCGAAACCTAGGGAGTAGTAGGAAGAAAGAAGAAGGCAATATGAACACACAAGTTTCTCCTAAGGAATCCACCTAAAGGGAACTCAAAGAGAAGAAGAATTCCATCTTCAACAACAATAACTTAATTCCATTTCATTTTCATTCATCTTCATTCCCCTTTTTCTTTCATCCTGACAAATGGTTAACCTTTATACAGAAGCAAATGCATGCATGCATGAGTTACATAATTTTTCACCTTCCTAGAATAATATTATAATTTAATCAATTTTAACTCCTATAGTAAAGGCAAGGCTTCATGACACATAATTGTAACCTCCAAAAGGAAGATGAGCAATCCAAATGGTTTTCTTGCGGCTACTTGGTTTTGGCTTCACGCAATATTTCATCATGAAGCTTCCCGAGTCGGTGATAGTAGAGTTATATTTCATCTGTATATAAAATCTTTACATTATAATCAAAGAAGCTATGCTAACTATATATGTCATGTTAAGTTAAATTGCTCGACTTGTTACATATGTTCTGTTGGATTGTGTTTGTTTTAAGTTGTTGGACTTAGTTGTAATACGGAGTTATGGACTTGTTTGTTGTCTTGTTTTGTAATTTTGGTGTTCTGAATTGTGAAAGTTCGATTGACATTTGTTAGGAATGGAGTTTGCATTTGTGAATCATATTAAATTATGGAAAGTATGTCAAAAAAATTTGGAGGAGTTGCTTTACAAGGCTATACACTATTCTAGATCTAAAAGTAATATATAAATAACATTATATTTTTATAATTTAAAAATAATTACTAGTCAGCATCTTTGAACCAAACAGCTCAACCGGTCCGACCGGTCTGACCAGTCGGGATTGAACATGCCCGGTCAATGATTGAACCGGTTATTAAAACATTGCCTTTTAGTACTACCTCCTCTTGCCTACCCTCCCTCTTCTCCAGCCTCTTTCCCCTTCGTTCTCCGCACTTCTCTATATCAGAAGCTGAACCAACTAATGTTCAAGTCCTCGGAACGCTCATTGATGGATTTAGTTGTTAAGGGCCTTAGAAAGATGCTTAGGGCATAGCAGGAAGATTGGTACGGAGCATCAAAAGAGGGGAAGATAGAGGTTGGAGATGGAGGTTGGAGGGCAGGGAAGAGGATAAAGGGCAGAGAAGCTGGAGATGGAGGATGGGGGATCAAAAAGAGGACATGGAAGGATGGATAATAGAATAGAGGCATTGGGTAGGTAAACAGGCAGGTTATTTACGCACCGTGTGCCAACACGATGGGTGTTAAGTTGGACGAGTACTAATGCAGATCCTCAGATGTAGCATGGTAGTATTAATAGGAATATTATTCACTACTGATTTTAAGCACTAGACAAAAAAACCTCCGTGACGTGCCTTGCCGTCAACAAACACACCTAGACCCACAGCTATAGGTACATGAGAAGAACATTAGATGTATAAAATGCCAAGAATTTGATAATAGCGACATGATCCAAAAAGCCATTTTTGGGGTATGAAAACTTAACTTCCTATCCATCTCGACCGAAAGGCATCAACAAAATTAAATTAATCGTGACGATATCCTCAAAAAGACTGCTTGTTAGAAAAAAATCAAGATGTGTGAATATAGTTATAAAAGGAAAGCATTAACCGTTGAGAACTTATTATCAAGATGGAGTAACAAAAGGAATAGTTTGTCGTCAAACAGTAGAAAGCTTAAGATAATTGGAAAGCAGATAGAAGTTTCAAGAACAGGTAGACTACCAAAGCTGAAAGATCCTAAAAGACGATTTTAAACTAAAAGATAGGATAAGATTCCAAACAACTAAAAATAGGAAGCACAAGGACTTCATCTCACAGAAAGCTGCAACTGAGAGGGAAGAAGTCTCCACAAAAGGCAAATGCACAAGGCATAAGATGATTTTTAAAAAAGGTTTAATCAGCTAAACTATACTATCCATTGTAAGCGAGCGTACAACCCAAGGGAGAAGATCTTCAATGAATAACGAAAGCATTCAATAGTCCCGACAACCAGAATTAAATAACATATGGATATGGCCTATTAGTCTTGCTAAAAAACTGCACCAGGAAAGAAGAACATGTGTAATACACAGAAATAAGATGTCTCATCATCATCATCATCCAAGCCTTCTCCCATCAGAATGAGCTTGGCTATGGAGCATAAGAAAGCTCCATACAATATTTGACAAAGTTTTATGATGACCTCAACTCTCGTTGGTGCCAAAATCCTAGCCAAGGTAGCTATGAGCATGAGAGGACCATGCCATCACAGAAAATCAGATGTCTAAGAAAGGTATTTAGTTAACTTATATATAGAATAAAAATCCCAACAACAAAAATTGAAAAAATAAGGTCGTATGCTTATTAAAAAAACTGCATGCTTCTGTAACATAGAATAGGGATTCTCTTTCTGATCCTTGTGTGGGAAAATAAGGTATTCCTAAGTCTATATGAGACCGTATAATAATTAACAAGTCAGCAAACACCATATACTTCTCATTTTATGTTCAATATGCAAAATTCATAGACTGCGAGGTACTTTGCGATTAATCTTGATTACTCCATGGAAACACACTGTAAACCAACCTGATTATACTCCGGCAAGTCCCCAGCTTCGAGAGCTAATCTTGCATGAGTCTCATAAACCTAAAAAATAAACAAGGAACAAAATATGAGACATAATAAGGGATGCCTAAAACACAAGTTACAGTGAAACCCAGAGAAGGCAAAAAAAAAATGTCATGTATAAAGTACCAAAATAAACAAAAGCAATAATATCAATAATGATAACAACCTTGACAGTTAGCTCATTTTGTATCCGTTGTACGGTCAGATCCTGACGTATGGATTTTAGCTGATCACATTTGTATAGATAATTCTTTTGAGAAGTATGAACCATGTTTAGGGCTTTCTCCAAGATTTCTTCTGGTCTCACCTGTACAAAATGTGTCCTTATATAAAGCTGCATATATGGAAATAATATTGATGGAGAAATTTTCATACGTCATAGGCAACAACCGTGCACTTCTCAAGAAGCAAACACGGAACACAACTTTCTAGGATCTTACAGTGGTAGGATCAGGTGCAGATGTAAGACGCAAGTATCTTTTCTCAACTTCCTGGCAGGTTCCTTTGACTGTAAGCGCATCCCAATCAATATCTTCCACAGGCCTGCTGGAGCTATCTTCAAAAGTTCTAGCAAGCAGCACAGCACTCTCTCTTCTTGTGTATATATTTCCAGCTCCAGAAACTTTTGTCTTATAATGCTTGATTTCAGCATTAGTTTTCTGTCCTTTCTCAAACCGCTTAGATCTGTGCTCACGCCTCTTCTTTTCCTCTGGTGAATCAGCCAGAGCAAGTGCACTGGCATAATATTTGGTCAAGCCTTGCTCCTTATCACTATCACTAGAAGCATCACCATTTTGAGCCACATCTGTAGGGTCAGAAAAACGCTGTTTCTTTGGCCTACGAGTAATTTTACTTAAAGGTGTTTGGGTTTGAGCGGATACAAACTTAATACCACTCCAACCGTTATCCTTACTCTCATTTTTAATACTGCCAACCTACAAAGAGTAAACCAGCTTTAATATTTTGGCCACACAAAAGGTTCCAAAGATAGAACTGATAGAAGAATATAATTAACTTGAACAACAATAACTTTAAAAAAAAACCATTGAACTAAAGTTATCTGGGAACTAGAGAGAGGCTCTAGACAACATCCTCGGTCATGAGCTATATGAACTTTTGGCATGATTCACGTCACTTACATCAAATGTAAAGTATCACTAAAGAGCAAGGGAAAAAATAGATTACCACTCTTTCACCTCCTTTGAACTGATTCCAGGTAACTACATTTGTCGAAACATAACTAACTGGTGCCGGTTTCTCAACCAACTTATCCTCAGCAACCGGCTCCCAACGACTCTTTGTCCGCTTGCTCGGGCTTCTTTTATACTTAGACAGCATAGAGACAGCGACTGAACTCTGTAAAGTACTGCCAGACAACCCACTTTTTATCAGATAAAATTGGTAAATAATAAACAAGAATAGCAAAGAATATAGTGCATGTGGACTTGCATGTGTCTTGTATGTCCAAAAAAAATACTTCGTAGGTGAGTCATGATTTTACTACTCAATAAGGATATGCTCCAAGAAGATGCATCTTCATTATAGCTAAGGAAACAAAATTAAAAAATTCACATGCCATTTCCATACCGAGACAAAATGTGTACCAGAAGAGTCTGACAGGACGATGGGATCATATTGACCACCTAACTACATCTAAATTATGTATTATAGCATAAAAGATACAACTGACATTTAATATCCGTAACCACTTTACAATTGCATATGTAAGTCTAAGATCCACCTCGATCCAAACACAGTTACACAGCCAGCAAGCCCGAAAAATTCGAACAAAAGAGCCAGGACTCTTTGTTGGGATCATATTGGCCATCTAATAGCAGCATCTAAACTTAGTATATAAGATAGCTGACCACTTATATATGTAACCATTTTAGTATTTTACAATCACATCTATAACATCCGAAGTACATCCTAACACAGTTATCCAGCCAGCACCATGCATGTGCAGCCAAAAGTTGGAATAAATACAGACATCTTGAATGAAAATTAAAAACCATTCTGTATTAAAAAAAAGTCAGTGATAACCGGTATGGTATACTTGATAAGTTCTCATGATTTCAGCAAGATAGTAGAAAAGGCATTGACATTGTAACTATATTTCAAAATCTTATCACTGAGATCGACTATTTTATACTTCATATCAACCATTCAATTATGGATCTAAATAAATAAACCAGCCAGAAGTGTGGTTTAATTTCCTTACACTCAACCAGAAACAATAAGTCTACTTTGAACATAGCAGAATAACTTAGAAGGTAAAGGACTTGTTACAAACTTTCAATCCTAAAAATAACAGACTGAAGCTCAAATAATTGTCTCAAGATTTTAGAAACGCCTGTTTTATAGTTATGATCTAGGAAGCATGGACACTCCTGAAAATTGGTGCTGTGTCCACGTCTTGTTTTGTGGAACATGTAAAGGACACATGGACACTCCAAAATACTGTAGGATACGCCAAAATCAATGCCGTATCCATGCCGCTGTATCCAAATCGTGTCATGTATATGTGTCCGTGCAACATAGGTTATGATCAGACAGCTGATCACATAAACTACCTCTACAGCATGAAAGTCCCTAATCTAACCAAAAGTAATTTGAATTCATATGGATAGCCTCAAGTTTTCATAAAATGTTCTTCGTCTATATTTAGATATAACCACATAACAACCTCTGCAACATTCAAAATGCCAAACCAAACTAGAAGTGAACATCAAATTAAATTTGATATCTTAAAGTCGTTTATCAAACAAGGCTAGGGATACTCTAACTTATTAGTGCAGATTTTTAAAAAAATCCAACAAGTGTGTCAGACCATAAGTGAAATTGTACATTAGATTCAATCTTCACATATTAAATTAATATAACAGTGATAGGGATGTTTTTAGTCGCTTACTTCATGAACCATAAAAAACACAATAAAGTCAATAACATACTTCTGATCAGCAAAATCCGAACTGGAGGTCGGCAACGGAAAAAGTGGTTCGCTATCCCAGTTTCTCGTAAAAAGTGAGCCTTCAGCAGTTGCCTTTGTGATCACCTGAAAGGGAAATGATATAACAAATTACATATTGAATTGTCACAAATACCTCAAAGGGTGTGCATGAAATATGGTTGGAAGTGATTTCATATCATGTAAAACATAATTCAGATATTAGGAAATAACTTTTGCTTTGAAGCGTGTTCTTTGTAGAACCTTTTGGAACCTAGTTATTATCCGAACATGCAACCTAGTTACAATCCAAACATACACAAATATATATAGATATTTGTGTATATATATATATATATATATATATATATATATATATATATATATATATAGGGCGTGGATCCCGCGGAGCACCGCCAAAGCCCCCCCCCCCCCCCCCCCGGCACAATCGAATTGAGTGGGGCCCGCGCAGGGCCCACACGATCCAACGGCCAAGGGGGCGCAACTAATAAAAAAATATGCATGCAGATATGCATTATATGTAGTAGTACCCATGTGATACCGAATCATGTCCATACTCTGAATATGTGGCGTGTTTGTGTCTATGCAACCTATCCATCACTTCTTGCACCTTCGCCTTTATTACTTATTATAGTAAACACACCATAATTATATGATATTGCATAAGAAATCATAAAAGCTTATAGAGGGTGTAGAGTAAGGCTTGCTACTGACATCCTGGAGGATGGAGGTTCAAGTCACGGAACAACCTCTCCCTATATATGGGGGGGTAAGGCTGTGTATATTTTGCCCCTCCCCAGACCCTACGTAAGCGGGAGTCTCCTCACTCGTGGCACTGGGACGCCATATAGAACCCTATACTACATATTCTTTTATCAGTTCTTATAGCTTAAAAAATATTATGGCATCCTTACTAGATCAGTATTGCTTTAGATGCAAGTTATGTTTCATGAACAAGGCAAAATGATGCACATATCTCTATCATGTCCGTTTTGTGCATTACCCGTACTCATGCAACATAGATAAGTACCTTCTACCTATTTGAAAATGCTTGTATTCCATATCTTTATCGTGCCCGTATCAGTATTCATGCAACATAGGATCGGTGTTCTAAATGGCGGTCGAGGCGGCCGCCTAGACAGCGCCTAGGCGTGAGTCGGCCACTCTCCGCACCACTTTTTGCCGTAGGTAGTGGAGTAGGCGGCCAACGGCAGTTTGATGGCATAGGCATTGGTGAGGCGGCGTAGGAGGACGCCTAGCTCGAAAAAAAATGCAAATTTTATACAGTAAAACAACTTAGGAACGTCACAGTTTCTAGATTGTGGACGTTATTTATTCTAATTCACAACTAATGTCAGTTAGAAAAATCCACCTCCATACTCTGCACCAAAGACATTATCACTTGTAATAAACTTGAAATCCTCAAAACTACAAAGAACTAACTTCTGAGAATTTTATTTAGTGTTTACATACATAGGCAGAATGCCTTACACATATAGGCAAGATGTATTAAGCACCTAGCGGTAGGCAGACCCTATCCGCCCAAACCCACCTATCACCGTTTGGAACCTTGCATAGGATGCAAATGTCCAAGTCTATAAAAGAGGAAACAAGCAAGGAAAATGGTTTTTTTTTTATTGAAGAAGTTTAGCATGTGAGTCCCAGGTAAGTTCTATTAATGTATAGTTACAAATTACAAATATGAATGAATACCAAAAGGGTACTGGCCTAGACATAAATATTAGTATAAGCTAAAAAACTAGGGAAAAGGTTTTGCTTAGTGACCGAATTCAATCCTAGTTGAACTGTTAAAATAAATTTTCCTTGTAAAAGAGAGCCCTGTTCAGCCCCTCATATTGGTATAGATAAAAGGCAGTCATCACCCAAGTCTTTTCCTATGAAAATGAGGCCAGCCATGGCAAATGAATCAAACTTAAGCTTGGCAGCATTGCCCCGACATGAAAAGCCTCCAAGCAATATTAGAAATCCAGGGTGATGATAGCGAGACCTCAAACTTAAACAGAAGTATTACCCTAAAATTCTCTTTGAACTGAAATGAGCTTCAGAATAGAAGAATGTCTAGGTTGCCTGTGAAGAACTTGGAGGATGCTCCTTGGTTACATGAGCTTAAAGTGCATATCCAAAAGGTAGGTCTACTACCTGCAAAGTGGATGCCTAGGTTCTATTGCATGATATGTTGTATTAAGCATGACGCGAGACGAGAAGGTTGTCGCCTCGCTTAAGCGGCACTTAGTTAGCGCCTCTTTTTTTTTTTTGCTCCTACATGTAAAATACTCTTTATACACAAATTTTAATATTTTTTTCATACAATCCTACTGGTATATGCATGAATAACAATACCAATTATCAATCAATCAAAGTAGCAATATAAATACTAGAATCAAAATGCAAACTACAAGCCACATAATGCATACATACTACACGGTTATCAAAATACCATCAAACATAAAAGCTAAGTCTCTAAGGTTCCTACTTAAAGTTTTCCAACTATCCAACTATGTAAATAACAAAAGCTTCAATTCGGTTTATTAAAAAAAGAAAAAAATCGCTAAGCGAGGCGCCTAAGATGAGGCACTACTAAGCGACGCCTATGCACGTTTAAGCGCTAATCGCTCTCCTAAGGCGAAAACTCATAAGCGAGGCGCCGTAATTCTAAAACTCGCTTAAGCGGCGCTTAAGCGCACTTTTCACAACATAGATTGCATGCCCCTCATGCTCATAGTTACCACTTACCATGACTATGAATTTGACAACTTAGGTTGTTAACGTCAGGCTGACAGTCGGTCATAAAACTTCTTGTTATGCTCCATAGAATAGTTTGCAGTATCTGCCAATACCGATCCGATACAGCCGATACGGTTTGACATGTCCCGATCCGATACTGACAGATACTGATACTAACAGATGGTCCGATACAGACCTTTGGGGTCTCTTTCCTAATCAATTCGCAGAGAAAACTCAATAAAAAAAAGACCAATCAACAAGTCAATATGGACATAAAAGCATGTAACTGAAGAATTTTATTTATTGTAGGTAAACCAATCAGTAAAGGGCGAATATTATTTAATTCAATTTCCAAACTAATAAGAAACAACACATAAAATACTTTAAATTATGTCTAAATATATAAAATGTTGCTTCTAAAATTTTAATAATTTATTAATAATTATTTGCTTTCCGATACCAAAAAATTCGATACTCCAATCCGAAAGTGCCAATACCACCAATCCCAATACTCATAGGAAAAGTCTGATACCGATTTCAATACCGATATTGTGAACGATGCTCCATAGCCAACCATCAATCATTTTGATGGGAGAAGGCTCGGTGCCTTTGAAGAACTGTGATGATGATGATGATGATAATGAGGTTGCCTTTGAGGAACGTGAATCAACTCTAAGACAACACAAGCCAGACAATATTTGAATTAAATAATCCCATACCAATCTGAAGATGCCAGATTGTAACCAAACACAAACTATATATAGTTTATAATATATTTAAGTATCTCCATTAGGATTACAATAAAGATGATGACCTCACTGTATACGCCAGTAAGATGAATCACCCAGTAGCAATTCCCCAAATTTTCAATAGAAGTTGATAAAGGGGTGTACCAAAAAGTGAACATAATCTACAGAACGAGCCTTCTTGATCCAAATTATCCTTATTCAGCCCGGAACGGGAGCCTGGATTTCATTGTGTCCCTGTGAAAACTATAATAAAATGAAAGAGAAACGACTCTTGCTTCCTTTCTCATGTCCCAAGCTATTCATGTTAAATTTGTCTTGTAAATGAACTATTTTAGTCTTCTGGAACAATCCGCACCTCGCACATTCACCTTTAGCCGAGAAGTTTAGGGACTTAATGTGATAGTTTAAGAACACAACATCCGTCGTACCCAAAATTAAGTGTTAGACAGCATGATCTTACCACACTTATTTATCGATGTATGAAAACTAAAATAATAAGTCATACTAGCTAACATTAATTACGAATGTACTTAGAAATTGAACAAGCAGAATGCACCTCAGTAGAACAACTCAAGCATAAATTAGCAGTGATGTACATCCAGAATTTAATATAATAACACAAGGAAACATATCAAATTGATTTCACTCAAAGGTAGCAAGTTAGAATGTTACAGTCTAAATGCAGAAGTTTTATCATGGTTTTTCTGGCATGTAGTTTTACCTCCTTCATAATTTTTTGATTAGCAGCCCTTTGTGAATCATCCTTGCAACGAGCAAACGCCCTCTCCACATAACCACGAAGTGATGCCGGCAAAACCCCCTGTGAAGACATATATAAGCCAATAGAAATTGATTACCATAGAGTCAATAGTCTAATGAAGTCCATATATATTGTGGATGTGTGTATACTTGCAACCACATGGACATCCATGCACATATAAATAATACGTACTAATTTGATGACAAATAGTTATTAACTGGGAATATCTAAATTTAGCATGAGGTTCTGGCTTTAAATAAGCCCCTTTCCAATGATTGAGGTATTAACAGTAGTTTCTAGGAAAGTGTTAACATCCGAGCACGTGCATCTATTGAGCATGTGGTGAACTTCACATATATGCATTTGTGATTTATAGGCAGATTGTGGATGCTTGTTAAGATATATGTGAATAGTCATAAGCAACTTTTCCAACACCAACTATCAGAAAAACAGAAGCATAATATCATCACCTTCATAACAGCATCATCATCATCACGAGAGGACAATGCATTACTTGGCTTTGTTACTGGGACACTGATGTAGGCCGGTTTCAGTGCTACATTAGTTGTTGAGCTTTCCTTTCCCATTCCCAAGCCCAAACCTGAAGCAATTCTTGGATTTGTTGGAATCTGCAGTTTGCTTACTCGACGTGTCTCCGACATGGTGGAAGCTTGTAGATGGGATTGGGAAGTCTCAGGAGGCTGCAAATTTGGACCCTGAGAATATTGTGTCATATGTTGAGCTTCACATTTTTCAGGTGGTACAGGATTCAAATCCAAAGGCTTCTGAAAGTTTGAGGAAGTTTGACTCATTTGGTGGTTATGGGAAACTGGAGGTGCTTCCCACGAAGCATTTAGACTACCTGCCATCGCACTATTTTGTCCCTGCCATGCATAAAACATATTAAGTTACAGAACTAAATAGAAGATTAAAAATATAGAACTGATTAATGCCTATTCAGAATCTATCTCCACATAGACATGTTATATATTTATACAACACTTGATTCAGACAATAGAGTTCTGATTTCATGTCAACAGCTATTTATGCATAAACTTTCAATAAAAACACCTCCAAATTTATATGGCCATTTATTCACAAACTTTGACAGATTAAAAAGGAATCACTTTAACCAACATGAAAAAAGGAAGATGAGCATTGGTTCAATAAAAACACAAGTTACAACATGAAAGAAAAGAAACAGAATAAGCAATAGCGCTAATAAAACTTTATAAACATATCTACAACTAATGCCTCAATAAAGGAAACTCCTTATAGGATACAGACCTGCACCGGAGGCCAAGAGCTGCCAAAATCTCTTCCCCATGCTGTAGTGCCAGGAGGTGGCGGCTGGTTGCTTGGATATGAGCAACTGCCACTTGCAGCTTGAAAGGGAATCGTGGAAGTGGAAGTACTAGAAACAAATACATTTTCTGCCCCAGGAGTGGAACTAACAGCAGGAGGATATGGATTATTATACGGCCAATGACCATAGTGCTGATAATGGAGAGAGCTTGCAGGCAAATTGCTCGTTTGGGTAGAACTGCTATCCGACGAAGTGTTACTAATATACGGGCTAGAGGCATAACTTCTAGAACTTCCGTCATTCCAATAATTGCACTGGTTACTATAGTTGTTGTTCAGGTGTCCAGCCGCTGTCTGATAATCACCAGGATTGTAGTAAGTGCCTTGATAACTTGTAGGGGCGACATAAGAGTCTGCATGGTGAAATGGTCTAAAGGGCGGATAAGGAGCACCTGAGTTTTGATAGGCTCCCACTTGCTGAGTTGAAGAACCGCTAGCAGGTTGCTGATAGTGGTATCGATAGTCGGTGTTGTTATACGGATAAGGATCGGTAGTACTTGAATAAGGTACATAATTTTCATAACCATGTGTAACATTCCCTGATCCCATACCCAATGAGGTAGATGCACTGGGTGCAGAACTAACTCCAACCTGGATATCTCCAGCAACAGTCATCGCCTTTTGTGGTTGGTGAAAGTAGCCAGAAGTGGAAGGTGTCCCATTTTCCATACGACTATTCTCTGTGCCGTATGAGTTCCATGAGCCAGGCACTGGTCCAGTTGATGAAGACCAAGAATGTTGCCCTGTAGTTAAAGATACATGCCCTTCGCTCGCATCCACACCTTGATAATGCTGGTAAAGGAAAGAAGTCGATCAAGTTTAATCGGGACAGATAAGCATGATCTAAGTATCGATATCTAAGTTTGCAACAAACAACAATAAAGAGAAAACAATGGTCATCAAAAATTATAAAAAAAAGTCCTGCATCAATAAAAATTGTAGAAATCCAATGAGATCATGGAAGTTGCTTCAAGCCTCCAACAAAACGTCACATGAGAGTTTGAACACAAATGTCTGTCGAATGTTCATCCAAACCTTCACCCGTCAGGATGGGAGCTATGGAGCAAGGTTTAAAATCTCAAGATACCATTATGTCTCGGATGGGTCACATTGAATTTGAGCAAAAAAAGGATATATAAAATGTATGGGGCACTATTGGAATATTTTGATAAGAGCCTGGCTTAAATGGCCTAAACTTATTACCATTTTCTTCCAAACTTGATCAAAACTCACCAGACCTTCCTGAAGTTTTTTTTTTCGAAATTGGCTGAAATGTACCAACACAAGGCTAAAATTGACCAAACTCTCTAAGAACATTATTTAAACTACCCATAGTATGTACTGATCTGGTTTTACTTCACTAGGTAAGTGTGTTTGCTATGCACGTGGAGACTGTGTAATGCTGCTAAGTTTTTCCTCTGTATTAAAGTTATCAACAGGATATCTGAAGTCAACCAATATAGGAACCGTTTATGCAAGATGTGTAAGAGTTATTCTCCAAAAGCAAGCAATAAATCCAAAATCATCTGAAATTGCCAAATTTTGACAACTTTTTACAAGTCTTGGGCAAAATTGATAAATATGTTCTGAAATTTTTCCATAATTAGCTAAAACTTCCCAAACCAAAGACAAAATTGACCAACCTTTAATAGATTGGCTGAATTATGTAATTTGATTTTACTTTATTAGGTTAGTATGCATGTTGCAGACATGGAGACGTACAATTTTGCTAGCCTATTTCCACTGTGTTGAAGTCTATCAATATAGGAATCTAAGTCTAACAAATATTACCTATAAAAAGTTCAATAAATATAGAAAATATGTAAGAGATATGACTGATAGCAGAAAGAATGCATGATATGCTCGAATATACATTATTGCTATTTAATTTGTGTTGGAGTCTCATTTGCATAAGAAATTTCAAATCAATAAAATATAAAGGTTTACGGTAGATGTAAGAGGTACTGATATCGGAAGGCATGTGATAAAAGCAAAAGTATAATACCTAGAAAGGAAAAAAGATGTTGGTTTACAATTAAATACATATATGGAAGATCCTGATTTTTTAGATATGGTTTTTGGCAACTCAGAGTATGGCAGCCATATGGAAGGAAAATGTCTATGTTATTATAGGCACTCGGTAGGCAAAATTGACCAAACTTTATTACATTGGCTGAATTGTGTAATTATTTGGTTTACTTTATTACGTAAGTATGCATGCTGTAGACGTGGAGACGTACAACTTCACTAGACTTTTACCACTGTATTGAAGTCTATCAATATCAGAATCCAGTCTAACAAATATTACCCCTAAAAAGGTCAATAAATATAGAAAATGTTCACAAAAATGTAAAAGATATGACTGACGTGATAGCAGAAGGAATGCATGATACGCACGAATATTCATTATTGCTAGTCATTTTCGTTGTATTTTCTTATTAGTAAGGAATTTCAAGTCAATAAAATATAAATGTTTACGGGAGACGTAAGAGGTACTAATATCGGAAGGCATGTGATAAAAACAAACGTATAAGACAGAAGAAAAAAAGGTTGGTTAGAATTAAAGAAATATATGGAAGGAAGATCTTGGTTTGTTAGATAAGATATAGCTTTTGGCAACTCAGAGGACGGCAACGATACAGAAGGAAAATGTTTAAACTTTAAAGTTTCATGCTATTATCAGCATCTATTCAAAGGAAAATTAACTACGCTTTGTTACATTGGCTGAATTATGTACTTATTTTGTTTTACTCTATTGGGTAAGCATCAAGGTTGTGAGAAGTGCTAGGCGGCGGGTGCCTCCTAGATCTAGGCGGTTCAAAAAACTTTAATAAAAATCCAAAAAACCTACTGAAAATTGTATAAGAAGTCCATAAAACACCAAAACGTGCATAGTCGGGCATCGGGGGGGGACCAGGCAGGCGCCTAGGGAGCATCGGACAGGCACCATGCGCCACCTAGGCGGCTGACTAGACTGCCTTTTAGAACAGTATTAAGCATTACACGTTGGAGACGTACAATTTTGCTAGCCAATTTCCACTGTATCGAAGTCTATCAATATAGGAATCCATGTCCAACAAATATTAAAAAGGTAAATAAATATAGAAAATGTTTGCAAAAGATGTGAGAGATATGGCTGATGTGATATTAGAAGGAATGCATGATATGCACGAATATACAATATTGCTGGTCATTTTCGTTGTATTTGAGTCTTATTAGTATAAGAATTTTCATGTCGATAAAATATAAAGGTTCATGGCAGATGTAAGAGGTACTGATAAGAACTAGAAAAGAAAAAGGTTGGTTTGAATTCAATAATAATATGGAAGATCCTGATTTGCTAGATAAGATATGGGTTTTGGCAACTCAGAGTACGTCAACGACGCTAACGACAATGCCGACGTTGTGGGTCTCTTTCTCAGTCCATTTAGTAGAGAAATTTGAAAGAAAAAGACCACTAAGCAAGGGTGTAAAAGCATAATAAAGTTGTAAAGGATGTAATGAAGAAAATTTCTTTATCACACCAATCAATAAGGGAACTATTATTTCATTCAATTTCAAAACTATTAAGAAAAAACGCATAAAATACTTAAAATTATACCTAAATGTATAAAATATATTTTCTAAATTTTAATAACTTATTAATATTTTTTTGCTTTCCGATACCAACAAATCCGATTCTCCGTTCCGAAACTGTTGATGTTGCCCATACCGCCAATCCTCATACCCATAGGAAGGGTCCAATACCAATACCACGAACCTTGTTATTTGATTTTACTTTATCAGTAAGTATACATGTTGTAGACGTGGAGACGAACATTTTTGCTAGCCTATTTCCAGTGTATTGAAATATATCAATATAGGAATCCCAGTCTAACGATAACCCCTAAGAGGTCAATAAATATAGAAAATGTTTATAAAAGATGTAAGAGAGATGGCTGATGTGATAGCAGAAAGAATGCATGATTGCTAGTCATTTCGTCGATATGCAAAAGTATACATTATTGCTAGTCATTTTGTCATATTTGAGTATTAGTATATGAAATTTCAAGTCAATAAGATATAAATGTTTACGGGAGATGTAAGAGGTACTGATATCGGAAGGCATGTGACAAAAACAAAAGTACAAGACCCGGAAAAAAGGGTTGGTTAGAATTAAAGAAATATATGGAAGGAAGATCTTGGTTTGTTAGATAAGATATGGCTTTTGGCAACTCAGAGCACCACAACACATAAAATACTTAAAATTATACCTAAATGTATAAAAAATATTTTCTAAATTTTAATAACTTACTAATATTTTTTTTGCTTTCCGATACCAACAAATCCGATACTCAGATCCAAAACTGTTGATGTTGCCCATACCGCCGATCATGGTACTCATAAGGAAGGGTCCGATACCAATACCACGAACCTTGTTATTTGGTTTTACTTTATTAGGTAAGTATACATGTTGTATACGTGGAGACGTACAATTTTGCTAGCCTACTTCCAATCTATTGAAATCTATCAATATAGGAATCCCAGTCTAACAATTTCCCCTAAACGGTCAATAAATATAGAAAATGTTTCCAAAAGATGTCAGAGATATGGCTGATGTGATAGCATAAGGAACGCATGATATGCACAAATATACATTATTGCTAGTCATTTTCATCGATATGCACAAATATACATTATTGCTAGTCATTTTGTCATATTTGTGTACTATTAGTATAAGAAATTTCAAGTCAATAAAATATAAATGTTTACGGGTGATGTAAGAGGTACTAATACGGAAGGCATGTGATAAAAACAAAAGTATAAGACCCGGAAAAAAAAGTTGGTTGGAATTAAAGAAATATATGGAAGAAGATCTTGGTTTGTTAGATAAGAAATGGCTTTTGGCAACTCAGAGTACCGCAACAATATGGAAGGAAAATGTTTAAACTTCAAGTTCAAAGTTTCTTGCTATTATCAGCATTCGGTTCAAGGACAAAATTGACCAAACTTTATTACATGGGCTAAATTATGTGCTTATTTTGTTTTACTTAATTAGGTAAGCATGCATGGAGACGTACAATTTGCTAGCATATTTTCACTGTATTGAAGTCTGTCAATATAGGAATCCAAAATAAGCACATAAATATGGAATAGTCTAAGAAATATTACCCCTAAAAAGGTCAATAAATATAGAAAATGGTTATAAAAGATGTGAAAGATATGGCTGATAGCAGAAGGAATGCATCATATGCAC
The DNA here is from genome assembly GCA_029216955.1 of Iris pallida. Taxonomy (NCBI): domain Eukaryota; kingdom Viridiplantae; phylum Streptophyta; class Magnoliopsida; order Asparagales; family Iridaceae; genus Iris; species Iris pallida. The sequence continues at coordinate 2,330,730 of JANAVB010024598.1, forward strand.
GAATATGCAATATTGCTAGCAATGTTTGAACTTTGAAAATCGGTTTCGGCCCCTTCCTATGAGTATCACTATCAGCAGTTTCGGCTTTTTCGGATCGGAGTATGGGTTATTCATTTCAGAAAGACAAAAATGATAATAAAAGTATTTTAAAGAGCTAGAAAAATAGATAATTCAGACATAATTTTATATACTATATGTAGCTTCTCATTAGTTTTAAATGGAGTAACATTAATATGGATGAATGTTGTGGATTTATATATATACAAATTCGACAAATGATAATGATTAAAATTTATCAATAAGGAATCATATTGATATAACGTAACATTGGAAATTTGGAAGAGACTCATTGCGTTGAGACTATTCCATATTTTTGTTCAATTGTTTCTGAGGAATTGAAGTAAATAAGCACATAAATATGGAATAGTCTAACAAATATTACCCCTAAAAAGGTCAATAAATATAGAAAATGGTTATAAAAGATGTGAAAGATATGGCTGATAGCAGAAGGAATGCATCATATGCACGAATATGCAATATTGCTAGCAATGTTTGAACTTTGAAAATCGGTTTCGGCCCCTTCCTATGAGTATCACTATCAGCAGTTTCGGCTTTTTCGGATCGGAGTATGGGTTATTCATTTCAGAAAGACAAAAATGATAATAAAAGTATTTTAAAGAGCTAGAAAAATAGATAATTCAGACATAATTTTATATACTATATGTAGCTTCTCATTAGTTTTAAATGGAGTAACATTAATATGGATGAATGTTGTGGATTTATATATATACAAATTCGACAAATGATAATGATTAAAATTTATCAATAAGGAATCATATTGATATAACGTAACATTGGAAATTTGGAAGAGACTCATTGCGTTGAGACTATTCCATATTTTTGTTCAATTGTTTCTGAGGAATTGACCGGAAAAGGTACTCTTAATGTCGGTATCCGTCAGTACCGATAGCGGTTGTTATCGGATCACGACATGTGACAAAAACAAAAGTACAAGATCCGGAAAAAAAGGTTGGTTAGAATTAAAGAGATATATGGAAGGAAGATCTTGGTTTGTTAGATAAGATATGGCTTTTGGCAACTCAGAGCACCAGAACACATAAAATACTTAAAATTATACCTAAATGTATAAAAAATATTTTCCAAATTTTAATAACTTACTAATATTTTTTTTGCTTTCCGATACCAACAAATCCGATACTCCGATCCAAAACTGTCGATGTTGCCCATACCGTCGATCCTGATACTCATAAGTAAGGGCGATACCAATACCACGAACCTTGTTATTTGGTTTTACTTTATTAGGTAAGTATACATGTTGTAGACGTGGAGACGTACAATTTTGCTAGCCTACTTCCAATCTATTGAAATCTATCAATATAGAATCCCAGTCTAACAATTTTCCCTAAACGGTCAATAAATATAGAAAATGTTTACAAAAGATGTCAGAGATATGGCTGATGTGATAGCATAAGGAACGCATGATATGCACAAATATACATTATTGCTAGTCATTTTCATCGATATGCACAAATATACATTATTGCTAGTCATTTTGTCATATTTGAGTACTATTAGTATAAGAAATTTCAAGTCAATAAAATATAAATGTTTACGAGTGATGTAAGAGGTACTAATATCGGAAGGCATGTGATAAGAACAAAAGTATAAGACCCGGAAAAAAAAGGTTGGTTGGAATTAAAGAAATATATGGAAGAAGATCTTGGTTTGTTAGATAAGAAATGGCTTTTGGCAACTCAGAGTACCGCAACAATATGGAAGGAAAATGTTTAAACTTCAAGTTCAAAGTTTCTTGCTATTATCAGCATTCGGTTCAAGGACAAAATTGACCAAACTTTATTACATGGGCTAAATTATGTGCTTATTTTGTTTTACTTAATTAGGTAAGCATGCATGGAGACGTACAATTTGCTAGCATATTTTCACTGTATTGAAGTCTGTCAATATAGGAATCCAAGTCTAACAAATATTACCCCTGAAAAGGTCAATAAATATAGAAAATGGTTACAAAAGATGTGAAAGATATGGCTGATAGCAGAAGGAATGCATGATATGCACGAATATGCAATATTGCTAGCAATGTTTGAACTTTGAAAATCGGTTTCGGCTCCTTCCTATGAGTAACATTATCAGCAGTTTCGTCTTTTTCGGATCGGAGTATGGGTTATTCATTTCAGAAAGACAAAAATGATAATAAAAGTCTTTTAAAAAGCTAGAAAAATAGATAATTCAGACAATTTTATATATTATATGTAGCTTCTCATTAGTTTTAAATGGAGTAACATTAATATGGATGAATGTTGTGGATTTATATATATACAATTCGACAAATGATAATGATTAAAATTTATCAATAAGGAATCATATTGATATAACGTAACATTGGAAGAGAATCAGTGCGTTGAGACTTTTTTCCATATTTTTGTTCAATTGTTTCTGAGGAATTGACCGGAAAAGATACTCTTAATGTCGGTATCCGTCAGTACCAATAGCAGTTGTTATCGGATCACGACATGTCAAACCGTATCGTATCAATATCGGCCGATATCGCAAACAATGATTGCTAGTCATTTTGTTGTATTTGAGTCTTATTAGTATAAGAAAATTCAAGTCAATAAAATATTAAGGTTTATGGAAGATGTAAGAAGTCCGGATATTGGAAGGCATCTGGTAGCAAAAGTATAAGACCTAGAAACAAATATTGGTTAGAATTAAAGAAATATTTGGAAGGTATTGATTTGTTAGATAAGATATGGTTTTGGCAACTCAGAGCAATGATACAGAGGGAAAATGTTTAAACTTTAAAGTTTCATGCTATTATCAGCACTCGGTTCAAAGGCAAAACTGACCCAACTTTATTAGATTGGTTGATTTATGTACTCATTTGGTTTTACTTTATTAGGTAAGTATACATGTTGTAGACGTGGAGATTACAATTTTGCTAGCCAACTTCCACTGTATTGAAGTCTATCTATATAGGAATCCAAGTCTAACAAATATTACCCCTAAAAAGGTCAATTAGTGTAGAAAATGTTTATAAAAATATGTAAGTGATATTGCTTATATGAGAAGGAGGAATGCATGATATGCACAAATATACAATATTGCTAGTCATTTTCGTTGTATTTGAGTCTTATTAGTATAAGAAATTTCAAATCAATAAAATATAACGGTTTACAGGAGATACAAGAGATACTGATATCGGAAGGCATTTTGGTAACTCAGAGTAATGCAACGATAAGGAAGGAAAATGGTTAAACTTTAAAGTTTCATGCTATTATCAGCACTCGGTTCAAATTGAATCCTCCATAGATAAGAAAATTAAAGATGGAAGTGAATTATAAGTTGGAAAGAGAGAGGATGCATAACAGAGAATATTTATGATTATTTGACACGGACAAGAGACACTTTCACATAGGGAGAATCCAACATAACTCTCAAAAATCTAGATGAGGACATGGCTATATATGTCTATCTTTCTGACTGTACATGTACTTAGCACTTGTCATGTGGTGTGGTTAATTTTGCGTTCAGATATCAAGGAATTTAATAAGTACAAAAATGGCAAGTATATTGAGTATTTACTTGTTGAATAGGGACATGATACTCTTTAAATTACGAATAATTTATGAATCATAAAAAAAAAACATTTGACATAAATGTCATATAGAAAACGGATGAATAAGACATTTTAAGGCCAATGTTATTGGCACGGCAAAATACTATCGGAGGCGACACTGGTTAGGGGACAACACAACTTACTCCATTTCACTCTTGGGGACAACACATTTTTGGGAGGCAACACACCCTCTTCCTCTTCCTATTCTTTTTCTCTTCCTACCCTAAACCCTAAACCTCGTAGCAATTGATGGTGCCCTAAACCTCGTAGCAATTGATGGTGGAGATGGCAAAAACCAACAAACCTACACAATCAAGATAAAACTCCATCAATTAAAAATAGGGTTTTATTTTTTTAGATTCTAGGATTTTTCAAATCTAGATTTTTTTTTTGTTTATAGTCTTAGATTTCATGTGTAATACATATTTTGTTATTGTTTCCTAGTAGAAAGCTCACTAAGACACAATTTTCGAAGCTTCGAACTCTATTAATGGAGGTTCGGAGCTTCAAAACAAACACAGTCAAGTTTGGGACGATAAAGGACTGCTAGCCATACAATAAGACTACCAAAAAAATTGGCAGTCCAAAATTTTGACAGTCCTGAAAATAAAGATCACCGACTTCGGGACTGCCAAAATTTTGGTAGTCCTAATGTTTTGTTCCCAAGAAAAAAAACTAAGGATAGTTTTGGGAGTAAAAAGTTAAAAGCATTTGTGTTGCCCCTGAGAGGATTTTGCGGTGCCAATGACAGAAAAGTATCCTACATATCATTTTATCATATGAGAATACAGAAAGCTCATCTAGTAGAAGACGTACTGAAGAGGAGAAAGGGGGGGGGGGGGGGGGCGTTAACGAAAAAATTGCTCACACATAATGTTAAATTTGTTTTATAGACTAATAGATTTTTTGTGTTAAAAGAGAGATCGAAAAATTATATGGTAAGTTGCCTATTAATTAAGTTATTACTGGGTTTTAATTTCATAAAACAATGCAAATGGATTTATTCAGCATACCAAGATATAAATGCACGATACATTATAAATTTACGTTAGAACACTAGCATTTTACTTCCTTGTTCTTTATATTCAACAAAATTTTAATCGTTTCCGTTTCTCCTGTAGCATCAGATCTCGAAAAGGCGACGAGTCTCTTAGTTCTTGTCTGCTTTGTAGGCACCAAAACTTTTTGAAACTAGACTATATATCATGTTTTCAAAACAATCAAGATTTCGTTGCATGCCAAATTTTACTTTCAAAAGTGATGGAAGAACAAATTTAGAGAAGAAAACATACAAACAATAGTGTGGAACATATCTAAAGCTCAACCAAAAGACATATGAACATATTCTAAATCTATGTCATCAATGTTGTTATATGTTGACAAATAAGAAACAATGTTTCGGGTGCTAAATTGTGAAGGAACAAGTCAATGACAGGAACTTGAATTTTCATTCGGCGGAAGTTCGAGTCACAAAGGGAGGCCAAGTGCTCATTTGCAAGGAGATGAGTACTAGCAGGAATTCAAGTGCTCATCCAGTGAGGCGTAGAGTCACTATTGGAACCGAAGTGCTCATTCTGCAAGGGATAAAAATTGCCCAATCAAGACTGGTCCTGAAAAAAGTTTGCCCATTAGCCTTGTCATTTTTTGGCATTATCATCTTATGAATTGGTTCTTCATAGAAGGAGTGTTGCATAGAAGACGGAGGTAAGAACAAAGATATATTAAGATCTCTTTAACCAAAGCAACAAATTCTAGCTACGGCAGCTTGGACTAGCTGCCATACAGTTTCGGTTCTGTTTTAGTGTATGTATTTGTGCTTTCCTCTTTGTTTATTTAGGAGTTATCTACTTGTACTTGCTTCGTTGTTTTGTTAACTAATGTGGGAGGTATTTTTTTTCCCTTCATTTAGTCCCAAGAAAATAATAAGTCCCAAATCAATTACCTTAGCTATATTCGGATCCAACCCAGAGCCACCTTGATTCATCATTCTAGACGGATCCAAGCTTTCATCTGGTGCCAAAATAAGTTACAAAAAAAGTTCACAGAGATGAAAAGAACATTATACCCATGTATCTCGTGATGTGGCCGTCATAAAGTCACCTCTGCAAAAGAAAAGGAAAGAAAATCATTTTCAACATCATAAGAATGCCTAGAAAAACATATGCTATAACACATAAAGGTGACTCGATGATCATCTGAGCTCTATACGAGTCAATACACTTTCTTCTCGGTAATCTCCCCCGTGACACTGAACTACAATAATCACATTGCGAGAAGATGGGCCACGAAACGACATGCAAGCTACAAAGGTTGGGCTAAGGCACATTAATAGTACGAGTTTCCAGATACCTAACCCCATTCAAGGAACTAACGACAAATTGGTGTTAAGACGACCGCAAGGAAATCTTTATCACCGGCACCACCACTTAACATACGATGAAGTTAAAGCAATCGGATCCCTAATAATCCATCATAATCATTTTTTTTGACGGAGATCTCCTTGATCACCTGTAACCGACACTACACTACCATAACGAAAGAAGCCTAATCTTGTAAAAAAAAAAAAACTCAAGCAGAGAATGGATTGCTACGTGCATGTGTTGACAAAGACGGTCTTTTTATCAAACAACTCCATGAGATATAATGAAACCTAAAAAAGAACTACTCCACAAAAGATGAAACTTTTGGAACTGAGAAATTCATACGAACGAATTCAATTCCAGCAAAGGGGTTTGATTTAGCAACAAGAAATTATACAATCAAATAATAATAATAATAATAATAATAATAATAATAATAATAATAATATCTCATTATTTTAGGGTTTCGAGAATTAGGGTTAGGGTTTTCGAGATGGACCTGGAGTCGATCGGCGGAGCTGCTGCGCCGCCTCCGCCGCCGCCGTTGAGGTGAAATCGGAGGAGGAGGAGGAGAAATTGGCTTTTGGGGAAGAGGAATCTGGAGGTCGAGTTTTGGGGACACGAACGAAGACGCTCGTGGTTTTTAAAGGACCAGGACCAGACCAGGACCGGGACAGGATGGAAGAAGGGGGGCTTTGTCCAGGTTTCAGAAAACACCCACCCGCGGCGTTTCGGAAACACACCGGGTTTTGTTTCACATATGTCCCTAGAATAATAATATTATGGGGCCGGCTATTGACACCCCAAGACTTGCTAAGAACATTCTATTTCAAAAAAAAAAAAAAAATTATATTCTACCCTTGCTGCTGAGCACACCCCATACTCTCCTCCCCTTCTTCTCCCCTTCCCCCCTCCGCCGACCCTCCTCCTCCCCCGACCCGTCGCCGCCTCCTCCGACGACCCCCCCCCCTCCTCCGACCCTCCCCCCCTACCCTCCTCCTCCTCCTCCTCCTCCTCCCCCCGATTTCTGATTCCCCCTCCGCCGACCATAAACTGTTGTTAAAACAAAAAAAAAAAGAAAAAAAATTGGGTGTATTTATGGGTAGGTTCGACCCTGGTTTGTCAAACTCACAGAGGAATTTCGACCCACGATAGTCGAACTATAGTGTGTACGTTCGACCATAATATGTCGAACAGAAGATGGCATGTTCGATTAGAGTATGTTCAACCAGTGTTTGTCGAACACAAGAAGACACGTTCGACCAGTATTTGTCGAACAGAAGAAGACATGTTCGACCAATACTTGTCGAACAGACCATTGTGTTCGACAAGTACTTGTCGTTCTTGTCACATATTTTTTTTTGTTCCTAGAAAGCCTTGGGGGTATATTGGTCTTTTAACATGACATTTAAGTTATGTGGAGTGTCCTTAGCAAGTCTTGGGGTGTGTATAGCCGGCCCCTAATATTATTTACTTACTATTCATACCCTACTCTCCGAAATCTTTAAAATAATAAAAATCACACAAATCTCAAATGTTATTTACTTAGATATAGCTCAAATTATAAGAAATGTCAATTATAAGCACCTTATCTAATAAAAAATACAGAACCTTGGGTTAATAGTTTGGAGAAAGTAGGCACGCACAAATATATTTGTATTGGACCTAAAAACTAGTGTTGATTAAACAATATGTCGTTGAATACCAAAAAGCTAATTTATTTATTTTTTGTGAATAATTTACATCATGTATATACGTTGTTTTTATCTTGTTAGGTTAGTGAAATACTTTAAATATTCATGCATTTGTATAATAATATGATGTACGCACAATACAATACAATGAACTAAAGATTGACGAATATGAAAGTTAAGTTTTTATTTTTTGAATTTTTTTCGAGCTTCTTAAAGACGGAAAATAAAGTTTGTTAAGTATAGAAGTTTAAAGAAATACTATTGCGTCTTATATTTTTTTACTTTTTATACAAGTCCTATCAATCTATCTTATTTCTACATATGTCCTAAAATATTGTTAATTGATATATTTCTAAATAAGTAAAAGTTGTGCTGGGACACATTACGCATCTACGTTGAATAAAAGTTAACCTACTTAAAAAAAGCTGTTTATCCTTGCATTTTCTTATTTCAACAATTATATTTTCTTCCATTTTATTCCTTTCCTACCCTAAACTATTAACACAAACTCCTACTTCTCCCTCATGTTCCTCATTCACCTCAAAACTCACTCCTCCATTGTTCCATCACTTATCCTCTCCTATTATAAATCCATACTTACACAAAAAAAAATCATATTTTTTTCACATATATTCTTCCTCCATATCTCTAATCAAATCACATTGTTGCTCTTACAAGCGAATTTATTTGCGTAAATAGGAATCACATTGATATGAGAAAGAGGATGAAGAAGAGGGACATTGAGGGAAGAGGAGGACATGGAAAAAAAAAATCAGTTTAAGTTAACCAAATATTTATATTTTTCAAGGTACTAAATTAAATAGGAATACTCACTACTTAATTATTAGTGATATGTGAGACTTATAAGCATATGTTACATCTTATAACTTATCTAAAAGTAAGATAAATTTATAAAAAAAATTATTTTTATTTCCTCCGAAATGAACTCGCATACACAAAACAACATCATTTATCATTATGTTGATACTATCATTAATCACCAATAATCTCTCATGTACTAAATTTCATGCATGAGCATGGTCGAAAGTATTTTTTGTTTTCCTTGTCACTTTAAATTTGGACTAAATATTCACATTTTTCATGAGTTGACTAGGTATTGTGAAATAACAAGACTTGAGGGTTTAGTGTGGAAACATATAGATCCCTGAAGCCCAACTCCAGTTTGAGGGAGGGGCCCATGGCCGAAACAAAAAGCCCAAAACAAAACTTGGGTCCTTTTTGCTTAAACACCAGATAACACACTGCCTATTCACTTCCTTCTTCTTCTTCTCCGAGAGAATATGGAAAGTTTCTCCATTTCCTCTTCTTGTGCAACTCTAGGAACTCCACTTCCGTCCCATTGGAAGTCGAAACTCTTCCCGAAGGTGTGTGCTTTTCTCCATTCTCTTCCACTTTTTCCTCCTATTTGAACCCATAATAACATCTCTCTCTCTTTCTTCCTTCTCGTGGCAGAGAAAGAATGTGAAGATGGCGAAAGTGACTTCCAAGTTGGAGCTGAAGCCACTTCCCTATGCACTGGTATTTTGGCTTCCGCTACGTCTCACGGACACAAAGCATCGATCTTCGCACGTCCTATACGTGTCCGACGCGACACTACACGGCACTGATTTTTTTAGGAGTGTTTGGTTCGGTTTGTTTAGGAGTCGCTGGAGCCCCACATGAGCAGGGAGACGCTGGAGCTCCACTGGGGGAGGCACCACAGAGAGCACGTGGAGGCGCTGAACAAGCTGATAGAGGGGAGCGAGCTCGAGGAGATGGAGCTGGAGGAGATCGTGCTCTCTTCCTACAACAAAGGAAATATTCTCCCTCCTTTCATCCACGCAGCACAGGTTGACTCCGCCATGTGTTTGACACTTTGTCCTTTGCAAATATTCCTAACGATTGTTTTGTCGTAAAGATTGTCGCTTTACATAGTTTTCCCTTAATTTTGTTATTCGCTTATTGGACTATAAACTGCGACGAGGACATTGTTTGATTCTGCTTAGAATAAAATAAACTAACTCTTGGCTCGAGTTGTTGCCAACGAAATATGTAAAAGGACTATAATGTCTCCCGGATTTTGTATTAAGCATAAAAAGATCTGGTAGAGGAAATGAGGACAATGGAGACGAGGTCTGCGTCCAAGGAGGAGGGACAGATGGTGAACTTGTAAGGGATGATGGGGAGGAAAGAACGACGAAGACAATTAGGGCGGTGGAGGAGATATTGGTTTAATGGTGATCATGGGAATGACTAGTAAGGTTAGATAGGGAGATTGTAAGAGTAGGATTTGTATATTGGAGATGGGTTGCAAAAGCTCATTATGACAATTTATGGGAACTGAAGAGCAAAGAGGTACAAAATGGTGGAAAATAATGCCATAGTTAAGGTTTGCGAGATTTTCTTTGTGTATTTAACCATGGGTCTTCGTAACCGATAAAGTTCATAGTTTCCAGGATGTCCAAGCAAATAACAAGATTTAGGGGATGGACAGGAACTGAGGGCTTACAGGATCAGGATCCCTTTAAAAATGTCATTGGTTCAATATTGGTTCCTCTAATATCAATCGAATTGGGATTTGACATCTTTCCAATCTGCGTGAATTATAATGATTTTACCAATTTTGTTGCCCAAAACCTCCTATATATATTGGAGCTAATACTTTTTTCTGTATCCCTTTGCTAATGGCGATCTCTCTCTTCTTGCATTATTTGCAGATCTGGAACCATAACTTCTTTTGGCAATCAATGAAACCAGGTGGCGGAGGGCGGCCATCTGGAGTCCTCCTTAAATTGATAGAGAGGGACTTTGGCTCGTTTGAAGGAATGGTCAAAGAGTTTAAACGAGCCGCATCATCACAATTTGGTTCTGGTTGGGCTTGGCTTGTGTGTAAGTGCTAAGAAGTCTCTATTCCTTAATGCTGTCCGGCTAATAATCATCACCTTGGATGTTTTATACAACCTAATTTTTGTTCCTTATTGTTTGCTTCAGACAAAGCGAACCAGTTAGATGTGGGAAATGCTGTAAATCCTCTCCCGTCAGAAGAGGACAATAAGCTTGTGGTAGCAAAGTCTCCAAATGCAGTGAACCCCCTCGTTTGGGATTACTCTGTACGTATACTGCTAAAGCATTTTCATTTTAGTTGTTCACCTTCTCTGTATTCTATTTTAGCCCTAATATCTGGTAGGAGGATGGCACAACATTACAGCGGGATGCATATGTTAAGGAATGCAAGAAACTGTATAGTGTAGCTAATAATTGAATGAATGTCATTCTAACTTGTGACCATGTGAAGGACGCTACGATGCCTTTAAGAACATGACATCAAAATTAGGAACCATAAAACAACTAGGAGAAAATGCAGTTGTCTTTGTTAAGTACGACTTAAAAATGAGTTAGTGATGAGATCATGAGAATGACAAGATGATCTGGTTCTTTGGACTCAGCATTTACTGATGAGTGGAACATTAGAAATGGAAATCTTTGCAACCTAAACGGAGTTCACTAGTGGATGCTTGTTCAGAAAAAAAAAATAGACGCTAAATTTTGATTAGAGTATGATCTAATTTATTAAGACTCTTGTCCAAATATTTATAGTAAATACAATGTTTGTGAGAAGACATAACTAATCCTAAAAATGAAAATTACATAAAATGCAGAAAATAAAGTCTGGCATTGTATCTGGTACAGACCAGATCGAATTATTTAAGAAAATGGTGCAACCATACATATAAGCATGCATTTGTACGACAAATGCATCTATTTAAACATGAACCCATGTCAGGTAGGTATATGTCCCTGCATCACATTCCCTAGAAGGTTCTCACGTTGAACATTTTTTCAGAGACCTAGAAAAAAGGCACTTTAATATATAAAAAATGGAATAGTAGTTTTGATACTTGAGGCCATTGAAAACGAGATTTGGTGTCAATCTTAGGTTCTCTGCCTTGTTTCAGTTCTTCCAGATGCTTTCAGCTTTGATTTTGTTATAAGTTTGTTTATTATGAAAACTAACAAAATTATAATCAACTTTTTTAGAACATTGGCAAATACTTAACCTGGATCACGAGGTTAAGTATAATTAACTTCTTTTTTGCTATAGGTATTTTTAAACAAAAACTAACAGAATTATATAATTAACTCTTCTTCTTTTTTAGAACAAGGGTAAATACTTAACCTGGATCACCAAGATTTAGCACCAAGATTAAGCACCCAACCATGATAATCTTTATTAATGATCAACCTGTTCAAGAGATATTACAATCACAAACATTTACCACCAGGAGTCCAGGACAACATCCCTAGCCACACAAGTCTTCAAATGATTACAACTCCATAAGTTTGTTTGCCAACACAACACCAAGTGAATCCCAAAACTAGTATTACCATATTAGTACTTTGCATCTCTTCGATGTTCATGCTTGTTACTATCGGCAATCTCTAAGTCAATTCTGCAAGTCAAACTGTTATTTCTCCTTTTGGAAAGTGACCCTGCCCACAATGAAAAAACCATTAGTATTAAACAATAATGTTTCCACAGTATCATAGTTAAGTTAAAAAGTTCTCGTATTTCTCTCTTGCCACATCACCTTAAAAAAAAGCAGCCATGTACATATATCCCATTCATGTACTAAAGAAAATCAAAATATATTTAGCTCTCCAATCTAACCACCACTCTCCAATAGAGATGGGTCTAATTCTAATATGAATTATAATTAAATTCAAAGTAAACAACTTAAATCTGTCCTGTTTTTTCTCTTATATTATCGCCATCCTCTCCTCTTGCACATGCGTCTTGCTACTTTGATACTCTAGTAATTCCAAACTAGGTAACATACTCACATTAATATAACTACTAAATTAATACATTCCTGACACATGCAAATTATTAAATGTTAAAAATGTGAGGGCAATGCTTTATAAATTTACGCAAAATAACTTAAGGGTTATGTCAAATCAGTTTGACTGTATTCGTTCATGTAGCGGTTATCAATTGTAATTTGGAAGTAATTATGTGCTTTCTTGAAAATTATTAAGGTAATGACAGTGACTATATCTCAATCCACTTTTTGGGCTATTCCAAAAAGTTATTAATGCATAATTCAACCATAAACAACGGTTAAGATCTTTTTAGCCTACAATGTTCAGTACCGATATTCTCTCTTTTAACCGTTTAAAGTACAATTACGTCAAAATATAAATATAAAATTTAAACAATTGTAGGTGTCTGATCAAATTAAGTCAGTGAGTGTTTCTTCAGTCATAATATTGGTACTGAACCTTATATTTTCCAATGTAATTTGAAGTTTGGTTGGCAGAACACATGTATTAGTATAGGTACAAGTAAATGCAGTAGTATTGGCTTCTGTTATCTGCTGTCGGATACTATACATAACTGCTATTATGAGTCTTCATATAAAACATATTTGGACCTTATCATTTTGCTGAGTTTTTCTGGATCTTACTAAAGCTGCTATTTATTTGCAGCCGATCCTCGCCATCGATGTTTGGGAGGTAAGCATTTGCATGACGAACAAAGCCACCAGAAACTTCATTATTTAATATGCATTTGTTGTTCTGTATAAATGTACTGACCATCAACTTCCTTTCATGCAGCACGCATATTACCTTGATTTTGAGGTCCGCCTTTCCATACTTGACCTTTGTGCGTTGAAACTTTCACCAATATAAGTGATGTAGTTGTTCAATGGCTAGCATTCTTTTTATGCAGAACCGTCGTGATGATTATGTCTCTGTATTCATGGAGAATCTTGTTTCATGGGAGGTTGTCAGCTCAAGGCTTGAGATGGCAATTGAACGAGCAGCATCCAGACAAAGACAAGAAGAAGAGAGAAGCGAAGAGGAGGAAATGCTGCATACTGAAGCTACGGAGGTGTACCTGGACAGTGAAAGCGATGATGCAGAGGCTGATTAAGTGTTTCTAGTTGCAAACCAAAACTACTCAAGCCTATGGTGACGGCGGCAAACATACCATGCGACATAGGTCACAATGGATGCCAATCAAAGTTTGCTGCACTTGGGCCCAGTTCAAAACCATAATTACAGTTAACATGCCCAATATAGTATGTGGTTAGTGTTTCACCAGGGATATTATTAGGAAAACTGACTTTGTAGTAAGCATTTGATAAGGGGCTTGGCAATGAATATCTGCAAGAAGCAGCCCAGTAGATGGTGTGTGCATCAGGAAGTACTGTTGGTACCAAGGTTGCAGTATTGTACTAGCTTTATTGCAACTGTGGTTGGACAGCTATTATGTTAACTTTTAGTTCAATTATGTGATATAAGTTCTTAATCAAGACCTTGGTTCCAGAATCTTATGTATTTATACAAATATGCTTTTGCTAGATTACCTGAAGTAAACAATTATTATTGCAGTGGGCGGAGAAAAACAACCTATTCCTGCAGCTAAACCTCGCTGAAAGACTGGTGCTATGTTTGGAACTTACTGATAAAACAACAGTACATGCATTCTGCAGATTTCCAGGGGATATTTGATATACTATGCACATTGCTAGGTAATTGCCAAGTTCAAATCTAAAGATGACATACATTCAGTAAGAGGATCAATATCCATATATTGTAACCAAAACAAAGGGAGAAGATTCTACCAACTGCAAAAGAGAACATGAACTGAATTGCCGCGACCCATATTAAGATTTCTTCTTTACAAGAAAAATTAATGCAATCAATTTATGAAGCAAAAAAGATTTAGTATATATAGATATATGTACTTTCCCAAGTGGTGTATCCACATCAATATCTTGGGGAATAAAAGATTTAGTATATATAGATATATGTACTTTCAGACACCATATCCGCATCAATATCTTGGGTAATAAAAAGATTTAGTTGCAGTAGTAAATGTTGAGACAATATTTTATAACAAATTATTTTTCAAAGAGTAAACTGATTTTATAATTATTTGGGAGCTTCGGGAAAGATCAATAATATATATATATATATGTATATATATATATATATATATATATATATATATATATATATATATATATATATATATATATATATATTTGGAAAAAGGTAAATTTTATTCCAAACGAAAAGCCATAATCGTACAACATACAAATTGAGTGGGACTCCCACTCAACACTCATCCATTCTCCATAGCATTTACATCAAACTCAATATTATGGAGAATGCCAACCGGAGGTGTGGCTAGTCCCTCAAAGATCCGGCGGTTTCGCTCCCGCCAAACATGTCAAACCGAAGCCGCCAGACGAACTCTTGCTGTGCGGAACCAGTCCTGACCTCGACCCCTACTATCTCGAATCACCTGGATGATGTCCCCAATGCATTTACCAGAGACGTACACTCCCAATACTCGACTCTGCTCCGACCATATCTGCCATGCCAGAGTGCACTCGAAAAATATATGTTTAATAAACTCAGGCTCCAAGCAGCAAAGCACACAAATGGGATCCAGCACTGGCACTCCAAAAGAACTCAGTCTATCCCTCGTCAAGAGGCGACCCAGAAGAAGCTTGTAAACACACAACTGCATCTTCCTGGCCAGACCCGTACACCAGACGAACTCGTAATCAGAACTCAGAGGAAAAGTGTGTCGGATAAGGTTGTAGCAACTACGGAACTGGAACTCCCCCGAGCCCGAAGAAGCACCAGTCGGCTCCCAAATCCACCGATCCGCAGGAAAAGCCGGATCAATGACTGTAGCCCTAATGAACTCTCCCAGCTCCTCTGTGTACCGATACGATTCCGGCCTCCACTCTCCATCTCGTAAGATCCGACTACACCTCAGACCTCGCCTGTCCTCTGTGTGAGTCGGGGGTCCCCTGATGTCTAGCAACGAATTCCGATCAATCCAAGGGTCCCGCTAGAGGTCCGTATCCGACCCATCCTTCATGACCCTCCGGATAGCAGACTTGAGCACACCCCTGTGTCTCAGGACAGTCTTGAACGTGACAGAATGGTTGTTATCATGAGAACACGTCCAAAAATTGCCCTGCTTCACGTATCTGCTGTGCATCCAGTCCGTCCAGAGAGACCCTCCGCTAATGAATCTCCAGGCCAGCTTGAGCGCAGAGGCCTCCCTGATCTCCAGTAACGACCTGAGCCCCACACCTCCCTCCTTCCTGGGACGGCAGAGCTGCTCCCACGAGATCGCTTGCATACCCCCCCTCCAAAGGAAATCAGCACATAGACGCTCTACTCGCCGAATAGTGGCCACCGGAAGGAGGATGGACTGTAGCCAAAAGTGGGCCACAGCCGAGATCACAGATCTGATCAGCTCTATACGTCCGCCAAAAGACAGACCGGCAGCTTGCCAGCCTTCTACTCTCCGGTGGACATACTCCACCAGGCCCTGACAGTCCTGATCCCGCGCATAATTGACTGTGAGGGGCACCCCTAAATACCGCACCGGAAGATCACTCCTCGCTATACCCAGGACATCAGCCCACTCCTCCTTCTGGGAACACCGGGAACTGAAATAGACCCGACTCTTATCCCTGTTCAGCTGGAGACCCGAGAAGGACTTCAAATCTTCCATAATACCCGCAAGCGTCTGCAACCCCATCGTCGTAGGCTGGATGAAGACCAGTAGATCATCAGCATATATAAGATGGGTAACTGAAGGGACCATCCTCCGAAACAGAGGCACCAGCCGTCCACGGTGCACTGCCAGGTCCATCAAACAAGTAAAGTATTCCATCACAAGCGTGAACAGGTAAGGGGACAATGGGTCACCTTGCCTAAGTCCACGGTTGCTCTGGAAGTACCCATAAGGAACGCCCTGGATGAGAACTGAGAAAGTAGGGGACGTGATGCACTCCCTGATCAACGCAACCCAGTGATCCGCGAATCCCATGGCAGACATCAGATGGCAGAGGAAGTCCCGATTGACCATGTCATACGCCTTCCTCAGGTCCAGTTTAACACAAGCTTTCTCTCTACCAGGTCTGCTGAATCCTCTCACCATCTCATGCGCCAGGAGGCTATGCTCTGCAATCGACCTCTCCTTGATGAACGCAGCCTGGTTTGGAGAAACTAAGTCCTGCATGATTCCCTCCATCCGACGACACATAAGGTGTGTAATTATCTTATAAAGATAGTTACAACAAGCAATAGGTCTGAAATCTGCCAATGCAGTCGTGTCCTCCTTCTTAGGCACCAAGGTCAGGAAAGTGTGATTCAGCTCCTTCAAAAGCTTCCCCTTAATGAAGAACTCCTGGACCACCTCCACAACCTGAAGCTTCAGAATATCCCAATGGCGCTTGAAGAAATCACTGCTGAAGCCATCCGGACTGGGGGCCTTGTTGGGGTCCGCCACCTTGACAATAGATTCCAGCTCCTCCAATGTGATAGGGGCAAGAAGGATGCTATTCCCAAATGGAGTCACCAACCGCTTCGTAACAACCTCTGGGAACACGGACAGGTAGTCAGTCTGGAAATATAAATCAGAATAGTACCTGACAGCCTCGCCCTGAATCTCAGCCGGCGTCCCCACCAGAGTGCCATCCGCATCAAAAAGCTGGGATATGTGATTCCGATTCTGTCTAGTCCGGATAACGTCATAAAAGAACTTGGAGCACCGGTCTCTGTAGTGCCCCGTCCCGCAAAGTCAATCGGAGGAATTGAAACGCCGACGGCGTTCGGACTTGGCCTTACAACGGCGACTCGAAGACATCGCTCAGGTGGGGGAGTTTCGGTGAACTTGCCTCATCTCAGCCTTCACTTAATAATTCGTGTGTTTTCAACTTGCACAAGTAGGCTAATATAAAAGCTACGAACGCACATAGCTAAGGAAATAATCCCGACCCGTCGAAATGTCTTAGAACATGGAAAATGGTCCCACGGTCTCAATAGAAGTCGGCTCAGCGTGCTTTAAAATGACACTCGGTCCTTCGTCCCGTGGCTTGGGAGAAGGAAAGTTGGTATTCGAGACAAACGATGAGTTAGCCTAAGTCATAGGCGTCGCCCGCGTAAATGCTCGATAAAGCATGCACGTTCCCACTGGGCAAGGCTTGGCATAGCCTTGGCTCGTCCCTCGGGTTAAGTGGTAGGCTTGAGTAAGTTAGGCAAAGTTATGCCGATCGACCTAAGTCATTCTAAGTGTCGTCCCGTTCGTTCTGCGGTTGTCAAGTCAAATAGTCCCACGATCTCACGGGCTGTCATATAACGTATGACTTGGGTGATAGCGTCGCGTAAGACATAATTCAGTTAAAGACACGAGCCACGGTTGGCACGATGTAAAGTTAGCCACGGTCCTTGGCACTTAAGGAACACGTTTTGTTCAAGTTAAGTTGGAAGGCCACGTAGTAGTCGTTCCCTCGAGTTCAAAGAAGTTCGAGGCGGTCCCTCGGTTAGGAGCCTCGCGTCCTATCCACGTTAAGGTGTTTCAAGGCGGTCCCTCGGTTAGGAGCCTCGCGTCCTATCCACGTTAAGGTGTTTCGAGGCGGTCCCTCGGTTGGGAGTCTCGCGTTCCTATCTACGTTAAGTATTCGAGGCGGTCCCTCGGTTGGGAGTCTCGCGTTCCTATCCATGTTGAGTATTCGAGGCGGTCCCTCGGTTGGGAGTCTCGCGTTCCCGAGGCACGTTATGCCAAGTGTGATTCAGAGCACGAGTTGCTAAGTATAGTTCCGGTCGTACCAATAAGTAGGCCATGCATTTACGTGAGTTAGATGTCTCGTAGGTGCGTGGTCATTGGACACCTTGTCGACAAGGATTTCTGCCTAGACTGGTTATACGCCGGGGCACCGGGCCCAGTCGTCCTAGGAGGTAGACGTTATAGCAACGCATGCTTTTATTGCGTGGGTAGTCGGGGGCTTTCCATGGGGCTAGCTACCTTGCATCGAAGGACCCGCCGCCTACCCGAGCTATGTCCGCGATGGCTTGTCATGCCAGTGGCCTTTCATATAGATAATTGGCGTGCTAAGCGGCGAATCCGCATGCACGGTGTCGGTCGTAACAAAGGAAGCGTAAGCACGGTATGCGATGTGGTGTAAAATGTGTGCTCGGTTGCACCAAACTGTTATAAAGCCTATGATTCGGTTATACGTAAAGACACATGCTTCGGCACGAGATACGGCATTGTACTTGAGTTCTCAACACGGTTCCACAAGTTGAGTTATACGTTTTGAGTTAAGTCGAGAAGGGCCGTCGGGCAAGTATTTGACACGACCTAGTCGTTACGTCCAAGAGTATGGCACGAGAGACAAGTATGAGTCGGTACGTTGACAATGCAAGCACGAGAAAGGTCTAGAGGCAAGGTATGAGTACGTTGTCAGTGCAAGGCACGGAGATGGTCTAAAGACACTAAATAGGCCGAGCGTCGGTCCTAAAATCGATCCTAAGGCAAGACTAGAAAGACAATCGTAAAGGGGCTTGTATTGCACAAAGTAAAATAAACGTGTTGGTTTTGTATAGGTGGGCGAGGAGTTCACTCCACCAGTACAGTTGAGTACTGACACCCACACAGTGTTTATGTGCAGGCACAGGTAGAAGCTCGTGGCGCGGAGCTCGCTTGGATGCGTCGAGGCACGGAGTTCCTTGGCGATTCGAAGCGTGTGGCCGCGTGGAGACCAGACTTATACGGGACATAATGTATGGACATTGCCATCCGAAGCTTCCACTGGATTCAAGCATGTAATCGAGAGATGAGAGAGAGCAGAGGATTTGTAATGTAAGACGAGTGTATTTGAGTGATTGTAATCTTGGCCTTGCGCCCCTAATGTAACCGTTGTTTCGATATCAATAAAGATCATCTTTTGAATAACTTGTGTTTTGTTCTATATTTCTGCTGCGTGTTCAATGTCTCTGCTTGGGACTTCTGGGCGACGACCCCGTCGCCGCCGCTATAATCGGCCGTTATAGAATCCGCCTTGCACGAGCGCAATCTAGGCTCGTACGGCATCACGCCTTAGGAGGACGATCGCTCCTACGGGAGCAGGGCATGACAGTCTCCATCCTTCAGCCAGTAACATTTGGCTCGCTGGGCCGAGCTAATTTCCTTCTACAGCCTCAGAATGTTGACTTCTCCAATCAGCTCCTTCTCTCTAGCCGCCAGATCCCCATTGAGCATGTCAGCTTGTAAATCCTGCTGCAGAGATCTCAACTCAGCCTCATTGTCTTCTAGAGTGGACTTGGGTAACCCCTACACCCAACTCCTGAGAGCTCTCTTCGTAGCCTTGAGGTGGCGAACCAATCGGAATTGAGCCGTCCCCTCCTGACCGCTGGACAGCCCCTCTGCGACAGCCTCAAGGTAGCCCTCCGAGAGATACCAACTGTTGTTATACCTGAATGGACGGGACTTCCCAAGAGCTCGAACAGAGAAGCCAACCTTGATAGGGGAGTGATCGCTCGTCCCAGCTGCCAGTCCCTCAGCCGAAGAGTTGGAGAAGTGACGGAACCACTCCCCGTTGCCCAGAGCTCGATCCAGCTAACAAGCAACCCGGTTGTGAGTAGCTTTGTTGTGCCAATTCCAGATGAAGCCTGAGCGAGACAGCTCTCGTAGCCCCGCAAGCAGGACGCATCTCTGAAAATCATAAAGGATAGAATCTGGAATCGGACGACCACCCAGCTTCTCTCCATGATGCATAAGAGCGTTGAAGTCCCCGATCAAGAGCAGAGGGAGTCGCGAAGACTCAGCAGCACCGGAAATATGAAAGATGTCGCCCCAAAGAGACTCCCTTCTCCTTCTGTCATTGTGGCCGTAGACCGCCCCCAGTAAGAACCGGAAGCCACCCTTGTTAACGAAGGAGATGGTAATCAACTGCTCCGTCATCAAGATCAAGTCACCATCCCAACTCTTCGAGTTCCAGCGAACCCAAATCCTGGCCATGTCACAAAGGGCCAGGTTGTCACGCCCCGACCCGGAATCACCCGAATCGTCGTCCTCGCAGGGGGCGTGATGCCGCACGAGCCTGGAGTTGCGCTCGTGCAAGGCAAGATGACAAGTTCTCAAATGGTTATCTTTTGATTCGATATTAACAACAAAAGGAAACAGAGTATACGAAACAATTCTCTTTATTGATATCTGAAACTGAGATTACAATGGCTTTCGATAGCCTAACAATATATGCCAGATTGGCTACAACACTCAGGTTCTCTCTTGCCTACAAAGGATTTCATCGTTCCATATATCATGCCTTCTATATCTCGGCCGCATCAATCCAGCTGCGTAGTCCGAGCGTCAATGCGATAGCACGCTTCAATGCGCTTCAGCATTCCAAGCCTTAACACGTTCAAGCAACGCTTCGCCGCGAGCAATCCATTCCCTGCACCCTGCATGAAGCTGGTGGGGGATCAGTACGTTCGTCCTCGCATGTACTGAAGCAAAGATCATCTTTCCAAACCGACATTTTAATCTTTATGTTGAATCATGCAACTTAGCTTATATCTTGCTATGTTCTCCTTAGGGTCAATTTCATGGCATCTTCGAAAGCGTAAAGCATGTTATCATAGCAGCATGTTATCGAATTGAATAGGCAAACAAACAAGCAATCTCGTATTTGATTCGTGGCGCGACTTACCAAGTTGACGCACTCGCCCTTGCACCGACGCAAGGTGAATACGCCGTAATCCTTCCCTGTCATGTTATTGTGCATCTCTAAGCAGGATCTCTATGCGGGACGCATATGCGCCTACACTTTCAATCCATTGTTCCTTAACTATATGAGGGCCGTTGGCGTATCCGCGCCGGAATGGACTAAAGGAGTTCCTTTCTTTTCTCTCCTTCTTTTCTCTCTATTTGGTTGGGCTGCCCGACGTTTCACGGGTTGGGTCACCTCCCAAACAACCGAAACGTTCCCGCTATATGCCATCATTTGCGGCTTCTTCCATCTTGTTTAAGGATGTGCGCCTACAAAGATTATCATCCCTTCGCGGCCAAATCGGTTCCGGGGACCTCCGGCATTTAACCGTTTGGGGGGATACTCGTGCACGAGTTATTATCACATTAATCTTGTCACGCCCCGATCCCGGAGGATCGAAAACTAGCCACTGGGCGTGATGCCGTACAAGTCTAGATTGCACTTGTACAAGGCAAAACCATTACAGTTCCTGGTAATTCTCAGAAAACATCGACAATGCAGCGGAACCAAGCAGATAAATTGAAGTCACACAATTTATATAGAAATTTATTTCTTTATTGATAATCAAAATGGATTACAAGACTTGCAGCAGAATACAGAGTTTACAACTGATTACAAGACTTTTGAATAGCCAACTGAATGTATACACTTGCCCTTTAGGCTACAATGAATATACCGACTTCTTTACAATGAACTTGCCAATATGGCTACAATCTCACTGGTATAACTGAGTTCCCATGTTCCATACATTATGTCCCGTATAGCAGAAGACATCGTCTTGAAAGAAGAGCTTCTGCACACCCATCCGATTCATCGATGCCAAGCACTGATTCACAGGATTTCCCCCAAGCAAACACCTGTAATATTGCCCACAACGTGGGTCAGTACATCATCAATGTACTGGCGAGCGGTGCTGGCCCAACTCACCTAAGAAGACAGCACTAAGTAATCATGTTACAGAACATTATTATCAATGGTCTTTCTCGTTGCCTTAGGGTCAATTTCATGTTATAGCCGACAAGAAGTAAAGCATGCAAATCTCATAGCCAACATAATTTAAAGCATGCAGTTATCACCCTTTGGTGACTCTTACCCACGGTCGTGTAGCCATCCCTGTACAATTATAATACTTACTCTGCCTGTACAAGACATTATTAGGAACAATATCATGATTCAATATGAATATCACCGTTCGGGTGATTCTTACCAACAGCCGACATCCTTTCCTGTATTTGAGTAATAACTTACTCTGCCTGCATAAGACATCATTAGCACCTGACCTATCTATATGAAGGTCACTGGCGACACGCCATCCTGGACCGTCTTACAGATATACAGCGCCCTTGCAGTGCAAGTAGCTAGCCCCACTGCAAGTCCTGTATACCGTGCTAGTACATCAGCACTGCCACTACTTCGGCACTGGTTTCCCCTAGGACGAACCGGGTTCCATGGCCCAGGAATACCGTTCGAGAAACCACCTTGTCGACAAGTTGTCCATGACCATGCAACTATATGCAACTTATCTAAGAAGAAAACATATAATGCATGATAAGGAAAACTAAGCAAAACCATCATTCTCATCCATCTTGCCATCTAGCCATCTTGCCTTGAGCCAATGCTCACATTATCATCTGCCCATCCAGGGTCTTAGTGAAACCAACATTCTACATCGGCACAGGATAATAGAATGTTGTTTTCTAATCTCTTTGCCACATCTTTGATATCATACCTCTTTCCAACCAACTCAATGTACTTACCGCCCAGTTCCTGGGACTTAGCACCTGTTTAGCATACATTCATTCGGACATAATTCAAGCATACTCACTGTCCAGTTCTTGGGTCTTAACATCTGTTTTGCCATCTATTCATTGAGCCAAAGCTCGATATACTCACTGCCCAAGTATTTGGGACTTTGCCTTCACCTGTCATGTAATTCATCGCAACAGCGTACAAGCATACAATTCACTTAGCCATAACAGTTTACGTTCATGTGATTATTATCTTTCATTATCTTTCCAAATTCCATGCCAGGTGTTATTGAACAACACAATAAGAAACATAGCATACTCATCCTTATTTTAAGCGTGAAGCTAAAGGATCTTTGAAGGGTTCAACACTACTCACATTCATAGGACGATTCCCGCCACGATCGCATAGTCTTCCAAGCGATCCTTCGCATAATCCCAAGTCCAACAAGGCTTCATCGAATCAACCATCCATCATAAGGCATCTTGCGGGTCGGGGCACTACAATATATACCACCCAGAAAAAGTTTCGTCCTCGAAACTTAAAACAAAACTCATCCCCAAAATTTCAACCAACTCTTCATGAAACTCCTCAACGATCAACTTTGCACCATCTAATCTTTCTCCGCAATCTCTCGATTGATTTCAAGTAATGTACCGTCTCGTTACAGCATCTCAATTGATTCAAAATAGTTTACCATCTTTGATCTTTCCTCCGACACTCGTGCAAATCCTTAGCACATAATAATCCTCCCCGTGGCTTCGTTTGAATTCAGCATACCACTTAGTCGGAATCATACACATATTTTAGGCGTCCCCGAAATACATGCACTTCAGCCAAGTTCAGTGATAGAGAAAATGAACGAGCTACGGTGTACCTTCCTTTTCAAACATCAGTAATTCTTTTTGAGCATCTCGTATAATCCTACTTTGTTTATTCAATATTCCAACCAATTACTAAGACGATAGATGTCGCCAATCCCAATTCGATAAATTTTCCTCAACCGATCCAACATTTTAAAATATTCAAACTTAGATGTATCAAGTATTCCTTTCAAGTTCATTGTCATCCATGCCACCAAAGTTGATAAATCCCATAGCCATATTTTTATTTCGATACCCCGATTCTCATCGATCAAATCTTGTACTCATCATCGTTCGCATCCATACACATTGTTTGCAACTTGTAAATTTTCCAATCATGATCCATCTTCCAAGTCGTACCATCCTTCAATTTGTACCACAATTTCACTCTAGCAACATTTCTTGCTGTCCTCCAACATTTTCTTGTATTGATCAAGCCAACATATTTATCCTCTCGTATAGGCAACTATCATATTCCAGCAACATTAATTCTGAGGGTCATTCATATTCACATTCGCCGATCTCGACTACATGCACTATCCAATTCCGTCATTACACTTATCCTCAATCTTGATCCGGTCAATGAAATTATTCCAACTATCTCAAAACACTACCAACAATTTTTTTGCAGCTCAATATTAATCAACCAATCCAACCAGTTCTAACAATTCCCAACATTTCAACCAAGGCAACTCAATCTTCGAAACCAACATGATCCGTCATCCCATCCTACATTATAACATCAAAATTTCCCAAATATCTATTCCATTCCAAAGCCTACCTTCCAACACATCTTATTCATTCCAACTATACTCACGCAACACCAATAGGGACATCCTACGATTTTCCAATAGTCAACTTAGCATACAATCAAGTCTCTACGGTCAGCTAATCTAAGCTAAACCAGACATTCAGCTAACCCATATGAGATGAGTAGCTATCAGGGACATACTTATCTCTTATCTTAGAGGCAACCAATTCTCAACATAGGGCAACTCTATGGTCTGACCAACTTAGGGACATGGGACGCCACCCCAATCTTATGAACTTATACCCAACACGGACAACTGAAGAACATAGCCAACCAATCTGAGACTTAAGCAAGCAACCAACAATCTAGGCAACAAACCGACACTCTAGGCAACCAGCCAACAATCTAGGCAACCAACCGACAATCTAGGGTCAAGTCTTTCTACCCGTACTCATACTCGAGTCGTACCCACGAAGTTTCATTCTAGACTTACCCGCAACCGACCAAATCTATCCGACAATTCTATCCAACAATTCTATCCCACAATTCTATGGGTCAATCTCGAAGCTATCATATAAAACTCCTCAATAGAATATTCCAACTTTCAATTTCCACTTTACATAGACATAGCATCACTTGTTCAATCCGACTCGCATCCTCATATCGTACTCAAATGTCTATTCAATCGGGTCAACTATTCTGAATCATCATCCGACATTGTTATCTCAATACTTTATCACTTATGATCTCTTTCCTATGGTCTCTTCGCGACATAATCGTTTTCCACATTCTTAGATCATCGATACGGTCCGTACTCTTTTAACCAACAAAAATCAGGCAACTATAATCATATTTCTTCCGAGGCATCATTTATAAATTTTCTAACACCAACACGGACATCTCTTAGCAATTCACGTTAACCATCAATATTTATTTTGTATCATCTCCTTGTGATTCCATAAGAAGATTTACTATTCATGCACCAATCCAAATCTCTATAGCACCAATCATCTAGCATCATATATCGGTCATCTTAGTGGACATGACATAACTCATCGGCTAAGTCATAATCCAACAATTCTATATTCCACTCAACTTGTTATTCATGTGACAACATCATCTACCGACAGGGTCTATTACATATCGCTGCACCTCGATACTTATTTGTGTTCCAGCCATTCGACTCTCGTAAGAAACATCTACTCTTTCGTACATCAAGGGACAAGTACTCATTCTCTGTGCCTCAAAATATTCAAGGGTCATAACTTGTTAATTTGGGACATCAATTTCCTTCAAGCACACTGCACCACGTGCTAAGATCATCTATTCCACAAGTCCATTCTCTAACTTTTCGGTCGTCGATGCAACTCTCTGCATCTTCTAAATCATTCGCAACATCCCGATAAGCGTCTAACATTACCATCAGTTCTATCGATATCCAACATACAATTTCTTTAACTTAATTCCAACATCGTTCAATATTCGGTCCATAGTTATTCCCGCAAAATCTTTCAATAGCAACACCACACTATCATTACCAAGCCTACAATCCTTCTACCCAACTGATTCAAGTACTCGCCTGAATCTAAAATTCTTTCTTTTCCCACCAAGGCATCATTTCATATTCTCAATTCTCTTATTATCCAACTTAATGCTAACCGACAAGGTCTAGCGATGGTTCATCTGAACACATCCAAATCTCACAACGGGTCATCCCAACTTAATTATCAAGGAACACGCCTAGCCAACATGTATCAATCGTAAGCTCAGCTACGATTCGATACCACCCAATATCTTAATAGGTAAGGCAAACACAAAATCATAAACACATCAAGGGTCAAGGGACATCTTATCAAGACAAGGGTATATATAATATACCACCCAGAGCTCAAGCCATTCCCAACACAATATTCTCTCTCATCGAACCAACGTCCAATATGGACAATCCATCCTGCAGTGGTTATGCTGACCACAAATATCGACTCAAGATTCTGTCGATTCCCATTTACTGAAATCCATGCACATTCTGTTCCAACATACCATGCCATCACCCACTGTCGATTGCTGCATAACAATCGATTCAAAGTATCCCACACATAAGACATCCAACATACATCACAAACTTACGCATCGCATCATTGTTATTCTTTTTGGTATCTTTTAGAAATTCAACAAAGCACTCATATCACAGCCTACATATTTAGACTTACTGTATGGAACACCCAGTGAGAGGTTAGAATGATCAACGGACTTTCAGTTAAGGGAACAACATAGAATAGTTTGGAAGCAACACAGAACAATCGCAGAAGCACTATGAATCATCATAGAGGCAACTTTGATTTCATCGTGGAAGCAACTTTGAGTATTCGCGGAAGCAACTTTGATTCACCGCGGAAGCAACTTTGAATAATCGCGGAAGCAATCTTTGAATCATCGCGGAAGCAGCTTAGAATCATCTTAGTAGCAACATTGATTCGAAACAAATCGAATAGGAATCCAAGGACGTAAAGCCGTGCTCTGATACCATTATGTCACGCCCCGATCCCGGAGGATCGAAAACTAGCCACTGGGCGTGATGCCGTACAAGTCTAGATTGCACTTGTACAAGGCAAAACCATTACAGTTCCTGGTAATTCTCAGAAAATATCGACAATGCAGCGGAACCAAGCAGATAAATTGAAGTCACACAATTTATATAGAAATTTATTTCTTTATTGATAATCAAAATGGATTACAAGACTTGCAGCAGAATACAGAGTTTACAACTGATTACAAGACTTTTGAATAGCCAACTGAATGTATACACTTGCCCTTTAGGCTACAATGAATATACCGACTTCTTTACAATGAACTTGCCAATATGGCTACAATCTCACTGGTATAACTGAGTTCCCATGTTCCATACATTATGTCCCGTATAGCAGAAGACATCGTCTTGAAAGAAGAGCTTCTGCACACCCATCCGATTCATCGATGCCAAGCACTGATTCACAGGATTTCCCCCAAGCAAACACCTGTAATATTGCCCACAACGTGGGTCAGTACATCATCAATGTACTGGCGAGCGGTGCTGGCCCAACTCACCTAAGAAGACAGCACTAAGTAATCATGTTACAGAACATTATTATCAATGGTCTTTCTCGTTGCCTTAGGGTCAATTTCATGTTATAGCCGACAAGAAGTAAAGCATGCAAATCTCATAGCCAACATAATTTAAAGCATGCAGTTATCACCCTTTGGTGACTCTTACCCACGGTCGTGTAGCCATCCCTGTACAATTATAATACTTACTCTGCCTGCACAAGACATTATTAGGAACAATATCATGATTCAATATGAATATCACCGTTCGGGTGATTCTTACCAACAGCCGACATCCTTTCCTGTATTTGAGTAATAACTTACTCTGCCTGCATAAGACATCATTAGCACCTGACCTATCTATATGAAGGTCACTGGCGACACGCCATCCTGGACCGTCTTACAGATATACAGCGCCCTTGCAGTGCAAGTAGCTAGCCCCACTGCAAGTCCTGTATACCGTGCTAGTACATCAGCACTGCCACTACTTCGGCACTGGTTTCCCCTAGGACGAACCGGGTTCCATGGCCCAGGAATACCGTTCGAGAAACCACCTTGTCGACAAGTTGTCCATGACCATGCAACTATATGCAACTTATCTAAGAAGAAAACATATAATGCATGATAAGGAAAACTAAGCAAAACCATCATTCTCATCCATCTTGCCATCTAGCCATCTTGCCTTGAGCCAATGCTCACATTATCATCTGCCCATCCAGGGTCTTAGTGAAACCAGTATTCTACATCGGCACAGGATAATAGAATGTTGTTTTCTAATCTCTTTGCCACATCTTTGATATCATACCTCTTTCCAACCAACTCAATGTACTTACCGCCCAGTTCCTGGGACTTAGCACCTGTTTAGCATACATTCATTCGGACATAATTCAAGCATACTCACTGCCCAGTTCTTGGGTCTTAACATCTGTTTTGCCATCTATTCATTGAGCCAAAGCTCGATATACTCACTGCCCAAGTATTTGGGACTTTGCCTTCACCTGTCATGTAATTCATCGCAACAGCGTACAAGCATACAATTCACTTAGCCATAACAGTTTACGTTCATGTGATTATTATCTTTCATTATCTTTCCAAATTCCATGCCAGGTGTTATTGAACAACACAATAAGAAGCATAGCATACTCATCCTTATTTTAAGCGTGAAGCTAAAGGATCTTTGAAGGGTTCAACACTACTCACATTTATAGGACGATTCCCGCCACGATCGCATAGTCTTCCAAGCGATCCTTCGCATAATCCCAAGTCCAACAAGGCTTCATCGAATCAACCATCCATCATAAGGCATCTTGCGGGTCGGGGCACTACAAATCTCGAGCCCATTCCAATCGACCATGCAACGCCCTATCATTCAACAGTTAAATTCAAACAACCAAACATAGTCTTAAGTCCGAGACTCAGACTTATCGTCTCGCATTTCTTCCATTTAGCTTTTTATGTTCTTTCGTTTCGCACTTCGTTTCGATGATTCAATGGCATCGTGCCTCAATTCAATGCTCGTCAACCGAACGACCCGAAGGTCTCGAACACCTTTCGAGACAACATGTCATATCCGACAGTTCCGCCACATTCATACCACAACTGTATTCTCTCGCAACGAAGCCATCTTTTATTATCCCGTGCACGTAGGCACGTTTCGACCGTACTTCCAATGTTCTACAACTTAGCATTCAATGTTCGGGGCTTGCGCGCTAGGGCGCTCGCCTATTGTCTTTCAATGTTCTAGCCGTTCTAACTCGTGCGCAAAGGCACGGTATGGTTCGTGCACTAAGGCACTTGCCGATTACAGTTATCCATGTTCTTGCGGCTTGCGCACCGAGACACTCGCCTTAGCGATATCCAATGTCCCATAGCGACTCGTGCATATTGATGCACGTTTCATTTCAATTGTTCTAACTTAGTGTTCGACTCACACTATGATTTTATCTCCGATCGGCCACGTCCGTGGCGTCGATAGGTTAACTTAGCATACAATGATATATTTTACTTATCGAATGAAGGAGTAAAAAGAAGTCAATCCTCCCACCTTGAGTCGATATGCCTTCGTCGTTTCGCCGAGTCGATGCGGCTCGATTCCCTAACTTTGTTGCACGGCCACTCTCCTGACTTAGCCATTCGAGCACTTCGTGCTTCGTTGAGTTATACGTCCAATTTGCCTTAGCGTGCCCAAGTCTTAGCCCGTCGCAAGGCGACAATTTGATTTCGCGGACCCCTTACTGAATAAGGCAAAATGTCGACCTCTAACATTTTCCCGTCAAAGTATAACCTGCACACGAAACCAACTAAAATCAATAGTTCGCATCGATTCGGACTTGCGCCTTGGTCGATTCGATTTCTTAGAATCTTCGAGCCGATTCAACGCGCTCATCCTTTCGAGGCAATGCGACGCTACGCATCGATTCACTTGATGCATATCTTCGGGACAAGGCAACTCTTCGCATCGACTTAGTTCGATGCATTACTCGGGTCGACATAACTCATCGCATCGATATAGCTCGATGCGTTGCTCGGGACAACTTAACTCTCGTATCGTTTTGCACCGATACATATCCTTGGGTTGTCACGCCCCGATCCGGGAAATCGCTCGTCCTCGCTAGATTTAACCCGAATCATCGCCATCGCTGGGGCGTGATGCCGCACGAGCCTGGAGTTGCGCTCGTGCAAGGCAAGATAACAGGTTCACATAGAACTATCTCAAATCGATAACATAAGCAGCGGAAGAAAACAAGTGAAACATAAGAATCTCTTTTATTAATATTGAACTGAAGGTTACAAAGGCTCTGAATAGCCCAACATAAAATGCCAATTGGCTACAACGCTCATGATCTCTCTAGCTCACAAAGGATTACATTGTTCCCTACATTATGCCTCTGTATAGCCACCAAGTAGTCTTCGGCCGAACATCTCCATGTCGCAAGTCCGAACGCATATGCGGAAACTCCTCTTGAACGCCAAGGACTCCATGCCTCGGCACGTCCAAGCCAAGCTCCGCCCCGAGCTGATCATAACCTGAACCTGCACATAAACTAGTGGGGGTTTAGTGCTTTCGTCCTCGCTTCGCACTGATCAAGACCCGCTCGCACCCAAACCAAACACTTATTCATTTAGTGAGCATGCATATTACTTTGTGGTCTTTCTATTTAGCCTTAGGATCAGTTTCATGGCAAAACTTAACATAGCACATTATTATACTGTGTCACCACATTTCGTGTTCCTGCAGCAGATACAGTTAGCCATAACATAAACGTAAACATAGTGTTCGTGCTCATCTCGTCCCGTTTCCCTTAGCCTGCAGTGGTTAGAACTTAACATAAGCAAACATACGATTCGTACAACCGACCAATTTATAAACGTAAACTTATGCATAATGGGTGGCAGGCCCTGCGCCTGCACCCAGCTCTCATACTCAGCCCACCGGCCCTATCTATATGAAGGTCACGGTGTTTTACACCGTAATGGACTTGGCATCTCATATGTGTAAGCCTACAATCGCTTCGATACGGGTTGCTAGCCCAGTATCCGAAGGATCCCAAACTTACGGATATCATAGCTTATCACAGCACTGGACGGTCGCAATCCGTCCGAATGTTGTGCACCATAAATACCACACATAATTCCCTCCTAGGCCGAACGGTCCCGGCGCCCCGGCGTAACCGTTCGAGGGAAGCCACACCCGTGCACGGGCAATCCGAGTCCATTGACCATGCAATACGTTCCATAGCATACAATCCATAGCATACCAACCGTTCTCGATACTTAGTCATTTCATAGCATAAGTGCCCGAGGGCACGCTCAGCACCGTATTCAATGTTCTACGCCTAGTGTTCAATGTTCTCGGAGCCGTGCACATGATGCACATCTCAATGTCATCTTTCAATGTTCTACCATTATTGCCCTACCGCGACCTGTGCACTCGATGCACGTCGCTTTAATGTTTCGATTGTTCAATGTTCTATCTTAGTGTTCAACGCATACTTAGACACTTGCTCGCCGAGCCACGCTCACTAACTCGATAACATATTATGCAACCATAACGTATTTTATTAGACGTGAAGGAATAGGGAGAGAGAGTCAAGAACCCGCCCACCTTAAGCCGATACGCCTTGCCGCCTCGCCGATTGAAGCGTCTCGCTTCCATAACTCGATCGCATAGCTAACTCTTGGACTTAGCCGTTCCTTTGCTCTACTCGGTCGATTTGGCCTATCGCGCCCATGCCACAATCCGTTGCAAGGCCACGATTTGGTTTTACGGACATTTCATTGCATAAGGCAAAATGCCGACCTCTTATCGTCCAGCGTAGAAGCATAGCCTGCACACCAGATCAACTAAAATCAGCACTTGCTCAAGCGGGACTTACTCTTTGCATCGATTCGATTCATAGATTCCAACCGACTCAAAGCTTACCTTTGGCCAACGCAACACTTGCATCGATTCATATCGATACCTCATCGGGTCAGCGCAACTCTTCGAGTCAACGACTCATCGTAATGCACCGATGCGGAGCGGGGCATTACATAATATACCACTCAAAATCAGGTTCGTCCTCGAACCGAAACCAACACTTAATCCAAGTGCCTCGCATAGATCGCTTCACGATCACGTGTTACTATCGTTGAATCATACAACTCAGTCTGGATCATACACATATTTTAGGCGTCCCACCAATATATGCATTTCAGCCAAGCTCAGTTGTAGGATATCGGGACAACTAACAAACTCAACTTAAATCCTCAAACATCCATCGGTCCGTACTCGACTTAGTCATGTCTTAGCGCCTATTCCCAAATACTCTTCGTATACAGTATCCCATAACATGCGATCGTCCTCCAAACATCTCTGCACATAACCTAATTCAACCATAACTTCGATCTCATAAGTTTCTTGCCGGCCACCTAACACTTGCATTGCATAAGTCATTGCGCATCCGATCGCAACGAGCTCCCACAACGCCTATTCACCCAACCGTTTCCAATCTCTCATATAACTCAAGTCGTTCATCCTATCACTCATAACATTTAGCCTTAACAACATGGACTATGTCAACATGTCACAAATTCTTTTGTCTACAATCCGTACTAAGTCTCGACGCAACTATCCCAACACGATCTACGTTCTCGAACTACCAGCACATCGAGTCTGGGGCTACCCCCGCTAGGCAACTTATCCAGACATCATGCTCGCGCTCTCTCGACACAAGAGGTCGACTTGAGTCTACGATGCTCAAAGGCAACAATCTTTCCGACCCAAGGTCTCTTACGATACGCTCATCCCCGATTCTCGACCGAGTACAAATCTTTTACTCAAACTTTGATTCAATCCCGACTTGTTCGTTTCGTAACATAAATCGTGCGCTCAACACACATAGCCTAACCGTTACTCAAACCGATCTACGACACAACTCTTAGGGTCGTTCTGCTATTCGTTGCTCTCGTGCATTGCAGACTTTCTGCAATCGCCTTACCGCGTCACTACGCTAAGCACGTTCCTCAACATCTATTTGATCTAACATAACTTTTCTGACCATATCGATTCTAGTACTCGCTAACTTTTGAGACACGATACTCACTCGCTTAGACTTATCCTCGACATGCACTACCTCATTCCTTATCCTCCTTACGCGACTTCTTTAGGGTCATCCTATGGGACTTCAACATTCACTTGATTTGGCGGTCAAGTCTTCTAGGGTCAGCTGCCCCGAAACTACGCTCGATAATTGAAGATCATCAACGAGGGACAGTTACAACGAACCATGCTATATCCTATCGCGGAGCCAAATCAATTCCCGATATTTCCTATACGACTTTATCCAACCTGACGTACGTTACCAATCCGTGATTTATCTATCCCCGCACGACCGATGCACCGATAACTACTCGAATCACTTATGCACTACCGTTGACAATATCGCACAATCCTCAATTTCATCTTCGCATCGAACCACAAATCCATATCAAATTTGCCACGCCTCGTAAGTTCGATCATCCCCGCTGGATGAATCACCATACCAGCGCTCACGCAGAATGATCATTCTAGTTTGACGTGACGCATGTGCGAGGCTAGTGTTGCGCTCGCTCAAGACAAGAATGTCAACATAGTGGTTATCCACGAAGCAATCCATACACTTTCGTTTTCATCCGAGTAACATCCGTCGACTCTCAAATTCTCCGAAGCATTCCTATCGTTATCATTCCAATTGCCATAACTTAACTTGCATCTTATTCATCCAACAACAATGTTCAACATAATTTTCGTTCATTCGATCAGAGTATCCCCGAGTTATTGCATATCGTCTTTGATACGCCTCAATACCATCGTCGATATGCATAACTTGAACACCCTCCTTTCTCATAAGCTCAAACCCGTTGCAATCATTGCCATTTTTTGAACTCGAATACGAATCAAGTCTCGCACAAATCACTTCTTATATCCCTAACTCGTACCTCCAAATCGTGCTACCGACTCACTGCATTAACCCAAATTCGTTCGTACAATTTCTCCGTACCTACTCAATTCGTTCCGAAGACGTCTCCGTACTAACTCAACATAAGTTCGACCGGGTCGACCATTTCCTCAACGTAACATTCGTTCGCAATGTTCAGCCTATCATTCGACTTACGCTTAACGAATCCTCGTCCGACGTACCATCCATAGATGCAACTTCTCACATAATCATTCAACTCAATTCATCGAGGCATGCTCGCATCGACTTCTATCAAGTCATTTCCACTCAAGTCTCGGTACCATTCCATCCGTTGCGGACAATCATATCGTAACAATATAATCGTCTCGACGTAACCTATCGCAAGTCACCATCCGGCTTAACATAGCTATCGCTAAGTGGTATTCCATATACCACTCAGGATCGAGCCTATCGTTATCGATACAATACTTCACCATACTTACTCGCATAGTTGGTATTGCATATACCACTCGGAATCGAGTCATTACTCGACATCACACTTCGCATAGGTCCGACTTCTATCTTTCCAACTTAACCGTCCCGTATGGTGATCCTTCCGATCCCAGCTCTAACGTTAGCTTAAGTTTGGAACTCATTCAATCTAACCGTACCATGGCGATCATCTCGATCACACCCGCAACATTCGCTTATTCAAAGCTCAACGCAACATATGGCCAACATACACGTTTGCCTACTCAACTCGACTTAGCGACCAACTCGATTCGTTACTATCGCATCCACGATCTTCGAATCCCGCACGTTGCAGCTCGTGCAACAACTTAGTCTCGACACATAAGGTCTTTACTCAATCTCGAACGACATTTCGCTATCCATCCGCATAGCCATACTACGCACATCATACCGTATCGACTCGTTGCACCGATGCAACGAACGATCCATAACTTGCTGCACTCCGTGCAACCAATAACACATAATCATTCGCCTAGCCACATAATACGTATCGCCTCACATATCGACCCGTTGCACTTCGTGCAACCAACAACACATATCTCTCGCACTTCGTGCGACCGCCAACACATAACTCCTCGCACTTCGTGCGACCGACCACACATATCGTTGTACTTCATGCAGCCAATATCACCATATTCGTTGCACTTCGTACGACCATCATTCCATAACTCGTTGCACTTCGTGCAACCAACACTCTCCGACGGCGCCCGGAGATAACGTGGTAGTCACGACATACTTGTGGCAGACGTACGCACTTAATATAGACTTATTGTATGGAACATCCAATGTAGCGTCGAGCAGATCCATGAGCCATGCGGTTGCGGAAACAACTTAGAGTCTTAACTGAATTTCGATATCGAAGCAACTGAGGGTCAAAGAGATTCACGCACGGTCCAAAGGATGGAACCGCTCTGATACCAACTTGTCACGCCCCGATCCGGGAAATCGCTCGTCCTCGCTAGATTTAACCCGAATCATCGCCATCGCTGGGGCGTGATGCCGCACGAGCCTGGAGTTGCGCTCGTGCAAGGCAAGATAACAGGTTCACATAGAACTATCTCAAATCGATAACATAAGCAGCGGAAGAAAACAAGTGAAACATAAGAATCTCTTTTATTAATATTAAACTGAAGGTTACAAAGGCTCTGAATAGCCCAACATAAAATGCCAATTGGCTACAACGCTCATGATCTCTCTAGCTCACAAAGGATTACATTGTTCCCTACATTATGCCTCTGTATAGCCACCAAGTAGTCTTCGGCCGAACATCTCCATGTCGCAAGTCCGAACGCATATGCGGAAACTCCTCTTGAACGCCAAGGACTCCATGCCTCGGCACGTCCAAGCCAAGCTCCGCCCCGAGCTGATCATAACCTGAACCTGCACATAAACTAGTGGGGATTTAGTGCTTTCGTCCTCGCTTCGCACTGATCAAGACCCGCTCGCACCCAAACCAAACACTTATTCATTTAGTGAGCATGCATATTACTTTGTGGTCTTTCTATTTAGCCTTAGGATCAGTTTCATGGCAAAACTTAACATAGCACATTATTATACTGTGTCACCACATTTCGTGTTCCTGCAGCAGATACAGTTAGCCATAACATAAACGTAAACATAGTGTTCGTGCTCATCTCGTCCCGTTTCCCTTAGCCTGCAGTGGTTAGAACTTAACATAAGCAAACATACGATTCGTACAACCGACCAATTTATAAACGTAAACTTATGCATAATGGGTGGCAGGCCCTGCACCTGCACCCAGCTCTCATACTCAGCCCACCGGCCCTATCTATATGAAGGTCACGGTGTTTTACACCGTAATGGACTTGGCATCTCATATGTGTAAGCCTACAATCGCTTCGATACGGGTTGCTAGCCCAGTATCCGAAGGATCCCAAACTTACGGATATCATAGCTTATCACAGCACTGGACGGTCGTAATCCGTCCGAATGTTGTGCACCATAAATACCACACATAATTCCCTCCTAGGCCGAACGGTCCCGGCGCCCCGGCGTAACCGTTCGAGGGAAGCCACACCCGTGCACGGGCAATCCGAGTCCATTGACCATGCAATACGTTCCATAGCATACAATCCATAGCATACCAACCGTTCTCGATACTTAGTCATTTCATAGCATAAGTGCCCGAGGGCACGCTCAGCACCGTATTCAATGTTCTACGCCTAGTGTTCAATGTTCTCGGAGCCGTGCACATGATGCACATCTCAATGTCATCTTTCAATGTTCTACCATTATTGCCCTACCGCGACCTGTGCACTCGATGCACGTCGCTTTAATGTTTCGATTGTTCAATGTTCTATCTTAGTGTTCAACGCATACTTAGACACTTGCTCGCCGAGCCACGCTCACTAACTCGATAACATATTATGCAACCATAACGTATTTTATTAGACGTGAAGGAATAGGGAGAGAGAGTCAAGAACCCGCCCACCTTAAGCCGATACGCCTTGCCGCCTCGCCGATTGAAGCGTCTCGCTTCCATAACTCGATCGCATAGCTAACTCTTGGACTTAGCCGTTCCTTTGCTCTACTCGGTCGATTTGGCCTATCGCGCCCATGCCACAATCCGTTGCAAGGCCACGATTTGGTTTTGCGGACATTTTATTGCATAAGGCAAAATGCCGACCTCTTATCGTCCAGCGTAGAAGCATAGCCTGCACACCAGATCAACTAAAATCAGCACTTGCTCAAGCGGGACTTACTCTTTGCATCGATTCGATTCATAGATTCCAACCGACTCAAAGCTTACCTTTGGCCAATGCAACACTTGCATCGATTCATATCGATACCTCATCGGGTCAGCGCAACTCTTCGAGTCAACGACTCATCGTAATGCACCGATGCGGAGCGGGGTATTACATGGGTCAAGGTGACTCGCCGAGCCAACGTTTCAGCGTAATGTGCCGTGCGGAGCGGGACATTACACAGGTTGTGCAGCTGGGCCCAATTAGAAGGGGTCCACCGAGTAAGGGTCTTCTCCCCTTTGATCTTGGATTCTAAAATAACAGAAATGTCACACTTTTCTCTGTGGAGCACTCCACATATCTCTCTTCACCTCCCTAGCGAATACGCTCCCCTCACATTCCAGGTGATAATGGCCATTAACTAATGAGAGGTGTGGCCCCCTGAGAAACTCTCGGACTGGCACATGGGGAAGGTGCAGCATCCGTCGCTAAAGGATCCTCATCCATACCAGTCGGAGCCGTCCGTTGGGGGATGACCTGAGATAACACCAACGCCCAGGCAGGATTGTCAACACACACTACCTCCTCTCTGTCTGTGGTATGACCCTCCATCATGGAGGGGCCATCTCGCAGCACCCCGACCGCACGTCTCTTCCTACAGTAAATCTGCCCTCCAGCCGAACCGCCCTCCCCTCGTGCCTCAGTCTCCGACGCAGCTATGCTTCTGGTAACTATACTACTCGGCCCCTGACCAGTAGATACAACCCCACCCGTTGTAGCAAGTTGGATAGAAACAACGAGGCTCAAACCGACATCCCTCCCCTGATTAGTAACCTCCTCCTCCACGACCACCACTCCGCTATCATCTCTGAAATCCATATCACATGGGGCTTCGGGGACCTCTCGAAGAATACAAGGCTCCACTGGAGTGCCAGCCTCTAGGCAGGCACTGGCCAGATGCCCGAAACAGAAACAGCGAGAACAGGTAGGCGGAACCCATTCATACTCCACCTTCTGGGTAAGCACCTCCCCAGAAGGGAGCTCATACTCCACCATCTTCGGGAGCTCCCCCCCGCCCGAATTTCCACAAAGATTCTCGCGTACATCAACCGCGTCCGAAAGGTAGTAGTGTCACGCCCCGCTCCCGTAGGAGCGATCGTCCTCGCTAAGGCGTGATGCCGCACGGGCCTAGGTTGCGCCCGTGCAAGGCCTAAGTCCAGAAATGGCCGATTTGATGCTAGGCCACAGAGTCGCACAGAGTGTCCCCATTTTGCAGCGGAAAGTAAACGAACACACAAGTTGAATACGAAATCAAACTCTTTATTGATATTCAAGAAGTTACAAGCGGCGCTAGGCCGATATTACAAGTCGCTCAAGCTCTCTCTCTCTCAAACATAAAAGGCGTGCCAAGTGGCTTACAAGATGGAATGATACATGGCGATGTTCCAATATATTATGTCCTGTATATGGTGCTCCAGCTCCTTGCAACGCTCCAAGGCTCGAGAGATAGCTCTGCGCCTTAGCATGTTCGAGGAAAGCTCCGCACCCGCCAACGTTTCCTGCTTCCTGCAAGCAGACTGTGGGGTTATCAGTACATTGTTATGCACTGGTGGGGAGGCTAGCTCGCCCACAATGCTATCATTACCGAACACGTTCCATTTACTTTTGTGCAACTCTATCATTCATTGTCTTTCTAATCTTGCCTTAGGATCAATTTTATGGCACATTGCATAACCTATCTCGTGTTGCAGAATTCAAGTGTCGTATAGAAAATATATGCACGACTTACCCATACTTACCGTCCGGCCTTCCCTGTCCAAGTAAACCAAGTTAGACAACAATCCATGTAATAACATAATGCGGTACTTGGAAAACATTCAATATCGAGTACGTGTCCCTGCCTCGGGTTCTAGCACGTCGTGGGCACGTTATCTAAATCACTTTGCATGAATTACTCTATATCATTTCGGTGTGTTACGTTTCGAGCAAGTTCGAGCATGTTCAGGGGTACTACATTTCAAGTGTATTCAGGGCCACCTGTCCAGTTCATTTAGATTACTTTGATTTCAATGCAAGGACTTGCACGTGGATTGCCACCAGCAAAGCCCACCTAATCTATATGCACGGGTCGCTGGCATGACAAGCCATTTTGGACATCCCTGCGGTAATTCTCAACTTAGCGTAGGGTGATGGCTGGTACACCCCGTTAAGTCTCTTGAATATACCCTGCTACTTACGTCTCTTGGTGCCCAAGCCCGCACCCAAGCAGCCCGTAAGCCCCGTTTTGATTCCGCCTAGGCCGGCCACGGTATACTCCATACAACGCCCGTGCCGCAGAATCCTTTCACTACCACGGTCACAGCATACGCCACCCCTCGCTCGTGCCATTTGTCCACGACCATTTTGTATTAACTTGTCTTTTTAACTTAACGGCTGTCTCCGCCGTAGGCTAACCCTTAGCCGTAATGCGTTATCGACCAGGTTGGCGTCCGTGCAGCGCGGGTAGCGAGCCCCGATGCACGTGCCCGTCACACCTGTCGCTAATCATTCTTTCTTTTCTTATCTTTTCTTCATTCTTTCTTTTCTTTCTTTCTTTCACTTGTTCATTCGTTTATCTATTCATTCATGTATTCATTCATTCATTCATTCATTGATTCGTTGATTTATTCATTCAAGCATTACGCAACTCCTCATATGGGAGTCGCCTTGGCGACCCATCGGTCCCATAGCCTTTCAGTGTCGCTATACTCTACTCGGAACGACTATATTGATAGCCTTCTCGTTCATTGTTGTAAACCATTTATTGTTTCATTGTTGGACGCATAAGGAGCATAAACGTAGGCTTGTGCCGTAGCACGAGCATGGAGCGCGGGCGAGAGTTCTCGTACTTTTTCCATGTTCCTTTCTATATTCTATACAAGCATACAAATTGGGATTATTCCCTTAGCTAGGTGCGTTGAGTCATTTATTAGCATGCAAGAGGTTATCGCCTAGCGATTCTCGTGATAGTGTCCGTATTGTTATGTGTCTAGGCTAAGCACAGACGGGTTCATCGGAGCCACCCACCTTAGCGATGTTTGCATCGGCCGAGCGATACTCCGAGCGCGCCTTTGATAGTCTAAGTCTGGATTCATCTTGACGGGCCAATGCAAGTCTTGCATCGATTCGCATCGATACTTCATCGGGTCGAAGCAACTCTTCGGGTCGACGGCTCGTTTTTGAGTCGTTGCACTTGCCGTTTGAATCGACGTTCCGCTAGGGCGGAGCGGGTCACTACATAATACACCACTCAAAATAAGTTTCGTCCTCGAGACTTCCTGAGTGCAGGTCATCCTACCGTTCCTTAACTCGGATCGTGTGCGCATCTTAGGCAATTTCCTATCGAATGGCTTTATCGTTCGATGGCATCGAACGGTACTCGGTTTCTTTCTAAGTTCCGTGTCGCTTACGTTCGATCAATTTTATCGAATGACTTTTTACTCATTTTAGAGTGGATGATACTTATTCAATTGTCGTGTTTCTTTGACTCGGTTGCTATTTTAATGTGTCATGGAGCTGGAATGGTTGCACGAGGCACATTGTAATTTGGCAAATACGAGGGTCGTAGGCTAAGGCAAACTCATTTTCGTTTATCTCGGTCATCGAGGTGACTCGATTTGCTTCCCAAGCGTTTTCGTCCATGAAATCAGTATGATTTCCTCTTAGCGGGGTCGACCAAGTCTATGTAATTTTCGTCCGATTCAAGACTAAGTATCGCACTATCCTCGAGTATATTTCCCTATCAATGTTATCGCTCCTATCAATGGTCCAATTCGTTATACCAACTTTTATTTGCACGATATCTATTCCATATCATTCACTTGTTTAGGGCCAATTTCGTTGTCGTTCACGCACACTCCGCTTACACGTTTCTTTGATTCCGAGCCACGTTCGTACTAGTATCGATCCTTTACTTAACGTAATTTTAAGATCTTCGACACTCTCCTATTTCTCAAGTCTTGCTTGAACTCGATGTATCACTTGGCTGGATCGTGCATGCATTCCAAGCGTCCCCAAAATACATGCATTCAGCCAAGCCGCATGATCTAGAAATTTGTCATTCTCACTCGAGTCGCATCGTGCACATACTCAAACGTCCCTGAATATATGCATGTCAGCCGAATCTCGTGAGGGGTATTCCTATATTTGTGATTCACACTATCCATCCATGCCAATCCTCAAGATCAATCTTTCGATTGATAACTCATGAAACATGGCGTCTCGCCTACCCGCTAGGCCATCTTTTCGAGGCTAAGTCAATGTCAGGATTGGAATCATAGTTCCCCAACAATAATGCCAACACTGACCCCAATCCTAGGGTCAAACCAAAGTCGGTAGTACGGGGTTTTCTACCCAAGCTCGCGTCACTCAGATTTCTAAACATCGAGCACGATCACCTATTCGCATCAATGTATTCGTCGCACACCGTAACGAATTCAAATCCATTCAAATCACTAAATTGACATACTTCATATATCCATTCTAACCAATTCACGTATTCGATCACGAGTTCATCTAACTTGACAATATGTTGCGCCCCAATCTCATGCGAGTCCGATTATCCACGGTGGTTCATGAATCACCATGCAACGCTCCCGTGGAATAATCATTCTCATCGGGGCGTGACTCTTGTTTGGGTCCAGACTAATTCATTTTCGATACGCGGATTGGACCTACTCAATCCTCAAGTTCGATTCTTCAAGCACACAAATCCATTCTTGAGTCACCTTCGCGTCAAACCACAAATCGAAGCACACAAATTGTTACGCCAAGCTAGGTCAATCACCCCCGCTGTATGAATCACCATACCAGCGCTCACGCGGAGTGATCGCCCTATTCGGCGCGACGCATGTGCGAGGCTGGAGTTGCGCTCGCATAAGACAAGCATGTCGACGTTGAGGTTATCGTCGAAGTAAATCCAAGTATTTTCATTTTCATTCGAGCCAAGATCGATAGTCCATTCGTCATTTCGTTCAACTAGAAAATCCACGAGCCACGTCTATATTTTCCTCGACACGTTTCAACATCCCAAGTATAGCTTCCAACGGAACAATGACATTTGCACGATCGTCATTTGCCGAGTCAGAGTACCCCCGAGTTATCGTATATCGATCTTTGATACGCCTCAATACCATCGACGATATGCGTAACCTGACGATCTTCCTTTGCAACCAATTTCGAGTCGTGCATTGATGCTGTTTGTCCGAGTTGGATATTCCACAATTTCATTTAATATTCAAGATCAAGTTCAACTGCTATTCCTCAAGCTAGTTTCAAGATCGTTGTTCAAACTCAAGTCACAATTCATTTGAATCAATCCGAAGTCGTACGTGCGATCCTCTAAGTTTCCTCGATCAAGACCATTCACTTTCATTCATCGTTCTGAATCGTTTTCTAACATGCGTTGCCTATTCACAAGTTGTCTGAACGACATCTCGTTCGGGACATTCGAAGTCATGATCAACTAAGCGTGACACGTTCTAAGGCTTTGCGCGATCGCATCGCCTCGCCGACATACCCGTTCTATCCGTATATCTTGTAGTCTCGCTCGAACAATTTCTATGACGTCCATACAACACTCAGGGTTCGAGCCACTCGACTAGTCATCGACACTCATTTTTATTCTTCTTCGAGCCTATCACATACACCACTCGGATTCAAGCCATACGATCTAGTCCTCAATCACGTTCGCGTCATGCGCTAAGACATTCTTCAGATTCGTTCGACGAATCTCTAGCGTAATCGCTCACGTCGCCTCGACGTACTAAGTCGTTCGCACTAATCCTCAAAATCCAAGTCAATCCTTCGGGTGTGCCTAAGCGTTAACTCGATAGCATTCCTATCGATATACACTCAAAGTGTATTTCCGTTCTCGATCGAGCGATACATTGACATCGCTCGCAACCCGATTGCACCCAAGAGTCGAGGTGCATGACACGCGGACTAAGTTGTACCGCTTAACCATCCCGTACGGACTACATCCAAGTTTGCATGCTCACTCATTCTCGTTCGTAACTCGTTTGCACCAAAGGGTCTAGGTGCGCGATACTCCGCACTACTTAGCCAAAAGGCTGCGTGCATGACCATCCCGTTCGAACTATACTTCGGTCTCGTGTACTCGTTTGCTATCGTCAGCGTAAGCTTATTCAAGCACGCCTTGCGTTTGCTAACTTTTAACATCGGCTCCTTCCAACTCAAGTCCGTCATGGTGGCACAAAGGCCTTCGCCTATCGATCCCGTCCAACCGAGTAATCGTACGAGCTTTTGAAAGTATTAGACTTATTGTATGGAACATCCCAAAGCACAACGAGAGAGAGCGTACACTTCTTTTTCCAACAACGAGCTTTCAAAACTGAGAAAATCGAATTGATGTCCAAGGACGTAAAGCCGTGCTCTGATACCAATCTGTCATGCCCCGCTCCCGTAGGAGCGATCGTCCTCGCTAAGGCGTGATGCCGCACGGGCCTAGGTTGCGCCCGTGCAAGGCCTAAGTCCAGAAACGGCCGATTTGATGCTAGGCCACAG
The DNA here is from genome assembly GCA_029216955.1 of Iris pallida. Classification (NCBI taxonomy): domain Eukaryota; kingdom Viridiplantae; phylum Streptophyta; class Magnoliopsida; order Asparagales; family Iridaceae; genus Iris; species Iris pallida. Next base: position 2,374,691 of record JANAVB010024598.1, read on the forward strand.
AGTCGCACAGAGTGTCCCCATTTTGCAGCGGAAAGTAAACGAACACACAAGTTGAATACGAAATCAAACTCTTTATTGATATTCAAGAAGTTACAAGCGGCGCTAGGCCGATATTACAAGTCGCTCAAGCTCTCTCTCTCTCAAACATAAAAGACGTGCCAAGTGGCTTACAAGATAGAATGATACATGGCGATGTTCCAATATATTATGTCCTGTATATGGTGCTCCAGCTCCTTGCAACGCTCCAAGGCTCGAGAGATAGCTCTGCGCCTTAGCACGTTCGAGGAAAGCTCCGTACCCGCCAACGTTTCCTGCTTCCTGCAAGCAGACTGTGGGGTTATCAGTACATTGTTATGCACTGGTGGGGAGGCTAGCTCGCCCACAATGCTATCATTATCGAACACGTTCCATTTACTTTTGTGCAACTCTATCATTCATTGTCTTTCTAATCTTGCCTTAGGATCAATTTCATGGCACATTGCATAACCTATCTCGTGTTGCAAAATTCAAGTGTCGTATAGAAAATATATGCACGACTTACCCATACTTACCGTCCGGCCTTCCCTGTCCAAGTAAACCAAGTTAGACAACAATCCATGTAATAACATAATGCGGTACTTGGAAAACATTCAATATCGAGTACGTGTCCCTGCCTCGGGTTCTAGCGCGTCGTGGGCACGTTATTTAAATCACTTTGCATGAATTACTCTATATCATTTCGGTGTGTTACGTTTCGAGCAAGTTCGAGCATGTTCAGGGGTACTACATTTCAAGTGTATTCAGGGCCACCTGTCCAGTTCATTTAGATTACTTTGATTTCAATGCAAGGACTTGCACGTGGATTGCCACCAGCAAAGCCCACCTAATCTATATGCACGGGTCGCTGGCATGACAAGCCATTTTGGACATCCCTGCGGTAATTCTCAACTTAGCGTAGGGTGATGGCTGGTACACCCCGTTAAGTCTCTTGAATATACCCTGCTACTTACGTCTCTTGGTGCCCAAGCCCGCACCCAAGCAGCCCGTAAGCCCCGTTTTGATTCCGCCTAGGCCGGCCACGGTATACTCCACACAACGCCCGTGCCGCAGAATCCTTTCACTACCACGGTCACAGCATACGCCACCCCTCGCTCATGCCGTTTGTCCACGACCATTTCGTATTAACTTGTCTTTTTAACTTAACGGCTGTCTCCGCTGTAGGCTAACCCTTAGCCGTAATGCGTTATCGACCAGGTTGGCGTCCGTGCAGCGCGGGTAGCGAGTCCCGATGCACGTGCCCGTCACACCTGTCGCTAATCATTCTTTCTTTTCTTTCTTTCTTTCACTTGTTCATTCGTTTATCTATTCATTCACGTATTCATTCATTCATTCATTGATTCGTTGATTTATTCATTCAAGCATTACGCAACTCCTCATATGGGAGTCGCCTTGGCGACCCATCGGTCCCATAGCCTTTCAGTGTCGCTATACTCTACTCGGAACGACTATATTGATTAGCCTTCCCGTTCATTGTTGTAAACCATTCATTGTTTCATTGTTGGACGCATAAGGAGCATAAACGTAGGCTTGTGCCGTAGCACGAGCATGGAGCGCGGGCGAGAGTTCTCGTACTTTTTCCATGTTCCTTTCCATATTCTATACAAGCATACAAATTGTGATTATTCCCTTAGCTAGGTGTGTTGAGTCATTTATTAGCATGCAAGAGGTTATCGCCTAGCGATTCTCGTGATAGTGTCCGTATTGTTATGTGTCTAGGCTAAGCACAGACGGGTTCATCGGAGCCACCCACCTTAGCGATGTTTGCATCGGCCGAGCGATACTCCGAGCGCGCCTTTGATAGTCTAAGTCTGGATTCATCTTGACGGGCCAATGCAAGTCTTGCATCGATTCGCATCGATACTTCATCGGGTCGAAGCAACTCTTCGGGTCGACGGCTCGTTTTTGAGTCGTTGCACTTGCCGTTTGAATCGGCGTTCCGCTAGGGCGGAGCGGGTCACTACAAGTAGCCTCATCCGCCTTGATCGGTGTGCCCACCAAACTTGCAAGACGCATCAACAGGGGAATGCTCCAAAACCCAACCGGGAACTCGGGAAATCGGATCCATACTGGGATGGCATTCAGAACTTCTCTCTCGCATCGCAGCTCTGGAGTCCACTCCTTGAGAATGATCAGTCGGCCGTCGAACGTCCAGGGGCCGCCTTGGAGGATCCTAGCGACATCCTCCGCCAGCCCGAACTTCACATAATAGAAGCCGTTCTCACGAGCATAGAACTCCATTCTCCCCTTCGGCTTCCAGACTCGCGCTGCATAGCCCCGGATCTGCCCGTAGAAAGGCTTGTTGCCCAAGACATACAGGACGAGGGTATTCTCCCAGTACGCTGTCACCTGCTGGATCTCCTCCGCGGGAAACACAGCCCGGTAACCCCCCTCAACCTTGAGCGGCGGGACGTACTCCATCGATGTGGGGGATTTCGGCCCCACCGGTTTGCAGATCTCGGCCCAGGACCGTCCAGCAGGCCGTAGGGACGTCCCAATAGGCCTCTGGGCACTCACCAGGCGGGAAGTCCCAGGTCCCTGAACATCCAGATCCACTACCTTACTCTTCCCCTTAGCCGCCGCGGTCGCCTTTGGCCGCCAACCCATCGATCGCCCAGCAGACACCCCCGGACCCCGGCTAGGCCGAGACCCTGTTCCGTTCAGGCGATTTTTGGGATGGCGATCCCGAATCTGACCCTGTCCGCCACCCGTCTTCCCCCCGGTCTACTTGTCACCCCCCACATGACTATATATATATATATAGAGAGAGAGAGAGAGAGAGAGAGAGAGAGAGAGAGAGAGGATGAGGGAGGTGAGGTGCCACCCTATGGAGGGTGTCTACTTGTCACCCCCACATGCTATCATCATGCACCCATGTGCATGATGATAGCATGGGGGGGTGACAAGTAGACACCCCCCGTGAGGTGGCACCCTACCTCCCTTATTCTCTATATATATATTCTTGAGAAAAAATGACTTGATAAAGATTGTTTGTTTGGTAACATGAGAAACAATTGTTCTAAATCCCAATCCTGGCTGGTATCTCAGTAAACATCATTCCAGCATCAATCCAGCTACTTTTCACTTTCTATACGTTTTGAATATTTCTTCATGATGTTTGAGGTGTGTGTGACTATGACCATTTTATGTTCACATACTGAAATTTTGTGCTTAGCATTTGTCAAGTTATAGTGCATATTGGTCACATATTTTTGCATGCATTGCTGGATTCAACAGGTTGATGAGAGCAGAACAAGAATGGTGATCTGTGTTTGACCAAGCACATTATGGTAAAATCCTGTCGCTTGGCAAAGACAAATTACCTATCATATCTCTGTAAGGGTGATTGGAGATCTTCTCGGTCAGCAGTTAAGTGATTGATTGGTTTAAATTTAGGCTGTATTTTTTAACTGAGAGGGCCATTCAAGGAGGTGAAAAAACTCGGATGCCATGTACATGTCGGGCACGTATCAGACAAAGGCATGATACTCAAAACATACTAGGACACGCCGAAATTGGTGTCGTGCTTGTGCCTTCCTGTTCGTGTCACGTTGTACGTATCTGTGTCCGTGCAACATAAACAAAAGATCGGTGGAACTGGATCTATGTTGGGATGAGAACTTATAGAGCGTGGATATCGGCCTAGCATCTTCTAAACCAGAAATTTTGTGTTCTATTCTAAGATGTCCATATAGTATTTGATCAAACTGAATTACTTCATCTTTCCCAAAGTACATTTAATCATATGAGTGCATAAAATTATTATCTACATAACTAAAGATTAGAGATTAGCAAATGAAAATACTCAATTTGATGATCACAGTACTAAAGAATAATATTCAAAGACTTGACATGCTTTTTCTCGTGATTTTGATATAATTTTGTGCGCAAATGCAAAATAAAAAGGTCTTCATATTCATATCACCTGGACAATTAGACCAAATCTTGATGTATCCGCATTGCTTAATAGTCTGAAACACCACATCAATAACATCAAGGCAGCAATATTAGTCTACATTTTGATTTCTGTTAGAACATCATTTCCATCAGTGGCGTAGCTAGTTGATCCGAGGGGGTGCAGGGTTTTGATTTTTTTTAGTTTACATGTATAGTTTTCGTTCAAACATCAATGTCAATCAGATTAGAGTCGAAAAGACATGGATGGACGGTGAAGTTCTATACATGCAATCCAATGTACATAAACATTTAATATGCAACCAAAAGCATTTTGTTGTTTGAACCTTGATAGACAAATCCGCTCTCCTAAAAAGAGAATAAATAATACAAAATATGAAAAATCCGTTAGGGTCTACTTGGGTTAGGAAATGCTTAGTTTGAAGGGGAAAAAAAGATCCATCTAGTATATAATCAAAATAGTGATATTACTAATTTTGTCTTGTAACATTTTTTTTTCCATAAAAATGTCATTATTTATGATGCGTACGGTCATAGTCGACATGTGGATATTGACGAAATTCGAATGCATCGACCGTGCACAACGAATTTGGTCCGAATTCGTCGAATTTTACCGTAATGATATTTTTCGAAAATGTAATTATCCTTTGAGAACACTTCGGATCGCGATGTGCACCCCATTGAATGCACAACGTCGAACTTGTCCTACATTGTAAATTCCGTCCACTTCCGAAACCGTCAACCAGATCATCATTATTTTTTCATACTTATTATTATTTATTACTTTTTTAATAGTAAGCGTCGTACCTCCTAGATTAAAATTCTGGCTACGCCACTGATTTCCATATAGGTACTGCTACAATAACAAAGATTACAGGAACTCAAATATTTCAAACCAATCAATACTAACCAAATTTAGGTACTGAATAAATTGAAAAAAAGAAGATAACATATACAATATTGATAATTATATTCCATCTCCACATCTATACCGCAATGAATCCCTTCAGTTATCTGAAAAGAAGAGAAGAAACAAAAGGAAACAAAACATTTGAAAGGTTATATCTATATATATATACACAGATTTGGAATACCTTAAAGATTATACAGAAGAGTTAACATACATATTCCTGTGAAAAATGAATAGATCACAATCCGACTCAGCTTCATTTGGTGCAAGACGGGCGCAGCCTCACCGGAGAGAATCGGTCGGTGGCTCCCGACCTGCACCAAGCGAACCAGAGGCGGAGGCGAAGAAGAACAAATTAAGAATGACAAAACCACATTAATATATTAATATTATTGTGGGATGAATGATAGAAAGGAGACGGGGAGGATCCCTCTCCTTCTCCCTCTCACTTTCATGGTGGTGATCATGGTACTTCCTTCCTAGTGTCAAGGGTTATTTATAGCAAATTCGGCCTCCCAGATATTGCCACGTGGCACAGAAGTTTTTTTTTTAGTAGAGGTTCTTTCTTTTATCAAGGAAGTTACAAACGGGCTGCCGTTAACTTTTTGACTCAATATTCTTTGAATAACACCTCATTTAATATATGGATACAAAGAAGATGTATTTTTGAAATCCCCCGCCAACCTACCCCCCCCCCCCCCCCCCCCCCCCCCACCCACCCAACACACACACACACACATAATTGGGTGACTGAACTTTGCCGGTCCCTCCGAATGTCCGCTCTAATACCACCAGTCTAGAGAGCTCGAACGATACAAAGAATATATAAGGAAAGAAAATATTACCAAATACTATTTGATATGTTTAACTTTGCGGTTGATAATATCCTTTTAATTCCATATTGAAAATATGGTAATAATACTTTCTGAAAATTAACAGCGTCTTCAAAACGTTGATTTCTTTGTAAATTAAATTTGGAAAAACTTTCATTTTTAGAAAACAGGCAAACATTCATTACATTACATATATACCATTTGCTTTCGTAACTAGTTTCGCTCTAATGGTTATATGTTTGTTTTTCATTGTCTAATTAGACATCAGTTTACCTTAATTTGTACATTTTTTATAAATTATTCTAAAATAAAATATTTGCTAATGCTATCTTCAAATTTTTTTCATTACAAGTGTAAACTGAATTCATATCAAAATAACTTGATTTAGAAATCAAAGTAAAATGTCACATTCCTATACTATATCATGCAAAGTTAAAAACAATTACAAAACATATCATCAACAAATCTTTTACCCCTCGCAACAACTACAACATCAAAAGCAACAAAACTACACTAGTCTTAAAATTTTGTGTATAATACCACCATAATTTGATCATTCGTGCGTAAATTATCGATCTTTACTTGTATTTCTCTCTTTTCAGATTATCATATATTACCAGTGTTTAGATATAAGAAAGAAATATATTAAGTTTTCTAGAGATTACAATGGTCTTTTTACCTCCAATTAGAGCATCTCCAACCCTATTGTCTTGTTTTGTGAATCCTATGTGGCATGAGGCACAAGACAATGCCTTTCCTACGTGGCAAGATTATATTCACACAAGACAATGAGATAAAAAAAAGGTTTTTTCTATGGGCACTACCAAAATTGCTAGGGGCTAGCCCAAAATTTTTCAAGTTTATTACAAGTTTGCCATCCAAATTTTTTGCTAGGGGCTAGCCCAAGCACAACTATAAATACCAATTTTCATTTTCTCTCTCCTTCTTCTCTTTTCTTTTCTCCCTCAACTATTTTCTTCCCTCCTTCTCTTCTCTTAGGTCATCGAATTAAAACCCTAAATTTTTTCTTTTCTCCCTACATTGTTGGCAAATTGTTCTCTCCCTCAACTCTAGGTCATTGACTTCTCCAAATTTTTGGTAAGTCATCGAACTATACTATGTTTCATGTTTTAAAGAAGAATTTCACATATTAAAGTTGAATTATGTGTTAAATATAGAAAAATATTGAACATGGATCAACCGGGATCATCAAACGTTCCCGCCACGTCCGAAGAACACGTTCCCGCCACGTCCGAAGACAACTTTGATGCATCGGAAGCTCTCTTGGTAACTACATTTGAACTTGAGCTCGGACCTAAACTTGTGCTGTGACACAGAGGACTGCCAACACTCAGGCAGTCTCGATCATAGAATAGGACTGCCAGAGTGGAGGCAGTCCTTCACAGAAGAAGGACTGCCAGGACCCTGGCAGTCCTACAAATAGGTAGGACTGTCAGGGTCCTGGCTGTCACGCCCCGACCCGGGAAATCGCTCGTCCTCGCTAGATTTTACCCGAATCATCGTCCTCGCTGGGGCGTGATGCCGCACAAGCCTGGAGTTGCGCTCGTGCAAGGCAAGATAACAGGTTCAGACAGAACTATCTCAATTTGATAACATAAGCAGCAGAAGAAAACAGAGTATAACATAAGAATCTCTCTTATTGATAATGAACTGAAGGTTACAAGGCTCTGAATAGCCCAACAAAAAATGCCAATTGGCTACAACACTCATGATCTCTCTGTAGTGACCCGCTCCGCCCCAGCGGAACGCCGATTCAAACGGCAAGTGCAACGACTCAAATGAGCCGTCGACCCAAAGAGTTGGCATCGACCTGATGAAGAATCGATGCAAGGCTTACATTGGCCCGTCAAGAAGAGTCCAGACTTAGACTTTCAAAGGCGCGCTCGGAGTATCGCTCGGCCGATGCGAACATCGCTAAGGTGGGTGGCTCCGATGAACCCGTCTTTGCTTAGCCTAGACACATAACAATGCGGACACTATCACGAGAATTGCTAGGCGATAACACCTTGCATGCTAATAAATGACCCAACGCACCTAGCTAAGGGAATAATCCCATCTTGTATGCTTGTATAGAATATGGAAAGGAACATGAAAAATACGAAACTCTCGCACTGCGCTCCACGCTCGTGCTAAGGCACAAGCTTGCGTTCAACAATGAAACAATGAATGGGTACAACAATGAAATGGGAAGACTATCAATATAGTCATTCCGAGTAGAGTATAGCAACATTGAAAGGCTATGAGACCGATGGGTCGCCAAGGCGACTCCCGCACAAGGAGTTGCGTAATGTATGAATGAAAGAGTAAACGAATAAGTGAATGAATGAATCAATGAATGAACGAACAAACAAGTGAAAGAAAGAATGAATAAAAGATAAGAAGGATGGAAATAGTTAGCGACAGGTATGACGGGCACGTGCAACGGGGCTCGCTACCCGCGCTGTACGGACGCCAACCTAGTCGATAACGCATTAAGGCTAAGGGTTAGCCTACGGCACAGAGACAGCCGTTAAGTTAAAAAGACAAATTAATACGAAATGGTCGTAGACAAACGGCACGAGCGAGGGGTGGCGTATGCTGTGACCGTGAAGAAAAAGGGATTCCGCGACATGATCAAAGTGTGAAGGACTTGCCGGTCCGGACGGAATCAAAGGAAATGGCTTACGGACGAGGCCTGAGTGCGGGCTTGGCCACCAGGGGACGTAAGGCCGGGTATTTCAAAAGACTATCAGGGTGTACCAAGCCGCACGCCATGATAGGTGAGAAATTACCACAGGAGAAGACATGTCCAGGATGGCTTGTGATGCCAGCGACCGATGCATATAGATTAAGTGGGCTTTGCTGGTGGCGATCCACGTACAAGCCCTTGCATTGAAATCAAAGTAATCTAAGTTAACAAAATGAAGTGCCTCCTGAATATGCTTGAATGTAACATACCAAATGATCCAGAATATTTGTACGACTGAGTTAAGGAACGCGCATACGTTATGTTATTATCACATGAACTGTTGTCTAACTTGGTTTACTTTGAACAGGGAAGGCCGGACGGTAAGTTTGGGTAAGTTGTGCATGATGCGACACTCTGAAATCGGTAACACGAGATAGGCTATGAAATATGCCATGAAACGTATCCTAAGGCAAGATTAGAAAGACAATGAATGATAGAGATGCACAAAAGTAAATGGAACGTGTTTGGTAATGATAGCGTTGTGGGCGAGCTAGCCTCCCCACCAGTGCATAACAATGTACTGATAACCCCACAGTTTGCTTGCAGGAAGCAGGAAACGTCGGCGGGTGCGGAGCTTTCCATCGAACGTGCTAAGGCGCGGAGCTATCTCTGGAGCCTTGGAGCGTTGCAAGGAGCTGAAGCACCATATACAGGACATAATGTATTGGAACATCGCCATGTATCATTCCATCTTGTAAGCCACTTGGCACGCCTTTTATGTTTCAGAGAGAGAGCTTGAGCGATTTGTAATATCGGTCTAGCGCCGCTTGTAACCTTCGTGAATATCAATAAAGAGTTCGAATTTGCTTCTACTTGTGTTTATTTACTTTCCGCTGCAAATGGAGACACTCTGTGCGACTCTGTGGCCTAGCTTAAATCGGTCGTTTCTGGACTTGGCCTTGCACCGGCGCAACCTAGGCCCGTGCGACATCACGCCTTAGCGAGGACGATCGCTCTTGCGGGAGCGGGGCGTGACAGATTGGTATCAGAGCACGGCTTTACGTCCTTGGACTTCACGTCGATTTCTCAGTTTTGAAAGCTCGTCGTTGGAAAAAGAAGTGTACGCTCTCTCTCGTTGTGCCTTGGGATGTTCCATACAATAAGTCTAATACTTTCAAAAGCTCGTACGAGTACTCGGTTGGACGGGATCGATAGGCGAAGGCCTTTGTGCCGCCACGACGGACTTGAGTTGGAAGGAACCGATGCTAAGAGTTAGCAAACGCAGTGCGTGCTTGAATGAGCTTACGCTGACAGCAAACGAGTACACGAGACCAAAGTATAGTTCGAACGAGATGGTTATGCGGCACAACTTAGTCCGCGTGTCGCGCACCTCGACTTTTGGTGCAATCGATTTGCGGGCGATATCAAGTATCGCTCGATTGAGAACGGAGATACACTTTGAGTGTCTATCGATAGGAACGCTATCGAGTTAACGCTTAGGCGTACCCGAAGGATTGGCTTGGATTTTGAGGATTTGTATGAACGACTTAGTACGTCGAGGCGACGTAAGCGATTACGCTAGAGATTCGTCGAACAAATCTAAGGGATGTCTTAGCGCATGACGCGAACGTGATTGAGGATTAGATCGTATGGCTTGAATCCGAGTGGTGTATGTGATGGCTTCGGAGAAGGATAAGAGTGAACGTCGACGACTAGTCGAGTGGCTCGAACCCTGAGTGGTGTATAGACGTTATAGAAATTGTTCGAGCGAGACTATAAGATATACGGATAGAACGGGTATGTCGGCGAGGCGATGCGATCGCGCAAAGCCTTAGAATGCGTCACGCTTAGTTGATCGTGTCTTCGAATGTCCCGAACGAGTTGTCGTTCGGACAACTTGTCAATGGGCAACGCGAGTTAGAAAATGATTCGGAACGATGAATGAAAGTGAATGGTCTTGATCGAGGAAACTTAGAGGATCGCGCGTACGATTTGGGATTGATTCAAATGAAATGTGACTTGATTTTTGAACAACGATCTTGAAACGAGCTTGAGGAATAGCGATCGAACTTGATCTTGACTATCGAGGAGATTGTGGAATATCCAACTCGGACAACAGCATCAATGTACGACTCGAAATCGGTTGCAAAGGAAGATCGTCAGGTTACGCATATCGTCGATGGTATTGAGGCGTATCAAAGATCGATATGCGATAACTCGGGGGCACTCTGACTCGGCGAATGACGGTCGTGCAAATGTCATTGTTCCGTTGGACGCTATACTTGAAATGTTAAAAATGTGTCGAGGAAAAGATAGATTTGGATCGAGGATTTTCTAGTTGAACGAAATATAAATGGACTATCGATCTTGGCTTGGATAGAAAATGAAATGCTTGGATTTGCTTCGTTGACAACCACAACGTTGACGTTCTTGTCTTATGCGAGCGCAACTCCAGCCTCGCACATGCGTCGTGCCGAATTTGGACGATCACTCCGCGTGAGCGCCGATATGGTAATTCATACGGCGGGAGTGATTGAACTTGGATGGCGTGGCAATTTGATTGCTTCGACTTGTGGTTTGACGCGAAGGTGGACTCGAGAATGAATTGTGTGCTTGACGATTGAAATTGAGGATTGTGTAGGTCCAATCCGCGTATCGAGAATGGGTTAGTCTAAAACTCAAACAAGAGTTACGCCCCGATGAGAATGATTATTCCGCAGGAGCGTTGCATGGTGATTCATGAACCGTCGTGGATAATCGGACTCGCGTGAGATTGGGGCGTAATGTATTGTCGAGCTGGATGACCTCGTGATCGAATACACGAATTGGTTAGAACTGGTGATTGAACGGAATTGAATGTGTGTGCAACGTAAGTCGATACAAATTAGGTGATCGTGCTCGATGTTTAGAAATCTGAGTGACGCGAGCTTGGGTAGAAACACCCGTACAAGCAAACAAATGGTTTAACCATAGGATTTGGGGCGAGCGTCGTACAACGACCTTGTACGATGAGCCACGGACTTGACGTGTAACTATGACCTGGTGAGCTGACCTAGCGGATAGGCGGACGACCCTATGCCGAGTGATTAAACCTGTGAGATAGCATTTACAGTATCGTCTGGACGGACGATAGACTTGGAAAAACGAGACTTAGAGTAGGACGGAGAACTGGGAGTGTGCGTGAACGATGACGAAATTGGCCCCAAACGAAGAGAATGATAGGGATGGATGATTGCGCAAGTAAAAGTTGGGATAACAAATTGAATCGTTGATAGGAAGAAATACTTGATGATGGGGCAATAACTTGGTCTTGAATCGAACGAAAATTACTTAGGCTTGGTCGACCCCGCTAAAAAGAAATCGTATTGATTTCGTTGACAATAACGCTTGAGAAGCGAATTGAATCATCTTGAGGATCGAGATAAACGATATGTGATACACACATGAGTTCGGTTTTAAATCGAAGTTAGCAAAATGATCGGCAAATCAAAACTATCACGAGTAGCTTGTCCGACTTCGCTAGTCGCTAAGCTTGGTTGAAATGTACGTATTCGGGGGACGCCTTGAATGCGTGCACGATCCAAACTCAGCGATATGATGAACTCGAATGCAGCTGCAAGTGAGTGTTGCGATGCGCATAAACGAAAGTGAGTTTGCCTCAGCCTACGACACTCATGTTTGATGAATTTCAACGCACCTCGTGCGACCGTTTCAGTCCCATGATACGTCAAAATAGCAACCAAGTCGAATAAATACTTGAATTGAATAAGTGCCATCAACTCTGAAATGAATGAAAAGTTATCCAATAAAATCGACCAAACGTATGCGACACGAAACTTCAAAAGGTACCGAGCATAGTTCGATGCCATCGAACGATAGGGCCGTTCGATAGAATTGTCTATGAAACACGATGACACGAGTTAAGGAATGGTAGGATGACCTGCACTCAGGAAGTCTCGAGGACGAGACTTGTTTTGAATGGTGTATTATGTAGTGACCCGCTCCGTCCTAGCGGAACGCCGATTCAAACGGCAAGTGCAACGACTCAAATGAGCCGTCGACCCAAAGAGTTGGCATCGACCTGATGAAGAATCGATGCAAGGCTTACATTGGCCTGTCAAGAAGAGTCCAGACTTAGACTTTCAAAGGCGCGCTCGGAGTATCGCTCGGCCGATGCGAACATCGCTAAGGTGGGTGGCTCCGATGAACCCGTTTTTGCTTAGCCTAGACACATAACAATGCGGACACTATCACGAGAATCGCTAGGCGATAACACCTTGCATGCTAATAAATGACCCAACGCACCTAGCTAAGGGAATAATCCTATCTTGTATGCTTGTATAGAATATGGAAAGGAACATGGAAAATACGAAACTCTCGCACCGCGCTCCACGCTCGTGCTAAGGCACAAGCTTGCGTTCAACAATGAAACAATGAATGGATTACAACAATGAAATGGGAAGACTATCAATATAGTCATTCCGAGTAGAGTATAGCAACATTGAAAGGCTATGGGACCGATGGGTCGCCAAGACGACTCCCGCACAAGGAGTTGCGTAATGTATGAATGAAAGAGTAAACGAATAAGTGAATGAATGAATCAATGAATGAACGAACAAACAAGTGAAAGAAAGAATGAATAAAAGATAAGAAGGATGGAAATGGTTAGCGACAGGTATGACGGGCACGTGCAACGGGGCTCGCTACCCGTGCTGTACGGACGCCAACCTAGTCGATAACGCATTAAGGCTAAGGGTTAGCCTACGGCACAGAGACAGTCGTTAAGTTAAAAAGACAAATTAATACGAAATGGTCGTGGACAAACGGCACGAGCGAGGGGTGGCGTATGCTGTGACTGTGAAGAAAAAGGGATTCCGCGGCATGATCAAAGTGTGAAGGACTTGCCGGTTCGGACGGAATCAAAGGAAATGGCTTACGGACGAGGCCTGAGTGCGGGCTTGGCCACCAGAGGACGTAAGGCCGGGTATTTCAAAAGACTATCAGGGTGTACCAAGCCGCACGCCATGATAGGTGAGAAATTACCACAGGGGAAGACATGTCCAGGATGGCTTGTGATGCCAGCGATCGATGCATATAGATTAAGTGGGCTTTGCTGGTGGCGATCCACGTGCAAGTCCTTGCATTGAAATCAAAGTAATCTAAGTTAACAAAATGAAGTGCCTCCTGAATATGCTTGAATGTAACATACCAAATGATCCAGAATATTTGTACGACTGAGTTAAGGAACGCGCATACGTTATGTTATTATCACATGAACTGTTGTCTAACTTGGTTTACTTTGAACAGGGAAGGCCGGACGGTAAGTTTGGGTAAGTTGTGCATGTATTTCCATGCGACACTCTGAAATCGGTAACACGAGATAGGCTATGAAATATGCCATGAAACGTATCCTAAGGCAAGATTAGAAAGACAATGAATGATAGAGATGCACAAAAGTAAATGGAACGTGTTTGGTAATGACAGCGTTGTGGGCGAGCTAGCCTCCCCACCAGTGCATAACAATGTACTGATAACCCCACAGTTTGCTTGCAGGAAGCAGGAAACGTCGGCGGGTGCGGAGCTTTCCATCGAACGTGCTAAGGCGCGGAGCTATCTCTGGAGCCTTGGAGCGTTGCAAGGAGCTGAAGCACCATATACAGGACATAATGTATTGGAACATCGCCATGTATCATTCCATCTTGTAAGCCACTTGGCACACCTTTTATGTTTCAGAGAGAGAGAGCTTGAGCGATTTGTAATATCGGCCTAGCGCCGCTTGTAACCTTCGTGAATATCAATAAAGAGTTCGAATTTGCTTCTACTTGTGTTTATTTACTTTCCGCTGCAAATGGGGACACTCTGTGCGACTCTGTGGCCTAGCTTAAATCGGCCGTTTCTGGACTTGGCCTTGCACGGGCGCAACCTAGGCCCGTGCGGCATCACGCCTTAGCGAGGACGATCGCTCCTGCGAAAGCGGGGCGTGACACTCTCTAGCTCACAAAGGATTATATTGTTCCATACATTATGGCTCTGTATAGCCACCAAGTAGTCTTCGGCCGAACATCTCCATGTCGCAAGTCCGAACGCATATGCGGCAGCTACTCTTGAACGCCAAGGACTCCATGTCTCGGCACGTCCAAGCCAAGCTCCGCCCCGAGCTGATCATAACCTGAACCTGCACATAAACTAGTGGGGGTTTAGTGCTTTCGTCCTCGCTTCGCACTGATCAAGACCCGCTCGCACCTAAGCCAAACACTAAGTATCTTTAGTGAACATGCAACTTAATTTGTGATCTTTCTATTTAGCCTTAGGATCAGTTTCATGGCAAAACTTAACATAGCACATTATCATAAATGTGTCCCATATCCCGTGTTCCTGCAGCAGATACAATTAGCCATAACATAAACGTAAACATAGTGTTCGTGCTCATCTCGTTCTATTTTCCTTAGCCTGCAGTGGTTAGAACTTAACATAAGCAAACATATGATTCGTATCAACCGACCAATCATAAACGTAAACATATACATAATGGGTGACAGGCCCTGCGCCTGCACCCAGCTCTCATCTCAGCCCACCGGCCCTAACTATATGAAGGTCACGGTGTGTCGCACCGTAATGGACTTGGCATCTCATATGTGTAAGCCTATGATCGCTCCGATACGGGTTGCTAGCCCAGTATCCGAAGGATCCCAAACTTACAGGTATCATAGCTTATCACAGCACTGGACGGTCGCAATCCATCCGAATGTTGTGCACCATAAATACCACTCATAATTCTCTCCTAGGCCGAAGGGTCCCGGCGCCCCGGCGTAACCGTTCGAGGGAAGCCGCACCCGTGCACGGGCAATCCGAGTCCATTGACCATGCAATACGTTCCATAGTATACCAACCGATCTCGTATTCCATAAACATAGTCTCGCACATAAACGGTTTCCCGTGCCATAAACATAATCCACCATTCGCATGGGGAGCTCCGTCGACGTTATGCCCCAACACATCCATATTGATGCACGACGCCCAACGGCTTAGTCGTTTCGTACTCCTAATCATGCGTTCCGTTCATAATGTTATTCGTATAGCCTACTTCCGTATTTACTTAGTCATTTCATACATAAGTGCGCAAAGGCACGCTCAGCACCATAATCAATGTTCTACGCCTAGAGTTCAATGTTCTCGGAGCCGTGCACATGGTGCACATCTCGATGTTGTCTTTCAATGTTCTACCAACATGCCCTATCGCGGCTCGTGCACTCGATGCACGTCGCTTTAATTGTTCGATTGTTCAATGTTCTATCTTAGTGTTCGACACATACTTAGACCTTTCGTCGTCGAGCCACGCTCGCTAACTCGATAACAACTTACGCATACCATAACATATTTTATTAGACGTGAAGGAATAGGGAGAGAGAGTCAAGAATCCACCCACCTTAAGCCGATATGCCTTGCCGTCTCGCCGATTGAAGCGCCTCGCTTCCATAACTCGATCGCATAGCTAACTCCCGGACTTAGCCATTCCTTTGAACTACTCGGTTGATTTGGCCTATCGTGCCCATGCCACAATCCGTTGCAAGGCCCCGATTTGGTTTCGCGGACACTTCATTGCATAAGGCAAAATGCCGACCTCTTATCGTCCAGCGTAACAGCATAGCCTGCACACCAGATCAACTAAAATCAGCACTTGCTCAAGCGGGACTTATCCTTTGCATCGATTCGATTCATAGATTCCAACCGACTCAAAGCATACCTTTGGCCAACGTAACACTTGCATCAATTCACATCGATACCTCATCGGGTCAACGCAACTCTTCGAGTCAACGACTCATCGTAATGCACCGATGCGGAGTGGGGCATTACATAATATACCACTCAAAATCAGGTTCGTCCTCGAACCGAAACCAACACTTAATCCAAGTGCCTCGCATAGATCGCCTTACGATCTTGTACTACTATCGTTAAATCATATAACTTAGTTTGGATCATACACATATTTTAGGCGTCCCACCAATATATGCATTTCAGCCAAGCTCAGTTGTAGGATATCGGGACAACTAACAAGCTCAACTTAAATCCTCAAGCATCCATCGGTCCGTACTCGACTTAGCCAAATCTTAGCACATATTCGCAAAATATATCTCGTATACATCATCCCATAACATGCGATCCTCTTCCAACATCTTGCACATAACTTAATTCAACCATAACTTCGATCTCGTAAGTTTCTCGCCGGCCACCTAACACTCGTATTGCACAAGTCATAGCGCATCCGATCGCAACAAGCTCCCGCAATGCCTATTCGCCCAACCGTTTCCTATCTCTCGTATAACTCAAGTCTTTCATCCAATCATTCATAATATTTGGCCTTAACAACATGGACTATGTCAACATGTCACAAATTTCTTTGTCTACAATTCGTACTAAGTCTCGCACGCAACTATCCCAACACGATTCCTATTTTCGAACCACATACGTATCGCGTCTGGGGCTACCCCCGCTAGGTAACTTATCCAGATATCATGCTCGCACTCTCCCGACACAAGAGGTCAACTTGAGTCTACGATGCTCAAAGGCAACAATCTTTCCGACCCAAGGTCTCTTACGATACGCTCGTCTCTGATTCTCGATCGCATACGAATTTCTTTACTCAATTTTGAATCATTCTCGACTAGTTCGTTTCGTAACATAGATCGCGCGCTCAACACACATAGCCTAACCGTTACTCAACCGATCTACGACACACTCTTAGGGTCGTTCTACTATCTGTCGCTCTCGTGCCTTGCAGAATCCTTGCAATCGCCTTACCGCATCGCTATGCTAAGCACGTTCCTCAACATATACCCGATCCAACATAACTTTTCTTGACCATATCGATTCTTGTACTCGCTAACTTTTAAGACACGATACTCGCTCGCTTAGACTTATCCTCGACATGCACTACCTCATTCCTTATCCTTCTTATGCGACTTCTTTAGGGTCATCCTATGGGATTTCAACATTCACTTGATTTGGCGGTCAAGTCTTCTAGGGTCATCTGCCCCGAAACTACGCTCGATAATTGAAGATCATCAACGAGGGACAGTTACAACGAACCATGCTATATCCTATCGCGGAGCCAAATCAATTCCCGACGATTCCTACGAGACTTTATCCAACCCGACGTATATTACCAATCCGTGATTTATCTATCCCCGCGCAACTGATGCGCCGTTACTACTCGAGTCACTTAGGCACTACCGTTGACAATATCGCACAATCCTCAATTTTGTCTTCGTATCAAACCACAATTCCATATCAAATTTGCCACGCCTCGCAAGTTCGATCATCCCCGCTGGATGAATCACCATACCAGCGCTCACGCGGAATGGTCGTTCTAATTTTGGCGTGACGTATGTGCGAGGCTGGTGTTGCGCTCGCTCAAGACAAGAATGTCAACATAGTGGTGATCCGCGAAGCAATCCAAACACTTTCGATTTCTTCCGAGTAACATCTATCGACTCTTTAAATTCTTCGAAGTATTCCTACCGTCATCATTCCAATTGCCATTACTTAACTTGCATCTTATTCATCCAACAACAATGCTCAACATAATTTTCGTTCATTCGATCAGAGTATCCCCGAGTTATTGCATATCGTCTTTGATACGCCTCAATACCATCGTCGATATGCATAACTTGAACATCTTCCTTTCTCATAAGCTCAAACTCGTTGCGATCATTGCCATTATCCGAACTCGAATACGAATCAAGTCTCGCACTTATCAAGATTCATTCCGTTATAACTCACTACCAAAATCGCAACACAATTTTCCATTCACATGTTCATTCTCATATCCCTAACTCGCACTTCCAAAGTTGTGCTACCGACTCATCGCACTAACCAAATTTCGTTCGCACGATTCCTTCGTACTTACTCAACATAAATTCGACCGAGTCGACTATTTCCTCAATGCAACATTTCTTCGCTATGCTCAGCCTATCGTTCAACTTATACTTAACGACTCCTCGCCCGACGTATCGTCCTTGGGTACGACTTTGCACATACTCATTCAACTCAATTCATCAAGGCATACTCGCATCGACTTCTATCGAGTCATTTCCATTCGAGTCTCGGCACTACTTCATCCGTTGCGGACAAACATATCGTAATAATATAATCGTCTCGATGTAACCTATTGTAAGTCACCAACCGACTTAACATAACTATCGCTAAGTGGTATTCCATATACCACTCAGGATCGAGCCTATCGTTATCAATATAATACTTCGCTACACTTGCTCGCATAATTGGTATTGCATATACCACTCAAAATCGAGTCATTACTCGACATCACACCTCGCATAGGTCCGACTCCTATCTCAACTTAACCATCTCGTATGGCGATCCTTCCGATCCCAGCTCTAACGTTAGCTCAAGTTTGACATACATTCAATCTAACCGTGCCATGGCAATCATATCGATCACACCCGCAACATTCGCTTATTCAAAGCTCAACGCAACATACGGCCAACATAAACGTTCGCCAACTCAACTAAACTTAGCGACCAACTCGACTCATACTATCGCATCCGCGATCTTTCAATCTCACTCGTTGCAACTCGTACAACAACTCATGCCCGATACATAAGGTCTTTTACTCGATCTCGTGCAACATATCGCTATCCATCCGCATATCCATACAATGCACATCATATCGTATCGACTCGTTGCACCGATGCAAGGAACGATCCATGACTTGCTGCACTCCGTGCAACCAACAACACGTAACCATTCGTATAGTCACATAACACGCATTGCCTCACATGTCGACTCGTTGCACCTTGTGCAACCAACAACACATATCCCCTCGCACTTCGTGCGACCGATAACACATAACGCCTCGCACTTCGTACGACCGACAACACATATATCATTGCACTTCATGCAATATCATTGCACTTCATGCAACCAACATCACCATATTTGTTGCACTTCGTGCAATCAACATCCCATAACCCGTTGCACTTCATGCAACCAACACTCTCCGATGGCACCCGGAGATCACGTAATAGTCACGACATACTTGTGGCAGACGTATGCAACTTATTATAGACTTATTGTATGGAACATCCAATGTAGCGTCGAGCAGATCCATGAGCCATGCGGTTGCGAAAACAACTTAGAGTCAACTAAATTTCGATATCGAAGCAACTGAGGGTCAAAGAGATTCACGCACGGTCCAAAGGATGGAACCGCTTTGATACCAACTTGTCACGCCCCGACCCGGGAAATCGCTCGTCCTCGCTAGATTTTACCCGAATCATCGTCCTCGCTGGGGCGTGATACCGCACAAGCCTGGAGTTGCGCTCGTGCAAGGCAAGATAACATGTTCACACAGAACTATCTCAATTTGATAACATAAGCAGCAGAAGAAAACAGAGTATAACATAAGAATCTCTCTTATTGATAATGAACTGAAGGTTACAAGGCTCTGAATAGCCCAACAAAAAATGCCAATTGGCTACAACGCTCATGATCTCTCTAGCTCACAAAGGATTACATTGTTCCATACATTATGCCTCTGTATAGCCACAAAGTAGTCTTTGGCCGAACATCTCCATGTCGCAAGTCCGAACGCATATGCGGCAGCTCCTCTTGAACGCCAAGGACTCCATGCCTCGGCACGTCCAAGACAAGCTCCGCCCCGAGCTGATCATAACCTGAACCTGCACATAAACTAGTGGGGGTTTAGTGCTTTCGTCCTCGCTTCGCACTGATCAAGACCCGCTCGCACCCAAGCCAAACACTAAGTATCTTTAGTGAACATGCAACTTAATTTGTGATCTTTCTATTTAGCCTTAGGATCAGTTTCATGGCAAAACTTAACATAGCACATTATCGTAAATGTGTCCCATATCCCGTGTTCCTGCAGCAGATACAGTTAGCCATAACATAAACGTAAACATAGTGTTCGTGCTCATCTCGTTCCATTTTTCTTAGCCTGCAGTGGTTAGAACTTAACATAAGCAAACATATGATTCGTATCAACCGACCAATCATAAACGTAAACATATGCATAATGGGTGACAGGCCCTGCGCCTGCACCCAGCTCTCATCTCAGCCCACCGGCCCTAACTATATGAAGGTCATGGTGTGTCGCACCGTAATGGACTTGGCATCTCATATGTGTAAGCCTAAGATCGCTCCGATACGGGTTGCTAGCCCAGTATCCGAAGGATCCCAAACTTACGGGTATCATAGCTTATCACAGCACTGGACGGTCGCAATCCGTCCGAATGTTGTGTACCATAAATACCACACATAATTCCCTCCTAGGCCGAACGGTCCCGGCGCCCCGGCGTAACCGTTCGAGGGAAGCCGCACCCGTGCACGGGCAATTCGAGTCCATTGACCATGCAATACGTTCTATAGCATACAATCCATAGCATACCAACCGATCTCGTATTCCATAAACATAGTCTCGCACATAAACGGTTTCCCGTGCCATAAACATAATCCACCATTCGCATGGGGAGCTCCGTCGGCGTTATGCCCCAACACATCCATATTGATGCACGACGCCCAACGGCTTAGTCGTTTCGTACTCCTAATCATGCGTTCCGTTCATAATGTTATTCGCATAGCCTACTTCCGTATTTACTTAGTCATTTCATACATAAGTGCGCAAAGGCACGCTCAGCACCATAATCAATGTTCTACGCCTAGAGTTCAATGTTCTCGGAGCCGTGCACATGGTGCACATCTCGATGTTGTCTTTCAATGTTCTACTATCATGCCCTATCGCGGCTCGTGTACTCGATGCACGTCGCTTTAATTGTTCGATTGTTCAATGTTCTATCTTAGTGTTCGACACATACTTAGACCTTTCGTCGTCGAGCCACGCTCGCTAACTCGATAACAACTTACCCATACCATAACATATTTTATTAGACGTGAAGGAATAGGGAGAGAGAGTCAAGAACCCGCCCACCTTAAGCCGATACGCCTTGCCGTCTCGCCGATTGAAGCGCCTCACTTCCATAACTCGATCGCATAGCTAACTCCCGGACTTAGCCATTCCTTTGAACTACTCGGTTGATTTAGCCTATCGTGCCCATGCCACAATCCGTTGCAAGGTCCCGATTTGGTTTCGCGGACACTTCATTGTATAAGGCAAAATGCCGACCTCTTATCGTCCAGCGTAACAGCATAGCCTGCACACCAGATCAACTAAAATCAGCACTTGCTCAAGCGGGACTTATCCTTTGCATCAATTCGATTCATAGATTCCAACCGACTCAAAGCATACCTTTGGCCAACGTAACACTTGCATCAATTCACATCGATACCTCATCGGGTCAACGCAACTCTTCGAGTCAACGACTCATCGTAATGCACCGATGCGGAGCGGGGCATTACACTGGCAGTCCTTCTTCTGTGAAGGACTGCCTCCACTCTGGCAGTCCTATTCTATGATAAGAATACATAGTTCTATTGCAGTCCTTCACAGAAGACGGTCTTGCTATTAACACAATTTGCTATTTATGGACACCAATCTTATGCATGGGCCTAATCTATGAAACCTATTTACTTTAGAATTTTGTCTAATTGTACTAACCAAAGAACATTTATTGTAGGACTTGAGATCTTCCGATTTGGCGGTACCGGCTCCAATTGCAGTCAATGTAGCCCCTTTATTTTGGACCGATCTATGTTTTGAATCAAGCGAGGGTGCGGTACATTGGTGTCGAGAAGTCGGACGGGAAAATAACATTGTTCTAGTGATATCCAGATCGGCCCGAAATCGACCGGGACGACAAACTGTGGTGGTGGGCTGTGAAAGAGGTGGTGTGTTCAGGACGCACAAGAAAAACACAGTAGAAGTTAGCCAAAGTAAAGTTCCAAGAAGAAATGTTGGAACGAGAAAATGTGGTTGTCCATTCACGATACATATCAGAAACTTGGAAGAGGGGAAATGGACAGTAGAAGTGAAGAATGGAACCCACAACCATGAGTTTGCCGAGACACTATTAGGTCATCCGTATGTCGGACGGTTGAACAATACGGAGAAGAAGATAGTCGAAGACTTGACCACCTCCGGAGTTGCACCGAGACAAATATATTCTGTCATACGACATGAAGATGAGAAGAACATGTCTACAATGAAGATAATATACAACGCCCTAGCTTCCTCAAACGCTGTCCGGACGAAATCAAGAATGGCGATGCAAGAAGTGCTCAAGTTGCTTGCCGATAATCATTATGTTGAGTTCCATAGAAGACACCCCCAGAGTAATGAAGTATTATCACTCTTTTGGGCTCATCCTGATTGCACAAATTTGGCCAGGTCCTTTGCCGACGTGTTAGTCCTTGATTGCACGTACAAGACAAATAAGTTCAAGATGCCTCTCTTTCATGTTGTCGGGTTCACCTCTACTTGGAAAATATTTCCAGTGGCATTTTGCTTCATGAAGAGTGAGAAGCTTGAAGACTACACATGGGCGTTGGAGAAACTGAAAACGCTTTACACTGGTCATACACAGCCGTCAGTATTTGTTACCGACAGAGAGTACGCCCTTATTAATGCTATTCGCATTGTTTTTCCTCAAGCAGATACATTGCTATGCACTTGGCATGTCAATCGTAATATTCAAGCCCAATGTAAGTTGAAGTTTCGGAAGCAGGATGGTAAAATTAACATACAGATTTTTGACAAATTCTACAATGATTGGAATTGTGTGTGGCGAGCATCTACGATTGCCAGTTACTAAGCCGCATGGTACTTATTCAAGCAAAAGTGGGAGGCGAGGGAGCCGACATGCATTTCTTATATCAAAGATACATGGCTTGAACCGCACAAAGAACAATTCGTCTTAGCATGGTCGAATGTGGTGAAGCATTACGGCACGACAACTACCAACCGTGTCGAAGGAGCACACTCATTGTTGAAGAGGCACCTAAAATGAATATCGCCGTGAATCCATTCCTATTCCAGTTGAAGCAGTCGATCAACGTTGGAGGCAATTGTCTATGATGCCTATGGTGAAGACGGACGATGATTTCTTTTCTTTGCCACAACTGAAACTTCTCCACGCAAGGTGGTTAGCATCAGTAGCAGCGGAGCGGCAGTCCATTGAGCTTAAAATGCAAGAACTTGCATGTCCGGTCACTATTACAATGCATGAGCCGACCGTTGTTTCCAATCCTAAAGGCAGGCCTCACACAAGATTGACTAGTTCACAGAAGAGAAGGCTGGAGTCAACTAGGAGAGATCCATCGCACTTTGAGCATGTTGAACGAAGCTTACAGCAACCTTCGCCTGCACGGAAGGGCAAGCTTGTCGTTCGCCGAAAAATGAAGAAAATGGATACAGTTGCAAGCCAAACAACGAGTTTGTATATTGACAAATTTCAACCTGCGCTTCGAAGTTACATTTGGTCTATTGTCGATGTCCCCGATGATGGCCATTGCAGATTTCATGCCCTTGCAATGCATCTTGGTTATGATGACAAAGACAGATGGAGACGGGTGAGGCAGGAGATGTATGAGGAGTTAGAGACTCGTCTTCCATTCTACTCCCGCATCCTAAGCGAAGAAACGGTTGCAAGTTTGTTGTTAAGTATCCCTTGCACCGACAGTGTTACCGGGACAGACCACTACATGTCAGTCCCGTCTGCCGGCTATCTATTTGCTAATAGGTACATGATACCTGTTGTAATTATCTCGTCGGATATTAACAATACATTCTTTCCGATGTGCGCTCCTCCGACGGACCACGGAGTGTCTAACCTATGTACTATAGGTCTGATCGGGGATCACTTCGTTGTACTAAAGATGATCGCTCATTCTCCGATTCCTCCACCTTCAACAGTTTGGTACAAAAGAGCACCGGTCGAAGCCATCGCTTGGACCACACCTTTCGTTGAGCAGATCAACCATTGTAAGAGGTTGTTGAAGATTGAGGAGCCAAGAGACTTACCTGCTGACCACTACGACGTCGAAATCGACTAAGTATAGATATATTTACAGTTTAACATTTTGTATATGGAGGACCACTTTTGTATACAGTGAAATATGAAGTCCAGTAATATATATATAGAAAATTTGAGTTATATGTGTTTGATTTTGCGTACCTGTGTTATACGTGCCTACCTGTGTACTATATGTGCCTGCCTGTGTGAAGCCAGTGTTTACCTGTGTCTACTTGTGTTATATGTACCTACTTATGTCTTATCTGTGTTATGTGAGTGTCCACTGTCACATCGTTTCAGTTTGAGAAACTGTTACAGAGGATCAGTATCAGGACTGCCCCACCCATGGCAGTCCTACTTCAGTGTAGGACTGCCAAGGTTGTGGCAGTCCTAACTTTGAGTCTATGTGATAAATTTCTGTGTGAATAAAATTCACACAGAGGCTCAAAGTTAGGACTGCCACAACCATGGCAGTCCTACACTGAAGTAGGACTGCCAGGACCCTGACAGTCCTATCCAAAACTTGTTGTTACAACAAGTTTAGGATAGGACTGCCAGGGTCCTGGCAGTCCTACTTCAGTGTAGGACTGCCATGGGTTGGGCAGTCCTAACTTTGAGTCTCTGTGATGAATTTCTGTGTGAATAAAATTCACACAGAGGCTCAAAGTTAGGACTGCCACAACCATGGCAGTCCTACACTGAAGTAGGACTGCCATGGGTTGGGCAGTCCTAACTTTGAGTCTCTGTGATAAATTTCTGTGTGAATAAAATTCACACAGAGGCTTAAAGTTAGGACTGCCACAACCATGGCAGTCCTACACTGAAGTAGGACTGCCAGAACCCTGGCAGTCCTATCCAAAACTTGCTGTTACAGCAAGTTTATGATAGGACTGCCAGGGTCCTGGCAGTCCTACTTCAGTGTAGGACTGCCATGGGTTGGGCAGTCCTAACTTTGAGTCTCTGTGATGAATTTCTGTGTGAATAAAATTCACACAGAGGCTCAAAGTTAGGACTGCCACAACCATGGCAGTCCTACACTGAAGTAGGACTGCCAGGACCCTGGCAGTCCTGTCCAAAACTTGCTATTACTGCAAGTTTTAGACAGGACTGCCAGGCCCATGGCAGTCCTACTTCAGTGTAGGACTGCCCTGGGTTGGGCAGTCCTACTTCAGTGTAGGACTGCCCTGGGTTGGGCAGTCCTGATACTGATACTCTGTGTGATGATTTCTTTGTGGGACTCAACACACAGAGACTCAAAGATTCATCACAAATTGCCACAGAGTTAAGATTCAGCACAAAAGTTGAAATTGCCACAGAGTTCAAATTGCCACAGAGTTCAAATTGACACAGAGTTTAAGATTGCCACAAAGTTCAAATTGCCACAGAGTTCAAATTGCAACAGAGTTCAAATTCATGACAAAAGTTGAAATTGCCACATAGTTCAAATATCCACAATAATTCATCAAGTGTACGTTACTAATCCACAACCAACTAAAGTTTGAAACATGAAAAAATCAAAATCCATCTACATATCATGCTGGGCCTTGGAACGAGACTCCCTATTGTTCATGAAAGGGAAGTCGACCACGTCGTCGATGCGCTGAAGCTCGTTGGCGACGGCGACACAGTCATCACTTTGGCAACCTCTCCGGAGTGTCTGCGCCAACTCCTTCACCCTTTGAGACTGAAAATGAAAGTATAAATGAATTAAGTCTACAAACATAAAAATCTCAGTCTTATTGCAAATACAGAACTCACCATTCTCACCAACCCAGCATACAAGACATTCTTGGAAGGAAGAGCTCCAACTGCTCCGACGGCCACGGGACCCGGGTTGGTAGGGTTCGACAACTTAGGATGTCCGACCCCCAGGAAGTACTGCATGTAGTCCTCGCTGCAGTCGGCCATCTCGGTGACCGGTCGTCTATCAGATTCCTGAAGTACATGTCGTTGCCACTCCAAGTAACAGTCGGTCACCCAGTCGAATTTTGCCGGTTTGTAACTTAAAGGTTGGGTTCCGCGCGGAGGCTCCAACAGCCGTAATGTGCGCTTCGGCACAGTTTGCACGAAACCGAACTGACGAAGGACTCTGTCGGGCATGTACGGCTCCGTGATTTCATAGCATGTGATCATGCCATGAAATAAAGAAACCGGTTGGATCTCACGATTCAACTCACGTAGATCCCGGTATGGATTCCAAAAAATCTGTAGGAATGAAGTTAACAACAATACAAAATTAACATGAAAAAGTTAGTCAAATAATAGTACCTCTTCTGGCACCAAACTGTCTAATACTTCACGAATGGAAGCCAGTGTTTGCCAACTTTTTGTTTCCAGCTGGGATGGCCTCCATCGACACACTCGGGGAAAGTGTTCAAGATACGCTGGGTTTTCGTCAGCCCGTCTAAGCATTGGAAAGTGCTCGTATATCCATGCCTATTCAAACAACAAATAGTAAAAATTAAAACTACAAATGTAAGTATACAAGATTAAATTGTTAAAAGTTTTCTTACATGTAGCAGAGTCTGACAGCCGGCCATAGTCTTAGTCCCGACACGGGATGCTATACCGAGCTCGCGGTAAAGGTTGGCCAGGATACCGCTTCCCCAGGATATCTCGATGAAGTCATCCACTTCAGATAAGTTTAGCATGTACCGAGCATGTATCGACGTACCGGACTTGTCCGGAATGCCGACCGTTCCCAGGACGAACAACATATACGCACGAGCCACCGCGTCGATCGTCTCATCGTCATCGTCATCAACCTCCATATCCATGAACTGGTCCACCAGAAATGATAGAGGAATTCCGTACGACTTCTTGAAGCCTGGTAGAGTTGTAAAACTCGTAGCCGTAACTCCAAGGTGATCTGAGACGAACTTGACGATCTTCTCGTACCATTTCACAGATTTCTCATTCGTGTAATGTTCTTTGGTCATTACACGCACGGTCACTGGCAGCTCCAATATATGGTACACGTCGTCGAGTGTAATGGTCATCTCCCCGCAGGGGAGATGAAATGTGTTCGTCTCCGGGTGCCATCTCTCCACGAAGGCGGATATTAGGGCACTATCCATTGTTCGGTAGGCATTTTGCGCCAAATTGTGCAAGCCGCTCGGTATGATTTTGCTCCGGACGGCCTCGGATAAGCTTGTAAACTGCCACGACATGGTTTTCTTGCCGTGACTCACAGCCCTAAGGATACGATATGTCCTCTGTATACAACAAAACACATATCAATTATGAAATACATATTTGAAAAGTATACTACCGTTTACAAACGTCATGTACATACCGGGTTCTTCCATATTTCGTACGCAATGTGGTTCTCAAAAGAAACCAACATCGAGCAACCGGGCGGACGGATATGCGGCTTAGAAGGACCGGCCTCGTCAGAAGGACCGACCTCCTCAAATGGCGCAGAACCCTCTTGACGTGATAGGAGTTGGGCAATTGGTAGGTCGTCGTCGTCGTCAGAAGGAGGCGTAGGAGTAGGAGCTCGTTGCTTCGACCGAGCTTGACGTGCCGGTGGCGATGTCCGAGATCGAGCTTCGGGCGCCGGTTCGGTAATTGTTATCGGACGCTCGCGAGGACGCTCGGCACGTTCCTTCCGCTTTGACGCGGTGGACCGTATTCTTTTGTTCGGTGGACTGTATGACAACATACACTTGTAAGTAATAGAAACAACTTTTGTCATCAAACTACTCGAGTTCTAAAAGTACATCATACATGGAATCTATCCTATATATTTGACTTCCGCAAAGTTTTGATGATATCAAAGATATGAGTAAAGGAAATCAACTGTATCAATATCAATATGCAGCAGCAGATTATGTTGGACAATATTCAACTCATGCTAAAATCATGATAACAATCACACGATAACTTCAAACTCCTCAATACTTGAAGACAATTTCCAAGAAAAACCAGGCCCTGCTACGATCATGATAACATTGACCTCAGAAACCATGAGTTTGTATATATTGCATATGCTACATCCAAGGAAATGTATAGATGCCCAACAAATCAACTGGAATAACATTAAGTGGGCCATTTTATTCTCAAAACAAGTAGGACTGCCAGGAATGGGGCAGTCCTAATAAAAATTAGGACTGCCACAGTTCTGGCAGTCCTCTTTCAGAATAGGACTGCCAGGACTGTGGCAGTCCTAATTTTTATTAGGACTGCCACATTCCTGGCAGTCCTACTGTCGAGCAAGCCGAACTCCACTAACGAAATCCTATTTTGTCGTGTTCTAGGGTTAGGGTTTCAACATAAATTTCGGGTTTCATGTGTTCGAAAATAAGGAAAGAGAACGTGCAAGAGATTATAAACCTATTTTACAATTTTTTTTTCAAGAATTAAACCAATTCTAGGGTTTCGAATATAATGTAAAGAAATTTTGAAAAAATTAGGGAAGAACGTACCTGGATTCGGGTTGCTTTGACTTGCGTGTCATCTCTTCGAGAATCTTCGTGGAGGATTTGAGAATGGAGTGGTGGAGAAGAAGAAATTAGGATTTAGGAGATGGAGAGGGAGAGGGAGAGAGCTTTCTTTGTTTTCTTCTTGAGGAGAGAGAGTGAATAATGAAAATGAAATAAAATTTTTGGGTTTGGGGGGGTTGGGCTGCCCCTAGCAATTTTTGGGTGCCCCCTAGCAATTTCTCCACATTGATGGGCTGCCCCCTAGCAATTGATGCCCCCTAGCAATTTTGGTAGTGCCCATAGAAATTACCAAAAAAAAAGTGTTCTCCAATGCAAAAAGTATTGAGAAGACAATAAAAAGTACTTTTTTCAACTTCCAAGACAACTCCACTTTTTTTTTAAAATTTTTTTTTATAAATATTTCTATTCATAATTGATGATGTGGAGACAAAGTCATTGTGAAGTGCATTGTCTAGATCTAGACAACCAACTTCACATTGTCGTTGCCATGTCAACTTCATAATTTATTCTACATTTGCATTGGAGAAGGATTTTTGAAATGAAAGCTTGTCATTCCTATGTGACAACTATTTTTTTTTTTTTCTAAACTCACAATAGGGTTGGAGATGCTCTTAGTCCCACAAAGCTAGCTTGCTTCATTGGACTCCTCCATCCTTAATTCAACATTAAGGAATTAATTAATTAATTAATTAATTAAATTGTGGGGTTATGTGTTCACAGTAGTCAAAATTGTAGTTACTCATTCATGCTATTCACGTTATGATGGTGATAATTATGTGTGGACAAGCTGCAAGCTGGTTAGGTGTTGAAATGCGTTAAATACTATTGATAGGAACAAACAAGATGACCAATTAAAGCAGTACAGTATGTGAACTGCCATTTAATTGTGTGCTTTCATATCTTGGTCAAAGGAATTAGTTCAAAACATTCAAGTCAAACAAACAAACAAGAAGCTCACGTTGATCATGGTGTTCTACTAGGAATGCATGCAATGCCTGTCTGCCTGCCGACAAAGTTTAGCTGTGGTTAACTAGGAAGATTTGTGAAGAAGAAAACATTAATTAATTCATGAAATAAACTACTGGCTCCTATGTGAACAACTGAACAAAAATAATCTACTACTCTTCAACACCACCTTTATTACTTACTGCAATTAACCAATAATTTAAGAAACCTATATATGCCACCCAGGAACAACTGTGAATTAAGAAGAAATTGCAAAAATAAAAATAAACATACCTTGAGCAACTGTCTTTATTTTCCTGTTTCTGGCAGCAGAATAACATAATAGAAAGAAAATTAGAATTTGCGTGAAGAAATGTCGTAAAAGAATATTCAAAGTATGTGTATATTTCTCTCGGATCATTCTGGCGATAAAATCTCCTTGTTATCAGCTTTCCGTCACTGCACAGCTCCGGAAGAAATGACCGAAACTTTTCTTTCTGTTTTCTATCACACCACAAATTTAGAAGATATATTTAGAAAATTTGTAGGAGGAAAGACACGGAATAGAGAGGCAGAATTTGGAATTATTCTTTCTGTTTTCTATCACACCACAAACAAAAACAAACGAAGATATATAACCCAACCCAACAACAAAGGAGTTAAACGACATCAACTAGAAGATATATATCCTTATGTTGATTCAGAAAACATGTACTTGGGTCTTCATTTGGAACTCTGGGATTCTATTCCCACCATTTAGTCTAGAACAAAAAATACTAAAGCAACTACAACAAGCAATGGGAGAAACATCACCATGATGCCTCTCTTTTTTTCTTTCGTTTTATTGATCAACATGATCAGAACATTCTGCTGATAAACTTGTCATTCACATAGCAAACCCTCAAAAATAACACCAACAAACGTCGAGGAAACCAAAGCAATAGACACAATTTTACATATCACCAAAGAAACATATTATGATATTGTATACAGCAATACAATATGAACACAGCCTATGCCACTGTTAGTTACATCACACTACCTGAGAGCACATATTGTCCCTCAGATAATTTCTGCGTTCCAAGGAAACATGGGTCGAAGATGAAAATGTCTTCATCTTTATTTCTCAGGCTGCGAGGACTATGATCACGATGAGCAATATAACCCCAAAAATCACCAATAGCAAGCATGTCTGCAAAAAAAACACAAAGAATAGTATTTGGTTTGAGAAGATGACATGAAAGATCCAACATAAAAGTCAGATTAGATAGTGAGCCCACCAGGGAAGAATTTGACTTCTGTGTCTTGGCTGCCTTCACAAGTTGAGTTTTTGCTTGGGCAGTTGCTGCATAGGAGTTGTCAATGTGGGAATCTATGTCATCTGCAACAATAAAGAGAAGATTAGTTAGCAATCCTACAGGACCCTTATCATAGCAAGGGTAATTTGAGACTGGCTTACCAATCATAGCTCCTTGATCATGCACCAGCACAGCGAGATCTCTGAACATTTCGTTCACCTCACCAATCTGGTTCTGAATCTCCTGTATTCCCTGCTCTCTTTCCTCGATGATTGCCTCATTAAACACAATCTCGTTATCCAATAGAAGTACCTCTTGTCTGAAATATTACAAAAATACTATATTAAAGCATAAAATCAATTTTCTAACAGAAAGCGCATATCACACGGTTGCCCACGAGAATGGCCTGACAAAATGGAGTAAAGGAGTAGTGCTGGTCTACATAGAGGACATACACAATATCAAAAGATAAGAGATTAGCTTGGGATTTAGTGATGGCTGTGTTGGTTAAGTGTGTCGCAAGAAAAAAGAGAGCCAAGGTCCATAATTTTCAACAGCTCTAAGGTGGAGATGGTTTGGATGGTGGGAGGCTTTCTAATGTCCAGGTGATGCATCGACAAGCTTGAGTAAAGAAAGAACTCAGTACAAGAATAGTGGAGACTGAACCTTACAATTGGGCTTAGTTTTTAAAAAAGGCAGTATAGAAATTATGTAGCCTTTTTGATAGCTAGTCTGTTATGGCTTTTATGTAGGCCTTGTTTTGTTAGGCATAAAGGCAGGACTAATTG
Organism: Iris pallida; assembly: GCA_029216955.1. Taxonomy (NCBI): domain Eukaryota; kingdom Viridiplantae; phylum Streptophyta; class Magnoliopsida; order Asparagales; family Iridaceae; genus Iris; species Iris pallida. The sequence continues at coordinate 2,406,494 of JANAVB010024598.1, forward strand.
TAGAGGCCTTTCTGTTATGATGTTGTCATCTGGGTATCTTTGAGACTTTTAGTTGAAACTGGCTAATGTGATAGTTTGGATGTTTTTAATAGTTTTAGTAAATATCAGTAGAGTACTGGTCAGGTTAGTCCTGGCTAGTATTTACCCACTTTAGTATCAAAGAAAAGAGAATAACCTGACAACATAAGCATCATATTTGACTAACACCATTTCCAGTTAAGCATCAATTAGAAACTTCTCTAATGTTATGACGTGCATCTACAAGTATCGATCAAACTGGGGTCCAAAGATGCCAAATGCTTAATAATGATAACAAGCAGTTCATTCTGCAGAGATATAAATTTGCAGTGATACAACCGAAGACATAGGGAAAATGCAACATTACAGTGGATAGCTTAGTTAACACAACAAAAGATGACCCTGCAGTCTCGCAGACATCAAGATCAGATAGAATCCATAAAGTATCCCATGGGATCTGCTTCTTTTTTGAGTAAATAAGTAGGGCATGACCGCTGACCCAAATTATTTTGAGTACCGTGGGAGCTGTGCCCATAGATATAACTTTAACGGCAGACTACTATATGAGAAAGAACCAAGATGAAAGGTTTACCTTCTAGATTCCACAAGTAAAGCACGTTGTTCTGGTGATTTGTCAGAACCAACATCTATCTCACTCGCAGTATAGCTGGCAGAAAGATGACAGGGCTGAATGTTAGATCAATAATATTTAAGAAATATAACGATGCATGTGAGATTACTGCAAGCCATGGGGCATAATTGCATGACCCAGCATTTCACAAGGATAGTATGTCAGGACATCACTAAACCAAGTTGACTACCAACAAATATCCATCAGCTGAGTTGATGAATCCTCCAAATGCACATAAACAATAACAATCACACCCTCTCCCCACCCCAACCCACAAACACATCCCAACACCAACCCACCCAAAAGAGTGTAGCATGCCCGCCACATCAACATTGTAACCTTAGGCATGTGGTCCTGTTTTAAGGTAACCAAGAAGCACCAAAAGTTTAAGCAGAAAACTGATTGGTCAAGAGACTGCAAGAAATTAACTTTACAGACATGAATAGACTGGTTGGAGTCTGAAAAATCACCTTGACGGCAGAATTGCTTGGGGAACAAAAGGAGCATATGTTGTTTCTTTCTCAGCCGCAAGCCTTTGAGCTTTCTGGAATTCTTTAAGAACAGCTTGAAAATCTTTTAACAGCTTGGCATCAGCAATTTTTTTGTTCGCCTGTAGCCAAATAAAGGTTTAAACTCAAAAAAGAGAACCGTGGTGAGAATAGACAAAACAGTTGACAGACCATATGCCTTTCAAAACCGCAAGAGGTGTCCTTGGACTGAAGTATGTAAATAAGTCACAACTCGGTCAGTTGTTTCATGCTACTACTCCAAATACTCACAACTTATCAATTAAACATATGAATAAATTTAAGAAGCATAAAAGGTAGCATTGGCGTGACGGTATTGCTTTTTTGCTTGCATCCTGGAGGATGCGGTTTCAAGGCATGGAAACATGCTCTCTCTATATATGGGGGTAAAGCTGCATTCATCTTGATCCTCTCCAGACACTGGATAAGCAGGATCCTCGTGGTACTGGGATGCCCATTTATAAAAGGTAGCCTTGGAATGCTATGGTCCTTAAAAAGCAGAATGGAAGAAAAGGACTCCCTAGTTTCATTGTTGTTGTAGGTAGAAACATGTACCATATAGTTTCACAACTTTCCTCTTTAAGCAGACAGGCATGCATGCCAGACTGCTAGCACCAATCATATGTTTATAGGTTATCAATCACAACAGTTCATATGCACAACTATATTAGGAAATCAAAATGGATGATAACATACATGTGTAACCAAGAGAATTTGAAACAATAGTTAAATGGTAAGTACAGTAACTAACTACAAGCAAACATTGAACACATAGTTAGGAACATCCACTTACGAGGTATTAGTCCAAAATGGAATTCAAGAAGACTATCAAACACTGAAACAACCAGCATGAAGATCACAAAAATAGGTTTTCACGAAGAGCCACATAAAAAGAAAGGATTTTCTGAAAATGGTTCCTAATGACTATACAGTTCCTCAATTGAACCTACTATATCAGAATCCAAAATTCTAACTAGTCAAAGACGAACTAAAAACATTAACAATTAGTTCCCAGAATTATACTAGTAGTTATCCTCTTATGTTAGTAAGCAGGCCCTAGTTCTTACAAACTTCCATTAAGCGGCCAGGTACTAAAATAATTAATAAAAAATCAACTACAACTACAATCTTCTTGAGAATGATTTTAAGGCCCTGGACTGATTACAAAACTAGATGAAAAGAAAAGGAACTACCCGAACTAGAACTCCACAGGAGTCGACCAACTAATTTTACACTTTTGGGACTTGTAAACCTTCAAAAGAATCAGGTCCATCCTCTACTTCAGCTAAAAGAACTGGCCACTAAACTTTCAGCAACTTACAGTTTCTTTATCAAAATTTCCCAAAAATCGACACATTGAGAGATGTCAAGGCTATATGTTCCAATTAAATTAATGAGACCGCTCGATGGATCGTCAGCAGCACACAATAACTTTGCCATTAGTGCGCTGAGAGTACCAAGCTAAGTAGCTTTCACTTGATAGAGCTGAGCATCTTCATACGTCAACTGTTATTCATACAAAGGTACCAAGACCACAGACTGGTCAATTGGGGGGAGCGGATGATTGATGTTTGTCGTCAAGATTGTTTGAAAGACACGGATTTGAATCCGACACAAATTTGTGTCGGACATGGTCGGATTCGTATTTGTACGTGTCCGACGAATTCGTGGACAAGGTATGTACCTGGGCTCGTTGCCGTCGTGGTTCATGAAAGCACCCTGGGGGGGGGGGGGGGGGGGGGGGGGGGTTTGAATAGGATCAAGCTAGCTAATCAAGCACTAAACGATTGCTAATAGACAATTTAAAGATTAAGAGTACTAGAGAAGAAGCAACAACAATACCGACACCCGATGTATCCTGGTATCCTCCCAAGGGGTACTTCAGTCCCGGAACTCTCTCCGACTTTAATCCACTATTATGCAAATAGTACAACGTGAGTTTTCATTCGAAGGCTCACCAACTTCTTACACGAGAGCTTTTATCCGAAGGTCTCTCTGACTTCAAACCGAGAGCTTTTACCCGAATACTCTCCAACTTCAACCGAGAGCTTTTATCCGAAGATTCTCCAACTTCAACCTTTTCACAAGATGGTTTTTGATCTTCTTACAACAAGATGAAGATCTCTCTTTTTCAACTCAATAACTCTAACACAATTTGTGGATAACAAATGAAAGCTTTATAGAATTGTTTGTGGATAGGCTTTGGTGGTTTAAAAAATTTTAGGCTCAAAAGCATCATCCTTGAATGAAGGGATTCAAGGCTATTTATAACCAAAGCAAAGGAAAGTGCAATTATGCAACTTTCAGCATGCGAGCGGAAGATCCGCCGGATTTCCGCGGATGTCCACCGGATCATCCACCTGCACAGTCCAACGACTATAAATATAGCCGTTGGTGTCACGCTCCGCTCCCGTAGGAGCGATCGTCCTCGCTAAGGCATGATGTCGCACGAGCCTAGATTGCGCTCGTGCAAGGCGGGTTCCATAACGGCCGATTTCAGCGGCTGCGACGGGATCGTCGCACAGAAGTCCCAAGCAGAGACATTGAATAATAGCAGCGGAAGCAAAACACTCTTTTATTGATATTGAAACAAAGGTTACAATGGGGCACAAGGCCAAGATTACAAGTCTCTCAAGCTCACTCAAGCTCACTCATCTCACATTACAAGTCACTCAGCTCTCTCTCATCTCTCAATACAAGTCTTGAACCAGCGAAAGCTTCGGAAGGCGACGTTCATACATTATGTCCTGTATAAGTCTTGACTCCATGCGGCCGCACACTTCGAATCGTCAAGGAACTCCGTGCCTCGACGCATCCAAGCGAGCTCCGCGCCACGAGCTTCTACATGTGCCTGCACATGAAAACTATGTGGGTGTCAGTACTCAACTGTACTGGTGGAATGAGCTCCTCGTCCACCCATACAAAACCAACACGTTTGATTTACTTTTGTGCAACATAGTCCCCTTTATGATTGTCTTCCTACTCTTTCCTTAGGATCGGTTTTAGGACAAACGCCTTAGCCTATTTTGTGTCTCTAGACCATCCCGTGCTTGCAACAACAATGTCGACTCAACATCGTTAACCTATCAAGTCGTGCTTGCCTTTCGGCCAAAATCAGAGACGCAACTACACGATAGACTCCTTTTTCCATGTGACCGTGCTACAAAAACCCATTTTGAGGGCGTGCCTCGCATTTCAGTAAGACTAAACCATATCGCCACCTCGCGGCCCGTGTTACTAAATCACCAACTGACCCAATCAAAACTTGTGGGTTAAGTGTCACTCGACCAACTTTGTCTTGCGACGTTTTCTGACTTAAACTCAAGACAACTCAAACCAACTATGCAACTTATATGCCGACAAGATAAAACTCGACGCCACATCTCGTGCCGAAGCACGTCGCCTACGTTGCAACCAAATCTTAGGCCCAACATTTTGTGTTCCAACTATACTCACACATTCAACTCGACTTCCTTGATATACTACACTCAATATTCGACCCAGTCGCGAGCATTCTTCTTTCTTGCCTCAACGACCCAGTCGTGAGCATTCTTCTTTCTTTCTTGCCCTATCATTTCACTCAACTCAAGAACAACTATTGAACACTTTCCAAACTCAATGAATCAATCGTGGCCCGTGCCTTAAAACACTAAATCTGTGCCATCGTGTCTCAAACCAACATAAAACTCTACGTGACACCACCGCCCAAGTCATACTCTATGTGACGGGCATTATGATCGTGAGACTATGTGGTTATACCCGGCCGTAGAACTCATAGGGCCGTGCCTGCTACTACTCCTGATAGCTTAACGTAACTTGCCTAACTTACTTTGCAACAACTTGACGAGCAAAGGCTGCGTCAAGCTTTGCGTCGTGGGGACGTGCCGTGCACGCGTTCGACTTTGAACAACCAAGTTATTTGGGGTGTCTAGACTTATGCCACAAGCCGTGCAATACAACTTAACCCGTCGGCGAGCAGAGGCTATGCCACGTCTTGGGCGAAGAGACCGTGCATGCTTTATGAAGCATTTATGCGGACGACGCCTATGAATTTGGCTAACTCTTAGCTTGTGGCGAAGACCAACTTTTCCTTCTCCCAAGCTACGGGACGAAGGACCGAGTGTCATTTTCAAAGCACGCCGTGCACCAATTCTAAGCCGACCGTTGGACCTTTCCATATTCTAACTCAATTCGACCCGTCGGAATTATTCCCTTATCTATGTGGATTCGTCTCTTTTATTATCAAGCCTACTTGTGCAAGTTGAAAACATGCGATTTATTATGTGAAGGCAAAGATGAGATGAGTTCACCGAAACTACCACACCTGAGCGAGCGGTCGCCTCGACCGAGTGATGTCTTCGAGCAGCCGTTGCAAGGCTAAGTCCGAACGCCGTTAGCGTTCCGATTCCTCCGATTGACTGAGCGGGACGGGGCACTACATCATATACCACTCAGAAAAAGTTTCGTCCTCGAAACTAACTGAGTACTTATCTTTTACTCAACATTCAAGAACTCTCGCACATACTTCTCCTATGCGTTTCCTCAAATCCGAGCCACGCTCGTGCTACCCACAATCCTTTTCTTCTAAACTCACGATCTCAAAATTCTCGACACTTTCCCGTTCCTCAAGTCTCACTTGATTCAACGTATCACTTAGTTGGATCGTGCACATATTCTAGGCGTCCCCAAAATACATGCATTTCAGCCAACCCTCGTGATAGAGAATCCACCATCACCACTAGAGTCGGATCGTGCACATATTCGGGCGTCCCTGATATACATGCATGTCAACGGATACTCGCGAGTGGTTCCTCCACAAATCCTACAACTTCGCACTCGAACGTCTGCCTAACCGCTAGGCTGTCTTTCCGTCAGTATTGGAATCATAGTTCCCAAACAACAATATCAACACTGACCCATCCTAAGGTCAAACCAAATTGATAGTACGGGATTTTCTACCCAAGCTCGCATCACTCCGATTTCTAAACTTCGAGCATAGATTGCCTACACACATCCCAACATTTGTCGCACGGGGTCCGAGTCATTCAGCAAAGCCATCCTACGATAACTCACGTTTCAACCAATTCCTTGACATATCAATATCACTCGTTCATCAAGTCGTTTCGCATAGTCTATCTCTTCAAACACGTCCGACATAATTTGCCTATCAATCCTTCTCAATTCATGCACGCTATGACGCAATTCGTCGCTAACCAAAATTTCACATTCCACATTTCGTAAGTCATCTATTCCAATTCACGTAATCGATCATGAGGTCGTCTAGCTTAACAATATGTTGTGCCCCGATCTCACGCGATTCTGATTATCCACGGTGGACATGAATCACCATGCACGCTCCCGCGGAATAATTATCCTCATCGGGACGTAACTCTTGTTTTGCGTCTAGACTAATTCATTCTCGATACGCGGATTGGACCTACTCAATTCCCATGTTTCATTCTTTCGTCAATCAAAAGTCCTACAAATCCTCGAGTTCACCTTCGCATCAAGCCAACAAGTCGAGACAATCAACGTTGCCGCGTCCTGATTTTTCGAGTTCGATCATTCCCGCGACATGAATCACCATGTCAACGCTCACGCGGAACGATCGCCCCAAATCCGACGCAACGCATATGCGAGGCAAGAGTTGCACTCGCGCAAGACAAGATCGTCGACGTTGTGGCTATCAACGTAACCATCAAGACACGATCATTTTCATCCAATTTATCTCAATCAAAATCTTAAGTATAGCATCCAATCGAATAATAACATTTGCACGATCGTCATTCGCCGAGTCAGAGTATCCCCGAGTTATCGCATATCGATCTTTGATACGCCTCAATACCATCGACGATATGCGTAACCTGACGATCTTCCTTTGCAACCAATTTCGAGTCGTGCGAATGATTCTATCGTCCGACTGGATAATCTCATCGACATTCGAATTTAAGTTCGATCGTTATCCCTCGATTCATTCACAACATTAATTTTCTCAAACCAATTTCACGTATTGTTTATCCGTTTATCTTAAGTCATCGACCAACGTATTTCCTCAATTCGCATCATTCCTTGCTAACTCAAATCATCGAGTAACATTCAATCCAATCCTTAGAGTCATTACGTAACTTCGAAATTCAACTTTTCATGCACGCGATCTTCCCATCGTGCTAACTTTTTCTATACGATCCACCTATCGATTTCCTTTATCAAGTCATCCGTTCGCTACACCTTAACTTTTTCCTTTATTCGATTTCACCTACTCAATCATCTTCATGTTTCATACTCGTGCAATCTCAATCCCGTGCACGTAAATTCTAGGTTGTTCGAATCAATTCGTCAAATCTTCAAGACTACAACTTGTTCAACGACACTCAATCTAAGGCTTTGCATACACGCGACGCTTGCTAATAGACTCATCGACACCCCGAATCCTCAATCGATCGATCGACATCCCTGAGGCTATCGCATACACCACTCAGGGATGAAGTCATTTAACAAATCCTCAACTATCCTTCGAATCAAAATCGACTTCTTCAATCCCGTTCGAACCATTCCTCAATTTCCAAGCACGCTCACCTATATCGCACTGACGTTATCGTCGCTCGATAGCACCCCAATCGATAGTTATCTCACTTTACTCAATCGAGTTCAACTCATTCTCGTCCGACACAATTCAATTCCCGCACTCGACTTTTCTAAGGTCGACACAACTTTGGTGTGTATGCCCAGCCCGACTTAGCCAACTGTGCTTACGCAAATCATCTTTTTGGTTTCTTGTCAAAAACTGTTTTCCTACGTTTTTGCAAAATAGATAGACTTATTGTATGGACATCCCGTGGGACATTTGAGAGAGAGCGCACCAACGATAACAACTTGCGGAAGCAACAGAGTTTTGCGGAAACATCGAAGTTAAAGAATTCAATTGATAGTCCAAGGACGTAAAGCCGTGCTCTGATACCATTATGTCACGCCCCGCTCCCGTAGGAGCGATCGTCCTCGCTAAGGCGTGATGCCGCACGAGCCTAGATTGCGCTCGTGCAAGGCGGATTCCATAACGGCCGATTTCAGCGGCTGCGACGGGGTCGTCGAACAGAAGTCCCAAGCAGAGACATTGAATAATAGCAGCGGAATTTAGAAAGCAAACACAAGTCATTGCAAAACACTCTTTTATTGATATTGAAACAAAGGTTACAATGGGGGGCAAGGCCAAGATTACAAGTCTCTCAAGCTCACTCATCTCACATTACAAGTCACTCAGCTCTCTCCCATCGCTCAATACAAGTCTTGAACCAGCGGAAGCTTCGGAAGGCGACGTCCATACATTATGTCTTGTATAAGTCTTGACTCCATGCGGCCGCACGCTTCGAATCGTCAAGGAACTCCGTGCCTCGACGCATCCAAGCGAGCTCCGCGCCACGAGCTTCTACCTGTGCCTGCACATGAAAACTATGTGGGTGTCAGTAATCAACTGTACTGGTGGAATGAGCTTCTCGTCCACCAATACAAAACCAACACGTTTGATTTACTTTTGTGCAACATAGTCCCCTTTATGATTGTCTTCCTACTCTTTCCTTAAGATCGGTTTTAGGACAGACGCCTTGGCCTATTTTGTGTCTCTAGACCATCCCGTGCTTGCAACAACAACGTCGACTCAACATCGTTAACCTATCAAGTCGTGCTTGCCTTTCGGCCAAAATCAGAGATGCAACTACACGATAGACTCCTTTTTCCATGTGACCGTGCTACAAAAACCCATTTTGAGGCCGTGCCTCGCATTTCAGTAAGACTAAACCACATCGCCGCCTCGCGGCCCGTGTTACTAAATCACCAACTGACCCAATCAAAACTTGTGGGTTAAGTGTCACTCGACCAACTTTGCCTTGCGACGTTTCCTGACTTAAACTCAAGACAACTCAAACCAACTATGCAACTTATATGCCGACAACATAAGACTCGACGCCACATCTCGTGCCGAAGCACGTCGCCTACGTTGCAACCAAATCTTAGGCCCAACATTTTGTGTTCCAACTATACTCACACATTCAACTCGACTTACTTGATATACTACACTCAATACTCGACTCAATCCAAAGGCATACACGCGGATCGCCGCCCATGCCGACTCATCTATATGAACTAGTCACTAGCGCCCAGCGCTATAATGGACTCCTTTTGAGCTTTTGATTAGACGGACGCTCCTTGCCAGCGCGAGTAGCTAGCTCCGCTGCAAGTCCCCGCTAACCCGTGCGGTCATCCAGCACAGCTACAAATGTCTCTATCGCAACGGTTCCCCTGGGCCGTCGGGATCGCCGTTCAAGAAACAGATTTATTTTACCTTGTACAAGTTGTCCAATGACCATGCAAGACTCGACTCGAACTGACGTCTCACACAGTCAAAGCTACTTCTAGTGTTGCCATCTCTTTCAGGGCTAAGTTCAACACTTCTCACATCTGAGACCTTGCCTCGGCGACCCAGTCGCGAGCATTCTTCTTTCTTGCCTCAACGACCCAGTCGTGAGCATTCTTCTTTCTTTCTTGCCCTATCATTTCACTCAACTCAAGAACAACTATTGAACACTTTCCAAACTCAATGAATCAATCGTGGCCCGTGCCTTAAAACACTAAATCCGTGCCATCGTGTCTCAAACCAACATAAAACTCTATGTGACACCACCGCCCAAGTCATACTCTATGTGACGGGCATTATGATCGTGAGACTATGTGGTTATACCCGGCCGTAGAACTCATAGGGCCGTGCCTGCTACTACTCCTGATAGCTTAACGTAACTTGCCTAACTTACTTTGCAACAACTTGACGAGCAAAGGCTGCGTCAAGCTTTGCGTCGTGGGGACGTGCCGTGCACGCGTTCGACTTTGAACAACCAAGTTATTTGGGGTGCCTAGACTTATGCTACAAGCCGTGCAATACAACTTAACCCGTCGGCGAGCAGAGGCTATGCCACGCCTTTGGCGAAGAGACCGTGCATGCTTTATGAAGCATTTATGCGGGCGACGCCTATGAATTTGGCTAACTCTTAGCTTGTGGCGAAGACCAACTTTTCCTTCTCCCAAGCTACGGGACGAAGGACCGAGTGTCATTTTCAAAGTACGCCGTGCACCAATTCTAAGCCGACCGTTGGACCTTTCCATATTCTAACTCAATTCGACCCGTCGGAATTATTCCCTTATCTATGTGGATTCGTCTCTTTTATTATCAAGCCTACTTGTGCAAGTTGAAAACATGCGATTTATTATGTGAAGGCAAAGATGAGGTGAGTTCACCGAAACTACCACACCTGAGCGAGCGGTCGCCTCGACCGAGTGATGTCTTCGAGCAGCCGTTGCAAGGCTAAGTCCGAACGCCGTTAGCGTTCCGATTCCTCCGATTGACTGAGCGGGACGGGGCACTACATCATATACCACTCAGAAAAAGTTTCGTCCTCGAAACTAACTGAGTACTTATCTTTTACTCAACATTCAAAACTCTCGCACATACTTCTCCTATGCGTTTCCTCAAATCCGAGCCACGCTCGTGCTACCCACAATCCTTTTCTTCTAAACTCACGATCTCAAAATTCTCGACACTTTCCCGTTCCTCAAGTCTCACTTGATTCAACGTATCACTTAGTTGGATCGTGCACATATTCTAGGCGTCCCCAAAAGACATGCATTTTAGCCAAGCCTCGTGATAGAGAATCCACCATCACCACTAGAGTCGGATCGTGCACATATTCGGGCGTCCCTGATATACATGCATGTCAACCGATACTCGCGAGTGGTTCCTCCACAAATCCTACAACTTCGCACTCGAACGTCTGCCTAACCGCTAGGCTGTCTTTCCGTCAGTATTGGAATCATAGTTCCCAAACAACAATATCAACACTGACCCATCCTAAGGTCAAACCAAATTGATAGTACGGGATTTTCTACCCAAGCTCGCATCACTCCGATTTCTAAACTTCGAGCATAGATTGCCTACACACATCCCAACATTTGTCGCACGGGGTCCGAGTCATTCAGCAAAGCCATCCTACGATAACTCACGTTTCAACCAATTCCTTGACATATCAATATCACTCGTTCATCAAGTCGTTTCGCATAGTCTATCTCTTCAAACACGTCCGACATAATTCGCCTATCAATCCTTCTCAATTCAAGCACGCTATGACGCAATTCGTCGCTAACCAAAATTTCACATTCCACATTTCGTAAGTCATCTATTCCAATTCACGTAATCGATCATGAGGTCGTCTAGCTTAACAATATGTTGTGCCCCGATCTCACGCGATTCTGATTATCCACGGTGGGCATGAATCACCATGCACGCTCCCGCGGAATAATTATCCTCATCGGGACGTAACTCTTGTTTTACGTCTAGAGTAATTCATTCTCGATACGCGGATTGGACCTACTCAATTCTCATGTTTCATTCTTTCGTCAATCAAAAGTCCTACAAATCCTCGAGTTCACCTTCGCATCAAGCCAACAAGTCGAGACAATCAACGTTGCCGCGTCCTGATTTTTCGAGTTCGATCATTCCCGCGACATGAATCACTATGTCAACGCTCACGCGGAACGATCGCCCCAAATCCGACGCAACGCATATGCGAGGCAAGAGTTGCACTCGCGCAAGACAAGATCGTCGACGTTGTGGCTATCAACGTAACCATCAAGACACGATCATTTTCATCCAACATTTATCTCAATCAAAATCTTAAGTATAGCATCCAACCGAATAATAACATTTGCACGATCGTCATTCGCCGAGTCAGAGTATCCCCGAGTTATCGCATATCGATCTTTGATACGCCTCAATACCATCGACGATATGCGTAACCTGACGATCTTCCTTTGCAACCAATTTCGAGTCGTGCGAATGATGCTATCGTCCGACTGGATAATCTCATCGACATTCGAATTTAAGTTCGATCGTTATCCCTCGATTCATTCACAACATTAATTTTCTCAAACCAATTTCACGTATTGTTTATCCGTTTATCTTAAGTCATCGACCAACGTATTTCCTCAATTCGCATCATTCCTTGCTAACTCAAATCATCGAGTAACATTCAATCCAATCCTTAGAGTCATTACGTAACTTCGAAATTCAACTTTTCATGCACGCGATCTTTCCATCGTGCTAACTTTTTCTATACGATCCACCTATCGATTTCCTTTATCAAGTCATCCGTTCGCTACACCTTAACTTTTTCCTTTATTCGATTTCACCTACTCAATCATCTTCATGTTTCATACTCGTGCAATCTCAATCCCGTGCACGTAAATTCTAGGTTGTTCGAATCAATTCGTCAAATCTTCAAGACTACAACTTGTTCAACGACACTCAATCTAAGGCTTTGCATACACGCGACGCTTGCTGATAGACTCATCGACACCCCGAATCCTCAATCGATCGATCGACATCCCTGAGGCTATCGCATACACCACTCAGGGATGAAGTCATTTAACAAATCCTCAACTATCCTTCGAATCAAAATCGACTTCTTCAATCCCGTTCGAACCATTCCTCAATTTCCAAGCACGCTCACCTATATCGCACTGACGTTATCGTCGCTCGATAGCACCCCAATCGATAGTTATCTCACTTTACTCAATCGAGTTCAACTCATTCTCGTCCGACACAATTCAATTCCCGCACTCGACTTTTCTAAGGTCGACGCAACTTTGGTGTGTATGCCCAGCCCGACTTAGCCAACTGTGCTTACGCAAATCATCTTTTTGGTTTCTTGTCAAAAACTGTTTTCCTACGTTTTTGCAAAATAGATAGACTTATTGTATGGACATCCCGTGGGACATTTGAGAGAGAGCGCACCAACGATAACAACTTGCGGAAGCAACAGAGTTTTGCGAAAACATCGAAGTTAAAGAATTCAATTGATAGTCCAAGGACGTAAAGCCGTGCTCTGATACCATTATGTCACGTCCCGCTCCCGTAGGAGCGATCGTCCTCGCTAAGGCGTGATGCCGCACGAGCCTAGATTGCGCTCGTGCAAGGCGGGTTCCATAACGGCCGATTTCAGCGGCTGCGACGGAGTCGTCGAACAGAAGTCCCAAGCAGAGACATTGAATAATAGCAGCGGAATTTAGAAAGCAAACACAAGTCATTGCAAAACACTCTTTTATTGATATTGAAACAAAGGTTATAATGGGGGGCAAGGCCAAGATTACAAGTCTCTCAAGCTCACTCATCTCACATTACAAGTCACTCAGCTCTCTCCCATCTCTCAATACAAGTCTTGAACCAGCGGAAGCTTCGGAAGGCGACGTCCATACATTATGTCTTGTATAAGTCTTGACTCCATGCGGCCGCACGCTTCGAATCGTCAAGGAACTCCGTGCCTCGACGCATCCAAGCGAGCTCCGCGCCACGAGCTTCTACCTGTGCCTGCAAATGAAAACTATGTGAGTGTCAGTAATCAACTGTACTGGTGGAATGAGCTCCTCGTCCACCCATACAAAACCAACACGTTTGATTTACTTTTGTGCAACATAGTCCCCTTTATGATTGTCTTCCTACTCTTTCCTTAAGATCGGTTTTAGGACAGACGCCTTGGCCTATTTTGTGTCTCTAGACCATCCCGTGCTTGCAACAACAACGTCGACTCAACATCGTTAACCTATCAAGTCGTGCTTGCCTTTCGGCCAAAATCAGAGATGCAACTACACGATAGACTCCTTTTTCCATGTGACCGTGCTACAAAAACCCATTTTGAGGCCGTGCCTCGCATTTCAATAAGACTAAACCACATCGCCGCCTTGCGGCCCGTGTTACTAAATCACCAACTGACCCAATCAAAACTTGTGGGTTAAGTGTCACTCGACCAACTTTGCCTTGCGACGTTTCCTGACTTAAACTCAAGACAACTCAAACCAACTATGCAACTTATATGCCGACAACATAAGACTCGACGCCACATCTCGTGCCGAAGCACGTCGCCTACGTTGCAACCAAATCTTAGGCCCAACATTTTGTGTTCCAACTATACTCACACATTCAACTCGACTTCCTTGATATACTACACTCAATACTCGACTCAATCCAAAGGCATACACGCGGATCGCCGCCCATGCCGACTCATCTATATGAACTAGTCACTAGCGCCCAGCGCTATAATGGACTCCTTTTGAGCTTTTGATTAGACGGACGCTCCTTGCCAGCGCGAGTAGCAAGCTCCGCTGCAAGTCCCCGCTAACCCGTGCGGTCATCCAGCACAGCTACAAATGTCTCTATCGCAACGGTTCCCCTGGGCCGCCGGGATCGCCGTTCAAGAAACAGATTTATTTTACCTTGTACAAGTTGTCCAATGACCATGCAAGACTCGACTCGAACTGACGTCTCACACAGTCAAAGCTACTTCTAGTGTTGCCATCTCTTTCAGGGCTAAGTTCAACACTTCTCACATCTGAGACCTTGCCTCGGCGACCCAGTCGCGAGCATTCTTCTTTCTTGCCTCAACGACCCAGTCGTGAGCATTCTTCTTTCTTTCTTGCCCTATCATTTCACTCAACTCAAGAACAACTATTGAACACTTTCCAAACTCAATGAATCAATCGTGGCCCGTGCCTTAAAACACTAAATCCGTGCCATCGTGTCTCAAACCAACATAAAACTCTATGTGACACCACCGTCCAAGTCATACTCTATGTGACGGGCATTATGATCGTGAGACTATGTGGTTATACCCGGCCGTAGAACTCATAGGGTCGTGCCTGCTACTACTCTTGATAGCTTAACGTAACTTGCCTAACTTACTTTGCAACAACTTAACGAGCAAAGGCTGCGTCAAGCTTTACGTCGTGGGGACGTGCCGTGCACGCGTTCGACTTTGAACAACCAAGTTATTTGGGGTGCCTAGACTTATGCCACAAGCCGTGCAATACAACTTAACCCGTCGGCGAGCAGAGGCTATGCCACGCCTTTGGCGAAGAGACCGTGCATGCTTTATGAAGCATTTATGCGGACGACGCCTATGAATTTGGCTAACTCTTAGCTTGTGGCGAAGACCAACTTTTCCTTCTCCCAAGCCACGGGACGAAGGACCGAGTGTCATTTTCAAAGGACGCCGTGCACCAATTCTAAGCCGACCGTTGGACCTTTCCATATTCTAATTCAATTCGACCCGTCGGAATTATTCCCTTATCTATGTGGATTCGTCTCTTTTATTATCAAGCCTACTTGTGCAAGTTGAAAACATGCGATTTATTATGTGAAGGCAAAGATGAGGCGAGTTCACCGAAACTACCCCACCTGAGCGAGCGGTCGCCTCGACCGTGCGATGTCTTCGAGCAGCCGTTGCAAGGCTAAGTCCGAACGCCGTTAGCGTTCCAATTCCTCCGATTGACTGAGCGGGACGGGGCACTACAGTTGGGATCAATCTTCGACAAAATTCGACTGTTGGAATGCAAACGGTAACAGGACAAAAAATTCGTCGAAATTTCGCAGTTTTCTGTTGAATAATCCGAATGATCAAATAAGGTATTCTGTGGGTCCATTCGGATCTTCCGTTGGATTTCCGCGAAGATCCGTCGGATCTTCTATCATGATGTTCGAAGATTGTCCTAGGTTATTTTTTACCATAGCTTTCGATTTTGCTATCCATTTATTGTGTTTACAATTATTCCTAAGACTCATTACAGACTCCAGATATACTTAGGCATGTGCAGGCTTCTTCAGTCTTAAAATGATGATGGCATGGCTTGACTTCTTCCTTTGATAGATGATGGCTTTTTCCATTGACAACAGCTGTCCGAAGATACCCCCGAGTGCGTGGCTTCGAATATGTCGTCGGATGGTTCAGAAAAATCTTGTGGAATGTTGTCATCTTTGGCCCACCATGATTTCTTATTGCATATGTCCATGTTGATCTTGCTTATTGCTTTTCTGCATGTACATGTTAGACGAACAAGACAATATACATAGTGGCAAGTATGATAAGTTTAATGTTCATTAGGACTATGCTAAGTTTAAGTATCAATACTATAGTGATAGCATAAATATTAGTGATATCATAATGTTAAACTTAATCGAATAACCATACTCAAAACATAGTTAGATCATTGGGCTAACAGTTCACGCTGCGACTGAGAGAGAGTAAGAGGAGGAAGATGAACTCGAAGAAACTAGGAATTTTGGGGTGAAGAAAACCTATTCCGATCCCCCCTCCCCCCTAATAACTAAGTTATAGGTCGGGTCGGGTGAAACTTAACCCGACCCATAAGTTATTAATAGATCCCGACCCATAAGTTATTAATAGATTCGGTCGGGTCGGGTGACACCTAACTGAATCTGACCCATACTTGTGAATAAATTCGGTTCGGGTCGGGTTGGATGACACCCAAACCGATCCAACCTATAACATCAGTAATGAATAAATTCTTCTCTTTTTTCTCAAGCTTTCTGAATTCCAACTCTGTTCCATGTTCCTCTTCTGATCTCCCTACTGATTGTAGCAGAGAAATAGCAGTACAGTCGTAAGGAGGGCAGAGGCAAACCCCATGCCTCTCATTCAAATAAGGTGCTCTTCCATATATATAGGCGATGATGATTTGCCCATGGTAATGCCAAATTTTGCATTGCAGAAATATAAAGATTATATATATATATATATATATATATATAGGAAAAAAAAAGATGGGAAACCCTAAGGGAGCGATCGGGAGCAGCGGGGGTCCCCTCCATGGGACCCCGGCGCCGCGGGAAGGAGTGGGCCGGCCGGCGGCGGCGCCCAGGCCGGGGCCGGCCCGACTGGTGGCGTCACGGCACAATCGGGCGGAGGCGGAGTCCCCATGACGTGCGCGGCCACGCTGGCGCGGACGCCCAGGCGCATGTGGGTGGCCAGGCCGCTGTCACGGCGGTTGCGGGAGCCGACAACGGGGCTCAGACGGGCGGAGGTGGTGGCCAGGCTTCTGGCCGGTCGGGCACGGGCGCCCAGGAAGGGGGGGGGGGGGGGGCGGGCAGATGTGGACGTCCGCCGGTGGAGGCAAGGGCACCGGTGGTGGCGGCTACTCTGACGACGGTACGGATCATGGCCGGAAGGGTCATAGCGAAGGCCGGGGCGGGCAGATGGCAGTTGTCGGGGGAGGATCGACGGAAAAGACGGCTCATTGGGTTCCTGATTTAACTGGAACACCAGGCTTCCAACCTGGATCTGGATCCGAATCTCAGGGGGGGACAAGATGCAGGAGACGGCTGGACTACGGTTACGAGACGCCGGGGAGCGAAGACTGGAGGCAAAGTGGGGGGCGTGCAAAGCCACCAAAAGCCGCGCGTCTCTGATGGCAGACGAGAGGGAGAGGGTTGGGGGTCGAGGGCGGCGACTCGGGGCATTGCGACGTCTGCTGGGAGAGCGGTAGGCTGGCGTCCCAAGGTGCCTTCGGCGGAAAAAGGAAAGGGCATAATAGTGGACCGGGGGGTCAGGGGCCAGGGCCATCTCCGTCTGGTGTCGTCCCTCCCCCACAAGGGACGTCTCCCCGGCCTGCGGGGAGGTCCTGGACTAATATTTGCAAACCGGTGGGTCCTAAAAGTCCCACCTCTATGGAGTTTGTGCCGCCAAAGAAGGTGGGGAGTGGTTTTCGGACCTCGTTCCCAGCAGAGGAGATTGAGAAGGTGATAGCCTTCTGGGAAAACACGCTTGTTCTCTATGTCCTGGGAAACAAGCCATTCTACGGTCAGATCCGAGGTTATGCGGCACATGTCTGACAGCCTAAAGGCAGTATGGAGTTCTTTGCTAGAAAAAATGGCTTCTATTATGTGAAGTTTGGGCTAGCGGAAGATGTCACCAAGATCCTGCAAGGAGGTCCGTGGACGTTCGATGGCAGGCTGATCATACTGAAGGAGTGGACGCCTGAGTTGCGATGCGAGAAGGAAGTCATGAACGCTAAACCTGTCTGGATTCGCTTTCCGGAGTTCCCTGCGCGGTTCTGGAGCATTCCCTTGCTGATGCGACTAGCGAGCTTGGTGGGCACTCCGATCAAGGCTGATGACGCTACGGCCTTCCGATCGAGGCTGATGTATGTCCGGATATTCGTAGAGATTCGGGCTAGAGGAGAGTTGCCGAGTTTTTTTGGAGTAGGAAGTACCTTCTGGAGAGGTTCTAACCCAGAAGGTAGGAGTACGAATGGGTTCCACCAACCTGTTCACATTGCGCTTGCTTCGGTCACCTGGACAGTTCATGCCCATCAGGAGGGGATCAACCAGGGAAGTCCACGCCCTCCTTTCCTACTGAGGCGCCAGGTTCTTCACGGACGACGGAGCCTTTATCCGGGAAGGCCAGAGTGGATGATATCATGCAGGAGGGGGACCGACCGATGGAGGCCGTAAGTGATCCGAGCGTGACTGCGCCAGCCCAGTCGGTTTTCGCTCGTGGAACGATGGTCATCTTCTCGGCGCACAGGAGTATGGTCACCAGAGGCATGGTGGCTTCGGATAGAGCAGAGCGGGGAGATGGCGGACCATCTGCGAAGAAATTCTACAGTAGGAAGAGACATGCTGGGCCACTACGAGATAGCTCCCCAAGGGAGGGGGGACAACACACGGATAGAGATGAGGCGCTGTGTTTGGACAATCCGGCTTGGGCCTTGATGCTTACCCAGGATGCGCCCCAGAGTGACCATATAGCAGGGACGGAGGAGGATATGACAGAGACGGATGTGGTACCACCCCCGGGTACCAGTCCTAGTGACATTCAGGGGAATCTCTCCCTTATTAATTAATGGCGGTTATAGCCTGGAATGTGAGGGGGGCGTGTTCGCTGGGTAGATGGAGGGAGATTTGTGGATATTACGCAGAGAGGTGCGACATCTCTGTCCTGCTGGAGACCAAGATCAAAGGGGAGCGGACTCTGACTCGCCGGACCCCATCTCTATGGGCCCAAATTCACAACTTAGCTCCCTGTGACATGGCTAGGATCTGGGTCAGATGGAACACCAAGTCTTGGGATGGAGACTTGATCTTGTTGACGGAATAGCTGATTGCTATCTCTTTCGCTAACAAGGGTGGCTTTCGGTTCCTACTGGGCACGGTTTACGACCATAATGACAGGCGGCGGCCGGAGACCTTGTGGAGTGACATTACCAGGGTTGCTGCTGTTGCAGACTTCGCACATCTGCTTCTTCACATGATGGGAGACTTCAACGCCCTGCTACACAGAGGGAAGAAAATGGGCGGAAGACCGGTTCCTGATCCGGTGTTGTCTGATTTTCAGAGTTGTCTTCTTCAGGATGGGCTCCAGGGGCTGGCTCGCTCGAGATTTATCTGGACTTGGTATAACAAGGCTGTCCGCAACAGGGTGGCATGCCAGTTGGATAGAGCCCTGGACAATGGGGAGTGGTTTTGTCGCTTTCCCAACTCTTCGGCTGAGGGTATGGCCGTTGGTACGAGTGACCACTCCCCCATCAGGGTTGGTTTCACTGATCGCTCTACGGTGAGGTCTCGTCCCTTCCGGTTGTAGTGCCCCGTCCCGCTCAGTCAATCGGAGTAATCGAAACGCCGACGGCGTTCGGACTTAGCCTTGCAACGGCTGCTCAGAGACATCGCTCGGTCGAGACGACCGCTCGCTCAGGTGGGATAGTTTCGGTGAACTTGCCTCATCTTAGCCTTCACCTAATAAATCGCATGTTTTCAACTTGCACAAGTAGGCTTGATAATAAAAGAGACGAATTCACGTAGCTAAAGGGAATAATCCCGACGGATCGAATTGAGTTAGAATATGGAAAGGTCCAACGGTCGGCTTAGAGTTGGTGCACAGCGTGCTTCGAAAATGACACTCGATCCTTCGTCCCGTGGCTTGGGAGAAGGAAAGTTGGTTGAGTAGGCGAAGCATGAACGTAGCCTAAGTCATAGGCGTCGCCCGCATAAATGCTTCATAAAGCATGCACGGTCCTATCGTCCAAGGCTTGGCATAGCCTTGGCTTGCCCCATGAGTTAAGTTGCGTTGCACGACTTATAATATAAGTCTAGGCACCCAATTGACTTGGTCGTTCAGAAGTCGAATGCATGCGCGGCACGTTTCCGCAATGCAAGGCTTGACGCAGCCTTTGCTCGTCGAGTCGTTGTGCGTTTAAGTCAGGCAAGTTAAGTTAGGCAAAGTTATGCCGGTCGACCTAAGACATTACAAGTATCGTCCCGCTCTTTCGCGGTTTGTCAAAGTTAAGTAGTCTCACGATCTCAAGGCCCGTCGACTTGGGCAGGAGTGTTGCGTAGAACACGGTTGGCTT